>CP099853.1:4129633-4729633 GCA_030062745.1 Capitulum mitella | reverse complement strand
TTTAGCGGACAGTCAGACGCTTCTTGGCGGAGACTACTTTCTCTAATGTTCATTTACACGTACTAACACGGGTAATATTTTGTTTATGAGTATTTCGTTTTTTTTGTGTCTTCCTTTCTTAGCAGGAAGTGCCACGACTTGTATTATTCTCTTTGGAAGCCAACTTTGATTTCCCTGGGAGATAACGTACGGTGATTCGTGTCGTGGTGGATTGGGGCAGGAACACTCCTGGCCACCTGATAACAGGTATGGGTAGAAAAATTGGATCGTAAATCGTACACCAAACTTGTACTGCTTAGTGGCTGAGGAATAATTATGGATAACATCATTGGGCAAAATCGGTGCCTTAAGTCTACTGAAAAGTTCACATCTGGGAATGGGCTGTCCGGAGAATCTCCAAGCCGCACTTATCATTTTCGCAGGAGTACGCCCCTGCCTGCGCACTGGTGGCAGTGTGAAGCGGCGATGACGTGGAGGAGCGTTGGCAAGGTCCTGAACTGGTAGGCTATCCCGCACGACTCAGGACAACCGCGGAACGGCATACGATGCCAGATTGAGATTTGGCCGGCATATTTGGTACAGCGAAGCATAACGTACGGAATAGTTTCCTCGTAATAATTATGTTTGTGGCAGGGCAACATAATGACTGTTTTCGTGGCTGCACAAGCTTTCACTCTGCATAGATGCACATTGCTGCCAGCCTTGACGACAGGCATTTTACAAGCGCAATTAAAATCACTGTCAGCTTTCTCTCCGTGGCCCACGCAGGCAGCCAAATCATGCAGGAAGGCAATCCGCCGCAAGACCAGGCAAACCGAGCCGGCCGATGACTGGGAGTCCTCACCGAGAGCTGTCTCCATCAGGTCCTCGACAACGGAGCGCAGCCGTAACAGGCCGGCCCTGAAACAAACGGCGGCCGTCAGACAGCGCACCATAACGACCTCCAGCTCACACACACGATAGCTGGACCAGATGGCCCGGTCAGATGATACAAGTAATCGCGTTATATGTCTGTCCTCTTTTTCCTTTCCGTCATGTTATTTTTCGCGTGCGTGACGGAAACGGTTCCACCAAGATGCACAGGTGTAATAAGTGAAAATGAAATAAAATACACAGAGCAGGTACCCAACCTGGTCAGATGACATACAGGTCAAACATTCAACCAGCTCAGATGGCATACAGACAGGCATCCAGTCTGGTCAGATGACATACGGATTACGCATCCAGTCTGGTAAGATGATATGCAGACCACACGTCACGCCTGCTCAGATGACACAGACCAGCCATCTGGTGTTAGATTTTTCGCCGGCATTTGCTTTAGTTCGGTGCAATTAAGAAACTAATCTGCACTCAGGCGCGTACCTATAAAAGGTGAATATTAAGTCCTACTTCCACTTGAGACGTATCGTGGGGATCACATTTAAACCAACTGCAAATGCGCCAGTGGAGACTGTTTCCCGTCCCCTCTACAGTTGAATGCTATCACACAAGGGATTATCATTTCGCTTATTTTACCACCATCACCGCCAAGCATTTTAAGCTATGCGTACTCGCACAAAAAAGCTGGGACAGGACGAAAAAGCAATATGCTATGTCGATACACAACGAAATTCCCATTCACAGCTTCGAGCACCGCTCCCCGCGCATATTTTCAATTCAGTCTGATTTCCACCTCACGCTGGAAAACGCAGAAGGAAAAGGGACGGCCGCCATTCACCGGCATTCACCGCCGCCGGCTGAAGCGGAACCGTCACCGCCAGCAGACACCAAACACCCTGCGGCCGCCAACTTAGCCCGGCCGTCCGCACCAGGGTTAGGTATCTGTGGCTGTCAGCGCCGTGCGTCCCGGCGGCAGCCACTGCTGCCCGCGGCGCCGGAACGTTTCATGGTTCGGCGTATTCCGTCCCTAGAGGACGCCATGGCCGGCGCTTTGTGCACGTTTATAGCCTACGTACGGCTGGCAAAAGGTTTAAGGCTATTCCACGCCCCTCCCCCCTGATGTGGGGAGAATGACCCTCCATTCGAAGGGTAATGAACTGCAGTGGTAGCAAAATGGACGTAATCGATGTGCTATTTATCAGGCAGTGGGAGTCTCAAGGGCGGCACAGTTCAGTCTCAGACGAGATACCATGGTCTCCCCTGGTAACTATATTAAACGCATACCTGCGAACCGTTTGATCTAAAAACACGCTAGACTCAGAAGTGACACAAAACAATTTGCCGCTACTGAAGACTGGAAATAAGCCACTTTCAATATACAACGAATTGTGAATCCGGTAGCACGTGGTACAGGGCAATTCTCCCCTGCACACTACTGACTGGCGAATAATACGTACAGGCACGTTAATTCGCTACGAATAAACGGCACATTGTCAGCAAAAGAGTTGCACAAAGCGGCTGCAGAAAAGCTTTCGAGCTGCCTCTACGATCGGCAGAAGCGCACAGCCGCGCGGTGGCCGCCCGTCTCCGTCTCCGCGGAGCCGCGCGAGAGCCGACGCTCGGCTCGGCGGTGAACGAGAGCGGTCTGCAGACAGATCCCGGCCCGCGGCCTGAGTGGAGCGCTCAGACCCCGACACTCCGCCGAGTGCAGGATCAGCGCCGGAATCCGACCTCTCCCCTGGCCTCGGCTCGTCTGGCTCGACTCGGGAGAGGGGCGAGAGTCGCATTTCAGCAGAGGCCTCTCGGGATTTCCCCGTCCGTCACTCTGCCGGTCGTCTGATGTGAGGTGACGTCACGTGGCGTCTGACGTGCAGCCCGCCGCGCCGGCCGAGTGACCGGAGCACGTCACAACCAGAGCACGTCACAGTCGGAGCAGATCACAGCAGCAGCACGTCAGAGCCCGAACAGGGCACGCCGGAATTACGTCACAGAACGCATTAGCCACCACGTCACGCCAGCTTAGGCTGCCGGCACGTCAATGTGCCGCCGGTTTCAAGCACGACGGGCTGAGCTCTTGTTTTCCACGTCGCCGTAAGCCGGGCTTTAGTGCCCCTGGCCCAGGGGGTAATGTGGATTTGAGCCAGACAGAGTAGACAGGGGAATATTTTTCCTGGTATGAGGACGTAGTTGAGACTTTTCAATCCTCGGCTGTGCTTCGAATGACCTCTGCGTTAGGTAGAGCAGTGGGCATGCGAAAAGCTAGAGGAGGGGAAACAAAATAACAAAACGACAGCACACGGCTGAATGGTGCAACTGCCAGCGCTCGGACAACTGGCCGAATAATTAGCCCCGTATATTGTTAGTAATAGGGAAGAGCGTAATTCCGAAAAGGACTCAAGAAGTATCAAAAAATGCTCTTCGTGAAGTTCATCATATGAGCAATGTACCACTAGCTACCGCAGATCAAAACGTAATATAGTGAGAAGCAATCCCTCTGAACTTGCGACCAATAATTGTAATGTATCTGCAGAGCTGGAGCCCTGGGTACAGCTGTGTCTCCGTAGGGTCTTACCATTCCATCACAGCGCATTTTCAAAACGTTTTCTTGGTGACGGTGGTCGATGAATGAGCGTAGTTTCACAACCCAGTAATCCACGTGTCCTTTCGTTCTGATGAGTCATAATGGCGTACAGGTCTTTGGTTCGTGGATGTTTTGTCACAGCTCGTGCCCTTGTGCTAATGCATCTTCCCTTATCCCGCCAATTACTAGGAATATTTGATAGCACGGCTTGCGGTTTCTTTAAACATGCATGCTTTTAGTCACTGACTAATGGCATCAGCTGTCCAGTGACTGCAAATCTTCAGTGCTCGTTCAGTCGCAAACGGTCGACAAAGCTGACGAAAAAACGGGTTGCGAATATGGCCCAAGACGACCTCGTTGAAGTCACATGGCTTCTAGTCTCTAACTACGTTTGGACTGACCCATAACAACACCTGAAACCGTTCGTGTTGTAAACAGACAGCAGAACGTTTCACACAGTCAAGAACGGAACTACCATAGTTTATGTTACGTCCTTATGAAAAGGCCTAGGATAACCCTGACATCAGTAGTTTAAAAATGTTAATTGAGGTATTTTTTTAAAGATAAGGAAAGTTCCAAGTCCCTGTCTGCTTCGGCTTGGCTGTCATCACAGAGAAACCGGAGGGGGAGGGGGGCAAAAAGCCAATCCTCGGCAACTGGCAGGTTAAATCGTGCAATCTTTTCAGAAAATGTTCTTGTTTGCCGAGTGAAGGTCGCGGCGTTTCCGCTGCAGCACCTTCGGTGGGTCGGAACGATTTCCCATTTCTCTAGGAAATAGCCGGGAATATCAGCATGCACGGCGGGGACACACGCCAGCTCAAACTGGCTGCTCCACAGAGCGAACAGAATACAGATTTGACGTTTAAAAATGCCAAGATTGGGCGCCGATCACAGTCAGAGGAGTGATTTTCAAACAGAAGCTGCTTTCAAAAAAAGACGGTGAGTTTCTGACACATGACATGTTGTTTTCCAGTTGTTCAGTCTTCTAAGGGATTGTTTTCCTAACCCAGATATGTGTAAAAATGCATATATGTACATACATGTATTTATATATATATATATATAGACATATAAGTATATGTTAAGATATTTTGGGAGCAGGTTTCCTTTTTCACACATCTTACTGAAAACGACAGCATATCCTGCGTTAATGAGTTTTCTACTAAACTGTTCTAAAGAGCGGATGGATTTTTTATCTTGTTCCGTATGTCTGAACAAAATGTTACGAAAAGAAGTCATAAATTAGTACATAGGTATACTGGCGTTTCGGTCTTCTTTGACCATTCTAAAACACTGACAGTTGCATTTATCAATGCTTGCAAAAATCGTTCACCTCAAAAATTACGTTCCTTTGTTACCAGTAATATATCACACTCCTTTCACTAGAAGTTTGCCGTACACATCGTCCACATGCCTGTATTTACCCTGCCGTCAGTATTTTGTCGAAGAGAAGTAGTTGGGTGTCTCATATATAACAATGTGGTGTAATGTAAAACCGAGGACTGTGCGACCCTCCAGATGCACTGTACTGATCACACAGCCACATCACTCAGCAAGCAACTCTCAATGCACTTACAGGAAGAGACACAAAAAAGAAAAAACCGCTATAAAAACAAACACCAAGATCAACCGCGATCTTATCGTAAACAACACCACCATCCTCACACGCTGTCATGATTGCGGCCGACTGACAACATTAGAAATAATGCACATTAAGGATACAAAACCAACCATCAACATACAAACAAAACCACTCACAAAACTACTTCTCTTCGACAAAATACTGACGGCAGAATAAATACGTGCATGTGGACGATGTGCATCACAAATTTTTCAAGAAAGGTGTGCTGTGTCTTACTGCATGACAACACAACGTGATATTTGCGGTGAACGATTTTTGTAAGCGTTGACAAATGTAACTGTCAGTGTTTGAACTAATTTATGACTACTTTTGGTAAGATTTTACTCACACATATGGGACAAGACCGAAATGCATCAGCCTTTCAGAACAACTCAGTAAAAACTCATTAATGCAGACTATGCTGTCGTTTTCAACAAGATACGTATATATATATATATATATAGATAGATATATAATGCCGAAATCCATAGATCAAGACTTCTCAAGGGAACTATAAGCACGTGGCGAGAATAAACCTTCCAAATCTTCCAATTTAACCAAAAGCTACAATAAGCTTTAATCATATGGCATCCCCTTGGCCACCGAAAACCACATCATTTCACTATGTCACGCGCTGTCGTCAGACAGAAGGCCACACCATCACTTCGCACCCTCTGATCTGAGATCGAATCACCTCTTCCTCATCCATCTTCTGCCTCACTTGAGACCACATCATCCCACAGCTTTACCTCCCGCCGCCGCGTGGGCCGACACCATTCCCCCATCTCACGCCCCCTCGCCCGAACAACAGCTGCGCGACCTCACCGGCCGGCGGAGGATCGACCCGAAACTCGCGCCGTTTTTGCCGTCGAATCGCTCGGCCTCGATATCCGCACAATCACAGCGGCTTGCCGGCCGCGCGGTGGCAAAAACGGCCGACAGCGGTCCGGTGTTTGTTTTTCTTGAGCCGCTCAAGCGCGCCGCGGCGACTTCGCGGCGGCGTGTCGCGACGGCGGAGGGCGGGGTAAAGCAGAACTGGTCCGCGAACACAAGGCGGGGTCCAGAACAGTCGGACTCATTGTAAATGTGCCAACGTTTACGCACGTTGTAAACTGATATCGCGAAGTCGTAGCTTGTATTTTTGGAAGCACTTTTCCAATATGCGCTGCGTCAAAATTCCGCACTTAAAAATATTCCACAACTTCGCCTGAATCCTCTTCATCTCTGTTCTATTGTCGGCCGTCACGTAACAACATGAGCAGGAGCGGCTTAATGAACACTTTCAGAAGACTCATGTTGCTTCTGCTACAACTGTCGTCGGAATTCTACACTTTCAGAAGACTCATGTTGCTTCTGCTGCAATTGTCGTCGGAATTCTGTGTATAATCAATCACAGTCTTAACGTTTCTTGGCTTCTCCATAGAAAACAAAGTGCTGAAACCACCATTCGCGATATTTTTCGGACCAACTCGCTATATTCATGAAAAGCCGATTGAAGTGGAGCATTCCGTTACACAGCGCTGGCTGACAGTCAGATAGTGACGGAATGTGTAATAGGGGATAAGGGGCTGTAAACGGACCGAAAATGACACTGCCATGTGGGACGGTACGTCCCAAAAAATCAGTTTTGTTCAGTTTTGTTGGCTGCCATATATTTCCTGCAGCAATGCTCCAACTATCAACGTTGGCGAATTACGTATTTGAAAAGCGACGGCAGTACGCTCAAAATGTAAAACGCTGCCAAGCCACATCAAGTCTTTCTAATGTCTGCCAGGTCAACTCTACCATAATAAAGTCTGACGCACATGCCAGGCAAGAAATGAATGAATGCAGTGGGGGCATATGGATAAGGCGAATATTGTCGGTGTCGAGCACTGACACAGATGGCAAAGAAGCTCGAATGGAAGGAAGGGCAAACTGAACGCTGTTGTGGACCGATGAGGCGACCAGTTGTCGCTGGTCCCACGCGTGTTTACGGCTTACCGCTGGCTGACTGTGTGAGTCATTGTGGCGCTACAGACACCGACATATCGACTACATCGCTTATAACCGCGAGCAGCACAATTATTTTGAAAGCTGGTGCGACAAAGCCCATCCCGGCCAGTTCCATATACTCAGTTTGCGTCCACCTTCCCCTCCATTACTTTCTCACCGGATTTAAACCACTTCATCTTCGACTTTGATCAAGATGCCTGGAAAAGACTTTTATTTTTCTGCCAGTTACCGACGCTTACACCGCAACTCTATGTAAGTTAGCAATGATAAACGCAGCGAACTAAACGGTACACCGCATACCTTTCACACACTGTGCAGCGTGCAGGCACGAGGATCGTTGTTCTTAACGCCAGCTATTTAAGCTCACGTTTTGGCAATTTTCCGGTCGATGCTAGGAATGCCCGGTGAGGCTGGTACGCAAACGTCGCGTGTTGTAGACCAGTTCCTATGTTAAAACCATTCTGTGCGAAATAAGCTCGATTCTATTTATTTTTTGCTGGAAAGCAACACTGAACTTAGTATGCGGATAGTATTTTCATTGAGATTTAGCTGGGAGCTGATTGGTGTACATTATTTCCGGTTCCATCGTACATTTACACCATTGTTTTTAGTTCAGCAGTGGTACGTAGGTACCTACCTCCCGACAAAGTTAGCTTGAGAGGTGCGTAGCTATTTCGGGGCCTCATATTAGGCTTTTGAGACAGGAACGCCTTAAAAGGTACTGGACTCGAATGTTCTATGATGACCTAGTTCCATTATCTGTTCCTGCTCTGCAATGTTGCACTTCAAAACCTTGCGAAAAAGTAAAATTTGAGGTGTGGATGGTACCATGGCACACCCAACTTTCGAAATGCTCACTGGTGAAAGTTGGTATGGCATACCATGGCACACCCGATTTTGGAAACACTGTCAAGTATCTGATATGGACTATTGGCACACGTAGATACTTTCAAAAAGGTGTCTAGCAGACGACACAAAAAACCTGGCCAACGGATGCCCCATCCAGTCATCCCTCACTGCTTCATTTTGAATGCGTTTCCCGTACATTTAGCCTGATCTATTCCGACCACATAAAACGCGTGCGGCACCTCGAAAGTGACTTCAAGCATCCACGACGTTTCCTAAAAGGAGCTGCGAAAAGTCATTTGGAAAACTGCACGACTGCCGCCGAAGGCGCGTGACAAGTCAGAGACAGAGCCGCCGCTGCCGACAGCCCCCTCCCCCTCCCAGATCCCACAGCCCGCTCAGCCGGCTCCGAGTACGGCAGCGGCGAATCTAGACCATGTGTTGAGGGGGGAGGGAGGGGAGACCTCCATCCGTGTACCTGACTTACCGCGAGGTGTTGATTTCTCCTCGGATTTCGGCCGATTTGTTTCGCCATTTTCGGAAACCAACATACACGAAGAAAAACTTGAGAACAAAATATTTCCGATTTCCGCCCGTACAGAAAGAGGCCAAAAACGTGCTGACCCCGGGTTTTCCAGCGCAAGGGGTTCCATAAGCCTCATGCCCCGCCACCTCTTCCCCCCCCTCCCCTGGAACCGCCAATGGAGTAAGCCAGCCGGTACCGTCCCGCCAGCCTTGTTTGCCGAGCCGGCCGAGCAGCAGGTGGCCGGACTCTCCGGGCACGAGGTGAGCCGATGGTTTCCGTCGATCCTCCCCCTCCCCATCCTCCCCGCAACTGGTGTCGGCCGGCCTCGCCCCGGCTCGGCGTGTCCCGATATCGCCCCGGGGCGGATTTCCCGGGACTACGGCGGCCAATGGGCCGCTGGACTGCTGGGGGCATGGGAGGAGGTGAGATTGAATTTTGGGATCGATCGTCCCTCGCTTTCCGCTTCTCCTCCCCTTCTTCTCTCTCTCTCTCGCTCTTTCTTTCTCCGGTGACTAGCCGAAGAGGCACAGGAGTGATAATATCAACCAGTTTGAGACAGTTGGAGATCTGAATTCAGAATTTAGCTCGACGTCATTTTAAAAGATCTTTAAACATAAAAATTGCGTTTTAAGTAAACCAAACCCTCCGCATTGAAAGAACAAAAGAAAAATATTAAAATTACCATAAAAAGCGCGGAAGTCGGCTATTAGCCAGGTACCAACGCCGTTGTTCTGGCAGACGATGGGTGGCAATGACCCTTGTCAGTGCTACATCCAAACTAGGCGCAGGGCTTTCTTCATCAGCGGGCGCACTGTAGGTCCTGACGGGAAATTAGTGCTAAAAATTGTTATGTTATGTAATGAGATTGTCTAATTATTCATGTCTCACAATTTTCATACCGAATGTGAGGATTAAATCCGTGTTGGTTATGTCCAAACAGAAGTCTCATGGTATGCCAAAACACGACAGACAATACAAGCTGTCTTTAAGAGCACACACTTCACAACCAAATCATGAGAAAAAAATGCTACATCCCAGTTTGATCTGACAAAGCTGTAAGTCTGTACAAGGGGAACCGGAAAAAATAAAATAAACATTGCACATAACCACCCGCCGCTGGGGTCTGTGTTGAACGCCTGATCGACTCTGGTATCAAGCTGTTTCAGAGTCACTGAAGACCAGTAATAGCTGTCGTCGACGTCGTCCGACGGGTTTCGGATCTCCGTCCGTTTGTTGTGTGTCAGCATAAGCCTTTCTCACATACTTATGGTCCACATAAAGGTACATGCGCTCCGCGTGGTAAACAAAGATCATCAGCTCCCTGATTCGTGAATCTGATAACTAAAAGCACTGCGTGCCGTGCAAACACGTGTTTTTCTGGTCGTTTGTTTTACGAACTGCAGAACGCACCCGGCGAGGTTTAAGTTTTTTTTAGTTTATTCTTTACAGTCGCGACGGACAACAAACGTAGCGAAGCGTACATTGTTTCGAACGCCGTACATTACACGTCGTCCATGGCGAGGGCACGAGCGGCCAGTACTCAGTGTTCGTGTTTAATCTCTGGCAGGCTTAATCATCTTGTATTAATCTTGTCGCCAGATTCGAATATCTTGTTCCTGTCAACAGACTCATCGTGGACCATCAAACGCATCTACTATCCCGTTATTCCCGGGGATGACGATGGAAATTCCGCTACGGACCACTGCTCCTGGAATGAGAAACACTAGCATTCATGTCGACCATCACACAAACCACGCACGGACGTCGGTAGCGATTGCTCTAGGCGGTCCAGGACTCATGGAGAATGCACGTGTTATCATCGCGGTGTTCCTATCAAAAGATCTGGGGAGCTCCCCATTTCATTCGTCGTAAAAGGAATGGGCGGGAACCTGGAGAGAAACAGTATCCCACCCGAGCGGTGTGCTGTTTGTTAGCATCCGATAGCCGTCGCTGCCAAAGAACTGGGGAAGTGCGGCACAGAAAACTGGGGCTCTTTTGCGACGGGTTGATGCATATTCGGCAGCCGGCGCAGCTAAAAGGCTGACGCAGCAGTAAAGCTGGAGGCTTTTTGCGGCAGCTGTACACGCATTTGGCCAGAAGCTCGTCTTATCGCCATGCTGCATGTCTTCATCAGAGGGTTTTTTACCTGCTCGCATGCGATGGTCGACCAGCTGTCAGCTGCTGCCTTTTGGAGAGTTCTCCGAAGTGATGACCAAGGCCATCCTGCCACTGCTGTGGTCCGGAATACATATCGTGGTATCTTGCACCGTTCCGTATATAATTTATGAATCTAATCTGTATCAAGTTTATTAATTTACCCGCATTACTTTCAACAAATGCGCGTACAGAGGTTTAGCACGGGACCAATGCATGGCCTTCAGGAAATCTAAGTTATGAGATGTGCGTTTTTGCAAAAAGCGTGCCTGATAGGGATCTGTTGGCTCCCATTATCAAGCGACTGACCCTCTCTCTCTCTCTCTCTCTCTCTCTCTCTCTCTCTCTCTCTCTCTCTCTCTCTCTCTCTCTCTCTCTCTCTCTCTCTCTCTCTCTCTCTCTCTCTCTCTCTCTCCCTCTCTCGCTCTCTCTTTCTTTCTCCGTGTCGCACCAGTTTTTTAAAGGGTTCTTTTGGCCAGCAATTTCCGATTATAGCTATTATCTGGGTCGTTGTTTTTGCTTTTCGGAGTACACAGCATCTATATTTGTTTGCTATTTGTCAAATCTTTGCTAACCTACTGCAGGTTCATCGTTGGTGGTATGTGTCACATCTCCTTCGTTGGTATGCAGTATGTTTGCTGTTACTCTGCCTGGTTTTATACCCTCGATTACTTTTTTAAAAGCATTTATCTGATCAGAAGTTTTTGTTTCATAACCAAATTTTCTTTTAACAGGATTTTATTATTCTTTGGAACTCTCTTCAATTTTCTTTTAGCACGGGCTTTCCGAGATCCTTTCGATCGCAATGAAGAGTCATGCTGAGTTCAAAACATATGAAATCAGCATTCTTCCACTGAACTGCAAATTTTTGCCACTATTAGGCGGTGTCAGATTCATGCTTGTTGGTTCACTGGAAAGCATGCAACATTTGTCCAACCAACATGAACAAATCATTAACTGCAAAACGCAAACGCATGCTGCCTTTAGCAGCCATGTGTAAAAGTAGCAGCAGCCCATCCAACCTATCCAATGATGATCTACCTTTTTCCCTTCGTCGCCGTCTTGCAATGTCCGGCGTTACCCGGAGCTGAGTGTGCCCTTTCGACCCACTACCATCCGTCAGCCACACCCGTGGGCCACAGACCGGTGAGCCACACCCGTGGGCCGCAGACCGCCGGCCAGCGACCGCCGCGAGACGAGGCGACGCCGGGCGGACGGCGGGGCGCGGATTACAAATCGTTCCCGCTAAATTGGACCGTGTCGGCGAGGGAGCTGAGCTTCCCGCCGGCGAGCGATTCGGCGGTTCGCCGACCGCACAGTCTGCGGAACAAGGGCAGGCAGATGGGCCGGCGGCGCTATGGAAACTCGTGGTCTTGCTAAGCCGTGGCAATGCTCTGCTTGGTCTTGTTCGTTACTTCGTTTGTCCATTTGTCTTTTTTCTGACAGCTATCGTTTCTGAAACTAAGTACCTGTTCCAACTATAATAAATGCATTGCTTCTTTCGACTTTTTATTGTCCGAATTTTTCTTGCCACATACCTTGCTTTTTCGACGGAATGTCTGCCAGCCGCGGAAGTGCAGTGAAGACGCTTTTGTTCCTTTGTATCTGACGCCTGGGTAATTTCATGCAATATTCATAGGCGGCCGATAGCTTTGGGACACAAAGAAAGCGACGGAAATGAATCGGAACTTAGTCGGCCTACGGGCACGAAAACGTTCATTTCACCAGGCTACATATCCCTCCTCTTAGTTTCTTTGGTAGGCAAGAAAGCCAGGCGCGAAGACCTTTAAAGCGTGAGGAAATTTCGACATATAAAAATACGTAAAAATGCGGCGAGGGACATTTCATTCAGTGGTCCACAAAAGACTGTACGAAGATCTACATTGCTTTTCAAGCCTCTATTACGCCAATCCAACCATGTTTATGAGCCGTATATGAAATATTTGAGATATGAGACCTCTATGAGATATTTCATTGTTCGATTAGCACCTGAGACAGCGTTGAGACTGAAGAGTGTGCAGAAACAACCCGAAAATGAGGAAAACAACCAGAACACTCAATGGCCAAAATAAACATGCAGAATGTAAAAATGGCTTCATGACAAAAAAACAGGAATTTGCCTGATTGCTCTGCTCGTAACGCTGCAACAAAGAGACGCGAGGCTTTAACCGAAGCTACCCTTTCTCTTGCGCTTGCTTTATCACACGTTTATGACAGCGCTTTGTCACACGAAATGTAAAACAACCGCGAGGGAAAGCAATGCCGTGATATTTTATAGTAACACAGGAAGAAAAGTTTCCGCTGTGTTGCGCATCGCCTCCTCTTCGACAGTCGGCGTGAGCGGTTGCGACGCGAAATAAACTTGGCAGTTGAGGACGTCGATAAATAACAATAATAGCAATAATCAACCAACAGTTCGTGCAAACAGTGAGAAATATTCGTGCCCTAGTTAAAGTGCGATTCATAACGCCAGGAAATACAGAAATATTGCCAGTCACTCTCTGACATAATGAAGATGTTTACCACCGTCAATATTTCCCAATACAAAAAAAGTTTACGACAAAAAGATTGTCCAGGTCACGGCACAGCTACATGTAAGCAACAACACCTTAGTTATCAGTCCCCAAGTCGCCTTTACAACACCAAGGAAGCACATGAGAGATGTCACAGAAGGTGACAGATTTTGGGGATTTTCAATGGATTGTAGCGCAAATTTTAAGATTTTCTCCCTCTGGTTTGCAAGCCCGCTTTCTTCATTGCCACTTTTAAGCAGAATATGTTTGACAGAGCGCCATCATCATTACGCAGATGACTGTCGGAGGTTCTCAAAGTGCAGCCAGTCATATGAAATTAACGGCTGCTGACAGCTCTGGCATTTCATAGCTTGCCGCTTGAGAACGCCAGGAGTGGGAAAGCAAAACTGGTAGTCATCGTGAAAAATAACAGCTTTGGCCGCAACTAATATCGAAATGTCATCGACAATGACAGGCAAATCGTCTGCATGATAGGCCCAATGGAACCCTTGACAAAAATGGTGCTACTCGATAACGTCTTTTTTCATTGTGCACACACTTTGCTGCAAAGCACGGAGATTGCTTTGGGTTTATGAGTTCGAAATTGCATTACAACGCAACGCATTTTTAGTTACGGAATTCTGAAAGGTATTGTGATATTCCTTTCGTCTAGAGGAGCACTAGGCGAACATTGTCCGAAACGGGATTAAGGGTATTACAAAATTAATTTAGCCAGAGGAGCAGGCATCACAGGAAGCGTATGGAGGCAATGAAGTTATGTTAATTTACAGGAGGCAGTGAACAACAGGTGCTCCCAAATGCATGCAATAATGTGCTACATCAGTGAAGCCAACTAAAATGGCTGAGCACAGCCCCTTGATACTATGCAAATGCAGTGTGATATTATGCAAAACTCACACCGCCGCACTTGGAACCCTTTGCAGTTTCAGTTCAATATTAAACTCGTCGCTAAGCGCCAACAAGACACAAAGCGGCATTTCCAGGATGCTTACGCTCTCTCACAGACACTGCTTCATGACCTGCAGCACCGGTGGAATGAAGGTCTCTGGCTCAAGATCGCAGCAGAACTTCAGTGGCCTCTTGGTCCGCTTCAGCTCTGCTCGTGAGTGATGCAGGCAGTACTGTACTACGCTGAATACGAAGCCTCATTCACATCTTGGACGGGAGCCGCCAACGAATTATCTCCACAGAAATGGTGCCAGTGCTGCTTTTCATTAGCATCGCATGCATACCACATGATGCTTTGCGTGTGCAGGCAGACCAAGGCGTCAAATTTTCACGAGAGCAGAAGCGCTTGTTAACGTCACTCGCAGACTGAGAAGCTGTCAATGAACGTCTTCCGGAACTTGGGATGATAAGCATTACAGTAAACACTGATCAACATGAATTTTGTTCGTTTTCAGAGAAGACCACGCAAAGCCATGACTTGCAAGATGATGTTGTCGTAACAAGTCATAGTTCACACCCAACAGGCCCAACAAATTACATTAAATGCGTTGTCAGGATGCAGTGCATCAGGCAGATGAATGAAGCCCATGACGGTCAAATGATCTAGACCACGGCAAGATCCGTAGCTCACGACCTGCGTCAGAAAGCCGCGGGATGCCTCCAATCTCACCACCGTCTCTCATTTAACAAACCGCCGTCCGTGCCTCCGCATACCAGTGCCTCCCAACTGAACCATGTAATGTTTAGGCACCGCGAACAGCTCGCCCTTACAGTCGCAATGCAAAGCAACGCAAAGCATCGCCATCAGGAGTTCCTCGTCCAACCATACCCACACCCATCTCGACCTCCATTCGGCCGACGTGGCGTTGCACAGGATACAGGCTGCGGACCTGGCTCCCGTTACTCTTCATAGCCTGAAATGACGACCGGCCGCCGGCGTGGTCCGTTTACGACGCCCGGTGCCGCGAAACGGCCGGCCATCCGGGCCGCGGAATCCCCAGGTCCGCCCGGAGCGGACGCCGAACGGCCCGCGGGCGGAGGCACCCGCCGGGCCTGCCCCGGGCGGCCAGCACGGCCGCGCCGCACGGCAGCGGTCTTCCCGAGACCTTTCCGCGAGGCGAGCAGGCAGCCTCGGCATGGTGCAAGTGGGCTCTGGTGGAACTACTCGCGAGGTCGCGCCAGAGTCCGGACGGAGCCTCTCCTTTCCGCTCCGGCACGGCCAGCGGTAAGGAGCACCGTCGTGGGGAGAGAACGCAGCGTTTCGTTTTCGTGGGAGGACAATTCTGTACGCCGATGATCGATACTTTACGCCCGTGGACGCGATGAATACGGTACGAAATCTGCGCAGAAAGCCAAACTTGCTTCAGTCTAACTGCTCACGTGAGCCTTGCCGCTCTGGGAATATTGACGCACAACTTGAGCTGGTCAAATACTCCCGTTACGTTTTGAGTGTTTGTTTCGCCAAATTAAACAAGCATGGGCGGTGAGCGGCTGTTCAGCCAGGCCTGGCATTGGCCTTTCTGCATGACTGCAGAACGATGAATGAAAGCAGCCTCAAATTGTCAGCTTCCTCAGCTGAAAATTTCAAATGCACTTTCGCAAAAACGTATTTAACCAGGTTGTCGTAAATAAAATCATACGAGCGTTACAGCCTGAAGCATAGAGGCCGTTTTCAGGTGTAGTTCCGTCCCATTTTTCTTTCCGTTCTCTGGGGCATGTATTGCAAGAAGCACAGTAGATCTGCCAAGGGCGTCACAAATTAGAAACAAAGGACAGTCTTGATGTAATCCGATCTGGCAACGTCGGCTGGCCCAGGGTCAGTTTTTGCAGTATATAATGCAGAATGCAGTGACATGAGGCAATACAATTCGCCATTGTGCCTATTCAAACTCTGAGCCGTCCATACGCCGATGAATGATCGTTCATTCTGCGGCTCTGGCCTGATGTATGACGTCATTGTGTGCATTTAACTCAGAAAATCTGTCATCTTTGAGCCAATGAATGATGACATTGGCCTATCAACTTCCGTTTGAATCGCCGAAACTCGTTCACTGTTTCTCGAGAAAGATGGAGGAGGGGGAGGGCGCCCCACGTTCCGGAAGATGGCGGAGTAACACAGCAAAGGACGGGGATGAATTATGCCAAACACCATCAGACATCAACCGTCTTTACGTCCCGTATTCTCCCCGAAAACGTCTCTCGAAGTCATTTAGAACATCAATGCCCTTGAGCATATAAAACGCAGCGCTGTGTTTTAAATACTCAAGGGCATTCGTACTAAAACATTCGCATTCGTACTCGCATTTGTATTCGGGCATCCATATTCTTTCGCAAGAGAACTGTTCAGTTCTTTGCGTCAAATATTAAGTAGCATGCAGTGGTTGTGATTGACGAGGGGAAAGCCTGGAAACCTAGACACTGATGGATTAATTCTCGTCCCAGGGCAATCTCCCCCCATCAGATGAACGACGTCACAGTGATGTCTGAGCGCACGCACCCGTTTCGCTCATACTCAGCTTTGTTTGTTTGCAAAAGCCTAGCTATGGGTCGCAGCTAGCAGTGAATGAACCCAATATTCTGGTTCGCAGCAGGCGACGCAAACCTCGTAACTGTGAAGCTTTTAGCCATCGAACGCACCACACTTCGGTCCAGAATGTTCGCATACCCGGCTATTTTCCAGTTCAGAGCAGAGCGGAAGGCAAGCTGGTCGTCAGCGCGTCCCGAAGGTCAGGTACCGCCCGCAGGCATGATTTGCAGTCGTGGATTTTTGTCGCACTAAAACGCAAACAAAACGAAAAAGTTTCAGCGGGTGCTCCGCGAGCGACGACCGAGCTGGGAGCAATCCCGCAGCAAGAGAGCCGCTCATCTTGCGTCTCCTCACGCCGCCGGCTGCCGCTACGACCATGGTTCCCCGACAGCGACGCAGCGCGGCCGTGACGCGCCGCCGGCGCTGACCAGTTCCAGGTCACGACGCGCCTCCATTCCGCCCCGGGCGAAACTCATTTGGCAGCCGCGAGATTCCAAATGGCGCCGACACGGCGCTCCATTTGCGCCGAACGCAAAGGTCGCGCGCGCCCGCGAATACCTATGAGTCTCTCGCAGGGCCGGTCCGGGCCACCGTCTCAGACCCTGCGAACTCCAAAGAGCAAAAACGCCGGAAGCCGTCCAAAGGCTCCGTAGCGCAATCGCCTGAGAATCGAAATCCCAACTCGGAAGTCCTCCACCTTCCGGTCCCTGGACACGCCCGTGGCTTCAGACGCCCCGCAGCAGTCGCTCGGGAACCAAAACTCCGACTCGAAGGTCCTCCACCTTCCGGTCCCTGGACACGCCCGTGGCTTCAGACGCCCCGCAGCACAATCGCTCGAGAACCAAAACGGTCGCACGTTCTCACTTCTCCGCCGCCCGGCGCCTGAACGCGCCCGTGGGGGCACGTGGCCGCCACGCCCCGGCCGAGCGATGCCATGGCCGCGCCCGGCCCTCCTGGGGGCCGGTGTTGATGTGTCAGTTAGCGATAATGGCCGCGGCGGAGCGGACGGTAACCGGACTCGGCGGCCGTGATGGTCGCGAGGAGGCCTGAACGCTCCGCACGCGGGCCGTTCTGCGACCAAACTACGTCCGGCATTGGGCGCACGACGGTAGTGGGTACCCGACGAACGCGGTAGGCGGCGGCCTTGCCTGCATGAGCAGACATGGAGGGACGGACAATGCAGAAGTGCATCGTTCGTAATGATTCAATCTAGCACCTTGCTGCTGTATGTTTGCATGAACCACCATCCGTCAGCTGAAAGCTTCCTGCTCCATGGGCGTGAAAACGTCTCCTTGGTTACCATCGAACCATACGCAGTCAAGTTTCTCCACCAGACATGTAACTTTTCCCGTTCGAGGCCGACATTTGCATGACATCATGACATATCGCCACGCCAGACCGCAGCAAGATGTAATAAAGGTAGACTTGGGTAGACTTGAAGGTAGATTTGGGCAGAACTCGAAACTACTTGAAGAGCAGTCCATTATACGACTCTCGCACAGCCTTGTAAACTGTGCGGAAAACGATGAAACTGTAACGTCGGAAAAGTTAGAACACAGAGTTTCCTGCTCCCTTCAAGACGTACCTGCTTCTAGGCAAGACCATCCCGAACATGTTTCTGAGCAAGTCAATAATGAGGCACGTTCTGACGACATCAAGTGCAGGATGCCTTCATAATGTTTTGTTTTGCTTGGTTTCAGACGGTTTTTCTGATTCCCAATAGACCACTTCTCGTTCCGCTTGTTGCGTTTTCACAAAACAACTCGGGAAATAATTTTGTAAAGGATTCGGAGTCTCCCCAGCGACTGACCTGAGTAGGACAAGGAAAAGTGATGTTCACGGTTCCTGTAATGATACCAACGGGAGCGTCATTTGTCACTGAAATAATGGAGAACGCAAGTGGTGGGGACGGGATGCGGGGAAGGGAGGTGGGGCAAGAGAAAAATGATTTATGGATCCATGAGACCAGAAGCATTGCCAAAAACCAGTCAGCAATTTACCATATTTCAAGGTGAAATCGTTTCATGTATTTTTCACATGAAATTTTGCTCTTTACCCGCAAAGACATTTTGTGGCATAATATTGTGCACCTTTTGCACTTCGATTCTGCTACCCAAAACGCACGTTATTAGACTAGCAATACCCTTATGAACATATAGCCTAGAGACGAAAATTTTTCATGACCGAGTAAAGTCGTATTATGGAGCGCCACGAACAAACACCGTCGCATTCGACGGCGTCATGCTGTGTTCCCCTTCGGCTACAAGGATGCATTGATTGGGCGCCCAGCTATTATTGACGTCATCGGATCGCATAATTCTGGAGTGACGTCATTGGCATAGGTAATTTGCAGCCCATGGAGTAGGGGAAACAGTATGTTAGGTTAGACACACAGATTTTCGCGATTTCATTCCACGTACACGAATCATCGACGTGGCTCGGTACCATACGTAGCTTTTATGCCGTCCTTTGTTGAAGAATGTTTTCTGAGCCCACTGCAACAGGCTTCCACATGATTCGTCTTTGTGCCATCCAACGGTTTAAATGTTGCCTTAGTTAACGCTCTTGCCTTCGTATCTAAAACACCAGAGCATACCATATGCTCAGTGCTTGTCAGTGTGAATAGTGCTTCCCTAATCTTCGTAAGTCTGTATTTTCTAAAATGACCTCGGCTTGCAGTATGTTTAAGACGGCCTCCAAACCTCCGATGGTATTTCCTGCGCCGTACATCACCCAAAGACAAAGCGCTGTTCTCGGTTGATAGAATGCCAACGATTAATTGTTTTTCAGAGGACAGTGTCACCGACGACGAAAATCTGTTCCGATCCTCAAGTCTTCTTTCCAGGAATCTCCAGTAACAGGTTTCTGGAAATCACGTAACTGATAAATATCAACCCATCCGACACGATTTTGGCGGTTGGGACGTCTTTCATGATTTGCTTTTTCCCGCTGTGATTTCTTATATACACAAAGCAAACGCACACAGGACCACTCACGACCTCTAGAAACGTTTGTCTTTCGACAGTGTTTTGCTAATCCTTCATAAAACAGCATCACACCTTTGAAAACAACTTTGCGTTGTTAAAAATGCCTTCCTTTATTCGCATTGTGTAGCACAGCGGCCGACGTTTCCGTGCAGGTTTCGCTCAACATTTCAGGACTCCTCCATGATTATTCACGTCCACCTGCAACCACTGTAATCCTCCATAGCGTGAATCCTTTATGGCAATACAGAGTTTCAAATATCCAGAACATCGGCATGTCTTACTCGACTGAAGGCGGAACGGCCGAAGTTCTTCAACGCTGAATATTTTGCGTTCCCGTCCATGCAGAAACCACAGAAACCGAACGGATTTCAAGCGGAACCGCGCGACGGCTTGGTTCCAGCCATGGACGGCACCGTGGTCCGATTGACCATTTTTCTCTCCTCGTACCTTGACATCTCCTTTCGCATGTCAGAATCGCAAGCATTGGCGTTTGCTACGTGTTTTGTTCAACCACGCTGCAGTTCTTCGGAGGAAAATAAGTGGTTCGTTAAATGCAAAGTATTAGTTTTAACACGCGCACTGGAAGGGAAGTTCTTTTGTGTCCCCCGTCTATTTTCTTGAAAATCTCAAAAACGGATCGGGGCTGGTCGCCGCTACTTTGTGACATTCAGGGCAAATGAAAAACTTGTCGATTGACGTAGAAAAATCGCAAATAGTCCGAAAATTTTTGAAGTCTGAAGCATCTGAAGTCAAACCAACATAACGAAAACAATGGTTGTCGCTAACAAATGGGAACTCTGCGAAAGAACTAGCGTTCTATGTAAGATTACTTTTTGAACATAATTAGCTGACATCATTCGGGCATAAATGATGGATGCATCAAGATCAAAGCCAGGGCCAGTAAGAGTCAAGGTCATCAAAGGCCAAGGTCAGCCAGCTTGTGACCAGACCCAGATTTGCTTTGCAACATGTCGGTTTGTATGGAATATGCATTCAAATACGTCGATCAAAAGCACGTGTGCGCACACTGATTTGCTCACATATCCCAGGGTCAGCGATGGTCAAGGTCATCAAAGGCCAAGGTCCACTATCTTGCCACCTGGTCCAGATTTGCTTTGTAACATGCCGACTTGTTTGGAATATGCATTTAAAGACATTCATGAAAACACGAATCCGCACATTGATACTCTGATACATGCCAGGATCAGTGTAGGTCAAGGTCATCAAGAGTCAAGGTTAACTATTCTGTGACCTGGTCCAGATTTCCTTTTCAACATATCATTTTTTATGAATTATGCATTCAAAGACCCTAGTAAAAACACGGATGACACACTGACACGAATTTATATATACACGTGCATATATATATATATATATATATATACTATGTATGAATAAATATAAATATATAGATATATATTTATATTTACATATTTATATATATGGAACTTTTATGTTTTATAGCAATGAAATCATGTAATTGGGTTTATTATAATATAACAACTTCAGCGCAAACAGCTGACATAAAATTTACTTTGGGCCACAAGCCTTATCCAAGGTCAGTGACCTCGCTTAACTTCTTTTGACCTTGCGTAGGTTAGTAATCGCTAGAAGTGATCAGATGTATCGATGCTGTTCATCTTCACTGAAAATACGCCAAATGATGCGTCTAGCGCCCTTATTTACATTCAAGCTACACCGGTATCTAGTGTTGTTCAAGATTTGGTCTCCAAAATATGAAAAAAATGGTCATATAGGTCATAGCCATAGCCATAGGTCAGTGGTCTGGCATGATCTCGACTCAAAATCCTCAGTCAAGACGCTAAATGATTGGAGGTTGCTGTATTCCACATTTTAACGCTGAAACACCCACCCTTTTCCCGTTTCGTTCAAAACGACGTAACGAATTGCCTGCACGGGCCGAGAAAATGTCCAGAGTTGACCTTTTCGACCCCATCTGACCTTGAAAATATTGGCTTAGGGTCACGAAAATCGCACACTATATGAATCTTTACAGCCCTACTCTACCTTTAACATTTCAAGTCCCTAACTCTCTCTGTTTCCAAGATAGGACTGCACGTTAGTGCGAAACCTCCTTCCACTGCGCGTGTTCAGCGTATTCGAAGGGGAATAAGTCCCGCAAACAAACTCTACAACGGCCGTCAGTCCGTTTGCGTTCCACTGTCCGGATTCGTCCGCGTGACGTTATCGAGCCAGCTTCCGAACAGCCGCCGCGCCCGACGAAACGCTGACGAGCGGTCGGCGGCTGGCGCCCGGAATATCCGAGCCGTCATCGGCCGCTTATTTCCGACCGATCGCCGGCCACGCCATCTGCGATCACGTGACGAGCCCCTTCCAACCGGTCCGGACCGCTCGGGCGGCTCTCCGAACCGGCTGACGGGCCTCGTTTGGGTCCCGGTGCCCGGCGAGGGCGGCGGACAATGTGGAAATACGCCCGCGCGATTTCCCGATTATGAATCGAGGCCGGGACTCTCGAATGAGCGCCGGAGGCAGGCCAGATGGTCTTCTGGGAGCAGGGTGAACGACGAGGTTCTCCTTCCCGCCAGTCCTTGAAAGAATGGACGCCAGTGGTGCGGGACCAAGAAAGTGGGAGCACGAGGACTTCGAGAGGATTTCGAGTATCTCGTGATCATCATGAACCTCAAAATACCGTACCAGAATTCAGTCCTGGAAGCATCAACTTTTCGTGTTATACAAGATTTTGAGGCCTCTCCTCCCAATTCCAAGACATGCAATACCTCAGACACATGTACGAACAAAGAATCTATCGACTTGGTGGTTTTCTTTTTTCACTACTCTTTCATAAAATTTGCAAAGACATAGGCTTCTTGGTACCGACCAACGTTAGCAAAATTCAACGTAGCCACCCTCCTTTGGCCAGCCCGTAGATCAGTTTCCAGATGCCTACCTCACAAAATAAGAATATCGTGAATCATCATGAAACACAGGGGATGTTCTTGGAGCTTGTCGAAAATCATCCGGACTACCACTTCATTTTTACTGACGGCTCCACAGCACACGACACAGCAGGGTGCGCTTTTGTGTACAAACAAATCACCGGACGACACAGATTAACGCACAAAATTTACGTTTTCATTACGAAACTTTGCAAAGTTCATGAAAGCCTGAAACCCATCAAAGCCACAAAGCACCCAGAAATCCAGGGGTGCAGCCAAGATTTTCTTGGGGGGGGGGGCGGATCTCAGAGTGAACCGAAATCGCACGAAAACCGCCTGCCAGGAAGACGATGTGCGGTGGTTTCCACAAAAAATGTGCCGAGGGGGCCTCCCGGCCCCCCTCGGCTGCGCCTGTGCGGAAATCGCTTATCTGTTCTGACTCGCTTTTCGCTGTTCAGGCTCTCCAGGCTTTGCGCAGGCCCGGCCCCCTCACTGTCCTGATATTCGATCTGTATTGTAACATCACAGATAAGGATACGACCGCTAAACTTTTATGGACTTCCAGTCACCAAGGCATAGGTGGAAACGAAAAAGAAGATATGCGAGCAAAGGAAGCCTTACGTGCAACAAGAGTTACCCCGGTCCCAGCTGGTTACAGAGATTTTCTTCCGGAAACAAGGAAACTCATACAGCAATACGTTGAAGCATATTGGCGTAGCCACCCTAGTCCAACATCTTTGAAACACATCGAAAATTCGGTTACTGAATGGGATACCAGCTACCGCCAAAACCGCCGGGAAGAAACTATTTTGGCGCTTACGACATACAAGACTGACTCATTCACACATATTAAATCACTCAGATAGACCTCTGTGTCCCATGCCACTCTTATCTTTCAGTATGACATATACCCTTTGACTGCCAGAGAAACAGAAAAACTACCACTGACGTGTCGAAGCTTAACTCTCACATGTATAGGGCCTTCTGCATCACGCGGACGTATAGGGAGGGGGATGGTACGACGCCTTCGGCCATTTCCTGAACCGTGCGTTCCAGTGCGTCGCAGAAAAAGCAGCGTGTTGCGCGTGACGAGATCTCACGACTAGTACGTCCTTTTAAGGTCGCAGGTCAGTGGATGGCATTCCAGGCCGGGCCAAAGGTCAAAAATTGGCAGAAGGTGGCACTTTTTTCGAGTTTAAACACAAATGAACTCCAAAGAATAAATGATGATGAAACGAAATGGATATCGTAGTGCTCGTCAATCATTTAGGAGTCCATACGTACCTCATATGATTGTATTCAATCCATGGAATCCAATTCAGGTTATGCCAGGTCAGTCCTTGTCAAGAGTGGTCGTCGGCTGAAATGCGTTCTCGGAGCTGCAGAGGCATTTTCGTAGGCAATAATAGATGTTGAATTCAATTGTAGCATCTCAGTTACCAAGAACTGTTGTCTAATAACATATAACCAGCGCCCAGCTGGCAGTCGGCGCCAAACTCGCCCGACTGGGGGAAGGCGGTTGAACCCCCCTAACTCACGAACGGTTGGTCGCGCGATAAAAACAAGCACACTGTTGGAAAGCTCGTGACAAGTAGAACTGGAAACTGACCTCATTTCAGGTTTCGGATAATATGTAAGTCTTTTACGCCCCATATATGTTTTCTCATAGCCGACTGCATGACACCGAGAAACGGCCTGGATATCAAAGGATGTGACTTATACGTCTAAGTTAAGGCACGAGCGGCCAGGCAAAAATCCGCAAATGCCGATCAACGTCTAATTTCTATGATTTCCTTACCATATACGCGAAAGCTTTGAGTTAACACGGCGATTTCCGCATCGACTGCTGGCGGACGCTGTCACCGAACGCGGTATGGGATTAAAGGGAGTTAATCTTAATGTTGCTTTATTTTCGCAAAACAAGCCTTTCCAAGTATTATTTCTTGCTCCTAGTTGTTCTTGTGGTGGTTCCTTGTACTTAAATGTTGAAAAATCAGTACTTATCATTTTACGCAATTGGTGGAGCTTACTCGCGAGGGCTTGTTTATTTCCAAAATATGCAATTTTTGAAACTTTTTGAGCTTTTCGAAACTATCTGCAACCGTGCGAGCCAGTTCTGCCATCTTCTATCCAATCTGAGTCGTTCATCGCCGATTTTGATGGCAGTGCATTTTGGCTCATAACAGTTATTAGTGACCTAAGCTCAGGTCAGTGGTCGGAGGTCACTGAAACTTTGCTCATGGCGGGAACTGGATGTTTGCATCTTTCTACACCCAAAATCTTGTAAAAAAATCACTCGATTTCCGGAAAAAACGACGACATGTGTTGAGAACGGGCTTGACCTCAGGTCAATGACTCGAAAATTTCCGAAAAATCGGAGATAGCAGATATGTTGCATTTATCTAACCTTTCAACCCCTGAAAGTTGTATTGCGACGTTATGTTTACCGGAAAAGTTATAAGGCCCTAATCTTTTTTGAACACAGGTCCAGTTGACCTGACCTAAGTCAGACACCTGATTTGACCCGAGGTGAAAAATTTGATACAAGATGTAAAAGTCAAGCAAAATGTTCACCAGGTTCCTTGGTGCTACGTTCGTTTGTTCTCTCGCAATCTCGGAAAAACCTCAGGAGAGGTGGTCAAGTTGGAACCACTTGACAGGATAAAGATAAGGTATAAGGATAAGGATAAAGATAAAGACAGGATAAAGATAGGAAAGGATAAGAGGTGGAAAAGTTGGGCAGGACAAAGGTCATCTTAGGTCATCCAAGGCCACCTTAGGTCATTCAAAGTTATCTGAATCCAGTGACCTGAAACGACCTCGGATTAGACTAAAATTGTAACTCTGATGCCTTAAAAGCGTTTCCCGAGCTGACATTGAACACAAGATCTTATTTTCGGCATGCCGTGGTATTGCAGACTCATCACTGCGCGGCCGACGCCGTTCCGTCCGTCGGAGCAAAAGTCAGGCGTTCGCTGCATTGCACCTTCTTTTGATGGAATAAAAGATAAATTGCACCAAATTTACATCATTCGAGTCCTACAACTCAAGCAGTTCGAATATAAAGGTTGTTTTGCGATACCTATTTCCTATTGCATTCCCAAAGACAAAAAGTAACGTGTTTCTCACCACAACTTATGACCTCAGTTTACACCCTCGATAATCCCGGCAGTGAGGGTACACCTATTAAATCTATGTATAGTGTTACAGTATATATAATCTGCAGGCCATTGGTATACATTTTATTTTTTTGTGCACCCCAACCGTCTTACAGTGAGATAAAACAGAGACCTTTATAAACTGGTCGTGTCGGCGCGCAAAAACAACTGACATGCTTCCCGTTATGACGTCACGGCTCGTTATCATAGCAACGTAGAAGATTTTTTCACCATAAGATGCGGAAGATACACCAAGTTTCAGATGGATCCAACCTTTCGGGAGTCACCGTCGGAAAACCCCAGAAGGATTGCATCAACCCTCCCCTTATACGGGTGAGGGTTAAATCTACCAGTCTCACACCATGGTATACTAGGAAACAACGAATCAGTTATAAGGGCCCTGATGTACTTCCTGAAACAAAGCCACTTGTGCTCTCAAGTCTGACGAGACCATGTTCCCACATGTTTTTTTCATGTTTCCCACATCTGCATCCACTGTTCACTTAAAACATGAGCTGTTTAGCAGCCATGTTAGTGTTAACCCCCCCCGACCGGGAGGGGGGACAGTTGTCCGCCACCCCGTGAGGTTTTTCTAAGACTGCGAGAGAACGAACAAACATAGAGCCACGAAACTTTGTGTACATTTTGCTTCATTATTTTTGCACCCTGTGTTAAAGTTTTGACTTCAGGTCAGGTCAGGTGCCTGGCCTAGGTCAGGTCAAACAGACCCATGTCAAAAAAAGTTTAGCGCCCTCTAATTTTTTCGGAAAACAAGATATCGCAATAATACCTTCAGGGATTAGTGATCTCGATAGATGCAACAAATCTGCCATCTCAGATTCTACGAAATTTTCTGAGTCATTGACCTAAGATCAAGCCCATTTTTAAGACATGTCGTCGTTTTTTTTGAAAATTGACGGCATATTTCATAACATTTTTAGTGTGGAGTGAAGCAGACATCTAATTATCGTCAATGGGCAAAGTATCAATGACTTCCAGCCATTGACCTGAGGTCAGGTCACGAATAACTGTAGTGAGTCAAAATGCACCGCCGTCAAAATCGACGATGAATTACTCAGAATGGGTAGAAAATGGCAGAACTAGCTTGCACAGATGTAAGTAATACCAGGAACCTCAAAAGGTTTTAAAAAAAACTGCTTATTTTGGAAATAAACAGGCTCTCCTGAACAAAGCTGCGCCAGTTGTGTAGACTGGTAAGTAATAAATTTTTCCCAAATTTAAGCATGACAAACTATCACAAGAACCACTAAGATCAATAAAATTTACACGGATAGGCTTTTTTCGCGAAAATAAAGGAACGCTAAAATTGGTTCCCGTTAATTTCTTACTGCGTACGGCTGCGACGCACGCCTACAGCCGGCGCGAAAATTACCGTGTCTTTAACTCAACGTTTCGGCGTATATATTGAACAAATCTGGGGAAATTGGACGTGTCTCGACATCCGCGGACCTTTACTTGTGCGCTGGTGTCTTTACCTATGCGTTATTAGTGACAGCCCTTGAGATTCAGGCCATTTCTCGGTCTTATGCAGTCGGCTATGAGAAAACATATATAGGACGTAAATTGCTTCCATATCATCTGAAACTAAAAATGAGAGCAGTTTCGAGCTCTACTCGTCACAAGCTCTCCAACGATGTGCTTATTTTTTGTTGTGCGACCAATCGCTCGTGAGTTAGAAGAGAGGAGGGCGGCCAACTGCACCCCCCCCCCCCTCCAGTCAGGCATGATCGTAACCGATCGACGGTCGTGCGCGAGTTAAAAAACTTCCGATACCACCAGACCTCCAGACAAGCTCCGACATGGACGCTTGAGCCCGAACGGCTGTGCGCGCTAACTCTTGAAGAACAGGAACAAGAGCTTCCTCATATAGGCGCCCGAAGTTAGTGCAAAGCTCAGGTGGGATAGACCTATGATTTGGGAAACCGGAACTTCAACGCCAGCAACACAAAGCCATAAAAGGCTTCTTTAAAAACATAAAGCGATTAGCTAAATTTTACGAGTAACACTACAAAAGAGGTGGCAGATTATGCAAGGTCTGTGCACTCCAAAAATGTCATCGCTGTATACAGGGAGATGAAAAGGAACTGATACAAAGTATGGTTGTCATAGAGGCATAAGCAAGGAAAGAAAAATGTTTTTGCTAGGTGTGCTGTGGTATGCACGTGTGGACATTTCACATTTCATCTTTCTGAAAATTTCTATTTTATGTTCAGTAGATGTGAGACTATTTTCCACCTTCCCCCTTCGGCGGTACAAACGCAACTGCCTCTCCACCAAAGAGCAGTCCAGCTGGATTATCCTGAACCATGGTGAACTGCAAAGCTCTATTTTCGTAAGGAGAACGTGAAGGCAGAAATTTTTCCCGAGTAAAGCCAGAGTTGTACCCAAGCTGACGGCCTTCCGCAGGCAGTGTAACAGGTTCAAAAGCGAAGCCTCGATGCGCCCTGCTATCAGGGCTCAAAAATAGTTACTGATGGTCGCCGACCGGATACAAGTTTTGTAAATTGGCCGCCAACCGGAGAGAATAGAGGGACTCTTTTATTTTTAAAGGGGAATGACTGTGCCAAATGTAGCACCCATGGGAACAAAAATCCTTCAGACTTTGAGTAATCTTATACACATAATTAGCTGCTCAAGATGTTTTTTTTGGGGGGCACAAAAAATGAAAAGCTTAAACAGAGATGTATGACTGCGTCTATGACTGTGCCTGACAGAAATCTCTAGATCAACCTGCTGTCAACACCAGTTCATGTTCCATGGACAAGACATCTGCATTAATATTTTCTACAAGAAAGGAAGCGCTGACATATGAAGTATATGTGTTGAAAAATGAGATTTAGTCGATCAACACTCACTTCCCACAACTCTAGAAAAAGGAGGGTTGGAAAATGGTACTATCATGGTAGTTATGAGAATGCAATATTGCAGTTTCACAAAAACCAAGAATAAATTGAAATATGCACTCCAAGCACATTGCTATGTTTTGATAATTCAAGACTCAAGCTTAGGTAGTACATACATACGCAAATCCAAGCTTTGTCAGGAAAGTGAGCATCATGTGACAATATCATTAGTTATCTTGGATGAACAAACATGAGTTATCCAAAATGTGCATAACGGTCACTATTTTTATTTAATGTCAGTAACTAAAAGACAGTTTTACACGGCAAAAATAGAAATAAAAAAACTTTTATATCAAACTTTTATAAACTGGTTAGGTACTGGATACATACCTTAATGTCTTAATCTAGCTTGACCAGCATCCTCGAGCAAACTGGCTTTCTGGAAATATCTTCATTGGCTCATGTCCCTCATGTTTGTTCTTGGTATGTTTAATGCTTCGCTGGGTACCTAATGGTACCTAATGGTACCATGGACATCCTTCATGGCCACATACACACTTTCTCCCCACCCTTTTCTTGCCATTTACTTTCGCATCGCCTACAGTTTTCCCCTCTGTGTTTTGTCTTTTCTTTGTGCTCATCCTCACACCACCTCACTTACGACAGGCAAGGTAGTTCCGAGGTAGTTCGACTGCCTACATTGGAATTTGAAATCTACACCATGGACGATCGCGTATTCTACCAAAGCGCCTAAGGCTTACAACTAACTTTTTGGGCGCCGACAACGACGAACGCCGGCTGGCCTCTCGTCACCGCTTTTGGCGACCATGGAATGTCATTGATTTAATACATGTGGTCGCCAGAAGAGCGGTGATCGGTGTGAGACGAAGGGTCCAGTAGAAAAAAGCGGTAGGTACGGGTGGCAACAGAACTGGTAATACTATCGGAATAGTCCTAGTATATTTTGAAGTAACTAAATCACCGTACCTAAATTCAAGCTTACTCAGGAATGGTATTTTCTAGACACATATTAATTGATCGGGAGGGGCGAATTTTAAAGGACGCTTATTTCTGGCTGTGGTCGCCAATTTAGCAAACACTTGGTCGCTGACGCCATTCCCAGGACACCGTCTTTTTTGACACTGCCTGCTGTGTCTCCGGGCCACACCCCCCCCACAACAGAAGAAATCCAGAAGGTTAAGGACTTTTCTTCGGCAGCAACCTAAGAGCCACATCAGACTGGACTCAGAACAGCTCAGGTTGTCCAAAAGATCTCTAGGATCCTGGGGAAGAAGCTCAACTGGAGGCCGTACAAACTCCACTTCGCCCATGTCCCCTCACTTACCAGCAAGGTGTCCAGGCTAGCAGCATGCATTTTCTGGTCGACCCATAAAGAGAAATGGTTTGAGAGAATCTTGTTGAGTGATGAGAAATGGTTTGTGCTCCATCAGGCTCCCAGCGCAATAATGCTGTAACCTTGGCCCCAGAGAACCAACGCACTGCGGTGGAAAGCAAGAAGGCGCACGAAAAGAAGGAGACAGCATGGGTGGTCATTGTAGATGGCATTGTGGAACACCTGATCACCAAGAAGAAGGATTAGGAATGAACATGTCTTCACCCTGTGATCAAATATAATGTCCAATGTCATACCTTCCAAATATGTCTTTTAACGAGGAAAATTGGAAATATTACCTCCAAGGGTGGCTGTTTTATATCAGTCGTTAATGACCACCTTGTAACAAAGACATTATTTCCGATGCAAATCACAGTACTAAACCATGTTTAGTCATATTCTTGCATGGGGGGTGGGGTTTTAGAACCCCCTCCGGTTTTTTGCCCACCATTCCCTGGGTTTTCACACTAATTTCCAAAATCCAAATTCCAATCATGTATGACTCAGCACAGTGCTCTTTACTTAGGTTTCAAATTTCAAGTTGATATCAGGCCTATGCTAACATTATGTAAACAATGTAATGCAATTTGTATGTCTAAGTATGACATTGCTAGTAGAAGGCAAACAAATATTTTCGAACTTTTCTTGTAATTCATTTTTCAAAATACACTCACCTAATTCTCCAATCACTGTAAAAGCTTCTCAATTTTCTCAAAGTGCGAAGCACATGGACCAGTGGAAAAAGTCCCAATGATTGGCTTCCGATTCAAGCCAGTTGCATTAAAATGGGCCCATAAATAGCGCATTTATAACGAGTCAAGGGCCACCCCCTCTCTGCTATTTCTGCCCACCTTTGTTCATCCCTTTAAAGATTTTCAAACCCTTTTTATGTAAATGTAGTATACGTCGTGGTGAATCGATTGTCGTTCGTTGCAATTAAATCAGACGAGTAGTTCTCGAGATCTCGGGGGGGGGGGGCGTCAATAATGTGCATTCCCCAAATGGAAGTGCACCCAAGCGTTATGGGTACGGGAATAGGGTTCAAACATTGTCAACAAACATACAAGATTTATCACTTGCCAACCAATGAGAATCGAAAATCTTACGCAAGAAAACAACGGGATTTTCGGAATTCCTGAACTTCCGTAACTGAATGCGAAACGAACGTCACTGACAGATTTTTTCTGAACACTCTGTGACTCAATGAACGCAGTCCCTTCTAATTTTCTTCACGTGCAGTTCACGATGTATTATCGGGCGCTTACGCTCTTTTAAAATTCCTGTTATGCCCACTTCCGTTTACGATCTGACCTTTTGCTTTAATCTTCAGGACTGGCCGAGCAAGCGTGGGATGGCTATAGATGCAAGCCAGAAGATTTGCTGCCGACGAAAGAAATATACAGCACTCCATATTCCTGTCCATAAACGGCACGAATATCCGTTGTTGTGAAACAAATGCATGGCGTCGCGCGGGCAAAGGATAGGTAAACAAGGGCGAGGATAGAAAGATGATCGAAAAACCACTAGCCGCCGCAAACAAACGTCGTCTCCCGACAATCCTTATTCCTCCGCTTTCTGGGTGGAGACCAGTCCATCGCTCTCCACCGACTGCCATCTCCGCGACGACGGAATCGAGTCCCACAAGAGTCTGCATTGTTCAGGGTCCCTCCAGAGCACGAGACACGACTTCCTTAGTCAAACCGCGGTCCGAGTCAGAGGTCAGGAACAGTTGCGAAGTACGGGCGACAGCGCAGGCAGAGGCGTTGCCAGACCTCTGGAAGGGGAAGGCACCTACCAGCATCAAATCTCTCACACACTTCTACGAACCTAAACAGAGAGGCCTGAAGAAAACGTCACACAACTGAATCACCAGTCAGGTAAACAGCCAACGATGACCGCCCACAAGCGTCGACTGTCTCCGCCCCTGCCCCGCGGCACTCGCCCCTGATTGGCTAACTTCTCCGGCCGGCCTGCAGGAGCGCCCCAGGGCTCGTATCGCCAGCAGGTCACGTACCACGGAGGCCCCCGGGGCTCGTCGGGGCCGGCCGGTCGGCGGCCGGCCTGTTCCAACGACATTCCGTCTTTGGTTTGGAAAATTACGACACGCGTGGAGCGATGCTTGCCGGGCTGTGGCCCGTTTCAGTGTGATGTAGGTGCTGCACCTGCTCGCGTTGGAATGGAGTGGATCGGGCTGGGATGGAGCTCCGCGGAAGATGAGGGTGTACGATTTCACAGCACGCCCGAAGCTCGGTGTTTCCGTTGAACTTCGCAGGAGAGCGATTTCCTCAGGTCATCTGGTTTCATGATGCTGACGTTGACGTTAAAACAAAAGAATCGAGAGAACTGCCCGTTTTAATTTTAGCCCGGCACCGCCTGGCGTGTTTTTATACCCGCGACCGCCGGGGTGTCAGACAGGACACCCCCTTGCTATCTCAGGATCTAATCGTGGGATCTGAGCCAACCTACCACCAAACAATAGCCTTAGGTCTTGCAATTCAGAAAATATTATGAGAGCCCTGTTCACGTGAATGATGACGTCACAGGTCACGCAAAAAGCATTACACGACGTCGGAAAAATTGACACCGGTTCGTACATCATATCATCGGCAACACAGGTCTTAGAATCTTCAGCTGGGTTTCAAACGGAAAGTCACAATCTCCTACATCAAAATCATCCCAAAATGTAACAAAAATGTCGGGTCAAGGTCAACCTAGGTCACACGAAATACTGGTCGCACTTTACATGCCAAAGATCGATACTAACTCGCAGCCGATACAAGTGACAAGCAGGGCGAATGTGAAACCTTCTGATGATCAGTTTTGATCAGATTACCTGCTTTTCGTCCAGTCAGAGTCATTACAGGTCAGGTCTGGCTTGGCTGCATTCTCCTCCTTACAAATAGCAATAATTACTCGCTAGGATTCTTAACTGCGTAAGTACAGAACTGAAATGACTGACAAGGCCGCACTCCTCCTCCTGACAAAGAGCAATTATTACTCGCTAGGATTCTTAAATGCGTAAGCACAGAACTGAAATGATAACCCGTGACAATTAAACCTGCTCTGTCTGCTCCTCATCGGGTGCAGATCAAGCCAGTTCAGTCCGGAAAGTCATTTGTCTTTTTCTGACTGGGAATAATAATCGCTGTCTGCGTTACTGAGCGAGACACTGACAGTGCTGTATATCATTCGTTTTACATCAACCTTTGACGTGACCTGGCATGACCTCACGTTGCATTTGGCGAACCTTGCTAAGAGCCGCATATGGATTTGGTTGTCTGGCTTCAACGATGGGGAAGGTCAGCGCCAACCACTTCATCACCCACAGCGCAAATCAGTCCAATCGTCATCATGCATGTGACCTATCATGACCTCTAATGTTGACGTGTCACGGTTGTATATGCGTTCGGAGACCGTGTTCTATGTAAATCCAAATAATCAATGCACTATGTTCGATACTATTATTGAAATAACGAAGCATGTTCGCGCCACCGACCGAAGAGGCGAAAGCTTGCATGCAAGGGTTCATTTATGACCCCATATCCCCATGACCTGATGTAGGATGGAAATGGTTTTAATGTCAAAATATGCCGAGTTGATTATTGAACAGGTACTCAAGGTTTGGTTCGGCTGGCTTTAACGGTTCGGAAGTTATTAACGGAAAAGCGATGTGGGTGCCCTATTTGACACCCGCCAGGCGGTGCCGAGTTACGTGTTAGGACTTAGGTATCGCATGAAAAGAATTGCTCTCAGATCAAAATCTGCCAATTTTTCCTCCCCTGACGCAGCTTTGCGTCTCCTGGCGCAATCATTATGTTACTGAAAACGAGCCCTGGATGATTCCGACACGATTCATTTCATGCAACACATTACCGTTAATAATAAAAATTGAAGAAAACTGCGGAATATGATGTCCGGTGGCTTACTTCTCGCACTTCTAAAACCTAAGCCGCAAGCGCGCAAATGTCGTATTTGTCAACATCAGATCCGTCATTTGAAGAACCATCGCCGTGTCCGAGCGTGTCCTCCCTGGCTACGCGACCTCAGGCGTTCGGCGGATTATATAGCACATTAGGAAAGCGACACGGACGAGCAAACAAGTTGAGTTACTCTCCAGGGCAGAGAGGCTCGCCCGGCCGCCGTTTCAGTTCAGCGTTCGTCGCTGAACTTCGCTGTCCAGCCAAGTCCGCGAAGCCGGCCAAAGTTTCCGAGCGAGAGGATGCAACTGTTCCGGGGGGAGCTTCGTGCGGGGAGCTCACCTCGAACGCACGGCAAAACGCCTCTTCGTCATCACTTTTAATATACTTTAGTGTGTTAATGAGCATGACTGTTGCAATAAGAAAAGAAAGGATTAGCCTTAATGCCATAATACCAAAAAAAACATGAAAATATATTATTCCTGTATTTCGTCCAAGGGTCTTCCTCAGGGAAGGTCCGTGGCCGAAACAGAGGATTAATTTGTTGCCATGTTCTTTTTTTGGATATTACGAGCTTAAGGCTAATTTTATCCTACCTTCGTCATCATGGTAACACGCGGGCCCTGAACGCGCGTTTGGAGTCCAGCCAACAGCGCGCTGTCACTGGTCTGTTGCTGGGTCAGTTGTGCTGACATCAGCTCTGGGACGCCCTCCGTCGGCAGCAAACCGGACAAAAAAGGCGACTCTGGCAAGTCACAGCGTCCATTACCACCTCCGCCGGTTCTCCTCCTCCGTGCCGGCTCAGAGGTCTGTTACTGGTCTGCAGTCGCCTGGGGCGTAATTCTGGAAGGATCGCTTCTGGCATTAGCCGAAAACAACATGAGAAACCATTTGCCTGGACAGCGCCCCGTAATTTCCGAACATGAAAACGGAGGTTCGCCAGCATTATTTGTCGTCACATGTATATTCATCGTATTATTTGTCGTCATTTCTCATCACCCAGCAGACAGAATAACGTCACGATTTGTCAGGATAACAAACTGCACCCATTTTTCCATTGCAGCAGAAATATATGAGTGTAGTGCTACAACATAATCATCGTTTCGTTTGTTGGACGGCCATCGTGTCATGTGTAGAGTGGCCATTCACACTGGATGGCGTTCTACTCATTTATGGCCACGCATTTGTCTTTGTTCCTCCGACCTATCACGACAACGGCAAAACACGCGCAAAAAACGCGTGATTTACTGCGGCGCTTTCTCCCCATGATCCACTGGCCGAAGGATAAAACAACGTGAGGACGATGGTTTTCTGCGCCAGTCAGGACCATGATTGGAGCCGACAAATCCTCATCAGGCATGCTTTCGGCAAAAACCAAGTACACCTCATGGCTCAGATTTCCTGGAGGCCATGCACTGGTCCGGCGCTAGACCTCTGTAGACGCATTTGTTCAAATTAAACACGGATAAATAATTAACCAAATACGAATTAGATTCCTGAATTGGATACGGAACGGTGCAAGATACCACGATATGTATTCCGGACCATAACAGTGGCAGGATGGCCTTGGTCGTCACTTCGGAGAACTCTCCAAAAGGCAGCAGCTGACAGCTGGTCGACCATCGCATGCCAGCAGGTAAAAAAACCCTCTGATGAAGACGTGCAGCATGACGGTAAGACGAGCTTCTGGCCAAATGCGTGTACAGCTGCCGCAAAAAGCCTCCAGTTTTACTGCTGCTTCAGCCTTTTAGCTGCGCCGGCTACCGAATATGCTTAAACCCGTCGCAAAAGAGCCCTCAGTTTTCAGTGTCACATTTCCCCCAGCGCTTTGGCCGCGACGGCTATCGAATGCTAACAAACAGCACAACGCTCGGGTGGGATACTGTTTCCCGCCCATTTCTTTTACGGCGAATGAAATGGGGAGCTCCCCAGACCTTTTGACAGGAACACCGCGCTCATAACACGTGCATTCTCCATGAGTCCTGGGCCGCCTAGAGCAATCGCTACCGACGTCCGTGCGTGGTTTGTGTGATGGTCGACATGAATGCTAGTGTTTGTCATTCCAGGAGCAGTGGTCCGTAGCGGAATTTCCATCGTCATCCCCGGGAATAACGGGATAGTAGATGCGTTTGATGGTCCACGATGAGTCTGTTGACAGGAACAAGATATTCGAATCTGGCGACAAGATTAATACAAGATGATTAAGCCTGCCAGAGATTAAACACGAACACTGAGCACTGGCCGCTCGTGCCCTCACCATGGACGACGTGTAATGTACGGCGTTCGAAACAATGTACGCTTCGCTACGCTTGTTGCCCGTCGCGAACAGATTGTCGCGACTGTAAAGAATGAACTAAAAACTCGCGCAAGCCTCGCCGGACGCATTCTGCACTTCGTGAAACAAACGACCACAAACACGCATGCTTGGACGGCATGCAGTGCTTCTAGTAATCAGGTTCACGAATCAAGGAGCTCCTGATGTTCTTCGTCCGCCACGCAAAGAGCATGTGCTTTTATGTGGACGAGTATATGGAAGAGGCTTAGGCTGACACACGACAAACGGACGGAGATCAGAAACCGTCGACAACAGCTGTTACTGCTCTTCAGTGACCCTGAAACAGCCTGACACCAGAGTCCATCAGGCGTTTCGACATGTTTTCGCGGCGTTTTTCCGTTTATTTTCATTTCTTTGGTTCCCCTCTTACGGATTTACCGCCTTGTTAGACCGAACTAGAATCTAACATTATCGTCCTTATGATTTTGTAGTGAAGCAGGCACGGTTAAAGACGGCTTCTGTCTTCATCGTGCTTTGGCATACCATGAGACTTCTGATTGCACATCACCAACACTGATGTAACCCTCATCTTCGGTACGTAAACTTCGGAATATGAATAACCAGACAAACTCATTACATAACAATTCCTTTCTGCACTATAATTTTCTGTTAGAAGAACAGTGCGCCTGTTCATGACGAAAACCTACGCCTAAATTACACGTTGTATCGACAAAGGTCATTGTCACCCATCAACTACTACAAAAACGGCATTGGTACATGGCTTTTAATTGATGTGGCTATGACACTTCTATAATTGATTCCCCGGCTATGATAATTCTAATGTTCTGTTTTTGTTTTTCCACTGAGGCAGTTTTTGTTTACCCAGATCACAATTTCCATGTCCAAGGAAGTTTTAAAATGGCATCTAGTTAAATTCCAAATTATAATCTCCGACCTGTCTCAAAACCACTGATTTCATCCTTCCTGTTTCCTGTGCCCTTTCGGTTACTACCCAGAGAGAGAGAGAGAGAGAGAGAGAGAGAGAGAGAGAGAGAGAGAGAGAGAGAGAGAGAGAGAGAGAGAGAGAGAGAGAGAGAGAGAGAGAGAGAGAGAGAGAGAGAGAGAGAGAGAGAGAGAGAGAGAGAGAGAGAGAGAGAGAGAGAGAGAGAGAGAGAGAGAGAGAGAGAGAGAGAGAGAGAGAGAGAGAGAGAGAGAGAGAGAGAGAGAGAGCACCAAAAAGGGCTGGCAGAGAACAAGACAGGTAGGTGAAGGAGAGCATGCGGCTGAGGAAAGAGTGAACAGATATTCTCCGTACCCGCCACACTTCACTGCAAATTGTGGACATTGGTCTGCCTTGTGGACTCGTTCGTCTACTAAGCGGGCACTTGGCACCAGCCCAGCTCTCAAATATTGGCAGGTTGAGCCACGCCGACCGCATACAAACGAGCCAGGTTCGCCACCATCGACTACACAAACACCGCAACTTCCGGTGAAAGCGGGACAGAAAACGACAAACGTCTGGAGTAGAAGTCAACTCCCGCTCGACTCCTTGCCAACGTAGAATGCCACGCGGTGTGCGGACAAAATTAGATTTAAAATCGATCAGATAGTGGCGGCCAATCAATACGATGCGCAATAGCGACGATAAGCCGAGGCTGACGCTGGCCGCCAGTCTTTCTGGACAAAAGTCGGCCTTGCTTTTGCTGTGGACTGAGAATGGTCGGTTTCCATAACTTGGATATTAAATGACGACAATGAAATTACCCCTTTCAAAGTTGCGGGAGACCGGCTGACAGGCTCCTATTGCTATTCGCTGCAGTTTCATTGGCAATATGACAGCCATCAGCTCTGTCCTCTTCACCGACGTTAATATCCTCATTTCCCCGAAACCCAAGAGTCAGCATGAAATTATGTCACGAGTGATCCGCACATAGCGACACCGTCGTCACAGACGGACCGTCCTGCGACCATCTCGCCGCGGGACTGCAGCTCTGCAGTCGCACAGACCTGGCACATGTTGCCGCATCTTTGGCAACGATGCACGCACTGGGTTACAACGCTCATCATCTCGTGGCAAATGTGATACGAATAAACTTCGCCATTCATAAAAACACGTGGTGTCACAACACGGAAGAAAGAAAAAGCCGCGGTGAAAATGGCGTAATCAATGGACATTTTGGAACATTCTTGGGCAGTAAAGAATGTTCATTCTACGCATACTTGAACTACAGCTAGGAAAAGTAAAAAAAAATACGCGTCGTTTTTCTCTTCTATGGAAGTTTGGAATGTGGCTGTGTTCCGAACCTGACATCACCGAGAACGCACAGTTAGCCATCGTTCATGCCTGGAATCTCCGACACCTTTTCAAAAGACGTCACGAAAAACTTTTGCACCGATAACGAAATCGCCTGCCGTCGCGTGCAAAGAACCGAGATCACCCGCATGAAGACTCCACATCGACAGCCGGTGCTTAATCACGCGGCCACGAGCCCGCATCTCCGGCTGCATTCGTGCCAGTCTGATTCCACCCTGCCAGCCCAACAGACCGCTAGCCTGGGGACCAGTCGCCCGAGAAAGCACAGCCCGCCAGCCAGCCCGCGGGCTCGATCCAATTCAGTCCAATCCGGTGCCGAAGGTCCGATGGTAACCAGTGGCAATTGGCTGCCTGCTGCAGCTCGGCCGTAAGTCGAAGACCGCGGCCGATGTTGTTAACTTTTGATTGGACGACAGCGGGGTTGCAGGCGCTTTTGGGGTCTGTCTAGTTCCGATGACGTCTGAAATCGATGCGTCGGTCGGTGTTGTAGATTTCGACATCGGATGCGGGACTCGAAAACTGTAGAGCCGGAATGTTTTTTCGCTGATAAAACCGTAACGAGCTCTGGAGGCAGTTTTTAGCCCAGTTGGCAAGCTAATCGTGTTATCACATTGGGCATAACCTGGAAATAACAAAGAATGGATTTACGCCTTCACTCAAAAATGACACCACTGCCTATTCGTTTCTGGCTCGTGAGCTATTCATAATATTTGACAGCCTACGTAAGGATTCATGCCATACCGAACAAGAACTTTTATGAGCTTATAGCTAACATTAATATGTTATATATATAAATACATATATGTTAAATTAGCTTTTAGTTTGTGTAAATTTATATTTAACTTTTTGTTTCTTATAACTCAACGGGTTTGAATAACAACAATCATCGCAGACGACTTACTTTGAGCGATACAATATAATCAGGTGACACTCCTTAACCCTATTCCCGGCAGGGGGGGCGGAATCCGCCCCCCTCGGGTTTTTTGCTTGCCAATTCCAGGCTTTTTAACGCAGCTTCACGAAACTTGGTGACTTTTCCTAGCTATTCCTTCTATGCGCCGTGACAAAATTTCGAAATTCTATTTTGCTCAGGAGGCGGAGCCAGGCAACGTTTTTGGGAGGCACCTCAGGTCATTTTTGGCCATGTTGAGGGTAAAAGGAAAATGTCTGCCAAAAACAGAGTTTTTAAGATAGAACTTAAAACTTTATATGAATATATAGCTAAATAGTTGGGCAATGTGCATATGTAAGTTTGTTTATCTGAGGTCACTTTAAAAGGTCAGGTCAAGGTCAAAAGTCAAAATTTGTTTTTTCGCAATAATTTCGGCGCCGTTTTTTTCAAATGCCAAACCCGGAATATATATGACGTAGAAAGATGCCCTCTACTTGTGTAACAAGTTTCAGCTTGATATCAGGTCGGGTCACGGAGCTATGACCTAAAATGTCAGTGCACGTACCCTATATCGCAAAAGCCAAAAAATGAATTTTTTGGAATAGAGTGAATTTAATCGATTAAAAACGTTTACAGATAATATCGAATGCACGCGACATCATTCCACGTGACCCCAAGGTCACTGGAGGTCATTTAGGGTCAAAGGTCACAAGTTGATCTGAAGAACGTGTGACCATGACAGTTCCCCCTTTTTTATGTCCCTGGCACCGCCTATGCTAACATTATACAAACATTGTAATGCGATTTGTACTTCTTTAGCATAACGTGACTAGCAGAAGCTAAAAAAGTGTTTTGGCCTCTTTTGTTCATTCCGTTATTAGAAAACTAATCCCCCTATTTTTGAAACCCCGTGAATGCCCATGAATTTTCTCAAAATTTCAAATTTGCATACCCATGGTAAAAGCCCTATCCATAATCTCTCGATTCATGCCAGTTTCATCCAAATCGGTCGATAAACAACGGAGTTATAAGAAGTCAAAAAGTATCCCCCATTTTGACATTTTTGCCCCCCTGTATCCACAAATTTCAAAATTTTGAAATTTGTTGTTATAAAAATGTAGTTCACGTCACGGCAAATCGATTGCCGTTTGTTGCGATGAAATCGGATAAGTAGTTCTCGAGATCTCAGGGGGGGGCCGAATCCGCCCCCCCTGCCGGGAATCGGCCATACCGTCTAGCCCTCCGGGAATAGGGTTAACTATCCTCCGGCTTCTCAGTTATGTTTAGGTCTACTGCGACGTGACTGATTGGGTAGTATAGCAGCTGCAGGCGGCTAATTAAACGCGATTAGAAGACGGTGTGTTGCATGATGATGTAAACACAGACGTCCTTCACTCGTGCTCATCACTGCCAGAGCGGCGTGCGGGTCCTGGAGATGCCCCAACGCCGATGAAATGCTGCAAAGCTGGTATGTTCCTGGCGACACTTGACATCTATCCACTATCTGTGTGCTAATTCTGAATGGAGATAAGGATGGTCACATTAACTTGTCAATGGACCTGCGCTTTCAGGAGCGATCAAGCAGCTACCTGCTTGTGCTTGTGTTCACATCAATTTCGTTACAAGTGAACAGACGTTATATGACAAGATTCATTCAAGCAAAAATAAGCTGGCATGGAAAATGATAGAAGAAGTGGAATAGTGTTCAGCGAAAAATGTACTTCCGTGCTGAATTATACAGTATAAATTTAGTAAGGCAACCCCAAGTCACCAAGCATGCTTTGACTCCTGGAAAGGAATATTTGCGCTTATACCAAGGACCTGGCCAATCACCCTCAGGCGAAGAACCGGTCGACATACCACAACGCACCGTACACTAACTTGTATTGGCCTAATACTTGTTGGTGATCTATTGCCGGAATGGAAGCGGTGTTGGCTCTTTCACCAATCGCGCGCAAAGGCGGTGTTTCCCTGGATGGTGAACTGGTTTATTGTGGTTCAATGTGCATCTCCCCGAGGTGACTGTGCACCAGTACAATGTTTAATTTCCCAACATCCAAACTATAATGTCCCGCAGGACTGAAGGAGTGGACCCGAAGAGACGCAGTTGTCGGCTGTTTGCAGTCTGTCACGACGTGTCATCAGTCCGACTCACCTTTCAGCCGCCCGCAGCAGCTTTGTGACCGCCGCGGCATACTCCTCCTTGGCTCCATTCCTGAGAGGCAGAAAGGACGCGTGATGAGTTTTCCAGTCTGCCGCCGCGGCGTCAGCCCGAGCACGCCCAAACCTGCGATCACTCGGGACCGATGCTGAATCGCGCCACATCGCGCTGTTCGGAACTTCAGTGGAAAGTGACAGCCTGTTCACAGTGGAGGACTGGGACATGCAGTGTACGCTGTCTGCAGTAAAGCAGGCTGCGTATTGTGCGATCCACAGGACCACGGGAGACGGTGGCCTGCGTCCGACCACAGTAGGAAGGGTGGAGGAGCTTGCACCGTCTTCCAGCCCAAGTTGTGGGTTGGAATCTTCTCGGTGCTTTCCCAGCGCAGCAATTTGTGTAAGAGGTCCGAACACAACTAGTTTACCAGTGGAGTTTTTCTAAGCGGACAATCGTGGCATGCATTCTCATATTCGCAATCAGCCTAATGCCACGACGCCATATTCATGTTCAACATTTGTCGTAAAGGTATTTAAGACACCAGCATAAAGGCTCTACGCACTATGCTGCAGTTCGGAAGTGTCTGTTGGGTAAATAAATCGACAGATATTCAAGCATTTCATTCAGAAGCAGGTCTACATTTTATACAGTGCTGTCTACGGCTACCAGTTCTTTATTTGATTTTACAGATGGCTACACTTTCTGACAAAAGCCTCGCTATCGCCACATCGCGTAACGCCCACGAGTCCCGTTTTCGGATCACGGTATCTCTGCCCTTACCAGTCCTGGGCGTAGACATGGCGCGTCGGCACCGCGTTGTGGTCTGCTTTATACGCCCCCTCCAGCAGCGCGGCAGAGGCGGGGTCACGACCCTCGGCCGACCATCGCCTCAGGCGGTCAAAGGTCGCAGATATCAGCCACGCAGGAGGCGCGAACGGCCCCCGCTTGCCGCCCACCAGAAACTGGAACAGCGGCGCCGAGGAATTAACGCCGGTCTGAGGACCGGAGGCAGCAGGTCTGAAAACATGGTCCGGATTAATCGAAACAAGACTACTGTCAGCATGAGTTACGCGGCGTCAGAATTGAAAGACAAAACATGCTGCCGAGCAGAGGAAAATCTCCGATAACTTATAAAGAAATATAAGTTATATGCACTGGTGGACAAATCTGCTCCAAACCGTACAATGCCATTGCGATATATCATTTCCTTTATTTATTACAAGTTCTTAACGGCAGTGTACCGCATCCGCGAGGAAAATAACGAGTAAACAGTAAAGACGACGCAAAAGTTCGCCACATGATAGTCCACTGTGATTGTCCGTTGTCCCTTGTCCAAACAGTGAACGGAAAGGTTCCGTCGGAAAAACATAAAGTTGGTTCGACTGCCAATGAAGGCTTCTGATGTTCTGGAGAGCAGTTTGGAAAGTTCTGGAGCAATTCTGGTTTTCCAGGCGGCCGTATTCCATTACGTAAGGAGTTTGCCTGCACACTGTTGACAGCGCCTCGGGAGCTATCAATAACCAGATTAAAAAGTGGCAGCGTCCCACGCTGGCAATATATGAGACACAAAGAACGCCTTCGATTATTCTGATGACGCCTGTCTCTTGAAAGGAAGGAAGCGAAAAGGAGTCCCGGAAAGTCACACAGACAAAAAAGCGTAAGGCAAACACTCAACATTGCATAAAACGGTTTGCAGAATTACAGAGCCTAAACAGACTCAGGCCAGTCTATTCCAACTTCGACATCACGAAGGCAGCGAGATGGGGCCGAAACCAGTCGAGTGAAAGCCGAGACAAAAATCACCCGTTTACGACCGGTTTGCTATCACGTACATACAAAATACGTCATGACCGAAGTTATGAACAGCTCTGGTTTTAACACCGGCAACTTAAGCAAGTGTAATCCATGCTGCACCAATTCTCTAACCGGAGACAGGTTATTGCTTATTTATCATTAATTATTGCTTATTACAGGTTATTGCTCGCAGATGGCGTAGCTGCCTTTACTATAATCTTTAGTACAATTTTTAGCATAATGATGTATTTTAGCTTTTTTGGCCGTTTTTTCCTCTGGACCACTCGTCCACCGCGGAACAGTATATGGCTACGGCAATGCGGACTTCCCGCATAGGTAAATCCGCATCTGAGTTCCCTATCTCGAGGAACGAAACTGATATCTGCAGCGATCTGAAAGTCTGCGTGATTTTGTTCGCTCTGAACTCGGCATGTGTTTTCGCAAGTTATGCGGTACCTACCTGTTTTTTTTTTTAATTTCACGTTTTGGGCGGCATAAGTTCAGAGTAAAATCGATTTGTCTTTCAATTAAAAATGTCGTGCACGTCCTCTGAATAGCCCGAAGTGACATGCAATGGGGTAAGCCGTGGACGACAAGATTAAATGCGTTTATCTATGTTTATGAACGTACCACACTGTTGTTAATCATATATCACCTATTCATGAACCCTGTGTCGGCCTTCAGTCCCCTTCAGTTCTAGAAAATATCTTTTAAATCCTCCAAGTGGAGCACGTCGCATGTTTTCTCTGCCATGTCTGAAAGACATGTCCCTAGACAGAACATACCTTTCACACACATTCGCCACACGCCGGTGTGGCATGCCCTCCACCCGGGCCAGTACGGCATGCTCTCCCTCCACACCGCCAGCTGCCGCCTTCAGCAGCGCGGCGCCTTCGCTCGCTCCGCCACCCCGCCGGGGGAGCAGCGGCGGCGCCCGCGGCCGGGCGCGACAGCTGATGACCTCAGCACTCACCGAGGAGGAGGCATTAGGTGGCGCCATCGATCAACCGCGGCCCGGTCTTGCGCCAGGATTACCGCAAGTGCGTGGCGCGCGGCGCCCCAGCGCCAGCCACCCGGTCTGTGCGAGGCCTGCTCGAGCGGGAGGGGGAGGGGGGCATCGCAAATCGAGTGACCACTCGGGCGGCGGCGGGCGCTTACAAGAGCCCTCAGGCCATGTAGCGCAGATGTGATTCTGTCTGAGAGCCTCGCTGACTGATGCGTGCCCGGATTGGAGAAGCGGAGCGAACTGCTGGATGGCGAGGGCACTCAGGTTATACAAATGACGCGCACGGCCCCGCTGAGAAATGGAAAGGGAGCTGAGGTACGCCAACAAATATGCCGGCATATTAAGGGACGGGCGAGACGAGGGATTTCCGGCAACGCAGAAACTCGCGAACCTGCACCGGCAAACGCGTTATTCCTGTGTGGATGGTACGCCGCACGCCGATCAACGACGCTCCAAAAGCCGACGCGGCCACTCAAATGTCCAGTGTTATCCGCTCCCCTGAGGTCAAATAAACGTGAGGTCCTCCCTTGGGGCAAGATGTGTGTGGGAGGGAGACACAACTGATTGAACATGCTTTTGAGGTATTTCAAGAGCTTTGACATCCCTGTCAATGCTGGCGTATAAGCCCAGGATCCACAGGTGGATTGTGATACGACAGAGCTGATTGCCTGAGTCCGTTATTAGGAGCTTGCTTTCACAGTGGCAGTCTTGTATCCCGGCTGCAGACAAAACATCAGGAGCGCTTCACAGCAGGTAGGACCACGGTCGTTCCGAAGAAATGTGTTTTCACGGAACACCTCTGGCTTACGCTAACATCCTCTTAAATCCGCAGCGCAAATCTGACCATCCAACGCACTCCGCCCTTACTGCAGTCATCGTATCAAGCGGTATCCATTTCGCTAGATATTTCGCTCGACAGGATATAACCTCAGCACTGTTAAAATCCAACGCAAATACATACCAGCTAAAGCACACGTGTAACCGACCGTCGTAGCTGATAAAATATGTGTGCGATGCTGAAGGCTCTGTTTGTTCTGTTCTGCTCTTTTGTGTCCCGCTCTCTTCCGCTCTGCTCTGGTCCGCTCTGCTCTGTTCTACTCCATTCTGCCCTGTTCTGTTCTGCTATACTCTGCTGTGCTGCGCTGTGCTGTGCTATGTTTTACCGTACTGTGCTCAGCTCCGCTCTGCTCCCCCTCTCTCTGCGCTGGCACAGCCGAAGATGTCTCCTTATGCAGAGTTCCCCCCCGCCGCCGCGTCATTCCTCGGGAGTGCCCCCCCCCCGCGGGCGGTTGTGGCCCCTCGCCAGGGTGGTGAGTGATGACCCGCCGACCCTTCCCCTGCCCCCGGCGTCATCCCGGGCCAGTCGCCACGTCGCCCATACGTCCGTCTCCTGTTTTCCGCACGCCGCCATGATTCATTGACAAAGGTCTCGTGAATAAGCTGGCAAATCAGGGAGTCGCTGATGACGTCATTTAGACATGTAGCTCGCGAAAGTCTCACTCATTGTCAAACTTTTAACACATTCTACAGCACACGGACACGGACACGAACATTCAACAGAACTGATGCGACACGGTGATGCTCCGCGCTTACTTAACAAAATGTGACAAGTTAAATAGGGAGCTTCAGATTTTACTTGATGTTATCTACTACCTTATGTTGGCGCTGCCCATGATAACGTTGTGAAGTATGCATTCCGCATGGACGAATTCCGTGTATTTTCCCCCATGCTATATCGCGCCTTACATTTACAACTGTATTGATTTATGGTGATGCGAAAGTTATTACGAGCTACAAAGATGGTAACCAAATACAGGGAAGCTAAAAGAAATACGGAAATACGTCTGTCGCAGTTCCATGGCTCCATGGTACTTCATAATTAGTTCACATCTGGAGCAGATCAAACCCAGAAGTTCAATGCTTACACACAACGCGCTGTCTGCTCACACACCGTCGCGTCGCGCGCTGTCAGCTAACAGAGTCCAACTGTCTGTCACTCGACAGTTAGAGACAGCGTTAGTTATCTAACACCTGTTCGTTGTCTAACAGGCCCTGACAAACACGGGGCCGTCGTGCTGGCACTGCAGCGGTGAGGATGTCTCAGGACCATCTAGCTCTGTAGGTAGGGCAAAATTACTCCAGATCTAAGTCCTCTTGGGTGACAGTACGTCAAACGGGCACCGCATGATGTGGACCTTGATTCCAACTATGGTCCCTTGAAAAGGCGGGGCAAATCTACGAAAAAAGAACGATATGATATGGCATATATGATACATAACGATATGATACATGTGTATGACTGGTTATCCATGGATAAAAATTCAAATTCCATTGGAACTGCATTATGGAAACGGCATGATTTATGCTTCGAACTGCAATATTTCATGTAAAGTTTGGCACTTGACTCGTCGCTTTTCATTTGATTTTTACAAGGGCGCTAGTGCAAAGCGATGAAGGACAACCATACAGATATTCCGTGCAGTCTCTTGGGATTTTCCAAAGCTGTCGAAGCGTCCTTTAAAACGGTCCAAATGCAATCATAAGACCGAGCAGTGGCAAAAAATTCATCGACCGGCATCGACAGATCACAGTGTTTTCTGTTCAACCACACGTTTCCGCAAATTGGAATCGCACGATCGACTGCGAGTAGGCACTATTTGAGCTATAACAGGTGTTCCAAATTTCGAAGCTACGGGGCTCAGTTGGCCCAAAGCACAAATTGAAAAAAACAGTAGCACAGGCATGCTTCTTGAGACAATGTGACAGTCACTTGAGATGCGATTATCGCTCTGAGCACGCATCCAATGCACACGCAATGGTCTCAACCAAGTCTAGGCAGGCAGGCACGGCGCAGATTGTTTTAGTTGACGTGGTATGCGGTCATGTTGGGTAGAAGACGAACGACCCCTTGCGCGTTGTGCACGTAGCTGTTCTTGACGACTGTTCACAGTGATCGCAAAGCAAGCAGCGGAGAGGTAGCTGCCATTTCACAATGGAATTACAGCATGAAGTAAAGCACAAGATGGACGAATACGTCCGTATTCGATCACTGTGCCATCTTGATTCAAATGCATTGCATGTTTTTCACACAACCTCCTTCATGCATTTCACATTGCATGATTTATTTGTAAAACTGGTACCGTTTGGAGACATTTAAGCACACACCATCAGCAAAGTGAAAAGTGACACGGATACTAAACATAGTGTCATTGTCCAATCACGTGGAGTACTATCAACGACAACGATTAGTAGCATAGATAACATGTGTCAAATCTGGACTCATCAGTGCCACGCTGGAACGTCATGCTTTAAATCCAACGCCGCCGCCAAATAGCACGGCATTAAAAAACAGTATGCAGACTGAGGGTCGTATGAAATCTGGAATGATTGGATTTAAAGCATGACGCTGGAACGTCATGCTTTAAATCCAACGCCGCCGCCAAATAGCACAGCATTAAAAAACAGTATGCTGATTGAGGGTCGTATGAAATCCATTTCATCAAAATATAGTTTTTGACATATATAGATGACATATATAGACATTTTTTGCTATATTTTTGGTCAAATCGGTTTTCAAAGATATTTCTGCGTATCTGGAGATCAATTAAACATATAGCTTTCGGCATTAATGTGGTTTTAGTAATTATATATGTAATGGTTGTGTATATGTATATGTATAAATTATGTAGCGTTACATAAAATATATAATATTATATTATGCAATATATCACATAATAATTTTATGCATATGTATGTACTACATAATAATTATATGTAAATGTATATACCATATAATAAGTTTATGTATAATTATAAAAATAATGGTAATTAATACTGATTTTATATCAATCGTCACCTTTGTTCCTGGCAAAGGTTAAAAAGACGACAATGTTTTATCACCCAATACCTTCCCTCAAATAGAACGTGCAACGAAGGCCAGCTGAAACATACGAAGGTTTGGTTGGTGATTTCCGAGAATTATTGGGGGTCCACAAGCATTTCAGACCGCTTCTTACCAGTCGTTGCCATGGGCCTGATGTTAAAATCCCTGAATATGGGGAATCCGGATCCCCCTCCCCCGGGGATCGCCGGCCATGAACGAAAGCCGAAATATCAAATAATGTCTATTTACTATTATTCTTAGGGGACAACGTTGAACTGGTGTCAAATATGACTCATCGAGAACGTCGGATCCCTTTGCAATACACATGAAAGCGACCTTTTCTGTCCTGCCGACGAGATTTTCTGCCATTGTGCTGGGATTTCACGCCTTCCGCTGCTCTGATATGGGCGGCAGACGGCGATGTTCGTAGATAACTTTGAAGTTCATTTCATTAGCATCACCTTCGGAAGTAACCTTTTGAAACTTCACACGAACTTTTTTTGTCGCCGGATGCAGGCAAAGTCACTCATTAAGCACCCGACGGACACCTGAAAGCTTTGCTGTTACTTTAGAAGAAAAGCTGTGGCAAACACGGGGTTCTGGAGAACATATGCCCTGCAGTCTTTTCTCAAAATGGGTTTTTGTTCCCGCCCAATTTTGTGCAGAAAGTGAAGTCTTTCGCAACTTATCGTTGACAAATAAGGTTTTTGGTCCGACTATCCCCCACATATTCTGATTTTCCCCCTTGTAGCACGTTTTGTTCCTCTGAAAATTAAAGCCTTTCGGAAAGCCGCTGCTTGTTTCGCACGGGGCTCATAACAGTGTGTAATGGCATACACTCGTGCAATGACATAACAGACAGAACAGCTTTCGTGTCGGTCCAAAATTGTGTTAACCTGCGAGTTGCCGGCGACACTTCCCCAGCCTCCCCCAACCCGGTTTTCCAGCATAACTTTCGAACTACAAAAACAAGCGGCCCCAGATTTTCAGCACCACTTTCTGAACAACACAGCCAACTTTTGACAAAAAGTCTACCAGCTCACCAAAGTCACGTCATATGACGTCTTACGACGAATCACAGACGCGCAATTCACGTCCTGTAGGAACTTCAGCATCTGCATTTTCCTTGTCACATAGCTCATGGACAGTGCCATGGGACAGGTTCATCAGGGATGTCAGAAATTGCGCTAGTCATAAATGATTCCAAACAAGTTCAACGACGGTACACCTATTGATGTTTCTCGTGATCATCGTTTTCCCCATACCAAAGGGGCATAGCTTTGGCGACGCCAGTAACGTATGCAACGCATCACATTCCTAGCGCGCCTTTTTATCCTGTGACCTCTGTACTCAGGCTGTCGGGACTCGACCGAGATTTCATTCCGACACTCAGCATCCCCTTCCCCCCGCTCCCACACACACTCTCTATAGACATCTAGAAACAATCGAACTCGCCACATTTCTAGCCCGTCTTTAATCCCGGGATCTCCGTTCCCAGACTCCCGGGACTGGGCCAACAGCTCATCCCGAGGCTCACCCGTACCTCCCCCTTCCCCTCCACTCCAAACGGCGCGCGTCGGTTGGCCGACAGCCCGCCGGCGCACCGAGAAGCGCTCTCCAGCCTCAAGCCGCGCTAGCCGGCCGAGCGCAGCCGTTTGGAGTACCGGCAGCCCGACCTGAGGACCGCCGCCTGTTCGCTGTCGGCGGGCCGCGCTGACGACGCTGACGACGCTAACGGACTCGTGTTTACGGGGGAATCAATCACGAATCCGACTCATGGCTCGCTGAATCGTTTCTGGTCCTGACTCAACGCGGCTTCCCGAAATGAAGCGATTCCGATTCCAGTCGAAATGGGTTCGATTACGGAATCGATTCCACAAAGATCCCTCGGACTGGATTAAGCTATTTGCATCGATTCCAATTCTGATTCCTAAGACCGTTTGAATACTCAGTTCCGACTCTGATGCAGACACTAACCAGTGGCAATGATTCTGATTCTGACCCTGCCGGAATGGAATCGATTCCAGAATCAATGCTGATTCTGATGAAATCGAGGATAAGTCTAGACGCAAGCGCTCGCGATTGTAGCGCTCCGTGCCGCGGAGATCCATGCAGATTTGCGGAGAGTCTTCTACCGCCTTCTACTGCTTCTACCGTTAGCGCTCGGTAGAAGCAGGAAAACATAATAGAAGCAGAAAAGAGGCAGAACGAGGGCCCGAGAGACAGAATCAGAGAAAGGAGGCTGATGAGGCGAAACTGCCGGTTGAGCCCACTTGTCGGCTGTTGAGCCCGCGTTATCCGTAACGAAGAGGATGGCGCCTGAAGCAGCAGAATACAGCTGTGGCTTTCGATGGTCCTCGGATGCTGAATAAGCACGAATTCAGGCTTGACGGGAATATCTAAACCACAACATATGCAGAACAGAACGGGATGAATGCTGACTTTTGATCTTGTGGAGTGGCCCGTACATTTCCAATCACCACTCTAGTTTCCGTTGGTTTTCAGAACTGCACGTTCCATTCCTCCACCCTCTTTCAGGCATCACGGAATATAATATCGGGGATCACTGTCCTTCGTAAACATGGGCCTGGAAACTCCGAACGTGCGACAAGCGTATCCACGTATCCGCCTGCTGCATCCCCGTTCTGCCTGAACGGGGGCAGGGGGAAATTTGTCGTTGCTCATTTTTCATATGAACATTTTGGCCCCCAAATATCGAGTAATTATTCTGTCACTGGCTAATAAAGCATGCAAAAGAATAGTGTCGTCAGAAAAGTCCGTGCACATTTCCACGACATTGTAACATTAGCGACCTAACAATGTCAGCACGATGACTAATTACGCATCTTTGAAAAATGCCTGAACTTTGCACTGCGACGGTCGATCACGTACGATTTTCACTGCGACACCCTGGATCGGACCAGGGACGTGGCCAAGGAGGGGCCATGGGGCCTATGGTCCCCGCTGAGCCAAGCGGTCTACACTAGACATATGGCGATTTCGCAGGAACACGTAATAGTAGTCATAAATGTGCTGCAAAAGCAAACATTATATGTTTTCCTGCGCGTTAAGTACCTAGTAAATTACGTAAAATTGCTGCTTTTTTCCTATAAATTTCGTCATACGCCAGTGGTATATGGTAAAGCTTGACATCTGGCCTCCTCCTGAGCACAATCGTGGCTACATGCGTGGATCGGACGAAATTTCGGACACCTTCCGGTCCTGATATCACCCATCTCACTGCGTACCGGCGTCAGACAGTATCAGTGTTCCCCGCTGAGAGCTGGACTCCCGCCGCGCAGAACATCACATCGTTAATTATCCGGGGGGTCATGTCTGTATAGGCCCGGAGCACCCCGCCCCCGCAACCCAGCCTTCTCGCGCAGGAAGATTACGGCCCACGTCTGGACGGGGGGAGGGAGAGGACGGGGGCGGCCATCGGAGAACAGATCGATAGTTGTCAAACGCTGGACGCCGACGGCCAACGCAGGCCACGTCGCCGGGCGGCGCGCGGGACCACGCTGTCACTCACCTGGTCCGGATTTTCCTCGCGGGTGAGGGCAGATGTCAAATGTCATATGCCACTGGCATGAGACAGAATTCACAGGAGAAAACGATTTTATGTAACTGACCTCGTGTTTAACATCAGGAAAAACATACAATATTTGATTTCGTAGTGCGTATATGATATGTGATCACTATTTCGTATTCCTGCGAAATAGCTAAATATGTAGTGTCGACCGCTTGGCTAAGACGGGGCGGCATGGCCCCCATGGCCCCCTTGGCTACGTCCCTGCACGCTGTCAGTCAGAGGTGTCATGTGACGTCTTCGTTCATGGCGTTGACGTCAGCGACAGGTCCACTGATGCTACGCCCCAAGGTGGGGCGATAACACGGAGGCGGGTGGCAGTGTTAGGGCAGAAAGGGGTCACATGCTACAGAGAGTCTTTGTGTCCCGGCAGGTTCGAGAGAATTCCTGATCCCCTGATCATAACAGCGGCCAAGAAAGACATGCCGGCACGTAACGCATGCGGCGATGTCAGGAAATGGGACAGTGTCAGGTGTAACATGACGTCAGTTGTAGAGACACCAGGGGAGTGATTTAAAGTCTGTTGACGACGATCGGATGTGTGATGACGACTTTGCAAGGCATAGTGGCCGCGCCATGACGCGTGAGAACGACTTCCAGATTGGCTGTGATGATGCCGTAATTGTGCGACAACGGCGCAAAATGAGAATGTTTGGTAAAACCATGGCGTTACACGTGCAGACGAATCCGGTTGTGCCGATGAAGCCAGGAATGGTGGCGACCAGTATACTCAAAACTTCTGAGAATAACCTTCGGTGAAGTGTCTTTCACGAGTCAGAAAATATAGTATCGAAAGATGAAAAGCCAAAATGAACTGATTAATCATTCAAAAGGGAATGGTTCAGAAGTCAGTCACACATGCCTATTACTGACACATGGACACAATGCTTTTGAAAATGTTGAGACAGTGAGGATAATTCTGTGTATCAAAGGAATATACGGGATTTTGCATACCTAAAACGCATCACCTCTTCAAACATTGTGCAAGTGAATTATAACTGGTGTTTGCAAGTATTATATTTTCAGCTAAATCTAGATTATAATGCATACTTAACTAAATATCATGTTGTTTTTCTACCATTTTGTTATGCTTTTACTGCTTATTTTTCTCTCAAAACGTATTTTTTGTTTTAAATTGGCAGTTTTCCAATTTGGGTTATGCTGTTGATAAACACGCAAGGTGGTCCCTGTAAAGATTTCCTGGAACGAAACGCGCACTTTACTTTATATTTGTCGCGATTTTAGACTTAGGTTAACCCTATTCCCGGAGGGCTAGACGGTATGGCCGATTCCCGGCAGGGGGGGCGGATTCGGCCCCCCCCTGAGATCTCGAGAACTACTTATCCGATTTCATCGCAACAAACGGCAATCGATTTGCCGTCACGTGAACTACATTTTTATAAAAAGAAATTTCCAAAATTTTGAAATTTGTGGATACAGGGGGGCAAAAATGTCAAAATGGGGGGTACTTTTTGACTTCTTATAACTCCGTTATTTATGGACCGATTTCGATGAAACTGGCATCAATCGAGAGATTATGGATAGGGCTTTCACCAAGGGTATGCAAATTTGAAATTTTGAGAAAATTCATGGGCGTTCACAGGGTTTCAAAAATAGGGGGATTAGTTTTCCAATAACGGAATGAACAAAAGAGGCCAAAACACTTTTTTAGCTTCTGCTAGTCATGTTATGCTAAAGAAGTACAAATCGCATTACAATGTTTGTATAATGTTAACATAGGCGGTGCCAGGGACATAAAAAAGGGGGAACTGTCATGGTCACACGTTTCTCAGATCAACTTGTGACCTTTGACCTTAAATGACCTCCAGTGACCTTGGGGTCACCTGGAATGATGTCGTGTGCATTCAATATTATCTGTAAACGTTTTTAATCGATTAAATTCACTCTATTCCAAAAAATTCATTTTTTGGCTTTTGCGATATAGGGTACGTGCACTGACATTTTAGGTCATAGCTCCGTGACCTGACCTGATATCAAGCTGAAACTTGGTACACAAGTAGAGGGCATCTTTCTACGTCATATATATTCCGGGTTTGGCATTTGAAAAAACGGCGCCGAAATTATTGCGAAAAAACAAATTTTGACTTTTGACCTTGACCTGACCTTGTAAAGTGACCTCAGATAAACAAAATTACATATGCACATTGCCCAACTATTTAGCTATATATTCATATAAAGTTTTAAGTTCTATCTTAAAAACTCTGTTTTTGGCAAGCATTTTCCTTTTACCCTCAAAATGGCCAAAAATGACCTGAGGTGGCTCCCAAAAACGTTGCCTGGCTCCGCCCCTGAGCAAAATAGAATTTCGAAATTTTGTCACGGCGCGTAGAAGGAATAGCTATGAAAAGTCACCAAGTTTCGTGAAGCTGCGTCAAAAAGCCTGGAATTGGCAAGCAAAAAACCCGAGGGGGGGCGGATTCCGCCCCCCCTGCCGGGAATAGGGTTAAACCAGCTATTTGTGTTTTCGCTAAAAAAGGCAAAAACGTGGCAAAAAAGTCGCATAGTTTACTTTACTGATTCAGAGTTTTGGAGTTTAGTGAAACCGAATCTACAAAACCACGCCAAATTCCTTCGCTTTTTCGCATGTTCGTCTTTAACAAACCTCTACGAAACTGGACCCGGGCTAATTTTTGCAGAAACCAAAATAATTTGCATTATATGCCCTTGTTCATATATTTTTCAATACATAAGTGTAAAGAATATAATATGTGAGGTGATTTTCATTCACTGTTCAGTACCCAAAGCATGATATTTTCCTTCGCAATAATGAGAGACCCTGACCATTGTGACAGAACCTGACTCAGAGCCTGTCACGTCATCACATTTTGTTGGTGGAGTCGGGAGATTTGTTATGAACCCAAAAAAACTATGCCTGTCGGGCACGTTTTAATGGAGCCATTGTACCAACAGTATCATTTAGTAGGGTGTCTCAACTGATGCCACTGTTTGGCGTTATCCCATCAATAATGGTATATAACTTCTTTCATTTTTATTCTTATTTGATTTATATTGATTTAAGTTGTTTATTTAATGCACCCAGACATTCATGGAAAAGTGCGGGTACTGGACTTTCCAAATGTACCTTGCTATCATTAATTCTGTCTAGCTTTCGTTACTACTTCATTTTCATGTGTTTTCTCCCGGTATTTGACCTCTTCATGACATAGCCCACTTACAATGCAATCCCTTTCTCCGATTATGAATGTGAAAGCCGCCGCCGTGGCCTGGTGGTTAAAGACCCGGACAACCGAGTCCTGTGTGTGTCAGGCACTGGGTCTGCGTCCCAGAACGGGCATCTGCATTTGGCCCGTAAACAAAAAAAGGCCAGCCGGTCCCGGGGCGGTTGTGTCTTGCAGTTATACGGTGCCATAAAGATCCGCCAGCGCCATCTGGCCTGGCGCTTGGGGGAAAATTACTCCATATTTGGGAACACCTCGGTGGCTGGGCCAGCATCCAGCACCAAGCTCGGCTTAGCATGGACTCGGATCCCAATGTAACCCACTTCACCACACTGGGACTGAATTTATAAGTATTACAAAAAAATATTATATTATACTACAATGATTTACCCTTATGGAAGAATATAACTTCTACAACCAGAGTTACAATTTTAGTGGGAATGGGAGGAAACTTGCACATAATGGGTCTATTTCGTTTCATCCTACAAATCTGTTTGTGCGCATCATTCACGCTTAGATTCTGGTCAGATGCATTTAAGCATGCATTGCTGACAGCTGGTATGACTCAATCCACAAGCAAGAACTTGCGTCTCAGATCTGATTTATTAGGGTACAGAGATCAGTCCATGTAAGACCGCTCTAACGCTACTTCCTTTCAGCAAAGATGCTGATGGTTGTATCAGATGCACGTGAGACATTGCAATGTTATTCGCATCTCCTCACCGCCTTTCTGGATTTCTTTTTTAGGGCATATTTGCCTGTAAATTTTGCACCCGTCAGGCTAGACATAAATAACTGTCTCAAACATTTGCACTTCCATCTGCTATTGGCGGAACCGTGTTCTTCACCAGTGCCTGTCACGGCCCAGTGCAACGCCACGTGCCTTTTACTCCGCTGTTCCAAGCGTCGCAATGGAGATCACACCGAGCAACCCTTTTGGAAATGTTCCTAACTGGTCTGAAAGCTCTCGAAGAAGTCGGCGTTTCCGTGGTTACAGAACTCACCTTTGTCAAGGGGTCTATGGCTGTGCTGGTGGAAGACATTTTGTCTGCTCACGCGATAGGTGGATTCCAGTAATCACTTGGATGTTTTTCGAAGCATGTGTCACGCTACTGCCATTGTTCACCTAAGGATTAATACACCTGCAGTGCCATGTCGGCTGCGAACAAGAGAGAGCCAGGATGAAGCTGTGCACGTGGTCAAAGAAAGTGTCCTTACACAAGGCTGTGTACTTTGCATGGATTGGAGAGTCAATGTGAACTCAGCAGCTGTCACAATTTCACGTCATGGACTGGTCATCGCCAGGCTTAACACACGATCTGTGTGCTTACTTTCGTAATGAGTGCAGCACTGTGTGAGCTGATGCAAGAGGGCAAAGTTACGGCTGATGAATGCCATTGTAAGTGGGATTTCCGCTCGGACACGCCAATCGCAAGAACAAAACTCAGCAGTTTGCTGTCGTGAAAGGCGTGATTCGATGTAAGCTAACGGCAAATGATTTGCGTTGGCTTACATCGGCTGCCCCTCCTATGCTTCGTAGCAAAATACCGGCACATTTTCACGTGTGGCAAATGCTGCTGGTCCTCTTTTCGATAGTTCGTTTTCTAAAGGAGATATGCCGCATGCTCAAAATAGAGTAGAAAACTGACTGAACGGCTTTTTTGGCACTTCAAGGGCATCTCGGTCAGACTGAAATTTCGTTTCCCTCCACATGTCATCAAACATAACAGAAATCATGATGCGATATGCATCTCCTCCACTATGAGGTTCGAGCACAAGCACCAGGTACTGAAAAGCTTTTTGAAAGGCACCGAAAGTTTCAAAATATTTGCAAAGCAGTCGCAAAACGTCATTCCGAGTGGATGACATTTGAGACGTCAAAACCCTCATTCTTCTTTTCTGGAAGAACAAGCTCACTGAATTTTCAACTGATGAGAATTCCTCAGTTCCTGTCGAAAATAAGGAAGGCTAACAATCGACGAGGGCGATGATAAAATGCCCGAACCATCGTCCTTCTGATATGGTTGTGCACAAGGAGGCTCAAGGCATTGATTTTGGACAGGTTAATTCCATTTTCTGCGAGATGTTAATGAAATTTTCTTGTTCAGCTGTAGGAGACTTCAAACTGACGAATTTGACGAGCATATCTCTTCAATCTGAGCGAGAGTAACAGATGTGCAGTGCGCAGGCTGACAGAACGTCACCCATTGGCGCTGTACATGGGCCATTTCTTAGTTGAACGTACTCCGTTTCGTAAGCCGATTGGCACAAAGATGATAACAGGCCCCATTTGCTGAGAAAGAACGGGTACGTATTTGAACGACAAAGGCTAATAGTTTCATTTGTTTGCCACATGTGAGCGATAATCAACATACAGTGACATATGCTTGCACGCCAAGAAACGCACGCATATATATGACATGCTGCGCAATTTCATAACGACGGAATATAAATTGTTAATGCTGCTTTGTAACATGACCTTACTTCTGTGCCGTAGGGGTAGGGCGTTAGGAAACATGCTCCCCGTATTTTTTAGAAACATCTAGTTGATTTGCCAAATGAGAGAAACAAAATAGGGCGAAATCAGACGCAGTGCGATAAAGCAAATATCGGCGGTGTCTCAACAGAGACTGGCTAACATCCATTGACAAACCCAAATTTTCGCGGTTTGTGCTGCTGGACGTCGAGTTCGATTCAGTACGCACAGTGTGTCCCCCAGCTGTTACAAGCTATGCTCCTCCACTTCCATTAATTTCCAGTCGTAGCTTGTCCCATGCCCATGATTTATTTCTTAGAAGTTTCAAGTGATCTGAGTCTCAACAGAGTGCAGATGCAGTGGGCGAGATCGTTCTACTTCAACATTAACATGTTTTTTTCATACCGTGATATCGCTGAACTTCTACTGTTTTTGGTGATATATGCTTAAGAAGATACCAAGAAAAAGGTTGTTTAAGGTCCAGGAGCGCAAAGATTTAGTGAAAAGATATGCTTATGTCTGGTGCACTGGCTGCGGCAACACGATTTGAGGCGTATTCCAACACCTTTGAGTACTTTGCTGAGGTCAGTGGCATTGCTGAACTGCCCGAAACTAGAAAACTTCTATTGAAGTTTCATCGTGGGGCCGCGAAACCAAGCTCAGAGTTGGCTTGGGAAATGTCAAACATCGACGTCGAAGAGCAGTATTGCGATCATGACTTTTCAAGGTAAATTTCTGTTTATTCACGCAAATCGTAAATGGTTATGATGTTCATTCGGATCATTGATGTCACACGCTAGTCATATGTTCCGTCGTGCACTTAAATCTTCGTGGAAATGATTCTCAGTTGATTTTCGGTAAGCTCATTCAAGCATAGTTTCGCACCGGTGGATTACGTTACTCCTATAACCTGCATCACAGCTATCACATGCATTAGTGTGCATATTGTATCCAGTGACACACCCAGGATTTTCTTAAGGGGAAAGGGAGTCGGGGTCCACCCCCTAAAAACCTCTCGGATTCCAGCCACTTTATTTTGAGGTCGAGGTATTTGCGTGAAAACTTGAAAGTACCGAAAATTTCAAAGTTTAGCATGATACTAACACTGTCAAATTGGGCTATCTTGCAAATAAAAAACTGCAGACCTATATTCTTTCATGGCAGATGTTATCGAAAACTTACCATAGAATGATAACGCCCAAAGCGACCTCTGATTTTGGTCACCTTATTTTCTCATCCCGCCTTTTTTCTCTTTTTTCGCCAAGATAGCGAGAGCAAAGTGCTAAAATCACTAAGGGAGGGGTCTGTGCACCTGTGCCCCCCTTGAGCGCGCCTACGATCTTACCGTACGTCATCAAGGAGCTAACGCGTTTCCTAGGGCTTCAACCTTCATGCACGGCTCATCTTGTCCGCCGTTAGAGGTCGACAATGCGTCAGTTTTGTTGGAGATTCCGGCCGACCAAACTAAAGAGTCACAGGCACAAGATGCAGAGGTCAGAGCCGCTTCCGAGGCCGGCGCCGACCCAATGAGTAGGTTTCCCGTACGCCACCAAACATGCCAGTCTGTATTTGCATCCGTTCTGCTGCAGCCAAAAAGCGAGGGCATTCGCGGTTGCTACAAACAATAGTTTGTCATGTTATCATTTCGAAAAAAAATCCCAAGCGGAATTTCGCCCCCCTTGACGTTCCTGCACAAAGCGACCAGAGCCCAATTTCCTTGTCTCTTAGACTGTGTTATAAAGTTACAGAGAGCCAAAAAACAAAAAAAAGTAATAAAACGGCATAAATAAGAAAACCTGTCGTATTACCAACGGAGGTGGAATGATGAAGAAGCTTACTGCATTTCTTCTACTGTTTTGGGTGAAGCATGTCGTTAAAAATAACGTTCCGCCGTGGTCTTTCAAAAATACCTGAGGCTATGACTCACGTATTTTTGTCGTATCGACCTGAAATCGTAGGTCGGATCGACCTGAAAATTGCACAAGTCAGTTCAGAGTACCAGAGTATCCATGTATCAAAATGAAATGAAGATGTAAAGTTTCATTCCGGAATGCTTCCATTGTGATTTATCTGAGAGAAGTATGTACATTTACACCAATATGTAATGATAACTTCCAATGATGCTTTCATTAGGTTTTCCAAACGGCACAGTTTCGTGAATGAGCCTACCAATGCTCAGGTATACAATCTCGTAACATTTAACTTCTATTACATTGTGAAAGATGGCACGTAACTTCTTCCAGGAGAAATCTTTTTGCCTCAAGGCTGTCAAGCTTTCATTCAAATTTCGTGCGATATTACTGTGTTTCAGGACTCTTGGAGCGAGTAAATCGATATGGGCGGGGGTTATACCGAAACTCTCGGCAGAGGAAGCCATAGCCTCCCGAGAGAGGTTGACCGATGCCCAGTGGGCTGACCTGATACAAGGCTCATATTACATGACGGTGGATAACGGGATGTGAGTCAATGAACCGGCAAGAATCCACTAAAATATCACAATGTAGCCCTGCATGGAGAAGATCAGTGGCAACCTTAGTTTTGAACTGCAGCTCTATAACCGATAAGCATCGTCTCATTGCCACATGGTATTATTTATTGATACTTCATCCGCTATACTTCCAGTGAAGATATCGATACAAAGTTGCTGGCGTACTGTTAGTGTCCTAGGCGGCTGATTGGACCGGTATTTTCCGGTTCGCCACCACTACGACCGCCACCAAAAAAGCCGCACGCCGGCTAGAGTGGAAGGCCGCACATATATTTGAGATTATGCTTTTGGATCACGGAAAACAGATGATACGACCTACCATATATTTTAGATTATGCTTTTGGATCATGGAAAACAGATGATACAATCAACAAATGAGACGATGCTTATTTTTATGTATAAATATCTGAAGTATGCATGTTGGCGTAATATTTTTGAAATGTTTCATTGCTTCCAATTTTACCTCTTTTCCAAATGTATTTCATCATGCTCGACTTGGAATATGTTCTTTGTCCCAAAAACAGCCTCATCAGAAGAGGACATGAATGAAATGTGCCGACCAGTTCTTTTTTTGTACTGGGTGTCACATGAAACATGCCGCATCATACGTCCGTCCATTCCGTTTCGTTTTTTCTGACTCAAGTACGTGCATGCAGCGCATCCATGTTGTACCCTTTCTTCCTCTTCAACAGCGAATCATTGCCTGCTCCCTATTGGTGTGACCTGTGCGACCTGTTTGGTATTGGTACGACCTGTGCGACAACTTCGGGGTTCCCCCAGAGGCCTTAACAAGCAAGTCGCTTGTAATGTTCCCTTCCTTTGATCACGTAGGTGTTACATTAGGGCAAAAAGCTAGTGCTAATTTGCCTGAACGCCAAGTGGAAGGATCCAGAGGAGGAGAGAGCCGGTGGCTGGGGAGAGGGGTGAATAAGAGCAAAACAAGCAAGCACGAACGAGAGCCGTACAGAGTGAGACCATGATCCATAACTGATGGACATTATTTATAATCTCTTACTGTTGTTATAATCTCTTACTGTGCGTATTGTTAGGTACTTAGCACTATTTATGCGAGGGGGCGGATTCTACCCCTTTCACCCCCGCCCCGGGGTTTTTCGGGGCTTATAAATCGTTTGAGATACACACGTCAAACCTAGCGACCTTTCCTGTCCGTCCTTTTGGCGCATTTGTATTATGTTTACATTTTTCTTTACTTGAGCACTGGCGCCACCTGAGGAGGTTTAAATGAGGTATGTTCTGACGATTTTACGAAAGCCTAGAAGCCACGCGCAACAGTCTTTTATACGTAATGTAAAATGGTATCAGGTGATAAAACTTGACATTTACGTTTTTAGACACGTGTCTAGTACGTACATGTTTTCTTGGTTGAGCAAAGCCGGATAAAATATTTAAAATGTTTTATCCTAAACATCCAATTTGGTGGACCTGATGAGGGTAAAAGTATAGGTGTATGCGTTAGACATCTCCATTTTCGAAACTGGAATCGTAAAAATGTACATCCAAAATTTTAAAAGAATGATTATTCAAAATTCTATCTTTGTCGTTTTTGGTATTTTAGTTCAGTTCACCAGTGCCGAAAAATCCCTTCAATTGCCTTTTTGTCACCACATAATCGTAGCTAGACTGTAAAAATTCCCGTGCAGTAAGTTGAACAAATGTTCCAGCACTAATCTCAATCTGGACTTCCGGGCTGCGCCTCTGAAAAATTATTGAGCTTTTGGAAATGTAAATGTGTAGAACAGGCCCCAGGAAATCGTTTGTGACCTGAACCTAGCAAATTGAAGGGTAATTTTGCGAAATCTTGGGGGGGGGGAGCCGCCCCTCCCCGCACACAGATTCTGATCCAAACGAGCCTCACATGAATAGAGTTATGTCATTTCAGTATCATTACTGTCATTCCTTTATTCATCATACAATTAGCAACGTTTACGAATGCACCTTGAAAACAATGCAATATCCTAGTCCATTTTGTTTTATGTTCTTTGCTGTGGTCAACTTATGGCAATGAACGCACTGCACAAGAGTAAATTTCTTCTTTGCTGTGCCTCGGAGTTAATACAAGATCTTAAGTCACGTATGGTTTGTAAAGCTCGCATGCGTGTACATTCCGGGTGCGAATTCTGTGGTGGTATATTCCAGGTCTTTGTCAAGGCAAGTGGCGGACAGAGTTCTGAAATGAGAGATATAAGCGGAAGCGATGGAACCTCTGTAGAGATAGCGGGGGCAAATGTCATTTTTCCTCGTTTCGCTAATGCAAACCGTAGGGTGAATATTACACCCTGGCGAAAGTTGGGGGAGGCAACTGCCCCCTTCCCCTTTCAATGACCCTGGGCATAAGGCGCACCGTGATCAGGACTCATGCAGTTCGATGGGCCGACCAAGAGAAGATGAAGTCCATAGGCGTGCCAGGACACAGCTCGCTGTTCTTGGTTTCACAGTCCAGCAGAGCTACAAAAGACCAATGCATGCCAAAGCAGCAGCACAATATTCCCCATAATGATCAAAGAAGTCTGTTGAAAAAGAACCTTCCCGGAAAAACGACAGGTCTCTGGCACACGTAACTCTCCAGCAAGTTTTTAATGGCTTCCCGTGGCTTCCCAGCAGGGATGAAGTGAGAGTCGATCGCTTCGTGCGCCAAATAAATCGGCATCTCGGCAGTTGGTCTTTGCGATGTGAGACTGCGTTCCTTGACTGGTTATGACGCTCTATTGTTTTAGACGCTGGTGTTTGGCCATATCTACTGGTTCTAACAGTAGAAATTCCTGTAAAGTTCTTCCACAATATAACATCTAAATGTTGCCTCCTCTTGGTGCTGTGTACTGGAGGAGTGAGGGGGCACACGTCAGCTAACGTTACGTCATGTTTCCTATTCTGCAGTCGTTTGAATGGGATTTATCGATGCCCCCATCTGTCGAAACGCCATACAATTTCATCTGTCTTTATGGTATCAGCGCGAATCTCATGTCGGGACGAATGGCTTTGGGCCCCAGAAAATCACAAATCTGAAGTGTGCAATGGGTCATCGATGAGTACTCGCTCAACTGAGCTAATATGTAAATATGGAAATAATAAATAGCCATATATGTAAATATGGGTTGAGAAGGAGCGCACTGGTAACGAGGAGAAAAGAGTGGCGGCGGAGAAGAAGCTCCATAATGTTCTCACCGTCACGGCCAAGGAAATGCATGCTATGAAAATGATACTAGTAAGAAGTCCTGATCGAATGTGCATGCTTCCGCCTTCCTCTCTCTTCCGGATTCTGAAGGAGAAAGGCCTGTTTCGTGACAAGAGTGTATATAAAGATACGTTAACCGATCGTCGATGCAAGTATTAACCAGAACGATGAATCCAACATGAATCCATTTTGGCTCGCCAGAAGCTTAAACTGTTAACCTTCAACTCGTTTAGCATAGCTCTGGAGATAAGAAAGGTCCTTGGGAGCTGGGAGCATTGCTTGGCTCGACTAGGAGATCTGGCCATTAGTATCCCAGTTCCGGCATTACGTCTCAGCAAACGACTCCGTCCCTAACTGGGTCCATGGTTTACTTCGCAGCGGACGTGACAGCGATGGCTCTTCTGACATTATTCGGGTTAAAGCGAAAAGCTCTGCAGAGCTCGAAAGCCACTGGGGTCGTTGAGGAAGAGCACGCCGTCTACGTGGAGGAACAGAAACAGACACCTGACAAGGCCCTCAAGGGGGTATTCTGCTATGGGTGATCAGCCAAAAAGCGTTTGCACTAAGCCTAGAAAGCAGTGCACACATCTGCTGATGTACCTGCATGAAAAGTGCCTCGGGGTCACAAGGCCTCATTTCCAAAGGACACACTAAGCGCATTACATTTTGGTGGGACATGTGCAACGGTGTGGAAGGATGTGGTGCAAAAGGAGTCACACTAAACAGATATGTGCTCCTGCGGCTCCCGGCCCAAACGTGCTGCTGTGCTTGTATGCAAAGTATCTTGCTGCCCACTAGGGCACATTTCGAATCGTTTAGAGAAGAACCTGCTTTTCTTGGAGTGGAGTACATCGGTGAGAAACGGAAGATAAAGAAAACTGTCTAGAAAGGCATGTGTTTCCATACTATGTGCCGTGCGATTCCATGTCACATCGATTTCTGCTTGAATTGGTTTTGAGGTCACGTATACGGTAGACGTACACATAGACGACGTATGCTGAACCGCACGTTTTGGTGGTGTGTTCCTTGCTTGATCTCCAGCCCAGACAGCTTGTGGACACACATCTACGCATATATGTATATATATATATATATATATATATATATATATATATATATATATATATATATATTGCTGGTTTCGGATTCTTAAGCAACAGCGGTGCGGGTCTTGGGTCTGACAGCAGAACTGTCGGCAGACTGACAGTCGTTTAAAAAAAAACAAAGTATAACATGCAGATGCGAAAGTTATATAGAAAAGATAATGTACGTTCTGATTACGCACTGCGAAATTTTTTTAGCACCTGAATGTTGTACTTTGCTTTTTACAATGACTGGAAATCCTCTGCCGACAGTCCAGTTATCAGAGTCAAGATCCGCGCCGCTGTCGCTAAAGAATCCCAAACCAACAACTGCCTGTCCGCTAAGACACACGAATGTGTTTGTGCAAATATTTTTGAAACGAAGTCTTAATATGACCTTTTGTGACATCCACAAGGTTTTAGGAGATATTGTCAAAGAATGCGAAACCAAAGGCGATCTTGCCCCTGAAAACGACAAAAGTATCTGTTAAGAACGAGTAACTTGAAAATATTCAGTAAAGAACTTCAAATTTCAGCCATTCTTACCAATCACATTCACTATCTGGTCCAAAAACTGAGATTTGTAGCGATCTTCAGATCAAGAGCAAATACCAAAAAGTCGTAAAATGGATCTGAAAATCTTAAGAATAGAAGCAAATCATGTACGAACCTAAGACTGTTTTTTTTTGTTTCGTTTATAATGAAAAATAAGAAACTCTTGTCCCGGAGGGAAAAAGGTACTTGCAAATGTGTTGTCTGATTTGAATAGGTCCTATAAAGATCGCACAGCATCGTGGAAATTATTTGAGTGTAGCGTAGCCAGAGCTGAGCCAGATGGTCAGCTGATCCCCCCTCCCCCCGTTATGATCAGAGGTTTCCCAAAACTGGCTATTTTTACAAATGATTATTCGGAAGAGAACATCTTCTAACCCTCGCCAGGCCGGCCTGCAATCCACCTTCGCCAAGCCGGGGAGGGGGAAAGGGGCTCACGAGAGCCCCCCATCTCGAGAACTCGAAGCCCCACAGAATGTAAATGCACCGTTGGAAAGTTCTTGACGAAGCTGAACGAAAACGCTCAGATTTCTTAAATAACCTCAACATTGAGATCACCAGAGGTCATCTTAGGCTAAATTTCCCTGTTGACATTTTTGGCAGAAAAACGTTGGCCACCAAAGCTTCTGCGTGGCCCAAAAGAGGCGGACCAGTAGAAAAAAAGATTGCCTGATTTACCTATGTGGGGCAAAAACGGCATCTGAGGTTAAACTTCACCACTCCAAGGAATGCAGAAAATAAAGACAAAAATCGTGTTTTTTCAACGGCAAGTCCCGTCTTTACGACTGGGCAAAAATGTGTCGTAAAATAGTCTGGCACGATATGAAGTCAGCAACCAAGACACTAAAGTCAGACAACGTCCACCTAGGTCAAATTATTGATCACTTTACGTCAGGCGTTTCTGGTGTCTGTCGTATCATCTGCCGCATTATCATTCATCAAACATGGTACAGTACAAAATTTTATCACATCGGATCATGTAATGTTCCTTCTGCATCATAAAACCCGCGCCCCAAGGCATTTTTTTACGTAAATCGCTGAGATACCGGGCGGCCTGCACAGCTGCAGTGCAAAAACCCAATATTTGGCAAGAAACTATTTTCGCTATCTCAAGTGTTTTTATTTTGGCGACCAAAAACAACAGTACTGGGGTGGTGCAAATTGCATAGGAGGACGTCATGAGTATAGGCTCTTATCATTTGTGGCCATATAAAGTGTGCTGACATTGGAAACAAGCATACTATTTCAAAACGTGAAATCAGGTTGGCCTGGGTCAAATGGGACTAGATCACCCTTGGCAAATAAGTTTCTATCATATATTAGTATTTCCGAAGAACATATAACTATCAATAAATATTCCAAAACTATAAACCAAACAATTGTACTCTGTTGCGGGTCGGAGAACATATGAAGCGTGATAAGACCCAAAGTTATGGGGTGTAAATCTATGAAGCATGGGGCAATGAAGCACCATGGTGTACATCCAAACTTTGAAACCGCCGACTTAGTCCCACAATTTAAATAAAAAACGAAGATACAAATAATCATAGCTTCATAAGACCTAAGGTCAATGATGTGGAAATTTTCGAAAAATTCGAGATAGCAGAATTCTTCCATTTGTCATGAAAACTTTCCATTAGCGAGACAAACTTGTCATAGACGAACTTTTCCTCTTGACGAACTCTTGTTCTAGACAAACTTCTGCATGACGGACTTTTGTTTTAGATAAACTTTTGTCCCATGAGAGCTTTTCCGCTATACCAGGCACGTAACCAGGATTTCCCTGGGGGGATGCAACTGCCAGATTTTGCCATTTGCTCCAGGCACAAGGCGAAGTTTATAGAAAAATGCAATAATTTCATGCAATTTTCCTCACATTTAATGCAGACAAAACACATAATATTTGTTCTGCAACATATATATGATTGCTATTCCGTATTCCTGTGAAATCGCTATATATCTAGTTCAGAGCGCTTGGCTCGGGGGGACCATGGCTCCTACGGCCCTCTTGGCTACATCCTTGCATCATACGAACTTTTGTCCCAAACGAACTTCTGCGAGAAGAACTTTTGTCCTAGACGAACCTTTGCCCTAGACAAACTTTCTCACAACGAACTTTTGCACGATGAACTTTTGTCTTAGACGAACTTTTGTTCTAGACGGACCTTTAGAGGTTCGTCTTTAGGGCCTAGACGAACCTTTAGGGTTCGTCTAGACGAACAGACGTCCTAGACGTCGTCTAGGCGTGTAGACGTCTAGACGAACCTTTAGGGTTCGTCTAGGGCAAAAATTCAAGGAACAATTAGCTGACGAACTTTCGGGCAACAAACGAACGACGCCATCAGTAACAAATTGTAAGACGAACTTCAGCACGACGAACTTTTGTCCGACGAAGTTCTGTGATACGAGTTTTTGGCCTAAATGGTCAATCCATACATTCACAAAACGTTGTGCAGGTTTCATGTTTTGGAAGATGATCTTACTTGACCTGTCCCAGGTCAGTAACTTTACATGACCCTCAGTTTAAAATTGACACGAAGTGTAGAAATAACGCATAAAAATGTGCCCCAAGTTTCGGAGTTCTGGGCCTCTCCGTTTTTTTTCGTTAGCCTCAGAAAACTGGAGGGGGTTCTGATGTCTCCCCGACCCGGCGCAGGTTAAAAAAAAAGTAATGCGCTTTTATTTTCATACAATCCAGTTGTACTATTTGATACGGCCAGTTTCAGCATGTTTGCAATATAACGGCAAAAACAATATCAGGTCCTCTTGTTTTAGTTTTGGCCCCACCCCACACCTCCCTCGTTACGGAAATTCTGTCTATGCTTCTGATGGCGACGTCAGAACGTGTGCTCATAACGCTACGCATGATGCCGCCGTCACGTTGTGGGAAGCTGTCGAAGGTCCTGGTGAGTCGGTGGCGGATGGTGATCTTTGTTGAACAGCCATCGGTCTTCATCCAACAGAGAAACGCGATCCGACACCGGAGCCACAGTTTTGACACTACGGTAAGAACGCCTGTCAGTTGTAGTGTTTACTGAATGGCTTGCTGTGTTGAGTCTGGACTTCGCGACGGTGGCGCTCAAATACATGAACGTCGAACTTTAGCACTGAAAGACGACTATGCAGCTAGTATGGCTCATCACGTTTTAAATGCGTCAGATGTTGGTTCAAAAGGAATCCACGCTGTACGCAATGTTCCGAAACCGGCTCTTCCAATGCGTCGTCATGGGGCGAAAAGTGCCGTAATTCTGGGTAGTCCTCCATCCGCGAGTTTAATGATGCCTTTTTCGTAAAGTTTAAATCTAGCTCGCGTCAGATATTCACTTACGTCTGTCAAATCAGTCAATGAAATGCGCTTTAGTAAAGCAAATGAACGGAAAGGAGTTGAAAGCCGTGGGCTATGCCCTGCCGGGCAACGCGGTCGAAAGTAATTGCACGGCGGATTTGCGAGCGGGGCAATAGGTTCGCTTTACTGTCAATGCTCCTCCCGCTGAGAGGAAATCCTCCGGGCTTTCGAACTCTTAGGGACGCCCAATAACATGAGAGCCGTACAGCCCTTAGTGGAATTCCGGGACAAAATGAGACGTTGGCAAAGCCAGGGACGACGCCGGGACTTCGGAGGCGGTTTAGGCGTTGAGTCACTTGTAATTAACCCTATTCCCGGAGGGCTAGACGGTATGGCCGATTCCCGGCAGGGGGGGCGGATCCGGCCCCCCCCCGAGATCTCGAGAACTACTTATCCGATTTTATCGCAACAAACGGCAATCGATTTGCCGTGACGTGAACTACACTTTTATAAAAACAAATTTTCACAATTTTGAAATTTGTGGATACAGGGGGGCAAAAATGTCAAAATGGGGGATACTTTTTGACTTCTTATAACTCCGTTGTTTATGAGCCGATTTCGATGAAACTGGCATGAATCGAGAGATTATGGATCGGGCTTTTACCATGTGTATGCAAATTTGAAATTTTGAGAAAATTCATGGGCGTTCACAGGGTTTTAAAAACAGGGGATTAGTTTTCTAATAACTGAATGAACAAAAGAGGCCAAAACACTTTTTTAGCTTCTGCTAGTCATGTTATGCTAAAGAAGCACAAACCGCATTACAATGTTTGTATAATGTTAGCATAGGCGGTGCCAGGGACATAAAAAAGGGGGAACTGTCATGGTCACACGTTCTTCAGATCAATTTGTGACCTTTGACCTTAAATGACCTCCAGTGACCTTGGGGTCACCTGGAATGATGTCGTGTGCATTCAAGATTATCTGTAAACGCTTTTAATCGATTGAATTCACTCTATTCCAAAAATTCATTTTTTGGCTTTTGCGATATAGGGTACGCGCACTGACATTTCAGGTCATAGCTCCGTGACCCGACCTGATATCGAGCTGAAACTTGGTACACAAGTAGAGGGCACTCCTTCTACGTCATATTTGTTCCGGGTTTGGCATTTGAAAAAAACGGCGCCGAAATTATTGCAAAAAAAACAGATTTTGACTTTTGACCTTGACCTGACCTTGTAAAGTGACCTCAGATAAACAAAATTACATATGCACATTGCCCAACTATTTAGCTATACATTCATATAAAGTTTTAAGTTCTATCTTAAAAACTCTGTTTTTGGCAGACATTTTCCTTTTACCATCAACATGGCCAAAAATGGCATGAGGTGCTTCCCAAAAACGTTGCCTGGCTCCGCCCCTGAGCGAAATAGAATTTCGAAGTTTTGTCGCGGCGCGTAGAAGGAATAGCTAGGAAAAGTCGACCAAGTTTCGTGAAGCTGCGTTAAAAAGCCTGGAATCGGCAAGCAAAAAACCCGACGGGGGCGGATTCCGCCCCCCCCTGCCGGGAATAGGGTTAATGAAAAAAGCATCCAGTAAAAAAAAAACAGACAAGGACCCAAGGGGGGGGGACATCGGGACCATGGTCCCCTTCCCATGCAAAAGGACGTTAACATGTTTTTTCACCTCCCTTTTCGGACCGACACGTGCGATTTGCTTTGTTTTTAACTGTTTGAAAAACTGTCTTTTTAATTTTTGTTTGTGAAAAGTGGAAAAACATGGCAGTTTTCGAAAATGCTTAAATAAAATAGCCGAAAGCCGGGGAAAAATCAACATTTGGGAATATGTTAGGCTATCCGCTGGACATTTGCCCCCTCCCCCCGCAAAAGGTCTGGATCCACCACTGGAAGCATCCGTGCACGGTTGGGGGGAAGGGCAATGCGAAAACTTGAAACGATAGCTTGAAAATTTCCATTCATATTCATAGTCTTGTCGGTGCGAGGTAAAGTTCAATCGACGAGGGCTAGTCTACCACAAATGCATAGCTCAATGCTCAAGCAACTCCTTGTAAAACTCAAACGATCCTGAACCCGATGAAAGACATTGGCTGCCACCCTGAACTGCACAAACCGAAGAAATTGGCAGCCGAAGCACTCGATCATCCGTGATGCTGCGTGCTGCGGCCGCCAACTTTCCTAAACGTGACCGCGGTGGGAACACGGCCGGAAATGCAGCGTTGCCAGAAGGTGGAAGGAATGCGTCACTGCCACACATTCAGGTCCTACAATGGTGTTCACCGACACCCTTACAGAGAACAAAAAGCCCCGGACGCCTCTAAAAATTTCACGAACTGAAATGCCTGCAAGGATACCATACATTCTTTTTTCGAGGGAATGGGTTTCTCAAAACTGTCACGTGAACGTGTGAAATGAACAAGCATAACGGTTGGGAATCGGGAAACGTAAAATGCAAAAGGACCTAAGCAACGCGAACGTTGACGTTAACACACGACAGAGAATCCGAGAGAACAGCGTTCAGGCGTCGCGATTTTTCGTGGACCCTCCCTCGTCCACGTCCTGGGTCCGCCACCGCCACAGCCGGCCGTGATTCAGTAGTTCTGCCCCCGTGGAAGAAGCTTCCAATCAACATGATCACTGACCAACCCTCCGGCAGGATTTCTTCCGTCTGTGCCGGAAGGGCGTGTGGCGCGCTGACTTGATAAACCAGCACGACGAGACTCGTTAATCCGACACAAGCGCGGTCGCCTGTGATTGGCAGGCGAAGGCTTCCGCCGTCACGCTCGATCGTGAGGCTGGAATTTCACAGACGTCGCACGGCTCCTCTGCGATGTGACGCCGTTCGCTGGCATTTTCCGCGCCGTCCTGGGAACCGACTCCGACCTCTAACGTGGCTGGATTGGGCCACGCCATTGTTCATGGATGAGCCCTGGCCGCCCCAGGCTGCACGTGGGGTCAGAAAGGAGTTGGGCGCTCGAGTCGCAAAGTTTTACGACACAGCGAGAAGGGTGTGCTGCATTCCTAAGCAGCAGAATTTCTTCTCTGGTCTCGGCGTCAGACGCATACATGGCACACGGATCGAAGAAACTGCATGAAGTTCACAGCCCACATTCTAGAACCTGTTCATATGATGACTGTTACATGGGAAGAACCGAACACCTAGCAGACGAGCAGCTGGCTAGACAGCATGGCCGCACGGCAGCACCATGCACTGCACATCATTCTCCCTTCGGAAAGAGGTCTTCAGTGAAGACGTAAATCCGGTGGAACTGGATTTACTTGCTCCTGGACGTCCTGCATTCCCTGCAATGCGCCATACTTCCCACGGCACATCGTGCATACGCCATACGACTATTGCTAGGAATGCGGCAAACTGCCGTGCTGGGAGAAACGGTCGCAACATTCTACCGGCGCCCACCTGTCACCAGGCAGAGCTTATTCGTAAGATACAACCTCAACACCGTCTTTACCATGAGAAAACACGTTCTAAAGATGATCAACCGGAGCAGCCACCTGGCACTGTGAACCGATGCTACAGCGGGCGTTACGCGCGAGGGGTAACAGACGGTACCCTTAGGAATATGTCCACTGTTCAGTGACACTAGCTGCTTTATTTGAGAGCTGATCCCAGCTGTCGCACGCTAAGGAAAACATGCTGCACAAAAACGCTGTAAAACCTTACAAAGATCTTCGCTTTGGTCGAGCCAACTTTGGGCAATGTCAGGCTTTGTGATTTTGTCGACTCCCTCCTTTCACACTCCTCTACGTGCGTGAAATTGCGGCTGGGCGAGCACTGGTGGCCCGCTGTTCGCTCAGTGAGCGCTCTGTTGTTGTCCAGTTGTACGGTTTATGGGCCGTTTTGTGGTGAGATGCCCTCGTTTGTCCGCGATATGTCCTCGTTTGCCCTGTTTGCTGCCGGCGGGCAGTGCCCCGGTGGCGAATATTTAACGCAAGGAAATAATCCCGGTTTCAAGTTAAGATGGCTCAAGATTTTCATTTACGCCTCGGCAAAAGTAAAACCGAACAGGCAAATGATTTGAACCCAAGGATGTTGATCATGTCGGATCGCTTAACATATTGAGTGCTATATATATATATATATATATATATATATATATATCATAAAGACCACCAACAACGACTGGATTATTTCGCCATCTCTCAGTTACTGGGTCCTTATACTTCCCCCACTCCTGATGACCTCGAGAACCAGCTGTTGAATTTTAGGGATAAAAAGGTGATCAACAATCCGCAATCTTGAGGCTTCTGATGTGACTTACGGGTCATATAACAAGACATCTGATATGGTCATACACGACAGATATGCCCTGAAGATCAATGATGAACTCACTGGTTAGATCAAAGCCCCAACACTGACGATAATATTCCGACTACTTCGTGGACACGTGGTCGGTGTAAGAATGGTCGGAAATGGAAACACGCGTACTGCAGTTACCGTACTACAAGTCGTCTGTTAAAAAAGATGATCCAGGTATACGTTACAGGGTCAGAGGAGGTTTCGACCTGGCCTCTGGTCTTTTTTTACTTTCTGCTGTAGTATATCGCGAAAAGATTATCAATGATATTTCGCATCCGCATTTGGAATACTACAGTCGTTAAGATCGTATTAAAATGAGGAGTCGAAGCATGCAAAAAAATATGAACATTGTTGGCTGAAGTCTCTTCTCATATGACTTCTTTAACCTTTCATCGGCCTATGCATTATCCCTCATGAGATTTATTGTCATTTTCTAATGAACCACTTGCGTGAAAGTGTGAACAAGCCGAAAACGGTACGTCTGATTACGTGAAAACATTAGATAACGACTCATCATGTCCTGGTCTATATCTTGGCCGAAAGGTGCCTTTATTGTTTGATTAGGAACAATGAAAATTTACAGGTACTGGCCTTTGTCGTCTGAAATCATGTCCGAAAAAAGGTTGGGAACATAACCTCCGAAACTCGTTTTTCACGGTGTCATATAAAAGCAGATACGACCACTCTTGCCTCCATCCGTTTTGCATGTTTAACTTCCTCCATCCATCATCCATGCGCGTTCAGCCTTCCAATCACCACCCGTGTAACTGCAGAGCAAGTTCCAGTCATCCGAAACCTTGTAAAATGAGCACCGGTAGAGGAGGTAAGATCCTTGTTCCACACTCTTTTTGCAGATAGTTTGCAGTGGAAGCGGTTTGAGCCTCCGATTTTTGGAATGCCTACAAATGAATATATGCGGCATTAAAACAAAACAGCAAGCAGTTCAAAACATGTTCAGATCCATCTGGGGTCTAACGGCTGATCATATCATTCAAGGTGGGGAGAAACTTTGCAACCATTTGACAACAGAAGCTTGTATTTTATCGTAGGATTTATGACATTCACAAGAAGGTTTACATGGGGCTACGTCACAACATTGGAGGGTTAAGTCACTTAAGGTTAGCTAAGTTCGTGCTAAGTACGACTAGAAATGAAATGGCACATAGTAATGTGCATACCTCCTAGCGTGGCGCGTCATGTGAAGCATTTGCGACATTTGGCACATTGATCTATGTCTTCCGCTCTAAAGCTTCGTATGTAGTTAAAACAGCGAACAATTTTTGTGCTCACTTTCCTCCTTCAAGTACTCGATTTGCTTCGCTGAAATTCCCAAAAAGGCAAGAAACTGGATTTATCTTCGGCCAGCACGACAGTGTGGTCGGCGCTAGCACGGCATTGGACTCCTTTCAGTTCGTCTTAACTCGCGTTTAATGGTAAGCCATGTGGACTCTTCTGAGTCACTCGGGGCCAAGTCAGTCCAATTATGCGTCATAAGCCCAATGAAACTCCGCGTTTCGTTTCCATACCCAGCGCTGCGACTGAACCCTGAGCAGGTTAAGTGATTTAGCGAAACTGTCCACGGAAACCGACCAGTTGTCTCCGAAAAATGGCGTCATGTTGAGTCCTGCCATTTATGCCCAAGGTTGCATCCTGCGCATCAGCTAACATGCAAGGCAGAGGTACCGAAAAATCGCGAAATGGAAACGCTGTTCCTTTTCATGCAGTCTCATTCCCACACACATCTCAGCAACAGCCCTCTAGTTAAGCTGTGCCAACTGCGATTCTGTTTAAATTACGCAGCTTGGTAGCAAACAGCTCGTTTAAGTCAGCCATGAGTTGACGGCAGTGGTGGTGCGTTTTCAGAATAGAAATGAACAATTTCGTTTTCACGGTAGTATTTCTTCCCTACCACTCAAACCATTTTACTTCGGCCTGCGTGATAACGGGAAACACCATAAACTCAAAATGCGCCCAGCAAGAACAGCATTCTGAATCCACCCAGCCATAGTACTCCACCGAGATTGTCATTCGCACACCACCCATCCGAGACTTCACCCACACAACCCCGACGAGATTACGCTGATGATTTTCTGATTGCTTTTCGTCCAACTGATGGCACCGCTCGCCATAAATAGGATTATGGCACAAAGCTCGAGGCCTTCAATGGAAGGCCGCCTCCGATTTCAACGATCGCGTTCCGCTGCGCGATAAATCGATGCTCCAAAGCCGACTTGGAGACGTAACTGCGTTTCCCCGCGACAGCGATGGAACTGCGGGGTGGCGAACACAGTGTGGCCGGTGAGGACGCACGAAACGACAACAGGTCGACGAACGTTGACGTCGAACAATGTTCTCCGACGTGAGGAACGCTTTTTCACGGTTATGCTTTGAAAAACAATTGAGACGCATCAGAAGCGATTTTCCTGTCGATTTGTTGCTCCAGAGGTTCGTTTTTGATCGCCTCTCTTCCGCGCAGAAAATTTTCCATCACATGCATACAGTGTCTAACGTCCGTAATGAACAGCCAAACCGTCGCTGGATCACGGATCTGCGTAACCACCGGCGTCTCGAGAAAAGACAGGCGAACGACGGTGAAGAAACGAAACCAAACAAGTAAACGACAGATGACGAAGAATGCAATCCATGACACTTACATGGACCTTGGCACCATCAACAACTTACAGTTCACAGTCTCTTTAAGGATTCATATAATCACACGAGCCTCGAGAAAAGACACGGTGACAGAACGATGAAGAAACGGGGCCAAACAAGCAAGAGAAAGAAGGCAAAGAGCGTAACAGGATGTTTAAGAATGGTGTGTCGTGCAATGATGATGATCAAATTTCCTTCCTTAGCCCGTGGGGTGAAAACTTTTCATTTATATTTTCACCACGATTTCCTGGGAGAACTAGACATAAAATTCGTCCAATGTCCACCGGATACCCTGTGACATCCTTGTTCTTGTCTGTAGCAATTACAGTTGAAACAAACAACAGGGTCGCGCGAGGATTTTAGCTAAGAACAAGATACTTAAAACTGCGTAGTAGGGATACACAGACACCAATTTGTTTTGTACGTTTACCAGAGACAGCTACATTAAATGAAAGGACACAGAAAGGCATCAAAATGCCAAAAACGAAGAGAATTGGGACTGTGTTAATTCATTCCAGTACGTGTTAGATTTTCTGGGAAATAAAGCTTGTATGTTAGCCATCTCGAGGGGTGTCGCTGGAATTTCGGGCGTCAGAATTTATGGACTGGATCCTCTGTGAATCATTGCTCTTATAACTGGCAATGAATCATCCTAACAGCTTTGAGATTGCACATGTTCTGCAAACTCGGCGGATATGGACGAGACATATTTCAGTCACATAGCGTACGTTGCCGCAGCAAATCACTCCTCTCATCCCCACCTCATTTGACAAACAACGATAATCCTATCGCCGTGAAAGCTGCGTCTGAGGGTGGTTTCGTTCCCAAACAACCAACGCCGTTTTTGCTCTTCATCGCAGTTTAAACTAAGGAAAAATTATCATGTTTCTGGTCGAGACACACATTACTCGCCCGTCACTGGAGGCATCACGCTGCACCTAACATTACACGAAACATTGCATTACACGTTCCTGAATTCGTTTATCACGGGCACAACTCTTCACAGATAATTTTGCCGTTAAGGAGCCAGTCAGATATGTCGTTAAGAATTAAAATCAAATGTGCCGCGGAAAAGAAATATGGCGCGACATGGCATGGCAAAAATAACTCATTCCAGCGTCTCATTATTCTCAGGGGTGATGATTTGTGTTCTTTCGAGGGGGCCCTGGCCCACCCAATGCTGATTTGGGCCCCTCCAATGTTGGTTTGGGCCCCTCCAATATTTTCTGCCAGTTTCAAAGGGCACTGAGCAAAAATAACGGAAGAAACGGCCGCAGTAGATAAAATATCGAATAAGGCATAAAGCGATGTATCTATTGATCTTCCATACATATATGAATACGTATATACATATGTACATAGGATATATGCAATTTTGTACTCGAAAAATAGGACCAAAAACTCGAAAATTCCCATTGAATTAAAATAAAGCGAGCTAAATCCCTTAAGAAACCCACATTTGGAGAAAGGTTAGGCTGTCGGGCCCACGGCTCGGCCCACCCGATCATTTACAGACACTGACGCCCCTGAGTGTTCTAGTAGGTCGACATGTAAAATCTACTTGCAGGCACAGACGAAAAAATAATCTTAATATATCGCCAACCGGTCACCACAACTTCTCATGCTAATGGTCTGATTCAAGCTAATGAAAAACGTAGCCATTACGAAGGAAGCTGTCATGAGATGAGAACATGAGATGCTGTGGATTCTTCGTCACCAAAATAAATGTGCTTTTCCATGTAACTTAGCGAAGCCGTTGGCAACGTAACATGCAAATGATCGATTAAATAGGGAGAAAAGACAAATAAAAACATCGACGTCTCCCATCGAGTTTAGTGGACGATGGATGACAGTAGCAGCGTCCGAATAACAGTCAGTCAGTCCCTTGGACGCAAAGAACAGTCACTTGAAAATGAAATTACCTTCATTGATGCGGTCGTCGTTGAATACCGTCCTCAAACACCAACGGTAAGTTCGTTTTGAACAGAACTACTGCTGAGAAAAATGTGCAATGTATTCTTATTTGTGCCGCGATATCATAAAACAAAATCTAAAAAAAGAAAACAAAATGGGATGTATACGCATCCCTTCTTATAAATTTGATCCGAACATTTATGAAGTGAAAGCGGCTGGGATCAGAGTCCACACTAAGCAGAACTTGTTGTACAGATCCTGAACCCGCCGCCCAGGTGAACCCAAATATGGAGTAACCTTTGCCCCAGGTACAGGATCGGGTAATGCTGAGGGATCTTTTACGCGCCGTCATAGCCGCGAAACGGCCGCCCCGTGGTCTGGGCGACCCTGCCTGTGTTGGGTGAAATAGCGCCGGCTCCTTGTGAGGTTCGAAACCGCAGTACCTGCCACCGCGTGTGAGCCGAGCATGTTACCACAAAGTTACGGGGACGACAACTTGAAACAGTTCTCTACTGTGCGGGCACTGAATAAAACGTCCGGCCAGGAAGCGATAACCTAAGTTCCCAGAGAGGGTCTTTTGATTGCCGAAGCACCCCGTGTACATATCCAAGCCCCTGTCACAACAATTTCCGACAATTTTAGACCTGAAGCGAGCGAGGACCGTGGCTCGCACAGCCGAAGAAAGCTCGCACCAGGCGCACCATCCTCGTCTCGCCGGCGCGGCACCAGAGCGGTCACCACTCACCAGCGCGAAGACGGGTTGGCTGATCTGGTGGCAGTCGGTTACTTCCGAGCCGAGATCGGCGCAGTGGCGGGGGTCCAGCGCCTGGCCCACCAGAAGTGGGCTGACGAACTCCACCTGCCGGCAGACAGTGGCGTCACTCACTCGGCTGAGCTCTGCAGCAGGGGTGTCGATTTGTGGTATTCTGAGGGCCCATTATTTATTATTAGCCTTAATATTATCATTGGCCCACCCAATGTTGATTTGGGCCCGCCCAGTGTTATGTGCCAGCTTTAAAGGGAAATGAGTGATAATAGCGGAAAGAACGGCTGGATCACATAAGAGATGGGCAGAAGGTAAAGAATAATGTATAAATCGGTGTATATACCAATCTTTTATCTTCTGTTTAGATATACGCATATATATATATATATATATATATATATATATATCTGTAAACATGCGGATAAGTGCAATTTTTAGTTGAATAAATAGTAACAAAAATCCCTAAATTTCCCGTTAGTCAAAATAAAACCGGCTGAATCCGTTGAAAAACACACATTTGAGGGGAGGTTAGGTTGTCGCTCAGGTTACGGCTCGGCCCTTCCAATCATTCACAGAAATCGATATTCCTGGTCTGGAGATTGGTTACACGTGCTGCAGCATTGTCGTCCGCACCACGGCCAGCGGCCCCTAAATCACAGCCAGCGGCCCCTAAATCGCAGCCATCGGCTCCTGAATCACGGCCTTCGACTCTTGAATCACGGACATCGAGTCCTGAGTCACGACTATCGGCTCCTGAATCAAGTCCATCAGCTCCCGAAACACGGCCATCGACCTTCGAATCATGGCCATCGACTCCTGAATCACGACCATCAGCCCCAGAATCACGACTTTCAGCCCCTGAATCACGGACATCGACTGCTGAATCACAGCCACAGACTCCTGAATCACCGAGATAAACATCCAGTTACGCTGAGACCAGCACCCAAATCTCTGTCGTTGCCATGAAGGCCGCGTGGCAGAACGGGAACCCTGCCCTGGGATTGGTGACCAAAGTTCCTTCGGTTGAAACATCGCTACATGTTTCCAAGCAGCGAACCCCTGGCATTTGCTGCGCTTGCAGCAACCCCGGGGTTTGCGTGTAAAGCATTCCAGTCATCCCAATCAATGGGTACGAAGCGCCCGCCGCAGACTTCGTCCTTGTTCCACAGCCACTTATGCGGGACGTTTACAGGCCTTGTTCAGTCAAGCACCATGCAATGGTTTTACCCGACCCAAGAGAACGTTTGATTCCAGTCCAAAGCATTGCAAAACACACCATGCAGTGATTTAAAAACGTCATACGAGAAACATTCAATCATCTCCCACTGATACCCAAAAGGCAAAAAAGGTGTACAACTGGCTAACATGCAGACACTAAGAAGATAACGGACTACACACCAAATTACCAACGTTCAGGTACCTCTGAGAACACCGGACTCCTACGTTTCTGTCCACATTTCCTTTTACCAAAGTACTTATGAGCATTCATTCATTTGAAATGTCCGTGACATTGCGACTGGATCTTTTCCAGAATTCCAGGAAAGCCATCGGGATCTCATCGTTTCCCGAGAATCGTTTATTTTTCATCTTTCGGCACGGGCCACCGCGTGACGGGCTTTTCCGTAATCCCCCGTTTCTCATTTCTCCAGCTGGAAGGTGAGCTGCTCGGCGGCGGAGTCGACGTCGGAAGGACAGCTGCGCCGAGCCGTGGCGCCATCTTGCCGACAAATGTGGCGCAGAGGCCCAGCCGCTCAGGACGACGCCATGCTGTCGACAAGTGCGGCGCAGAGGCACGGCCAAGGACGGCGCTATATTGTCGGCAATGCGACTCAGAGACCATCCTCAGGACGACGCCATGTTGTCGACATATGCGACTCGGTGGCTGCAGGTCACACTTTTTTGTCTTTTTTGTCGACTCCAGGACCCCACCATATTGTCGACAAATGCGGTGCAAAGGCTGCCGGTGAGGCCACAGTCAAGAGAGCAGAGCCAAAGGTGCAAGCCGTTCTTGATGTGCCACCTAACAGGGCCAAAACTTAGGCATATGTCACAATTATCCGGAGAAACCTGCAATGACCGCCACAGAAACCGATATTCACCCAGTCAAAGTCGCGTCTCAGATACGTCGTTGCTTCTGCCCTCATGCCTCGAGGATTCTCTCCAACCCCATGCCGCTCAGTCAAACCACCAAACCGGTTTCCGGACGTGCGTGTACTTCTGTGGCATGTCTCTCCAGCCCACCTTTCCTCCTGTCCTTATGCGCTGTCCTCTCCTCGTCTGCCAACTGTTGCCTCCATACGCAAGGAATTCTGACGGCTCGGACCGTGAAGCTCTCCTCGCGTATGGCTGGCGGTGAGGAGAAGGCGTTTGCTTTATCAGGCCGTAGCCACCTGTAGTCGCCTGCCTCTGGCAGCACTCTAAGCCACAGTGTGACGGGTTTTCCTCGGTGAATTAACCCTATTCCCGTACCCACAACGCTACTACGCATTGCCGTATGGGAGGGGATAGTCGCCCCGCCCTCCCCCGCCCGAGATCTCGAAGGCTAGCCGTCCGATTTGATCTCGGCGGACGGCGATCAATTCGCCACGACGTGAGCCACTTTCTTAAAGAGAAGTGTTGAAAGCACTGGAAGGGGTGGATACGGGGGAGGGGGCGCAAAAAGACCAGAAAGGGGGATTTTCGCCTACTATAATTCAGATGTTTGTTGACCGAGTTTGATGCAATCTGCATGAATCGAGAGGTAATCGATGGGCCATTTCCTTTTTGCCAGTACGTTTAGGATTTTGAGGAAATTCATAGGCGTTCATGGGAACCGGAAAATGGAAAGAATATTGCATTTCAAAATTGAATTAAAACAAAACCTTACAATACTTTTTAACCTTTTGCTACTCATTCTATACGTCAGAAGCACAAATTGTATTACATTCTGACAAATGTTGGCATAGGCGGCGCCTGAAACGTGGTAAAGGGTCATGGTCGTATGTTCATCAGGTCAGCTTGCGACGATTCATCTTAATTAAATGACCTCATTAAATGGTCTTAAACGACCTCCAAGTCACATGGAGTGGCCATGAGTTCATTTAATGGTGTTTGGGAAAATTTCCAATCATCTGGATTGACTATATTCCTAAAAGTCCTGTTTAGGGCCGTCGCGATATGTGTAAGGTACGAGCCGATATCTTGTGTTATGGCTCCGTAACCCGAACTGATGTCAACTTGAAACTTGACACACAAATAGAGTGCACTGCGCTGAGTCATATGTGTTCCAAAGTTTGCATTTTGGCCATTATCGTTATAAAATATTTACCTAAAAGGGAATTTTGACTCTTGGCTGACCTAACCATATAAAGGGACATCAGGTCAACGAAAATGCTTGGGTATGGCGTATCTTTCGATCATAAGTCCTGCATTAGTTATTTTTCTATGTTGTGAGTGAGTGTGGATGTGAATTAGCGAGCAGTAGGAATGAGGACCACTATTATTGGTTTTGTTTCACATGTGTGAGGATTTTAAATAAATGGAATGAAATAAATATGCAACGACAAGGGCATGGAAAAGAAGACACTGTCATGGTTCCATATTCATCACGTCAAGTTATAAGCTTTAACCTTAATTGACCTCCGATGACCCCAGAGCTAAGTGGAATGACTTTGGGTTCATTTCATAGTGTTTGAAAATTTTCCGAACATCTGAATGGAATGACCATCGTGATACAGGATACGCGCCGACATTTTAGGTCATAGCTTTTTGACCCGATCTGATATCGACCATAAATTTCAAGCACGTATAGAGAACATTGCGCTAAAATATATCTTTTTTTGTTTTTTTTAACAACTGGCGTCGAAATATTCACATACAACAAAATTCTGGATTTTCGCCTTTACCTGACCTTGTGAAGTAGCCTCGGGTCAGCACAGAAATTTTAGTAAGTTTGCCCAGCTATTTACCTATCCACTCATACAACGTTCTCGGTTCTATCTTAAGAGCTATATTTTTGGCAGTCATTATTCTTCTGCCTTCAACTGTGCCAAAAATGGCCTGAGATGCCTCCCAAAAGTGTGGCCTAGCTCCACCCCTGGGGAATATGTAACTGAAAATCCGAAATAATACATAGAATGAATAGATAGGAAAAGTGACCCAGTTTCGTAAACCTGATTCAAACACCTTGGAGACTGCGAACAAAAAACCGGTGTTGAGGCTTCTGAAACCCTTTCCGCTCCCTGTACGGAAATAGGGTCAAATGCACTCGTTTCTGTTTATTTGCGTGTATCGTAAATAGCAAGTTACCTCATTTATTGCAGTCATTGTATTCCGTTCACTGGGCTCGAAAAAGGGCAAGAACAGACCGGATGGGAGTACGGATCAAGAACGGATAAGAGAGAACGATGCAGAGAGAGAGAGAGAGAGAGAGAGAGAGAGAGAGAAGCTGCATACCAAACGGCAGACTCATAACTGCAGTGGATGGCGTTATTCGTCATGATATACTTTGTCTGCACTGTAAAGCACGTTTTCAAGCTGAAACGACGAAGAACCATTTCAGAATCAGGATTCAAGAGACGGCAGTCGTTAGAGAACAAGATTTACCGCCAACGTGGTAAGTATTATGTTTGCCTTAGTTTATTTCCAGTCTACGGCCAAACAGTTTGGATGGCTTGTAAACATACCCTACCATCCCACAAACCATTCTCCAGAGGGCCGGGTTAAGCTTAAGCTTAGCGGAACGCCATGAGCTGATAACAGTCAGAACATCCAACGTCTTGAGAAGAATCTTGGCATGCAAAATCAAGCCAGTTTCCGCCAAAATCTACCGCAATGAAAGCGCGATAATGTTTGGCTGTGGTCGTTTCTGATGTCGCGACCGACCTTTGGATGGCGGTAGTTTCCGTTGCAGCGCGGACCAGAATATCCATTTTAACCCTATTCCCGGAGGGCTAGACGGTATGGCCGATTCCCGGCAGGGGGGGGCGGATTCGGCCCCCCCCCCCGAGATCTCGAGAACTACTTATCCGATTTCATCGCAACAAACGGCAATCGATTTGCCGTGACGTGAGCTACATTTTATAAAAAGAAATTTTCAAAATTTTGAAATTTGTGGATACAGGGGGGCAAAAATGTCAAAATGGGGGGTACTTTTTGACTTCTTATAACTCCGTTGTTTATAGACCGATTTCGATGAAACTGGCATGAATCGAGAGATTATGGATAGGGCTTTTACCATGGATATGCAAATTTGAAATTTTGAGAAAATTCATGGGCGTTCACAGGGTTTCAAAAATAAGGGGCTTAGTTTTCTAATGACGGAATGAACAAAAGAGGCCGAAACACTTTTTTAGCTTCTGCTAGTCATGTTATGCTAAAGAAGTGCAAATCGCATTACAATGTTTGTATAATGTTAGCATAGGCGGTGCCAGGGACATAAAAAAGGGGGAACTGTCATGGTCACACGTTCTTCAGATCAACTTGTGACCTTTGACCTTAAATGACCTCCAGTGACCTTGGGGTCACCTGGAATGATGTCGTGTACATTCAATATTATCTGTAAACGTTTTTAATCGATTAAATTCACTCTATTCCAAAAAATTCATTTTTTGGCTTTTGCGATATAGGGTACGCGCACTGACATTTTAGGTCATAGCTCCGTGACCCGACCTGATATCAAGCTGAAACTTGTTACACAAGTAGAGGGCACCCTTCTACGTCATATATATTCCGGGTTTGGCATTTTAAAAAACGGCGCCGAAATTATTGCGAAAAAACAAATTTTGAATTTTGACCATGACCTGACCTTGTAAATTGACCTCAGATAAACAAAATTACATATGCACATTGCCCAACTATTTAGCTATACATTCATATAAAGTTTTAAGTTCTATCTTAAAAACTCTGTTTTTGGCAGACATTTTCCTTTTACCCTCAACATGGCCAAAAATGACCTGAGGTGCCTCCCAAAAACGTTGCCTGGCTCCGCCCCTGAGCAAAACAGAATTTCGAAATTTTGTCACGGCGCGTAGAAGGAATAGCTAGGAAAAGTCACGAAGTTTCGTGAAGCTGCGTTAAAAAGCCTGGAATTGGCAAGCAAAAAACCCGAGGGGGGGCGGATTCCGCCCCCCTGCCGGGAATAGGGTTCATTTTGGTCTCCTCTTGTATCCGAAGTTTTGATTCCTGAGTCGAAATCTTCTGAATGCCAACCGCTTCATTCATTCGAAGTGAGACTGTAAGTCAAAATGAAATCCTCAAAAGTTTTTAGAGTTCCGAGGTGGGGAGATTCATGTCTCCCTTATATAAAGCCCAGCCTACAGCCAAATAATGCTGTATTTTGGGACTTCGTATCGTTGTTTGAATAACAACACACCGAACTAAATATACGCATTTCTTTGGTGAAACTGACTGCTAGTCCCTTCCTCCTGCAGAAGCAATATCATACTATCAGATCAACCGAGGGGTAATCAGATATTCCCAAGAAAGATAAATAGCTGGGAAGTAGCTTGCTTATGGACAACGTTTGGCATTTTGTGGCATTCAGTGATCGACAGTTTCTAGTCATTTCTTCCGCCAATGCAAATAAGCATATCGCCACACTCAGATAAAAAACCTACGTGGATACCTGTGCTCTGTGAGATTGACTGAACCGTACGTAACGTGTTCTGAAATGAAATTAAACCGAAAAAATCATCTGACTGTCCAAGTCTGCATCTGTCCGCATTCTGCCATCATTGCAGTCGCGAGATCAACGTGAGATGTCCAGTATGCGTATTGCTACAGCGCTTAATGCAGCATTGTTCTAATTATAAGGCACAATTCATTGTACCTTGTGTCTACCACTCTCCGACGATTTTAGGGCAAAAGTTCGTATCGCAGAAGTTCGTCGGACAAAAGTCCGTCGTGCAGAGGCTCGTCGTGTAAAAGTTCATCTAGAGCAAAAGTTTGCCTAGGACAGACGCTCGTTGCGAAAAGGTTCGTCTAGTTCAAAAGTTCGTCGAAGGCAAAAGTTCATCGAGGACAAAAGTTCGTCTAGGACAAAAGTTTGTCGTGCAAAAGTTCGCCGTAGAAAGGTTCGCCTACGGCAAAAGTTCATCGAGGATAAAAGTTCGTGGAGGACAAAACTTCGCCTAGGACAAAAGTTCGTCTTACAGAAGTTCGTCGAAGGCAAACGTTCGTCTGGGGCAAAAGTTCTTCTCGTAAGAGTTCGTCTAGGACAAAATTTCGTATAAGGTAAAAGTATGTATGGGGAAAAAAAGCTTGTCTAAGACAAGAGCCCGTCATTGCGAATAACAACCATTATCATCACAGAAGTTTGTCTAGAACAAGAGCTCGTCAAGGGCAAAAGTTTGTCTACGATAAGTTCGTCTAGCAAATGGAAAAGGTCTGTACTGCAAAAGGTTCGTAGGAAAAAGGTTTGCAAGGGAAAAGATTCGTAATGAAAGGGTTCGTAACCAAAGGTGCGTAAATTTAAAGGTCATGTCGGAAAAGGTTCGTATGGGGAAAGGAACGGACCTAACATAGCAACCTAGCCTAATCTTACTTAACCTTAAGCCTGCGGCCTGTAATATCCTACACCGCGCCTTCGGCGCAAACCCTTGTTTACGAACCTTTGGCTACGAGCATTTTTCCTTAGTTACGAATTTTTGTCCAAAGAACGTTTTCCATACGAACATTTTGCAGTCCAAACTTTTTGCGTCACGAACTTTTTCCGATACGACGCTTTTGCCATCGAACCTTTTACCATACGAACCTTGTGCATACAAACTTTGACCACGAACCTTTTCTCATACGAGCCCTTGACTTACGAACCTTGGTCCAGTTACCCAGTCGCTTGTAACTCGGACACGTCAATAGGGTGCACAGTGGCTAAAGTTGGATATGCACGGGTTGGAATGGGATCAATTTCGGATCCGGCCACGGAGAATCAGAGCCTCTTTCACCAGCATGATACCATTAGCTGTCGTCTGACAGTTGGCAATTTTTTTTGACTACACATATATTGCGCTGAAGGACTTTCGTGCGATAACCATATGACACGGAATCTGTTTTTCCTTCACGAACTTTTGCCCTAAACGAATTTCTGCCAGACAAACTTTTGTTATCGACGAACTCTTATCCTAGACGAATATATGTTCTATACGAACGTTTGTTGGACGAACTGTTTTCCTGGACGAACTTTTCTTCTATATGAACTTTAGCTAGACAAACTATTGTACAGGACGAACTTTTGTCCCCGATGAGCCTTGTCCATACGGACTTTCGCGAGACGAACTTTTGCCCTAGAGGAGCTTGTCCGGCAAACTTTTGTCCTTACGAACTATTGCCCGACGAACTACTGTCCTACGAACTTTAGCTCGACAAAGTTTTGACCGAAAACCCATTTCGACAGACTGAGCATCTCCCAGTGGCATATTAGATATCGTTTCTTTCCACTTCAAAATAATCAAGCTATTAGCGCCTTCCACATGACTCCTTTTACGGCTTCAAGTTATTAACAAGGGACGCCATGGTTGTGTTAATTGTTTTCTGCGCCCACCGCCTTCCTGTTCAAGTTTATTCAAAATGAGCTGACTTCAACATCATGGTCTTCTCGTTCGAATGCCATGACGACCGCAGAACATCCTAAAAACTCAGACCGGTATAGAAATGAAATTGTTTGATCGTGTATACTAGACATATACAATGTACATTATGCAACTGTATAAAACTCGATCAGTTACGAAATAAATCCTCTGTAAATGGATCAGTTACTTGCCGTTCATGAGAGTAATGCTCAAAAGTCTGGTCCAGCAGCAAAAAGAAGCCAAAAAACTTGGACCTAAAACTTTAAAACCATATGTAGTTTACACGACGGAATGCTTCAAACCATCACGCAAGGGCCAATGTCACAGACGGTTGAAGTTTTGTAGGTACTTTATAAGAATATGAAGAAAGACTTTGCAACTTGCTTCACCACGCAACATCCACTTGGAAATAATACTATCCTGTTAATCGCAAACAAGGCAAAATAAAACAGTCTAATGCAGCGAAGTGGAAGCATAAAATGTTGCATCATTTTGCACAGTCGTTGCCACTGTTCACGCTGTGCAGCATGTTATGCTGTCCGTGTCTGCGGGATAGCATGCAGGTAGATGCTTATCACTACAAAACAAGCATGTGGCATATTAGATATCGTTTCTTTCCACTTCAAAATAATCAAGCTATTAGCGCCTTCCACATGACTCCTTTTACGGCTTCAAGTTATTAACAAGGGACGCCTGTTGGCAACGACTGTTTCCACTTTCGGTAAACAAAAGAAAAGTGCTTGAGGAAGAGCTACGGTATTGTATACATGCTTGACGTAACAAAGGCAAGCTGACGCGCAACCTGTTTTTGAAATAAGCAGTAAACGTGCGAGTAAAAGAGAACTGCGGAATGAGGCAAATGAATGCTTTCCTTTGTGATTGAAGCGTTCAATTTTCAAGCAGCACACAGACATCATGACATTACGGATGCAGAAAAAGCGCCTGATTTAAGATCGAACCCTATTTTCGCTGAAGCAATGTTCAATAGTGTGTGAAAACAATGCACTCCTATCGCTTGATGCGAAACGCACAGGCATCTAACCACGCCTTGAGGGTTTCATTGTCGTATGGAGTTTCGGCTTGGGTCTATTGCCGTCAGACAGTGACCAGAGAGACAACACAGGGCGGACCAGCAAAACTGATCACGTTGGACAGTTCCGGAGCATCTCAGGTGCACGCGCTGGCGGCTATCTCTTCTTCTTCCGAGGCCTCTGACTGTCACAGGGCGAAATCTTCTCAGTCAAAGAGGCCAGGACCCCCCAACACTGGACCTGTGCCCGCTGCAAAGAATCGTCACTCAGATATCACCACATATTGGCTCTTGATCCAACCCAGCCAAAGGGAGGACAACTGAAGTGGGATGGCATCATCTGCGTACGTGAGAACACGAAACAAGAACTCGGAAGGAGTCCGAATCACTAATGCAACCGTCTTGCATGATTCTTATGATTTTTTTTCATAAGCGTTATCGACTATTGAGTTCATCACGAATAAGTGTTCACATTTCTGCCTTGGTGTATCATAGGCCGGTACGTTTACGTCAACCAAAGATCTAAACGCATGTTATTTGCTTAGTCAAGCTGACGAGGACGAGCTAAGTAAATCATTAGCCTAAAAAACATCATTTGGCAAAGCAATGGCCCTCCATGCAGAGGATCTCAGGAAGTCGGGAATTCCACTCACACAATCCCAATGGTAATGAGAATATCTGTCATAAATATCAGATGTGATGACTTCACATTTGGGACGGATGGCAGGTCTAGTAGGCAGTCTTCGCATTACCGCTGCTGATTTACGTTCATCGAGACGGAAAAGCAAGATGAAATACAAATCGTTTCCCTCTGATGACGCCATAGGTCCAATGTCAACCATGCTCAGTTGACGGGTATATAAAAGTTGGCATGCTGAGTACGATTATTAGCTGGCTGGTTATTGTGTTATTTGACGACTGCGAACTAGCTGCGAACGTATGCGTATTGCCGATGCACTAAAACCCACCTTTCAATTTTGAAGCCGAACAAGCCCTGAAGTGCTATGGTTTTATAGTTCTCACGCAAATCAGTGACTAAAATCAGGACAATATGACCATGCGATAGAGATAGAGGCCTCCCAGATTTCTGGCTGTGGCCATGCGATATACGACGGTAATCCCCTCACCCCACAAAACCCGAGTCCATCTCCATGATGGCCCAGCAAACTTGCGGGACTCTCACCTCGAGTCAAAGGCAGGCACCTTCTTGCCACTTTCAAAAACCCTGGCGCACAATGAACGACAACGGTCCTCTGTTGGGTGATGAGGGGGCGGCTACCCGATGGCTTCCCGCGCCGCCGCTGGTGACTGCGATCTGGAGAGGCCAGCGGAGTGTCTCCGGAGCCTCTCCAGGGACCCGCGACCGCTCGCCTCCTGGCTCCGCAGGAGGCGAGCAGCGCCGACACCAGCACGAGCACCGTCAGGCAGGAGAACGTCGACATCGTCGGCCCTCCCGGACGCCGCAGGAGTCGCCCGTCGCTCTCACGAAGTCGGCCTCGTCGGCTGCTGGTCGTCGCCTGTCGACGTCGCCGCCGTCGCTGCCTCTCCCGGTCCTGCTGAACGACTGCCGCCGCCCTGAGCCGAGCGGCCCCGCCTGGCCCTCGATGCTTCCCCTCCCCACTCTTCCTGTCGTTGCAACGTCGGTCGACAGGCCGGGGACGCATAGATAGCCAGTTCCGGGCAAGTTCTGGCTGTTCAGCCGCTGAGACGGCGCTCCAAGATGTGGGCCTGGTGGCGTCGGGTAGACATTTTCCCAGGCTGGGAGCCTGGTGGCGATGGGGGTGGGCGCATTTCCCCAGCTTTGGGCCTGGTACGGGAGAGGGTATTTTCCACCATGTGGACTTGGTGGTAACGGGCATTTCGTCAGCCTTGGACTTGGTGGTGGGGGCATTTCCCCAGCTGTGGGCCTGCTGGGGGCGGGGGTGAGGGACGTTACCGCAGCTGTGGTCATCGTGAGAATGGGGTGGAGGGGTATTTGGCCAGCTGTGGGCCCGACGGCGGGCAGGGGATTTCCAGACGTGGATCTGGTAAGGGTGTGGGCGGAGTCTGGCTGGTTGATCGTGGATAACACACCTCTCGTGCGCTGGCATCAAAACACTAGATGAAGACTACTACATCAAACGTTGATAATTTACCAGCTCACCTGAAGTCAGGTCGGTTCATTCACACACTCACCCAGTACCGGTCCCAAATAATGCCGTTCTCCGACACCCGGACCGTGTGACGCAATGACAATCCGGTTATTTCCACGTCAATCAAATATCAACTGTCGCCTGCGAGTGCTTACCCTTCGCTGGATGGATGCGGAGGCTGGCCCGGCGAGGATCATATAAACTAATGTACCAGTCGAGTATAATATGCACGGGATATTCCTACTTCGCATGATATCATATAGAATATGTGTACATGTGTATATCATATATGATATACGTGTATGTATTTATATATCATTTGTATAATATTGTGATTCCCTTCCATGTGGACCTCCAGGTTTTCTTTAGTTCCCGACTGACTGGCAATGTAGTAGGAATGTTTTGCACACCGCTCAGTGTTGAGCAGGTGTTTACGTGAGCGTGCCAGGAATTTTCTGCGTATAAACTCGTTCGCAGCGGACGGCGCGAACATTCACGCGTTTCGATCTGCGCCCCTGACGTCACGAGCTCGACGCAGTAATATCACGTGGACGGTGCCTGACGCGGACTGCGTGACATGTACGCGCCGTTAACCAGCGTCTGGTCCGCCCGGCAGCGGCAGCGCCTCGGTGCCGGCGCACTGAAGCGAGGGCCGGCAATGCCCGGCGGAAGGTGCAGTCTGCGTGTGCTGCACCGGGCCGGACGCGGTTCCGATAAGCCCTCCACCAGAGTTGGCCATATGTCGCGGCATCCGCTGACCTCGCGGCTGCAGCGAGCTCCTCTTCCGCCGGATTTTCCGCCGCCGGTGGCTGCGCAGTTCCTAGACACCGCTCCAAAAATAAAAACAGGGAGCTTTTGGTGCGGCGCGATAAGCACGGTAAGACGCCACCTTCAAGAGGGCAGCACTGGGATAATTAGGATGACTTAGGCAATGCGCTTTTCATAACATTTATAGCAATTCAATTCATAACTTCTACCATAACTTCCAGCAAATTCATAACTGCACCAGTTAGCAACCACAACGACATTTACTGGTTACAACCGCGCTCCATCTGCAGTGGATTGCAAGCGGCCAAACAACCAAACATGAGAGTAATGAAGCAGGAGTATGATTTCGCAAAATGTGCGACTGCATTCGCTTCCTGCACTCGCCCCCTCCCTCTGAACTGCGCAGTTTATTTAGGCTAAAAGGCATACGTTTGATGTCCATACCCAGAAACGTACTATCAGCTGCAGTAACGAAGTGAATGAGCTTTGAGTCATTGAATCATCCCAATCTGTGCGTGAGAAGCTCAAATTCAGATAGGTCACCTGCTTGTTCCCTGAATGTATTCATGCAGTCCTCTGCGTTGCGTATCAGGGAATGACAGAAAGACGCAACAGGCAGACAAACTGCGCCGTTGCAAGGCTTAATCAAACAAGCTTACAGGTGGGCCGAAAACAAACCAGCATACGGCGGAGACGAGCCATCCGTTCGAGGCCTGAGCTGGTCAGACGCGAGGACGCCAGTCCGCAAAGCCGCAACTGTCGCCGACTGGATTCGCCGGATCGGGGCGCCGGCAGCGTATTGCTTCCGGCCCAGCGCTCCGCGGCCAGCGGCGCAGGGCGGCGCCTCATCGGACCTCCGGGTCATTGACCTCCTGATGAACAGGTCATAACCGGCGCCGGTGGCGGCGGCGCGCGACGAACCGTAGCGCAGAGCGGTTCTGCGGCGCTATTTCAGGGCGGGGCGTGGGAGTTTCCTCAGGGCTGAGAACTCCGCCGGTGCAGCGGCGGCTATAAAACCCTCCCGCGAACGTAACGGCTGTTGACTATGCTTTGTCGGAAGGATAGACGCGTGATGAACGCGGCATAATGCGCTCCTCTTGAAATTTCGATGTCTGTTTTAGAACACTGCTGCAGATTCGTTTCACCTTGATGCATTTATCAATGCAATCCGATGTTTACTGATATAGTCATATGACTATTGCTCAGACATTTTTACACAAGAATAACATTTCATTGTAGTTTTCCGGAAAACTATAATGATATATAATATAATATATAATATGTATATATGATATATATAGATATTATACATATATATTATATATATTATTATTATTATATATATATATATATATAATATATATAGACATATAATATATAATATAATAATAAAAAAATACGTTATAAACTGATGTATATCAAGAGCTTTAATTCGGCTTCTTTGGCCAAACCTCCTTACGACCAACGATGAGGGCAACGAAGAAGACCGAGAAAGAGTGGGACAAAGAAGACCAGCATCGTTGGTCCGTAAACGACTTAGCTAAACAAGCCGAAATTTAGCAGGTAGTATGTAATGATCCTTATCCACGGCTCGTCCAAAAACTTTGTCATAGATTACATTATTTTTGGACACACTGTGACGACTGGAACAGACTACTGGAAACTCCAGCGTCATGCACCCATGACTTTGTTGGAAGTCACCACTGAGCGAGTAAAAAGCATCATACAAAACGTCTAACAGCGAAAACATCGGAAACAGCGAAAACAAAAACAAAAATAAACGCGGATCAAGCGGAAACTGAGCAATATGGCTGGCCTGTCCGCAAGACTTCTGTCGACGAAATGCGACGTATGCCAGAGTTCAATTCAAACATTCAATGGAGCAATGAAAACGAACCCTGTGTAAGTTACTGCGACTGGGAGAAGGCAGTATTGCCAGCACCGGAGCAAAAGTGCAGGACTTCGTAAAGGAGTTTGAAACTCTGTCGTGGGCCTTTCAGATCAGGGTATCAGTTTAGCGTCATTCTGTGAGACCAGGCATGTCCTGGCATTTCTGGCTGAGTTTGCCAGGAAGTGGTCGTACACCAGCGACAAGTCCGAATGTCCCTTTGGGATCGAGAACGCTGGAAACCAAGAGTTTCCATCGCGCAAAGGGCATAGGTCACCGCAGCCCTCCTGAAGACTTCCCTTAGGCTCGCCGCCTTCCCCACGTTTACCATCACTTTGCTGTGTCTGGGTGTTCCAGCGTTTTCCTTCAGCATGCTGGATACTCTGATGGTCCCGGCTGCCGTACTCAGTTAGTGAGCATCGCTTTTGCCTTTGATTACCACAATACGTGTGTTTGCTGGATCCAGAAACCTGCGGTCTACCTGTGTCGTAGCCAATCACGGGCGTTTCACCAAAAGCCGAACACTGCGTTGGGCATTGCATGAAATGCCGAGGCAAGTGATATAACGGCGCTTACTCGTAAAGTTAACATCGCTTGCCTGGCGACAGCCACGCATTTCATGAAATGTCCAAATGATGTCCAGATGCCATTGGGCATATCACTGAAATGTTCAAATGATATCCAAATGTCCAAATGCAACGATTGGGACTTTTTTAATAATTACGGTATTTGCCGGAGCTTCAAGACCTGCCTAGGCCTTTCATGAAATGCAAGATGTCATTAAATGCCTGCGACTTCTAGAGCTCCAAGAATTCCTGACAGAGTGCACCAAACGACGGCTGAAGCCTATCCTAGACCAACTGGACCCTGACAGGGTCACATTCTTCACGCTTGACGTGGCGGCCTGTCGCTACCATCACGATGTGACTGGTTGTAACACGACTTCGATGATGTAGGGGTCCCATACGTTAAGGAGGATGACAGTCCTCCAAACATGCCCAGCACCAGTTGGATATTGTCGGTTTGGGGTATTCTGGAACAAAAGGTGTATAAGGGAAAATGGATAGCACCATGCAAGACGTCCTCGGGCAACAGGACCGGCGGGAGGCTCGAGAGGATCTACATAGATTTTGTGCGCGAGACGCTTCAGCACTTGTGGAATGATTTCCATGCTGTCTGTCGCGGTGGGGTCGAAACTGAAACATAAGGCCGTCACTAAAGGAGCACGTTCCAAAGTATGTGCGTGTGTGATTTCTTACCGGCATCTTCGTTCAGTGTCGACTGAGAGCTGTTGGGAGCGTGTGTCAAATTTTAAAAGAACAACCGTCATGTGGCAGAATTCCCTCTGCTTCTGAGATAGTTCATGGCTGACGAACTCGCTCGCGCCGGTTTTTTTCGCAAGTTCCACCGCTCGTCACCAAAGAGATATTTATTAACACATATACACCTCACGCAGTCACCAATCACCAATCAGCCATCAGCACTCGCAGATGTCTCAGAGGGGTTCTAAGCCGGTGAGAGAGAGAGAGAGAGAGAGAGAGAGAGAGAGAGAGAGAGAGAGAGAGAGAGAGAGAGAGAGAGAGAGAGAGAGAGAGAGAGAGAGAGAGAGAGAGAGAGGGGGGGGGGGGGGAGAGAGAGGGGGAGGGGGAGAGAGAGAAAGAGGGGGGAGTAGGGGGTATATTGAACATCTTGACTAGAATAAACGCACTTTATATGCACCACAGAAACTGAAATGATCTGGGCTACGTGGTGTAAGAATGACGTGTCCCCAATCAATGGAGTGCGACTACCCAGTCGTGTGAGAGGGCTCAGACCATTCTTTTCACCAACAAGTTAGAGGTAACGTTTTGGGATTCCAAGAAATACCGGACATGAAAGTAAAACATTGTTCGGTGATGTGAGTGACCGCTTTTCTGAAATATGGTGCCACATAGTCGCAATGAATGACAGGTGGTACAACAATCCTTTTGTACGTGAGACGATAATACACTTTACGGACATCTTTGTCAGGAATATTGAACTCGGCCTTGAGAAGACAGAGTTGAATTTTTGTGGTACCAGAGGTTTTCTGTATAGATCTCTGGGATTTCGGTTTACGTAATTAGGGGAATAAAACATTTTGCAGTTCCAAAATGAACTTGTTGCCAGTTATAGCTTCCAAAATGCGTTAAGGTTGCGCCTGGCCGGCCATTCAATTTCATTTTGTTGTGCAAATGGACTAACCAGCCTAGAGCCTGACTAGGAATAATATTAACGTGTAACCTTCGTTTGGTTCTGAGAATAAGAGACCACGTGTATTGGTATACAAGCGAAATTTCTCGTGGGCAAGCTTAACAATGTTGACGTCATGTCTCCGCCAACACATGTATTGTCCGTGCCAGCTTCAACATACGACAGACTTACCAGTTCTTTCCTCTCGACAGCACTGGTTACGAAAATAGTTACGTCGTAGATCATACCATATCGCAAAGCATTGTGATACCACTTACAGCATAAGGGGCCATCGCCAGGAAGCGTAGACCAACTAACGTTGGCCTTAAGTCCGTGTTACGGGTAACTGAAGTAAATGATTTTATTAAACTGAATTGTCACACTGATAGATAACTGTGAGAAAAACACGTGCCGCAAACGTCATCAGGGGCATCTTGCAAAGCGACCAAATTCATTTGCGAAAAATCGATTAAGGCAGAACATTACCATTAATGCGGTTTCGCTTTATCACGCCCATGTAACGCCCTGTGCCTGGGACCGAAAACGGCGAGAACTCATCACGAGAAAAGTTTGCCAATTTTCCGGCTCCAGACATGCAAAGGTCAATCCCAGCTGCTCGTCCCACCCGCCAGTCTTTTCGGAGAACTTTAATGAGCTCCGCAGATGTGACAGGAACCCCTGGACGAGAAACACTGGAGAGACTGCGTCCTCGGAGACGTGAGGCTATCCGCTGACCTGTCCGCGCTGAAACTCATGCAAGCGGACTTCCCGTTTTCTTTTTATGTTTCACCTTTTCGTTCCGGTACAATCCTAGAACCCGGAACTGGTCCTCGTGGCTGTGCAGTCCAACGGTCGGCCGGCTACTACCAGAGGTGCGGCAGGAGCCCCCGACGTTTGGTGCCCACTAGCAGTCAGCGATATCTGACCCCAAACGGACCAGGCCACCCAGACCACGTAGCGGCCGTGTCGTGTTCCTGACGGCACGTGAAGGATCCTAACGGCATAGGTAGAAATGGGTACGTTCGCGCACGTACAAATACGTGGGTACATTTTCGTGTATTGTAACAAAGACGTGGGTACACTTGATCGGCGGGATAAGGGTCTGCACGAATACTAATGTGGATTATGTCTTCACTTATTGGTGCCTGAGAGCGCCTACGTGGGTTCCGGCGCCGCTTTTGCGGCCTGACGCCACCTGCGCCGCCGGACAGTGCCCGGAGGGCGGAGACCGGGTCACCGGCCGGCTGATGTCAGTCTGAAGGTGAGCGACCTCCCACACCGGCACAACGACCGGACCTCGCCCATGGGATGGCGGAACGCGGCCCGGATAAGCGGTATGGAGTGGCTGGGAGGACGTTACGGGTTATCTCCTTCGCGCTGATCCATGCACGCGTCCCGTCGGAGGTGAGCAATGGAAAGACGCTCAGTCAGGACTCAGCTCGTGGATCAGGGTGATCGATTCACACAGTGAAGATGTCAGGAATCTCGAGACAGCACTTCAAAAGGAATCGAGAGATGTTCCAAGGCGCCTTCTCGTCACCATGGACTGCAGGTCAGCCCGATTCCGATGCCCCATCGCTGGCCTAGTGGAGAGAGATTCGGACTCGTAATCGCACGGTTGTGGGTTCAGATCTCGATGCTGCCAGTTCCAGATGACAAGTGTGGTGAAGACTGAACAGCGGATACTTGAGCCCATGTGGCTGTGTGCCCTTACCCAAACCAACCAACCGATTTTGATGAATTATCGGTGGTGGGCACTGCACGCATTAACCCATGATCGCCTGAGGAGGTGAAACTGCCGCCTCTGTTTTTTTCAGTTGGTGAATTGGGCACATCCTGACGTCAGAAATATTCATGTTCTATTTTTGCCAAAATTAGAATCAAAACAATGTCGTGATGTCGGGTGAATTTGCGGCCGTGCGTCGACCGGAGTGAAGTAAGATTCCTTTCGGTACTGTAGCCATGTCGCCGAGGAAAACGTGGACAAATGCCCATCATTTTCGGGGACATTGAAGAGACAATGGAACGGATAAGTTTTTCTCCATTTCTATGACAAAACAAGTGCAGCAGCTGGACGGTCTCACTGCTATATGAATTCTAAAAGCTATCTCGCAAGTGAGAATCAACAAACTCATAGATCATTATTATTTTCCCGTTACACATAATCGTTTAATTCTGCAACTAAAATTGCCCAAAAGAAACATTGCCCAAAGATCCGACACAGCCTGCAGTGTGTATAACCCGATGTACGGTTCTCCACGATAGTAATGGTAGGCATTAGACTCCTCGACAATATGGAGAGTATTTCCTGAACCGCAGGGTACACATTGTCACAAGAACACAGTATGGTAGGTGATAATGCTTCGTGTCATTCTATACAGATGTGCTCATTTGCGTTGTCTCAATAACGATAAATTTTCTAAAATAATGTTCTTTGCTTTATTCACTAGTTTCCCCGCCTCCTGCTGGGTGCGACCCAGTCAGTTACGACCCTTCGCTGACAGGTGGTCAGTTGTGTCGGGGGCATGCTTACAGGCTGCCTGTCGTAGTACATCGGACAACCGTTAACATGCCGACCAATGAGCGGATGTGTTCCGTGCGCCGTGAGAGGGAGGAGAGGACCGGCTTCCCTTTGATTGGCGTAATGGCTAGATTCCAAGCAACAACAGCCGTGAGCCAGGCAGTGTTTTTGGTTGGTCGAGTGGTATCATCGTTTAACCTGAAATGGGTGAAACGGAACCGCGAGTTCGCGTCCATGAATAACCGTTTTGTTTCTTCTCTGTTCTCGTTTCTGAGCACATGGGTTGCATGGGAACACTGGCATGCAGACTTCGTGGTTCATACTGGAAAACACACGGGAACTCATGCATTGCACAACGTGATATCAAGCGACTGGAAATGACCCATTAGTTATAAATGGTGATGTCAACCTTGGGGAAGGCATAAAGCCCATCCCAACCCAAAACAGCATATTCAGCGATATCTTCAGTTAAGAGGCCATTAAACGACATATGGGCTCCGTCGGAGGGAGACAGAGCTCCAATTCCTAGCAGGCGGCGAAAAATATTAAATTCCTGCCTAACAAAATGTTCCTAAATTTAAAAATACTGCACACGCCCGACATCTTCCTCGGTATTACTTCTCATTGCAATCATGCTTGGAAAGCAACTTGTATTTTTGTTTTTGACAAGCGCAGTGGAGGGCCTCTGAAAATTACACGCCGTGCAGGAGAGGCACAAAATTCTCCGCCACCTCCAGTTCCTAACCTCAGAAACCAGCTAGTGACAGGAAACTTTCAGGGTGAGTGGAAGGCTGTGGACAACTACATTTGTCCAAATTTCGCGACCCTTGGGCTACATCTTCGAGGTCGGAACGGGTCAAATGTTCAAAATTTTGTCGATTTGGCAGCTTTTGAGACTTGTTCCCGGTTAATTACCATAGCTGATCGAAAATATACTAAAATCGGACTTATCCCTATTTCAGGGGAGATCGACGATGGAATATAATATCGCAGTTCGTAACGCATGGCGAAGGGGGAGGCGTTCGACTGGTTTGGTCGCTTTACGATTGGCTTTACGGGGCCATATCTACAAACACATACACCCGATCTCTCGTTTTTTTTTCGCATTTTTGTTTTTGACGACGCACTAAATGTCAATTCAAAATATGCAAAAATAGGCAATCCTCAAACATGAGGTCGGGGGCAGAGATGGATTTTGCCCCTTCCACTGGATTCCGGCCGCAAATTCCAACGTCAAGTCCTTTCAGAGCCAAGTCTCATTTCAGGCAAGCCCCTGCAAGAACATTTTACACCGTCGCTATACTAAAGAATTATTAATATTTTACACTATACCGAATATATATATATATATATATATATATATATATATATATATATATATTAACGCTATATCAAACGAAACATTTTCGTTGCATTTAACCATCTCCTCTCCTCGATCCCCCGTCAGCAAAAGTAATCTGACCCCTGCCCTCCTTCCCCGTTATGAAACGTTACTGCGCCTCCGCGGTCATATCATATACTACTACTGTGTGGTTATCTCACGACGGTACAACATGGTTAACCTTTCCATTTGTTTCGTTGAAATGACGGATATCCAAAGGCATGCATATAATGAACCCACTAGTAATCTGCGCGAACGGTTAAAACCTAGCCAAGTTAAACCGAAGCTGCAGTTATGTAATGTCATCCAATGGAAGACATCAGTGACATGAGCAGATCCATGCAAGTGGTATCAAAAATTACGCTCTGATTGGTCATCGCGGGCTCGTCGGACCTGGAACGGATAGCTGACCTACCATTTGCTCTTTCCACTTCATATTATCTTGAAGCCACTGGAAATGTTTGACGTGGGTAGGGTATGAATATCCATGTTTTCCAACATTCACACCATTAATGCGCACGTTCCTATTCCGGAGGGTTAGGCGGTATGGCTTACTCCTGGCGGGGGATCCCCCCCAGATCTCGAGCACTGCACATCCGATTTCATCGCATCAAACGGCATTCGATTTGTCATGACGTTTATAACATTTCTGTAAAAAGAAGTGTTCAGAATTTTGAAAGGGATGGATGCGGGGGCAAAGAAGTCAAAAGGGGGATATTTATGGATTTGTTATAATTCTGTTGTTTATGGACCGATTTCCATAAAACTGGCAAGAATCGCGAAATCATAGATGGAACCTTCTCCGCTGGCCCAAATGTTTCAAATTTTGAGGAAGTTCATGGGTGCTCACAGCGTTTCGAAAATGATAGGATTCGTTTTTTTAAACTGAATTAACAAAAAAGTTCAGACGCTTTTTTGGCACCTACTAGTCATGTTATGCCGAAAAAGTACAAATTGTGATACACTGTTTTAATAATGTTGACATTGGTGGTATCAGGGACATGAAAAAGGGGGAACTGTCATGGTCACATATTTATGAGGTCAGCTTACGACCTTTGACCTTAAATGGCCTTCAGTGACCTTAGAGACACAAGGAATGATCTTGAGTGAATCTCATAATGTCTGAAAACGTTTCCAATCATTTCGATTCATTTTATTTCTGAAATTCCATTTTACGGCTGATCTACGGTACGCGCATTGACATTTTAGTTCAAAGCTTCGTGACCCGACCTTATATCAATCTGAAACTTGGTACATAAGCAGAGGGCACTCTTCTACGTGATATGTATCCGGGGTTTTGCCTCTCGAAAAATGGAATCAAAATAAGTACTATGGAACCAAATTTGACTTTCACGACGTATGCACCTATATAACGTTTTAAGTTCTATCTTAAAAACACTATTTTTGGCAACTATTTTCCTTTTACCCTCAACAGGGCTAAAAATGGCCTGATGTGCTTTCCAAAAACGTTGCCTGGCTACGCCCTGAGGGAAACAGAATTACGAAATCTTGTCATAGTACGCAGACAGAATATAAAAGAAGAGTCACCAAGTTTTGCGAAGCTGCGTCAGATACCCTGGAAACCAGCAAGCAAAAAATCCGAGGGGGCGGATTCAGCCCCCCCCCCCGCTGCCGGGAATAGGATTACCCCTCGCCGGACGGGAATAATTTTCATTTCCACCGATGACGGGGAGGGGACACCCCCTAGCCATTTGGCCCGTAATTGAGCCTTGGGACAAAAAGAAATCGATAGCCGTATGCCCAAGAAATTCAATGGCAACCGTGCCGACCTATTCAGGTCAGCCAGTGACTTGAGACTGAGGTCAAACTTTAGGCTTGGGAGCTATAAATCGATTTTCCTCACTTAAAAACGCCAAATCTGGGACCGTATAGACCTAAACTCATCCCAGCAAGATAATCGCATGGGAACGTTCTAAGGCCAAAAACGCCCTTTAAGTTCATTGACCTTGTCTGGCCCTGAAAAGGTCACTGAGCTATCTAAACTGGCCTGCTCTCATGCAGATTACCATCCTGAACCGTTTCACGCCCGTCATCTGCCGTTTCAGCAAGCTTTCAGTAATGACGCCGTGGCTCGGTGCCCTGAGACAAGGCGGGGTCAATATTTTTTCGAAACATGCGCAACGAATGTGTCGTCAGTTATGCCAAATTTCACGGCCCTGCCTGGCGCCTTTTTGCCGCGGTCCCGGAAACAAAAGGCGCGTTTGGGTATTTGAAAAGCTGCCAGGTTCCCGGCCAGGTCGGCCGGATTGGCCAGCTTTAAAATAAATGCTGACTTAAGCTACAGTTAGTTCTGGAAATGTGTATGTTAACATCATGGGACAGAATGAATGGATTGCGATGCAAACGAGCTTGAAAGAAAAGGAGAAACCTTGGCTTTCTGTACTACATGTCATGCGTAGTAATTTCCTCGCGTGTTCTGCGGTTTATTTGGTAGCTTCTGGCCAGCTTCGCCGCGTCTCGCCAGTCGCTGGCCAAATCCAGTGGTTCATAAAGGCTATGTACCTCGGCAAAGTTGAAAGGTTTTGCATCGAAGGCGTTGATTGGTCGAAGACTAATAAACTGAAAGCCCAGGAAGAGTGGTAAGGGAACGAAAAATTTCTGCATTCATTGTACACGTGGTCCTTGTTTAAAATCGTAACGATTATGTTTGAGGCGATTTATGATTTTCGAAACCTAAAGCAGGTAAGTTGGTTTGTATACGCATTTAGACAGCATAATTTCATGCAAATCAGCATAGATCGCAGTGGTGTTTAAATTGCCACGTCTCGCAAGTGAAGGGAACGTGAAAGAAACACAGAACCTTGCGGATGCTTGAACTGGCCAGAAAGGTCCACCCTGGCCAATCTGGCCGGGAATCTGGTAGCTTTTCAAATGCCCGTAAAAACGCGCCTAATGCTAGGGGATGGCATCCACTCCCCTCCTCCGGCGAGGGTTGAATTCTTATCATTGCTAACTGATATCATTGCGAACTGGGCCGAGACCAGCGTTGGGGGAGCTCAACATTGGGAGGTCAGCTGAACATGGGGAATGCCCACTCCCCCACCAAAGAGATACAGAGTTTCGGCCTCGATAATGTGTGTGTATGTATGCGACAATATATCCGGGCGAGTTAAGGCCTCGCATGTAAATGAACGCAGTATTTGTCCGTTTAACCTCCTGTTATTACCATTGATCTGCTCTGGAAATGACATTCGCCATATCATAATTAGAAAGGCTTCTTCTATGCACAATATGAACAGTCTACTCGTGTGTAAGCTATTTCCTGTTGCTCAGAAGTTGTGCAGCCGTCATTGCTCGGGCTGGGTGTTCACATCCAATCAGGTGGAAAACTACACGTTTGGATGGGACTGCAGGTCGGATATGGGCCGCTCAGTCGCGCCACGTCCTCGCAACCCTCCGGCAGAACATGCCCCGTGATCAAGACGGGCTCCCTCCTCATAGCCTGTACCCAGTGCCCAATTCAAGACACAACTCATCTTATCAGTTTGATAGCCGAGAGGGTTGGCGCAGTGGTGGAACTAGGAAACGTGGCCAACGGCCCGGCCTATCGAGCGTAAATACGGTTTTTCATGTTTTCATGAAATTTAAATATGAAACACCGGTTTGAAGTGACTACGGGTACTCGTACGTCGCGACAGGTAGCCGCTCAAATTACATTACATTAGCACCACAAACAGGAACTATGGCCCGTTTACCACAAGAACCCTAGTACCTACAAGCAGCTTTGTGGAGACCTGTACATTGGAGGGACCGGCCCGCCGGGCGTGGTGGGTCGGCTGCCGCCGCGCGCTGGCGGGCGGTGCCGGCCGAGCTTTGCTCCTGATCGCCGGACCTTAGTAACACGAGGCGGAACGGTCGCGTCGCGCGATATGCACGGAAACATAAACAGAAGCGGCACAAGGAAAGGGAGGCAGCCGAATTTGAGTAGGAAAGAGTGGTCAGGAGCACGATATTACTGTTTTCCCCTGTCCATAAGTGCCGCAAATTTCGCCACGCATTCACAAACGGAAGTTGCAAAAATCCTCTAGGCTAATCTAGGGATAACGTTTAATGTGCTCATGGTACCCCTAGGCCTTATTTAATACATCACGCATTTTTTAGCATAAATTCTGATATTTCCTTGACCTGTGACGTCATAATTCAATCTAAGTCAAGTTTTGCATTTTGGGATGAGGATGATACGCCCTATCGTGTGAGGTGGTTCATTTGAATCCGACACCTAGTTTCTGAGGTGTCTGATCCACGGGGGGGCAACTTTACCCCTTCCATGCTGTCGCGGGTGGCGGAATACCCAGACCAATACCGGGTTAAATTGCAGTTTCCGAGCCGTGCCGTTTGTGCTGCAGCAGCCCACATTCCCCTGCTGTTATTCGGGGTGTCGATGAGTGATCTGTCCGGTCATGCCAGTCGTACTGAAGCGGCACTGGGGCTTAAGTATCAAAATCGCGCCAGGTCACGGATGCATACCCGGAGATAAGTCAAACTGCACAGCTTCGTTGCGATATTGTGACGCTTACTGGGGCGGCCAATGCTATCGGCCTGGGCGGGGTGGGACAATATGGCAGCGCGCTGCTAAAGATGACAGCGGTCATCGCGGCGCACCGGGGTGGCGCGGCCGCCAGCTGGCTTCGGGAGATTGGAGCCGTCAGCGGCGGGGAATGGCCCGGACGTACGCCAGCTGGCCTGCTGGATGCGCGGAGCTGCCGACCTCTGCAGCGGTCACGCCTGCAGGCGCCGGTCGGCCGTGGCTGCCGCGGGAGGGCGGCGCCAGTCATCTGTTGCTCTGGATGTCACTGTTTTGGCCATGCGCGCAACAAGTGCCACAGTCAGGCTTTGAACTTAGCCAAATGTGGCTGACGCGCGGCAAGCGGCGTCGCCATGGAAACGAACAGCCTGCAAGGTCGAAACGGCATCGAACTGCGGCCGAATGGTCGTCACATCGGGAAATTGGATGTTGGATGTTGGATGCACTTGGAGGCTGGACACCGCCGCTGCTGTCACTTCCAATTCAACATCATTACAGGGAATACGAGCGGTTAAATGGCAGCCGTCATCCAGCAAACCTGTCGCGGCAAACGGTTCTTCTCTCCAGAATACTGGCACTGCGGTTGTCGACGACTCTGTGGACCTTGGATGGCACAGAACAATGTGCGGGTCCAGGAATTCGGGAAATGTCCTCAGCAAGTTCCGTCGCTTTGGATCGCTCAAGATGGTGCTTCTGCTGAGATGGTTTTTGACGCAGTAACAAGGGCGGAGGACTGGCGTACCCCCACAGTCGGTTCGTATAGCCGTAGCTGTGTCATTGAGCCTCAGTCCGGGCGGTTGTCTATGGTCACATTCAGGCGACGGTCTCGGGTCCCGAGTTCGCGACGCGGTTGTCGGTCCGAAGCTCTCCAGAGTCGGTCATTGAACTCTATCGCCGACGGTCCAGCCGTGGTAGTGAGCCGATCAAATTATCTGAGAATAAGTCAGATTCTGAAGGAACGAATACAAAGCATGAGTGGGAGGTCATGCTCCCGTGGAGGCGGATCTCGGCGAGGCTGAGGTGAGTGACGCGGACGAGGTCCTATTGGGGACAACGCCTAGTGAGTGCGGGGAAGTTTTTAGGGACAATGGTGACGAACTGGAGCGCACTCACTTCAGGGAGTTTCAGTTTCGGATCGAAAGAGACCACAGCCCACCGATTGCAGTGCGTCCCGGGCGGGCGCCGTATCTCTTGCGCTGGGAGTTGCATGGCAAATGAGAAAGGTGAACGAACTTTTTTATTAAAAAGCCGGATTTTCAATGGGCCGCCGGGACAACCTACTTGAAGGAAACCCTGTAGGAGACCGTCGTTGTCCAGTTTTCTAGCATGCGGAAAACGTGAGAAGTTAGGACGGACGCCTCCGATTTGGGACTCGACTAAATCTTATCGCATAGGGATGGACAGGAAAGGATCTCTTCCGCGTCAAATGCGCTCACGGACAATGAGCGTAATTGGCAAACTAGAGATAAAGAGGCATAGGTGGTGGGGGACGCCCCTCGTAAATTTCGGTCGTATTTCTCAGGAAGCAATTTCACTGGCACGCCGATCGCCGCAGCCTGATGAGGCTGCAAAACACAAAGTATCTTCCTAGTCTGCAAAGCTCGAATAAATTCACGCGTGCGATCTCACCATGACGTTTCGGAGAGCTACCGGTTCTCCGAAACATCACTCATGCGAACGCGGTTTCCAAAGGTCGGGTGTGCACGGCAAAGAAGGCACGGACGTGTTCGGAGGCGCTCTCGGGGCAGCAGATGTTACAGGCGCAGATAAAGGATGGACACTCAAACAGTTGTACGATGAGGTTAGACTGAAACTCGTCAGTAGAGGGGATACCGTGAAGCGAAAAACATTGGACTGGAATCTGACACTCAAAATGGGAAATGGTCCTTTCATGTGGACACGGAAACGGAACGAGGTGCTACTGGTGTTCGAGAACTTAATACCATTGGCTTTCCACTTGAAGCAGGATGACGCTGGAAACTTCGGAACGCTAAGACGAAAGCACTTTTGATTCAGGCCGGCTACGGCTGGATGGGAATGAAGCTGGACGTGACGAGATTCTGCAGTAGCTGTGTCCTCTGTGCCAGAACCAGTGACCCGGCCAAGAAGTGCCGGCCAACACTGTCGTCACGACGCAGCCGACAGAGCAATAGCAGCACGTGTCGTCAGATCTGATGGGCTGACGGCAGTCATCACGCTGATGGGCCCGACAGACACCACACGGACAGTGGAAATACCGCTATGTTTTTCTGGTCTTCCGTTTGTTCACTACAGGCCTGGAGCTAGTGGCAATCGCGGACATGTCAGCTAGAATGGCGGCTCGGACCCTAGTGGAGAACGTTTTTTGTCGTCAGGGGCTGAAAGAAAAACTTCAAGTCGATCGAGGGTCCGAGTTTTGCAGTCGGTACATATTGACACTACTGCAAATTGTAGCCACCAGCATGAAAAAATCAGCTCATTACACCTTCGATGTAACACAGCACTGGAGAGGTGCGACCAAACAATACGATCTTCTCTCGGAAGGACAGTTCAGGAGCGAACCTGAGAGTCAGACAGTCGCCTGGCGATGGTTCGGTTTCAGTGTGTGACGTCATTGCACGGCGCAACAGGACACTCTCCATTCTTCTACAATTCGTACGGACCGCTAGGACACCAGCACTGACCGGGACTGCGGAGCCATCTGACCGGCCTCCGGACGAAAACACATGGATCAGGAGACTGATCCACAAGCTGGCAAAAGCGCACGACTCGCTCATGACCCGAAACAAAAGATTCAGGAGCGCAGGAGGAAATGTGGGAGGATGAGTACACATTTCGTGCGTTATACAGCGGGCGACCTCGTGTTCGGGCGATGTTCTTGACGGCCCTGACGGTCTGGCGAGCCGCAGTCACCGTGGGACGGCCCACACCTGGCGCTGGCTCGGCGACAGGGAAACGCCTGCGGGATCAAAAACGGAAGACAAGCTTCTTCTGCGATATGTCAGGCACCGTGATCAGCTGAAGCCTTTCCAGACCAGAGGTGAACGACTGGTCTCGCAGTCCGCGACTCCGGCACCGACAGCGGGCCCCGGTCGGCAACGGACAGCTGATGATGAAGATGACGCGGAACGCTCTCGAGCTCCAGCACAGCTCGCTGACCGCGAAACAGCAGGGTCCAGGTGGTCGTCTGATGCGGGCTTTGGGCAGGACTGGACCTCATCGGACGGGATCTCCGACCTGTTCGCATCAAAAGGGGGAGGGGCACCGGCCGAGGGTTCTGCCCTCCCTCGTCGGAGCGCACGAAATCCTCGAACACCGGCCAGGTGGACGAATGGACGCAGCGATATCCGGCTGGCACTATGAGAGGGGGGGGGGATAATGTGGAGTATGCCCACGCTGATTGGTGCCTGAATGCGCCTCTGTGCGCTCCGCACCACCCTCGTCCGGCCACGCCTGTGCCGTCGGACCTTGGCCGGACGCGGAGACCGGACCGGTCGGGTCACCGCCCGGCTGACTTCGCAGACATCGGCACACAGCTCATTCTGCGCTTTTGAGTGTTGCTCACAGCGCCAACGAATAGAAATATTCGCGCTAAATTTGTACTGGTCTATAAAAAAGAGAAAAAAATGATACTGCAGTCGAATGGTACCCATGATTGTAGAGTGTCTACGATAACAAATACATTTTGTGTATATTTATATGTAATATTATAAACAAAACATCTTTATTTTCCAGAACAGTCTTTTACCGCAGCTATAACCGAGAATCAACTGCATGCATTCACGCAGGATATGGAATTCGGCTTTTGTTTTTGGAACCCGAATATTTGTGACCATGGAACATTAAAAAAATGGCCACGGTTTCAACTATTGCCACTTATACATATCGAATTTAAATATTATGGAAATATGTTCGTGTTTCAGTTAGAGGGAACACAACTATGCTGCAGCATTAAAAATGGCTCTGAAACAAACATCCAAAACACATTTCTATTTCGACATAGTTACTGCAGTCAGAAAGGAAATTAACAACACGAATATTTCAAGGCCAAATATTCTAAGCTTGGCATGCGCTGTGTCCAGCGCAACACTGGTAACGAGTTTCATCTTGCATAGATAAACATTTTTCGTCATTCCCATACCATAAATGCACGTACGCCGACAAGCCGTTACTTTATGTCCGTGCAGAATGCAGTCATATAGACATTAGAATGTATATGTTTACTTACCCATATATTCCAAGGAATCTTGAGACAAATCAAAGTTTAAATCTCATATATGCCAACAAGAACCTCCATTTTACCACACTCTCAGAACTTCACAAAACAAAGCACACTTACCATTTTCGCCGAGACTATCCCAGACTTCGTGTATCGGAATATGTTTCGTAATTTGGCATTCTAATAATACTTAAACGCCCAGTGGGTAACTCCGACAGGGCATGTGTAAAACTTCTCAAGACAACTGGCGGAGACAACAAAGGATAGACTGCGCTGAAAGGCCTGTAGGAAGCCGTCGTTAACACCCAGAACCTTGAACGGAAAGCCCACTCCTCTTGCAGTTCATCGGACACGCGATTTTCCCTTTGAAAAAGCGCCACCAACCGTCCAACTCTCACTCCCCGCTCCTTTTTTCCGAAGTGGTGTCTCTCGGCTTTCTAAAGCGTGGTATCAGCTCTTCCGACGGCTGAAATCTCCGGAAGTTTCCCGCTCCCCGGATAAGTTTGACGGCTTCTCACCTCGACGCCTCTCTGGATGTAGTGCTGCTGCAGCTCCGGCAGCGCGTACTCCAGAAGGTGGCGACGCTCCGCGACAAACTCTGAAAACGAACCGATTCGCGTCAGTCGGGGCCCGTGCCGTGATCCGGCGCCTGCCGGGTGCCTGGTTCAGCGTCCTGTTTACTTTTGCGAGGTCTGGAGCGGATTAGCGGCGACGCGGAAGTGGCGCTGAATGCCCTCTGAGGCTGAGTTCGTTTTTCAATGACAAGCCAACCAGTGTTCTCAGGCCGACACGTACATCTCGGTCTGGCAGACGTCAAAATGGACTTGGCAACGTCCCCTGTCAGATGTGACATGACCAGGACATGTCTTTTGCTTGAACAGTCAGAGAAATAATAACTCGGTTTAGTGATACTACGATGAGTTAGGCCCAAATTCGTCTATGTGCAGCTCTCTTTTGAGAGATTTCACGACCAAAAAACGCATCACAGCACCCACAAGCCTGACACGATGTTCCACGACGTTCCATTTCGTTGTTTCATGACTATGTTTCACTTCTTGGTGCGGAAAACGGAATTTCTGATATTTCATACAGTCATTCAGGCAGTCGTTACTTTTACTCGATACACAAAGCACAAAAGAATCCCCACGTCCCGGCCCCAGAGACACCTTAATCGTGAATTTCTACGGAATCTCCCAACTTGGTCGACTCTTAAAAAATTGATTCCGTCGGCTCAACAAACACCGTTGATCACGTTTAAAGCGCTCATTTTTCCTTGGAATGTCTGGAGCATAACAAATGCAGTTAGTCGCTAAATATTCTGCCGTCACCATCGATGACGCCCGATGCATGTCTCATGCAACTGTTCCTGCTGTCCATTACCGTCGCCCGCTCGTGACGTGACGTCACGCGACAGCTGGCTCGTCGAAATGGCTGTACAGAACATAGGGAAAAATAGGGTTCTGAGACGTAATGTGTATCACAAATCTGCTTCAATACATCGAGCTATACGAGCTACTCGTACAATACAAGCTACAACTTGTAGGTTGTATTGTATCATGTATCGTACAGACTATTATAGCTTGTATTGTATATGTATATATGTATTGTATTGGCGATCTCAGTTCACAGTACGCTAAAGGTGGCGCATTCCGTTTACTCGGAATTCCGCATACTCGGCCCGGCGCAAGGCGCTGCACCTGTGACATTCTCTCTCTGACAGCACCTGGCTGACGTTTCTCTCCCCGACAGCCTCACACTCCAGCCATCGCGTCCTTTTAAAACGCAAGATGCTCACACGCAGTTCCCGCACTAATGTGACCCACTCAGGGTCTAACACGCGCGTTAAGCATAACAATATTGGGAACTTGCGTTGCAAGGCCTGCACGAGCATCATGCAAATGGAACTTTTAGCAGAAATGTCAGCTGTCATGCGACCCCATCGGGCCTACTTAATTGGCACGACTGGGACATCAATAGCCGCCTCGCAAACAGCCCCGTTTCTGGAGCTCGGCGTGACGTCACAGCTCTGAAATACGGCCACCAAGCGGCTCTCCTGAATATGACTATGTCCCTGGTGCAAAGTAGGTTATTGCAATGCATAGAGGCGGATTCAATTGTCTTCGGGGCTGAAGTGAACGCATGCATAACGTTGATAGGGAGATTGCTTTATGAATAATTTGATATCAGCCAGAGCAGGCGAGAGAAAGAGTGACGGGGAGAGCGCAGAGAGCGCAAAGTGAATTTAAGAAAAAGAGAGGGGAACAGAGAGCGAGAGAAAAGGAGCACAGAAAATGGCAGACTGATAGGTGGGGAAATAGTGAGCGCAGCGTGGAGAAGAAACCGAGCAAAGCAATCAAAGAAAGAGTGACGAGGAGAGCGACGAGAGAGGGAAGCGAATTCAAGAAAAAGAGAGGCCTCGGAGAGCGAGAGAAAAAGAGCACAGAAAATGACAGACTGATAGGTAGGGAAATAGTGAGCGCGTCATGCAGAAGAAATCGAGCAAAGGAATCCCTCAGTCAAAATGGTCATCATAAAAACCATTTCAAGACCAAACTGTGTGTTCAATAAAATGTAGGATGATGAAAGGGCGGCATCTGTGGTATAAACGTCTACTGGATGACAACACGTTGAAATCTGCGCTACAAATATCCAGCAGTGTTCAGTTTTGGATACACAATAGTTTTGGATACACAACATTGGTTTCCTTCTTAAATCATGCCTTTATGAAAACTGACATTACTCTTTGCAATGTTGAAACGAGACAGTCTGCACGTCATCGTTTTGTCTCACGGATCAAGCCCGCCTCTGCCTATTCCGTCTCGATTTTTTATCGTCAGACGAAACTTTTAAACTGCCCTCAGAGATTTAACACAAAGCAGACCATGATTACTGATAATCCAAGCCAGCCAAACCGAGAAGCCGGGGAAAACGGCGACCGGCCTGAAAACGTAGCATTTTGATTACTTTTCTATTGCTCGTGTTCAGAGTGCCATAAACCGGGATCAGAATTCATGCAAAGCCGAGCCAGTTTTTGTTCACCCTCACCACATTACCCGGTTGTATGTTTTTAAACTGAGCGTTCCAGGCGTTGTTTTGGCGTTTTGTTATGGTGTTTCGCAAATTCGAGTTAGATGGCGCACAGTGTTCACCAGTATTACGTTTTGATCGGCAAAAAGTACCAACGCAAGAACTTTGTTAATTCTTCAACACTGCCAGCTCACGAACGAAATACTCCTTTCCTGAAAGTTGGAGCAATTTTCCAGATACATTGTTTTTCATGTAGTGCATTGATTGTCATTTGCGAAATATCTTTTGCACATAGGACATAGCAGGGTTTGCTTTGACCACCTAAGTGCGTAATAACTTTTAAACCGAAAATATTTTCGTTTGACGCTGCAAGTGAACATCTTTCAAAATTCGCCAGACTTCTTAAGCTCTGGCCGTCACTAAGACCTACATTCTTTTATCTTGCTATTCACCGACAGCTAAAAATGGTCTTTGGCCCAAAGCTTGCTAGTGTATTACGTTGTGCATTATGCATTATATTGCTAGTGCATTATGCTGTCACCTTTCCACATTCTGCACGGCCCATAGGGCAGCTTTGTAATCTTTGTTTTTCTTGGCCAGGATTACATAGAGATTATTTCGCCAAAACAAAACAAACTTAAAATACAGTAGAAACCTGGGTGGCCTCCGCCGCATTTCTCCCACTCCCATTAGGGCTTTAAAGCTTCTGTCAATAAGCTAAGGGCGGCAAGTTTAGTTTTCCCGGATTTTCCAATGTATATCCCTTGAAAAGATACACCACTGACCTTGCTGTGAGGAAGGTCAGTTATGTGCATCATCATCTGTTTTCTCCGCTGAAGCGCAGGCCCGGCAGGATTATGAGATCCCTCATTTTTTCGAGAGTAACCACAAAGCAAAGAGACATGAAGACATGAAACTTAAGGTACCTTTTATGCATCCCTTTCGCATGTTTTGTCGATTTTCCAGCTTGAGGTAAGGTCGCCTCGCTGACTCAGGACAGGTGAAATAAGATCAAGCTCCAAAAATGTGAAGTGTCATACCTTTTTGTCACACGCTTCCACTTGAATAACTTCAATAACTTGAACTGATTAACTTGAAACATTCTGCGTTGACAGAACACGACAGAGGCAGCAGTTCTGCTATCTCGAATTTTTCAGGAGTGTAAATGTGAGTGCCCGTAGGTCACCTAAATTTTTAGATTTTTACGCAGTTAGTTGAGATTGTGAGCTTAGTTCGGGTAGTTTTAAGGTCCAAATATACACTCTGGTGCTTTTCACATCCATTGTCCATCTGAGTTTACATTTTTTCCTGTGACATGGTTTCAGACCACCTTTTATACCGAATTCTCAGACTCGCAGCCGAATGTCAATCATCGGTTTGCAGTCTTTCAATGTTTATCAGTAGCCGGATGTGCTTTAGAAGTGCTGATGTACGGTTAGAACGTACCTCACAAAATTTAACTAATCCCATTTGGGCCAGGAGGACCTGATTTGACATTCTGGAAAAATCAAAGTGTTTTTGATGCGTACAAGCTTTGTATTTCCACGAATGATGAGAAAAAAAATCCGCCCATGCTTACTTTCTGTAACTTTCTACTGCTCCAGGCTTCTTACATGTCGTCGCCGGGAACAAAAACCTTGGTAATTACTAAAATAACTTGCCGTCAAATATGAGCCTTTCACACTGCAGCCGCGCACTCCGTCCGCTGCCTGTGTGATCAGGGGTGGTAAAACGTCCCGACTTGATGGATAAAGTCAGCGACAAAAATGAATATTTTCAGTTGACACTTGGTGCCAAAAATGCCACGGAATGAAAATGTTTATGACGTCCATAACAAAACATTGCAAGACACATTGCACAAATAAAAGCAAAGCTTTCATGGCAATACATTCCGTCACACAGCTCTAGCAGACCTTTTCGTAAAGAACCTTTACCGTACTATCCGGCACGATGGTACCTTTTTCAGGTTTTATCCCAACTCGGCGACAAAAACGTAGGAGGATTTTCAGCTGGTCGGCGGAATGGGTGACAGGCCGGCGTCATGGCTCTCGTGGCAACCACCGTGAATGCATGTTCCGGGAACAGCATTCAGTAGTTTCCAGCGTCCCACTTGGCTGGGTTATGGATATCGACACCGCCGCTCTAGTAAAATCCCCTCAGTCAACAGCTTTGCTGGATGAGTCCCGACGCATCGCGCTGGCGCTCTCGGTTTTTCGCCGCAGTGTGCCGCGGTGCGCCGCGCCCCTCGCGGCAACAATTGTCGCCGTTCGCCGGCCGCCATGACGTCGCAGCGGCGGGAACGAGGCCACTAAACGCCGCGCGGCGGCCGATCGCCGGTGGCGATATTACGGCCGACCCGACGACACTCGTCAGTCATATATCACGCCATCCACGAAGAAGCATGATGCAACTTACACGTGAACCATGTGGCTGCATTAACATGCTCCTTTAAGGATGATGATTGTTTCTGCTACAACTTGCGTTCAACTGAGTCCTTTGATTTTTCTTTGATCTGCGTTCTTTGATTACTTTGATTCAACACTTTGATTTTTCAACTGAGTCGCCAAAGTCACAGCTTATGGCTTTGAACATCGTTTCCCAACGTGAATTATCTTTGAATACCTCAAAATTTCAGCGTTTCAAAGCGACTGCCGCAAATTTCCCCAGTGTCCCATTCATCCGTGACCAATTGCCAACTGTTTCGCAATGACACGAGCGGACCAATCAACTTTTGCAGAACGCAATGACGCCACATCAGGAGTAATACCAAAATACGGGTTTCAATTTTTTGGCTTTTTCTGGCATTCCTGGATACTTCCCGAAAGAACAAGCGCTCAAAACAAGAGCAGCAGCAGCCTAAGTTTGCACTTTTCAGTTACCACACATATTGACTGAACACCTCAAAGTCCGTAATTCCAATTTTTGCCCGCGTTGAGCATTCAATAGCATGACCCACAAGGGAAGCCGATTCGTCCTCCCTAGCCGTTAATCAACAAATAGTAATACAGACTTTGGGTGAACGTCATGTAATGGGTCTTTCTTTCTCGTGTAGAGAATGTCCTAACTGTAATACGTAAATGCAAATGTATTAATTTTGTTCAAATAAGATCTCATTCTACCCATTTTTATGCAGCTTTTACGGGTGACCATGTGCCCTGGGCCCACCTCGAATAGCACGGTCGAAATCGCCTTTTTCGCCCCTCGGGCGAACTGGGTACGTTTGACTGCTGTTGATGCGCGAAAGTTGCGCAGTGTTCTCGTCGTGCCCCAAGCATTTACTTACTGTATGTATAGTTACTATATAAATACTCCAGGATTTATCTCACAACTAATGACGACCCTAGGTCAGGTCAAATGGGCTTGTCTAGTCGGGTTTGCAATCGGCATTCGAGTGACTAGCAGAAGGGGAGCACATCGTCACGGAAACAATATTTTGCTTGGAACTGATGTCACCTGACCACCTGCGACCTTTTCGTGACCTTGAAGACCAAGCAAGCGGTCTTTACTCTTTGCATTGCCTCCATGATGCTCCAAAATATTCATGACCCCTAAAAGATCGAACCAAGTCACTACGCTTGCTTGGAGTCTGGAAAATTCCAAGATATCGTGAGGCCTTCAAGAACATCTGCGGTTAGGTTCGATGCAAGATCTTCAGTTCTGGTGCCAGAACCATTCTTGGCCGTGGAAAATTCGATCATGTCTCAGACTTGCGAGAGAAACTTGGCTGGTTGACGGCCCAGTGGCTTGGGGAACACCGCACAATGTGTCTGATGCACAAAGTGCTCGACAGCGAAGAGCCTGATTCGCTTGCAACCGTCCTTTATCTGAACCCCGAAATACGCCAGCGAAGCACGAGGCAGGACAGCTTGTTGCTCATGCCCCGATACAGAACCGAGGCTGGGATGCTGCGCCTTCCTCCCGAGCACCCACCATCTACAGTCGGCTACCGACGGTCGTGACGTTATTTGGGCAGCATCGGTTTTCGCTCGTGCTGAAGCGACGAATGCTGGCTCATACACCTGACTAAACATGCTGGGTTCTGTGTTCGACTTGTATGCGTCTGTACATGGTTTTATCTCGTGTGTCTTATGTTTTTGTGCGTGCTTGTTTCATCCATGATCTGTACGACGCAGGGCTCAACAGCCACCCATGCAGTGGAGAGCCCGCGATCGTAGATACATACATACAGCACCAGTTTTGACTTCTCACTGAACAAGCAATACTTAACTTGTACGAAAAATGCCTGTATCACAGAGCATACCTTTGAATATTACCCCGAACATCCGTGAACTGGCACGAACCCAGACTGACACGGTCCGGAACCATGTCGCATCGATTAAAACACAGCTGCCCGGAATTTTATGCAGCTGCCCCGTGCCGTTCCGGAGTCGCAGAAATACGGCACGGGGATCCGAATCAGTCCGCTGCCTTTCCTGGAGCCAGGGTTAACGTGGTACTTCATGGACAACGCACCCAATGTGATGTTCAGCACCCATAGCAACCTATGCATGATAACCATGATAACTGCAAATCCACGTAGCGGGCTTCGACCCTTCTTACTTATATGCTTCACAGTTAAACGTGGGTGATTTGGATGAGGGTGTGATCGGTTGAGAACAGTTTAATCGCTACGTCAGGTAAGACCGACTGGTGTGGTGTGCGCATACCGGTCTGTTTTCTGCTCGCAGGCGAAGATGGCGGGCTTTGCTTAACACGCGCACTGGAAGGGGGGTCTTTTTGTGCCCCCCCCCCCCCACCTGTTTTTCCTGAATATATCGAGAACGGATCGGAGCTGGTTGCTGCTACCTGGTGACATTTATGGCAATTACATAACTCGTGGAATGACTTAAAAAACGGAAATCGGTCCGGATTTTTGAAATTTCGAGCATTTCAAGTCAGCAAACATCACGAACGCGACGGTTGTCGCTGACAAGTGAGAGCTTTGTGAAAGAACCAGCGTTCTACTTAAGACTACCGTCTGAACGCAGTCAGGCAATGTCATTCGGGCATAAGTGATGGATGCACCAAGACCATAGCCAGGGTCAGTAAGGGTCGAGGTCATCGAAGGCCAAGGTCAAACAGCTTGTGGCGTGATCCAGATTTGGTTTGTAGCATGCCAGTATGTATAAAATATGCATTCAAAAGGCCTTAATAAAAACATGTGTGCGCACATGTTTTTGAACTGCATTTACACTTACAGGCATTCCGCGTTCCACATTCAGCGTTGCCATTCGTCATTACCGACATGAGATATCCCCCAACTGTCGTACGCAGACTCATCAGCCACGCCGTTCGCGCTGCACCGTTTTCTATTGGCCGAGGGAACGTGCCCCCGGGGCAGCCTTTTGCCGCCCCCGAGAGCGCTGAAACATCTCGTTTCACTGGGCCGTCGCGATGAAAAGGAGTCCAATCAGTCACCTCTCACGGCAGCAGCTGCCCACGCCACGAGCCGGCAGCGGAAAATTCCCGGCCAATCTAACCGGTACATCGACATCCAATCGAAGCCGCCAGTCGCCAGCCGAAGTCGCCGAAGTCGCCACACGCGAGGCACGGATAAAGGGTTGCCACGCGGCTCTCAGAAACGTGACACGCTCTTGCAGGATGTCGCGTAAGGACAGCAGGACGGTGCTGCTTAAAGACATGAAGGAGAAGGAAAAGAGCACTTCAGAAAGGACTTCGCTTTGAGATGTTTCGTCAGTCCTGAAGAGAAATAAGTTTGCAGGGACTCTCAATCATTTTGTGAAATGCGGATAAATCCAATATTGTAAAAAAAGATGCAAGATAATTTCTGGATTGTAAAATGGGCCTGAACGTTTCAGCAACGAATAGAATGTTCAGACGACAAAAAGAAGCAAAGATTGATGTATATGGGATGTACAGAAAACGTATGGGCTACGGTATAAGCTTGCCCCTGTCCATGATGTCAAATTTTCAACGCTCCTTTTACTTGTTGCCACACATACATGAGAAGCAAATAAAACTTGGTCTAAATAGTGCAAAAATATGTGCATTTCTTGCCAGGCTGTGACAGTTTGCTTTATTGGCAGAGTCTTTTTTAACACACCGCAATGTTACACCAGAAGGTTCGGACCCGATGAACGAACGCCATATACTACAGGAAGCATTGCGTTGTTTGCAGTTCGACAGCCAAGCCCTTTGGCGGCAGATTGTAACGGCTGATGACAGTTAGGCTATTCTTACCGTCTGGGGATGACAGGATGACGACTCGGACCATGCCTGTCGGCCGGCAGCTAGGAGCCATCTGTAACAGAGTCATAGCGATGTCAGCGGCCCGTACAAAGGTCAAGTCAGGCCAGTTGAGATTTACGTTTTTTGCGCACTTTGTCCCATAACGAGTTTGGAATAATAAAATGAGAACCTGCATGAGGCATGGTCATCGGATCATGGTCATTTATTTGTTTGTTTACGTCATGGGATCGCCCTGCAGAACATGACCGAGGCCATGGGGGCTATATTCGATCCCGAGTCATCACATGTGCGGGGTACAGGAGGTAAGATACGCACACACACGCGCAGTACACTTGTTCCTCATGTCAAGCTAACTGTAAAAAAAAAACGCAAAAGAGAAGGCTGACACGTACGTTCGTAAGATGTTGTAATAAGGTACTGCTTCAGCTTGCCTCTGAACAGTTGAAAGACATGTCAGCGACGTCTGGTGGCAATGTTTTGGACCACGAGGCGGCGCGGTATACGAATTGCCTCTTTCCAGCCATCGAACCACGGGTGCGAGGCAGGCTGAGCAGGCGGTCCTGCCTGGTATGTGTCGCGTGATCCGCCCGTCCGCTGTTCAGACAAAACGATGCCGCAAGGTGCTCTGGTTCGCCTGTACACTGGGTCTTATGAAGTAATGTCAGCGTTTGGTGCTCAAACATGCTTTGGAAAGGCAGTCAGCCCAGGTTTTCCCGCACGGCCGAAATGTGCGCATGTTTCTTTTCCTGGATATCACACGTGCAGCGAAAATGATAATGTTCTGCACGGCAGCCATGTTTTTGGCCGAACCGATCCCATAAACTGTGGAGCAATACCGGACGTAAGAGAAAACTAGGGTAGAGACAAAAAAGGGTATCGGAAGGGAGACAGCGACGCAGGTAAGAGATGCCGGCGAGAATTCCAAAACAGTTCTGTGGAAGTTTAGAGATATGAGAGTCCCAGGAAAGAAAACGATCAAAAGCGACTCCAAGATTCTGAACTTCAGTACCAGGATTGATAAGGGTATTCCGAAACTTTACAGAAAGCGAAGGAAGGTTTCGGATATTTTGACGAGTTCCCAGGGGGATAAGCCCGAATTTTGATTCGTTGACCTTGAGACCATCTGAGCCAAAATACTCGTCTAACGACGCCAACGCGGTCTCAGGGTCGGAACCAAGAGAAGAAAACGCAGATTTTGAGCAGCTGACCACAACCTGCATGTCGTCGGCGTATTGTACCACAAAAGCACCGGCGGCATGCAGGCTGAGGTCATTGGCAAAAATATTAAAGAGCAGGGGTTCCAGGGACGAACCCTGGAAGACACCCTGGTTAATGGGTCGCGGGACCGAGATCTGCCTGATATTGGAAATGTCTGTAAAGCCCACACTCTGAGTACGACCAGCAAGATAATTTTTGAACCATTCGGTGCTGATGCAGTGAAGCTGCAATCTTGTGAGTAATTTTGAATGGTCAGTCACATCAAAACATTTACTGAGGTCAATCAGACAAAAAAGCGAAAGTTTGCCCTCGTCCATGGCTGATAAAATTTTGTCCGACATACTGAGGAGAGCGGTTTCGGTAGGATGGAGACATCGAAAATCGTGCCGGGGTGGCTGAAGGAGAGACAGTGAGAGAGTTGGTTTTGAACAACTCTCTCAACTATATTGGCAGTGACAAGGACAGAGATAGGGCGAGAACTGAAAGGGTTTCCAGGGTCACCGAATTTGAAGATGGGATGCACAGTAGCATGTTTCCATGAGGCTGGTACGTCATTGTTTCGTCAGGCATGCACTGGCGATGTGCAGGAAGACATGTTCAGTTGAGCTAAAAGACATCTTAAAAACTCTAACACAGAGTCCGTCAGTATCGTACACTGCAGAGTTCCTCGTGCTAAAAATAGTGCGTCACAAGTGGTCGAAGGAGATCGGCTGGACCCGGAGGGCGCATGCGCCGACACACCCAGTCCGGCTGCCCCAGCCGGACTGGGAGGCTGGAAGCAGCACCACGTCCGGCAACCTCGGCGACCACTCGTGGTTCCAGATTGACAAAAAAGTCATTGGGGGCATCAGTACCGATAGATGGCACTAAGTTTTGGCTAGGTCGTTTGCCACCTATGATGTGGCGCATGTTGTGCCACACAGAGCCCGGTCTTTGCGAGCTGATTCTGTCGGCGATGTCCTGTTTCGTGTCGTTCTTTATCGCAGATCTGACAGCCCTATTTGCTTCGCGATACAGGTCCGAGCCATGGCCATGTGAGCGCAGAGCTGCCGCTCTGCGCGACAACTCGCAGGCTGTCAGCGAATGCCATCCTCTTGTCAGTGACGATGGCGGTATTGAACGCTGCTTTCCAGTCACACTGCAGAAGGTGGTACGCGACGGTGCCGATGCAGCGTAACAGTCTGGCACGTATAACGGTGGGCTCCTGTCGCGGTGTAGGAATATCGCAGGTCGTCCTAATAAATCTCTGCGGACTAAAGTGACAGAGCTTGGTACCAGCGCGTTCAGCAAAATCTCCATTAACAATAAACACGCCCAGCAGCGAGCGAGCCGAGCATGTTGGCTCAGCAACATTTTGATTCAGAGAGCACCGGTTCAGAAAATCGGTCAGTTTCCGACAGGCGGCGTGACAGTCACAACAGGCCAACAAATTAAATCACCAGCGATAACAACCATACAACTAGGATGATTCAAGCGAACATTCTCATATTAAGCTTCCAAATCTCCAAAATCTGCTTCATAGTCAGTGTGACACGCGAAAGCAAAGTCACATGGTCTTGTTGTATGCTGAGTTTGTTGTTATATGCTGAGTCAGAGCAAAGCAGTGAAAAAGATTATCTCATTAAAGCCAATAATGTTTGGGCATTCCAATCCATACAAGTGCCCATTGTAGTTATTTCAGTACGTGGGAATAAAGCTTGCTGGAATACGACGAATAATGCGTTCATTTCCAGCGAGTTTGGTCGCTGCCCTACCACAATTCTACGACATGATTTTCCAAAGCTGCATTCCTCTTCAGGGATCAAACAAAATCCTCCCAACAGTCCAGGCCATTTGGGTTACGCTCCCATTCGTCTGGATTTAATTCAACGTCACCAACTAATCATCTCATTTTTTGCATGGCATTAACATGCGACAGACCAAATTAACCCAATTCGGGTCTAGCGAGGGGATAATCCTTGTACAAGTGACCCGCTCTGGGTCTGGGGAAAACGCTTCGTTAACTCTGTCCTCAATACTGCACAATTTTGAGCGTTCATGGGGAGGGGGTCATAAATGACGTATGCCATCAGAGTTACGTAAACCAGTCGCAGCGCACGGCATACAACGATGAAAGCGTGAAATCAGTTTTAACCAGCGGCAGGTCATCGGGCTTATCCACGGGACACTAGACAGCGGATATCCACTGGACACTGGGCATCCACTGAACACTGGACATCCACTGAACACTGGACATCCACTGGACACTGGACATCCACTGGACACTGGACATCCACTGAACACTGGACATCCACTGGACACTGGACATCCACTGAACACTGGACATCCACTGGACACTGGACATCCACTGAACACTGGACATCCACTGGACACTGGACATCCACTGAACATTGGACATCCACTGAACACTGGACATCCACTGGACACTGGACATCCACTGAACACTGGACATCCACTGGACACTGGACATCCACTGGACAGGCATCGTTCCACGCCGCCGTTAAGCGAAAAACGTCCTGGGGCCGTGCATTCAGCAGACGGCAAACGAGGCACCTGGAAGCGAGAACTCCGTCGATGCCGACAGGATTTCTCGTTGCTTTCTCGCAGCACACACTGGGGAACAATTGCCGGCCGTCGTCACGCGTCCGACGAGGGAACATTCGGGAGCTCAGTCTTACGTAGTCCCCTCGTCATGTGTCCCTGAAGGGCAACACCATATTGAAACAGGGATGTTGATTTCTGGGAATAATTGGGGGGGGGGAAGCGGAGGGCGCCATTCCCAAGTGCACCAAATATGGATACCTTTTCCCCAGGCTCCGAACCAAATAGCGCTGAACGTTCCCTGTCGTGGCGTTCAATTTTGAGACTTTGCCGGCTGACCCCTGCACCTTGCGCTATATTTAGCCGCCCTGTACTGGACTCAAGTCCGGCAACCGGCACCGTTGGGTTTTGCGGCTGGCTCCAACAAACCTGTCCTCGGCAACGGTGAGCATTTGGATAACAATCGACGATGTATTTGTTTCAAATATGGGGCTGTGTGTGAGCAGACAGTAAAATGTCGTCTTCGAGATAGTTTTTATCATATTTGCTATTTCAATATCCTATAAACAGACTAACATCGGTGTTACACCGTCGTTATGTCTGAGTTTTTACCTGGCGTTTGGCTATTTATGCATCATTTACTCATGACTGGATGTGAAATCTGGGTGACTTGCATCTTACCATGTGCTGAATTTTTCGCCGTGAAAATAATCGAAATTTCAGTTTGGTGTTCTTGAGACAACAGCAACAAGCTAGAAAAAGCATCAGGCGTTTCTAAAATGCAAGATAAAGGTTCTTGTTGCTGCTCTGTATTGTGTTTTATTTCCTTAAAAACAACTTTTTCGTCGGTTAGCGTAATTTCTTTGGACGCTTGTCAACCATGAAAAGCATTCGTCCTTGATTCAAAAACACCTCCAAAGGAGCTTGCAGTAAAAGGCTCACCATTGTTTTCTGTTCTGGAAACATGTTTGGCGCGTGCAGCGCGTAAACGGACGGAGAAAGGAGAGGAAGGCTAGTGGATTGGCCTCAAATGTCGCAAAATCCTGGGCTGAAGAGAAAAGCATGTTTTTCTCCCGAAGCAAGGTGATCCACTTAGCCTGTTTTTCAACCCTTGGGAAGGGAAAGGTGTATTGTACGCATTCATTCTCACACCCGATTGCCGATATTGGCGAATTATATGTCTCACTTAACACAGCTTGTTTACATTACTCCCTAACTCCTCCCCGATAAGGTAAATACACCAGATTACAACTTCTGCGCTATCATATTTCTCGGAGAATTCGTATGTACGTCGCGTGGATCGGGGCTAGGTATTCGAATTATCAAGCGTCTTTTACGCTGTGAATGTGGCGGTCCCGCAAACGCTGCTTACCCAAAACATTACGAATAGCCAAGTCAGTACCGGGCACGGAGCTCGACACCCACTGGAGAAACCTCGTCAAATTCCATGTTCACCGGTACAGCCTACTATTGTAGGCGCGACTGTGTTACGATTAGCGACGCTGATGCATCCGATTTGTCTGCGAATGCATAAAATGAAGTTAGATAGAAACATATCGATTGTCTTGCTCCCAGGTTGACTACGTGCCCAATCTGTTTTGACTCCCTACTGAAACAGAGCCGGTCGTCAGTGAATCGTGCAGTGTGAAGTGACAATGGAAGTGGACCTATCGTCGTCTCAGGTTGGTTCAGCAATGCAGACTTCAACGATGATGACGTCAGTCGTCCGTGACACGAGTGATGGCTCGAGGCAGCCCGACGGCTGACGTCACAGCCGCATGGAGCAGCATCCGGAAAACAAAAATGGAGATTACGAAAACGCTTGCATATGCGTTGACTAGGACAACATCACATAACGCTGACGATATTGGCGACAATTCTAAAATTAGACGGGGAAGTCCTGGTAAAAGATCATCCACCAGCGAAAATGTCGTTGAAGGTATTAGACTAGCATGCAGACCCTGCTTAAATGAAAAAGTTCTGGCGCGCTGCCGTCAAACGGCAGCAGTGATGATGCCAAAGATACCGTGATATATAAAAGCGCCGCGACATAGAATAAACCTAAAACAGAAACAACTCTAAAACAGACTCCACCATCACAGTCCACTCTGAAAGACACGGGACTGCGGGGGGTTGAAATGCTGCCATCACCTGGTTAATACAAAAAAATGACAGTCGCTCCTAGGCTTTGCACTGCTTTCAACGACTACACAAACCGAGGCGGACTAATGCTGAGCGAAGAATGGCTTGCCGTTGGCTTAGTTGTCTGCTTTTGCTCCAGACATACAATACTTAAATATTGAACTAGGCCAGTTCAAATGTCGTGTCGCAGTATCCCCTGACCAGCACGACCCTTGACAGCTGAGCACATGGCGTTGATTAATTCGCCTTCTTTTCTTTTGTCCCAAAATCCAGAGCGTCACTAGAGTTCTTTGCGTGGGACCTGCGGACTTAATAGCATCTACGGCACTGGCATAATTCATGAGCATATCGTTCCGGGAAATTGTTCCAGGGACACCACACGACTTTTTCCTGCTTTTGCGACAAAGGCGAACACAGCGCAGCTTTTTACGGGTTCCTCGCATGTGCTCATTGGCAGAAAGCTGCTCAAAACACTTGCGTATCGAGGAAGCAGAAGATGGTCGACGTGAATGAACAGACTTTTTTGCGTTTTTACGGAGTAAAGAGTGTCCGCATTTTTGTTCCTCCACGCGATGAGGGACGCAGTACGCTTCATCTGCTGAAAAGCATCCAAGCCAAAACTACGCAGCCGCAGGCCAAGGCGCTAACCATCTCGAGAAGCGCATCCGCTCCGGTCAGCGCGGTCTGAGGTCACACACTCCGGTCAGCGCGGTCTGAGGTCACACGCTCGTCACATCCTGTCCTGCCGGTCGCATCCGTCCCGAGGGCCGGCACACGGACTGATGAACGATGAGAGCCGGATATCAGCCACAGGGCCTCATTGATCGCGCTCTCTTCCCCTCTGCCCTCCCCTCCCGCCTCTCTCGCTCCTTCGCTCCCCCTCCCGCTTCTCCTCCCGCGCGGCTTCCCGCCCGAAACTGCCCGGGCATCGGTGGAGAACTCTGGCTCTGTTTGAGAACGGGCGGGTGTGGGTGGACCGGGAGAGACAAGATGAGACAAAGTAAAAAAATGGGAGCGCTGACAATTCGTGGAAGGGCAATGGCCGAAGAATTGACCCAGATGGGCACGTAATAAGTCAATGGCGAACGAAAAAGGCTGCTCTTCTGGAATAACTTGAAACCAATCAACTAAAATGGGAGCGTTAGGATCTTGGCAAACACGAATCTACGCTTCGACCATGGCTCTTATACCTTAGTTCCTCCAAGCAAGATGTAATGCTGGGCAAGGCCTCATTTCGACATAAAAAAAATAATATAAACTTGGAAATTGGAGAGACACAAGAAAACACTACAGGGAAATCATAACAGCACAAAAAAAAACTAAGACACGGGGACGTGCTCAAGTACACCACCAGGGATCGTCTGGTTTCCTCCACACCGTCTGTCCCGCGATTTCACCTTACTTGGCCACCAGGAACAGCGAAGTCTCTTCTGGACATCTGGCCCGGTAGATCCACCTCCCCTGACCACCAGGAGCTTCAGAGTCTCTCCCGGACCGCCGGAACTCCGTCGGTTCTCCTCCCTCTACCACTAGGACCTGGAGGACCTCCGCAGGCCCTAAACTAGGACCTGCGGGGCCTCTCCTGGACCGTCGGAGCTCCGCTGGCTCTCCTCGCCTGCCCACCGGAGCCGCCGAATCTCTTCCGGACCATCTGGCCGCGGGTCCACCTCCCCTGACAAATGGTAACGGATGGTGACGGTCGGGCCGGCGCCGGGCGGTGCCGGCCAGAGGCCGCGGAGACACCGTCCGACGGATGACCGTCGCCGCGGAGACCGGCAGTAGCGGAGACCGGTAGCAGCGGAGACCGGCAGCACCGGAGACCGCCGCTGCGGAGACCGGCAACACCGGAGACCGGCAGCAGCGGAAACCGGCAGCAGCGGAGATCGGCAGCCGCCGCCAGCCGAGCGGACTCAGTCGCCCCCGCCGCCGGCCGGGAGAGACGACATCGGAGTCCGGACCTGTGGTCTGATTCCGACTTACCCCCGTTCGTCACGCCACTCGTCGTCCGACTCCGCGGCAGGGCAGTCCTTTCGGCGAGGGCGAGTACAGGGAGGGATGTTATGCAATGCAGGTCCTCTTGAATATGTTTCGATGAGCCGTTTCCGATGCTTTTATTGACGGCGTTTACGGTGCATTTTATAAATGGTTTACAGGGCTCTCGAAAACTGACCGCTTCAACAGGGCATGAGAGTAGCACAGTCACTCCTCCCTGTGTCCACCCTTGTTGGGCGGGCTGACCTGTGGAATGGTCAAATAACAGGCGAGTGGCGTGGCGAAGTGGATAACTCGTCATCCGAGTACAAGTCTGCATCAAGCACCGCTGTCAGCAGGGGCAGATTACACCGCCCACCGCCACCCGGGAGAAACTCTGTTGTCTGCCGCCACCCGGGGAGAGTTTCCCTGCCACCCCTACCGCCTGAGCCAGACTACCAGCCAGACTGCGCCGGGCACTGCTACCAGCCGCGGCAGACTCAACCAGCCACCACCACCACCTGAGGCGGACCTTCCCCACATCCGGGACAGACTGTTCTGCACAGCCACAACCCGGACCAGACCTTATCTGTCACCACCAGCACCTGAGTCAGATTGCATCGGCCTCCACAACAGTCCGGCGAAGACCCCTCCGGCTGCCCTGGCAGCCTAGCCGGACGCCATTGGCCAGCACAACTTGTGGAAGCACACTCCGCCATCCACCGCCATCCACCGCCGCTCTTCACTCTCATATTTCTATTGGTTTGCCTACCACGACAGCTGTCAGGGCCTCAGACAAAGGACGGGACAGAGAAAACAGCCGAGACTTGGTTGGAGCAGTGACCGGCGTGTCAGGTATGTTGACTTTGCTCCATGGAAGTGCGGCGGCCCACCACTCTCCGCGCTTTCGCAAACAGCGAGAGGAGAAACCAAACCAGATCGAAGGTTCATCTCCAAGCACTCCGTCCTTGAGGTATCAGTGAATTGGGGTATCCCAAAATATTCCAAGGGGTCATGGCCGCAGCCCGCTGCCAAGCTCTTGCCGATGACATACATAAAATATGTATGGGAAGAAACTGAATGCATCACAGCCACATGGATGCAAACTGCCGCGTATAATTGCCGAGAAGAAGAAACAGTATGTGTTGCTGATCTGAAGCTTTTAAGAAAACTTACTATTCCAGACATAATGGTCAAACATTTACCATAAACAGAAAAGTTTTCGCTCCCGTCTCCGTCTCTGTTGTCATTGTCCCTGTTCAGGTCCCTGTCTCTGTCTTTGGCCTGTCTTTGCCTCATCCTCGGAAGTTGGACTTGCTTCTTTCTGCACGGCGGAAATGGGCAGAGAGAACATTAAAGTCCACCGTCAGTATGAGAATCTCTCTTATCCGCGCATATCGGCCAGAGCGTCAACTTCCCGCTCCCCAAGACAAGCGAACCATCCAAAGTTCCGCATCGCCGAAGTTATCGGCCGAACCCTATCTGTCTGTATCGACCCAGCCCAGGCTAATCCTGCAAACAGCGACAATTGATCCGGCGCGGTATCTTGTCCCGACGCAGTGCCGCCGAGACCGCTATTGGTTTTATGAGGTTAGCCTTCCACACCGCCCTGTTGCCCCCGCCAGCGGCGCGCCGTCGCCATGGTGACGCGCGGACACAACAGCACAGATTGCTCTGTGGTCGCAGTGATTGCCGGTGACCAGCGGCTGGCTGGAGGGGGAGGGGGTGATACATCGGTACGTGATATTCGTTTTGATTCAAGCTTGCGCTTGTGATGGAAAACGAGTTCTTCCGGAACGCCCAGACAGCCAGTGTTTTAAGTCCTAAGATGAAGCTTCACAGTACCGATGGTGAAATGATGTGATTTAATGTACCGCGCCATATGGTCATTAGCTCTCCCCCCGAACAGCACACGATGGCAAACCCAAATTTTCCCGACAGGAGACAGGCAATCGATCCGAGTTTCTGCGGCCTAGTCTGAGGTTCTAGGCCTAGTGCTAGCTGTTCTCGGCGCGAAACTTAGATCGCTGGCCAGCCTGTGACAGCGCAACTGCGCTGTCACAAATCTAGTCCCTCTGGACTGTGCAGGCCTCGTTCATCAAGGAGCGGTGGAAATTTGACGAAGAAAATACAGCTGTTTGCAAGTTGCACGTACTTAAGAAAACAACAGGTACATTTTTACATTTTAAGAATTCTTTTTCAACTGATTTTTAATCCTTTACAAGGCATAGAAATCGAATATCAGTTGTTGCCCGTGGTAGTAACATCTCACGGTATTTCTACTGGTTGGCTATCGGTGCAGTTATTCAGTTAGGACAGAAGAAGAATCCACAGATAAATATAGACGAGGCGAATAAAATTGCACTAAAACTGAGAGAAATGAAGTAAACAACCACATGCTCGTCATTCCTGTCAAAAACATGTAAGATACTTCTTCCAGAAGTCAGTCCCTGTTTCGGAAAAGTGGAACCGATATTCTAACATGGACTCTTAAACATTAATGAGTTAAATTTCTTGTGACATGACATAATGTTCTGCATCTTCGTCAAAAGTCGCCGGAAAAAAGAAGGCCCATGCCCTCGAATAATGAATCCACAGCAATTTTTACTGAAAACTTGTCGAAGCCGACAGCAGTATATATTTCAGCTGTCACTTAAGCACCAACACTAAAGGGAAAATTTTCGCACCAAATCCGGCTGATCATAAAAGAACGGAAAAGCGGAGTAGCTGTGATGGGTGTTTTGTCTCCTGAAAATTGGGAAAATGTTGATAAGAACGGGTGGAAACATATGACAGAACTGTGACGCGTTCCTCTCCGATTTTCAATGCAGCGCTGGTCCAGTATTTTCCGCGTCTCTCCAGTTTGATTTTCCCCATAAATGTTTACAGATTGAAAAAAAACGCGATTAGCCGCACGCTACGTTGGCATGCAAACATCGTTCTCCGTGGTTGTGTTTGTTTTGCCACGCTGCTAGCAACTTGGATGGAATGGATGCGCGTAGCAGAGTTTTCGGCTTGGAGTGATAGTTTGACTAACGGCGACCTCGTCTGAGCCAAATTTTTCTCTTCTTCAGTGCTTCTCTTTTCACAAGTTTTTCTCGCCAATTTTTCGTTCATTCGTCAGACACACAGATCTTTCACTTTCACCGCCCATAGTCTTGACATCAAACACCCATCACTCACAGCACTAGCATTTCACTACGTCACGAGCGTCACATGTTGAATCACCACCACATGTTGAGTCGATAGATATATACTGAGCGAAAACCGGCCCTACTTATATACTACCTACGAACGGCAATGATGAAAGGGGATGGTGCAATTACGATATCACATACAGCCAATCAGGTGGCGTTTTGCAATCCGAATATTCTGGAAAAACGAGGCTTTAACCGATGAACGAGCGTGAGAACGCATGGAATTCAACTGGCTGATTTAAGGCGGACGGAAGAGCTCAGAAGTTTCTGCGGGTGTAAACCATTTTAAGATTAGAAAAAGGAAGAATCGGTTAACGTTACAAATATGATTCACCTAGCGGCAATGCAGCACGATTGATGTACTTGAGGAGTTAACGCGTTCTCAGAGTCTTTGTCTGATTCCCTTCGGTACTGACTCTGGGGACCAGAGTTGCAGGGATCTGGTAGCCTTAGACAGTCTTCACAAGCCAAAGGCTTTTTTTAAGGAGAAACCTCCACAGTTTAGAAAAAAAATAGCAAACCAGGACGTGAACTTCGTTGCAATGCACCACTTTTGCATTCGTTATTTTGTAATAACTGTTTCAGAAACTAGTGGTTTTATCTATAAATGCTTGTTTAAGTCACAGCCGTTACGTCCTGGACAAACTGACACACCGTGTGACCATGGTAAATGGTAAGAAAAAATGCAGTCTTAATCACGTCCAGTTCCAACACGGCCTTCCTTTAATCCCCTCGTTGCTCGGGTACGTCGTAAAACATTGTGACGTTGCCGCGTAACCACATCCTAGGAACATGTAACAAGAAACTCAGAATCCTTTCTTCTGGATGTTGAGCATCCAAAATCGTTTTTCTGTTGCAGCTGAAAAGGACGTGCACCGTCCCCCCTCAACAGGTCCAGACCATCTTAAAATGATGCCCTTCAGCACGATGCGCTGTTGCCCACCGCAGACCGGCAATCACACGAGGGGACCCACTCACACGTGACTTGTTTTTCAGGCATCCGCGCGCACTCCGCGGCCGACTCCGCGCCGTTCTGCGGTCCACAGGCCGTGGCCAATCAGGAGGCCAACAGCTTGTTTTTCTTCGCCGTGTTCCGCACGACCTCTCCCGGATTACACCCACCTTCGACCGGCGAAAGACCGTAACGAGCAATTTAAAGTTGTATCCTCGGCGCTGTTTCTCTTCATTTCGGTGTTGTTGTGCGCGTGTTTGTTCCGAAATGCTCAGGCAGACGAATCGAGAAGTCAGACACTGCGGCTGTTTGCAGTGCTTGAAGATGCACTCACACGCTGGCATGGCTTTTACATATAATTATCTGTTTACTGCAATAGAAGGCTAGTTTTATGAACGCAGTGCTGTCTCAAAACCCACCACTAATAACATAACACGCAAAATTGATGCGATGCGCCTGAACTGATTCAAACATTAGTCGATGAGTTTTTTACATTTTCACTTGCACCACGTACCACTTCGCTGATGCAGATCCAGATATATACTAATCTGGATTTGCAAAACCACAGAAATCCCCCTCACGGTGCTCAACAGTAGATAACAACCCCCGATATCACATTAGAATCATGTCATCTTTGAGCGTCGATCAGTCAGACTGAAACAAATTGCCAGCAAAAGTATGGTATCGACCACACGGACGGCAGTTTCTCTGAGACAGGGATCTGCACGCAGTCTGGAGTTGCTACGTATATCATCATATAGTCGATCGTCTTCAACATGTGTCACTCATTGGAACGACATTCCTTGACTTTGGCAGCCACTACCGAGCTTTGTCCTGTCAGTCCGTGGCAGGTAATTGATGAACAGAGCGCCTACCTTTCAGAATTGTATTCATAACACATACGCAAAATAGCCATCGTTAAGGCTAAGGCTAAGGCTCCCTGCTGGCAGAATTATGAAAGAAATGTCTACGGCCCCGTCCACTTTTTCACAGGGCTACAATCAGACCAAGCGGAAAGACTTGCATCTTTGGAATCGTCCAGCAGCTGCAAAAAATGTTTTTCTAAGTGGCACTTTGATCTAATATTGAAGGTCTAGTTCATATTGAACTCCTGTGGTGATTCTATGGTCAATTTGTCAGAAATCATGTAAGCATGTTCTAGGTCTGAAAGCTACTGATGGATGTCGATAACATCGACATTCTGGCGCAGCTACAATGTGAGCAAATTTAACTACTTTGCTCACTGATCCCTCCATTGGGACCATCGTAGACAATGTGTATATCAATCTGGCTTTTTCACTGAAATCAAATGAAAACATAGTCGAGAACTCCACCATGCCTTCACACGCAAATATCTTTTCAACAGTACAGCACAATAATGTACCGGCCATCTACCTTCCATCTACTTGTGCCCCTGAAGGTAGAAGTTTTTTCGTGAACGTACCGAAAGGCCTGACAACCTAACATCCCACCAACATGGGCGTTTGAATGGATTTCAGCCACCTGACTTCCATCATAAAGTGTTTAATTTTTTCGTTTTAGCACAGTTTTGTTACGTGTTATATATATATATGTACATATATATAAAGAGAGATAAACAGAGAGCGAGAGAGAGAGAGAATTAGATAGACAGATAGCTAGACGGATAGATAGATAGACAGATAGACAGATAGAAAGATGGATAGATGGATGGATGGATGGATGGATGGATGGATGGATGGATGGATGGATGGATAGATAGATAGATAGATAGATAGATAGATAGATAGATAGATAGATAGATAGATAGATAGATAGATAGATAGATAGACAGATAGATAGATACATACATAAATAGATAGATGGGTAGATAGGTAGACAGATAGATAGATAGATAGATAGATAGATAGATAGATAGATAGATAGATAGATAGATAGATAGATAGATAGATAGACAGATAGATGTGTACATGTTTAAGTTTAAGTATATCCGTATGCTGGAGGACAAGGTCCTTAATCACCCTGGCTTGTGCAGCAGATAAATGTTCCACCAACCGTTACATCTTCTCGATCACCATGCATTTACCGCCGATGATCGTCGTCACTAACGTTGATGCGTGCCTTCAAGGCTAAACGCAGGAGCATCCAAACCCTGTCACCCCATCCTGTTTTGCTCTATTTCCAAGAATGATGCCTTGAATGTTTGTTTGCCTCTAATGTCATGTTTGAATAGTTATATTGCTGAATCGACTCAGGTTGACGAGGGCATCAAACACCTGACGGATCACAGGGAACTCCAGCATAAAAATAAAAATAAAATGCAGATATTTGGCAGATCACAGGAAACTGAGACCCAATAACGTCGAACTAAAGATCGTATAGGTCGTTGGACTTTGCAGAATTCGAAAACGTGTCTGCATCGCCATTGCCAACATTCCTTGTCTTGACGTCTCAATGCAGGAAACAAATATCAAGAAGCGCGTAAGTATCCAGTCGCATACCAATTACACATGGCGAGCAAAAGACCCAAACATAAAAACGACCAGTAACATAACCGTATTTCCGTACCCATTGCGGTAGGGTGCATTTCCTTTTCGGGGTCTTCTTCACTCCCACCCCTCTGAGATCTCGACAAGTGCACGTCCGGTTCTGTCCCAACAATCAGTTTGTCACGATGTAAACCATATCTTTGTAACGTGAAGCTTTGGAAACCTTGGAATGTTGTGCTGAATATGAAATAATTACATAAAAAATGAATAACAAGTTTTGGAAACGTAACAAGGATGGATACAGGGGAAAAAAACATCAGAACGGGGATATTTTACTTGTTATAATTCCGCTGTTTGTGGTCCGATCTTGATGGAATTGGCATGAATTGAAAACTACTCCATGGGGCTTTTCCCATTGGTCAATAAGTTTACAATTTCAAGAAAATTCAGAGGCGTTCCCTGGCCTTGGGAAATGGGAAGAATCCTTTTCAAGTGAATTAACAAAGTCAAATTATATTTGGGGGGCTTTTATCAGTTATGTTGTACTTGAGAACCACAGATGGTTTACAATGTTCGTACAATATTGGTATAGGTGGCGCCCGCGACATGAAAAAAGGTCTCATGTCGTGGTCCCATGTTCATCATGCCAGCTTTCGACCTTTGACCTCAAAGAACTTCAGACGACCTCCAAGTCGCTTGGAATGGCCTTGATTTCAAATCATGGTATTTGAAAACTTTCCAATGATTTCGATTGACTACATTTCTACAAGTTCCGCTTACGGCCCGTGATATCAGGTTTGCGCGGGGACATTTTAGGGCATAGCTCGGTGCCCCGATATTACATCGACCTGAAACCTGACGCACAAGCAGAGGGCACTGTCCTGAACAGGGGCGCAGCCAGAATTTTCTTAGCGGGGGGGGGGGCGTGAGTTCAGTGTAAACTGAAGTCATACGAAAACCGCCTGCCGGGAAGATGATGTGCAATGGTTTTCGCAAAAACTGGCCTAAGGAGGGAGGTCCGGCCCCCTTGGGCCCCTTGGCTGCGTAGCCAAGGGCCCCCCGGGCCTCCTTGGCTGCGCCTGTGGTCCTGAGTCATATGCGTCCTGGATTTTGCATTGTGATCATTAGCGTTAAAAACATTTAACTAAAAGCAAATTTTGACTTTTGACCTTAACCTGACCTTGTGAAGTGATCTCGGACCAACAGGAACATTTCCGTATATTTGCCCAGTTATTACCAAAACACATTTTAAAAGGTTTTAATTCTATTTTAAAAACCCTGTTTTTGGCAGTCATTCTCTTTCGCATTGAACAGTGCCAAACATGGTCAGAGACGCCTCCCATGGACTTGGTCTGACTTCACCCCTGAGCAAAACAAAACTGTGAAAATCCGACATAGCACGTAGCAACAACATGTGGGAAAATTGAATACGTTTTGTTAAGTGGCTTCAAAAACCCTAGCAATGGCGAGCAAAAACCGCTGGGAGGGCTTCTGGAACCCCCCCCCCACAGGAACAGGGCTAACCTACCCGGGACAAACAATGCTGAAAGGACGACGTAGAGCTTACTATAACATGTATATTTGCAAAGGACATGAAGACCAATGGCATTCATGCACATCTGACCGATATTTATGCTGTCATCTGGAAAGATGTCCATGGTTCCATGAGTATGCCTGTCGTCTGTGTACTCATTAGCATGATGCGTTTACGTGACAAATGGCGTCGTCTTCGTCGTGTGCAGTTGCATCGAGCGATATGGATCTGGTGCCGCTGTTGCATTCGGTCATCGTGCAACGCCTAAGAAAACTTTTGACTGATTTTTGCTGAGGCTAGTTTACCCACGGAAGGCCGTAATGATTGGCGTCATGCCTTTGACGCTTCATACAAGATATGCCCCGTACTGCGGGTAAATTTTCTGTTGTTAACCTTTCAGATGGCCATTCCGATGTCAAAATTTTTCATCGTTCACACTTCGGTCGTGGGCTGAGGGCATGTATATGCCATGCGGTACATGCGATATCATGTAACCCACCACTAGTAATAAGTCATAACGACGTTTAGTTTCACTGTCATTAATACAGATAATAGGGTTGCCCTTTTTTGATACCAGCAAAGAACGGCCCAAGCATGACGACAAAATATTGTTGCAACCATGCCGTATGTTAACGCACTACAAATTTCCTGGATCCGTAGACCAGCACCTGCGAACGAAGCATTCAACGAGTTAACAACAAAACATCAAAATCACGGAACATGTAAGAGGCGTTCGCATCCGATTCATTCTTACTGTTTGGTCTGCCATGCCAGCGCTGTCTGCAGGATTCCACCTCGGATGCCACGATAGTAAACGTGTGATTCTTTTCACACAGAAAAAGTTTCCTCAATGGGTCCTAGAAAACACTCACGAAACACTCATCGATGCCAGGCGTCCGACACGGAACGTGTGCATCCGAAACCCAATCCGAGTCTAATGCACGGATTTCTGTGCATTTACGGCACGCGCGACGCGACCACCCGTGTCCACCACCCCGCCCGAGCGCCTCCGGCGGTGGATTGCCCGCGGCGCCGGCCGCCGCCTGGCCGGCCCTAGCCGCAGCCGCAGGCCTCACCTGTTGATCGACGGCGGCATTCAGTGCAGACGCGCCTCGCCGAATCGACCGTGCGCCCCTGCCGCCGTGAAAGCGGGTGACAGGTGCAGTCTCGGTGCGTTGACGGCGTACTCGAAAACGTGGCTTCCGTGTTCATACGAGATGCAGCTTATTTAGAGATGTCGCTTGGATCTGCGTCGTCATGACGACCACGCGAAACCACTCAGACATTTCGAAATGAGTGGAACGTATGCGTCAGCAGCCAGGCGGTCAGTTGTTACAATAGGTAAAGTACTTCCCTGCACACTTCTTTCCTTCGGGACTTACACAGTCATGCTATTTTTGCGCCGCGCAAAGTTTTCGCACCCTGAGTATGTTTGCTTGACGAACTTATGTCGTGGAAACACGGAATCCTACTCGGTTAGCCATCCTTTATACTGACTGCGAATTGCTCCTTTTTTGTTATTGTTCCATCCGTGAGAGGCGTGCTTTTGCTTGCGCCCGGACAAGCGTAAGCGTATGTGAGCTCAACGCTCCATTAGAAGTTCGCTCTGCAAATTTCACTGATTACATTCGAGAGTTATATGTGGCTGAGCTCAGTACAAAACCCTGCAACGCATTTGGAAAACAAGCCGTTGCGGTGGCATTGCCGCCAACCATAGCGCAACAAAAAATGCAATGCTGCTAACACAACTCAGAAGATGAAAACACCCATTTAGGTCCAAAAATACTGGTGAGCACCAGCACCAGTTTGTTGAGAACGTCACACCAAAGTTGGTGATTTTGAGAAACCACAACGCATTGCCGGCCAAGCCTCCGCCAAGCATTGTTCCATATTTCAGCGTACCTGTGCAATCTCATATCAGCAAAGCTGTTCCGCAAAAAAATGATGTGAAAAGAGGAAAGTCAACATCCATAAACAAGATGAAGACGGAACAGGGACTGGGGAAGGGATATGAGCTGAGCGACAGCAGGTGCCCGCCTCAGACCTGCTTGAAGAGTGCTGCGTTGGAGACACTTCCCAAGTGGCAAATGAAAACAAACGTGCGGCAAGAAGAACACAATTACTAGTGCCGTGGCCATTCCGGCGCTGCGCTTAAGGCAACGGCCCAATGCGAACGCCAATGGTAACGATGATAAAAGAAGGAAGGAAAGGGAGGTTCCTCCACTTTTTCGCAAATGCTCCTCAAAGACCGTTCGCAGCAATGGCCGGGATTCTGAACGGAGCGCATGACGTGACGTCATCCTGGACGTCATTAGGCTGATGCGCCGGTCGGCAGAGTTCGTGTTCAACGATCGCTCGAAGGCCAGCGTCACTGAGAGACGTGACTCGAATCCAGCAGTAGTCCACGCGTTGTAAGCATTCGTCAATAAGCTGAACTGAACTGAACTGAACTGAACTGTTCCTGTCACGTCCTTGAGAGCGTCGAGCCCGCCTGCCAGTGTCTGTTGTCTGTGTGCTGTGAGCCGTTACGTGCCTGACCGCGCCAGGATGAGTGGTCAGTGCTCAAGCTGCGAGCTCAAGTTTAGAAGCCCATGCCGTCGCTCGCTGGAGAGACCGGAGGCCCCGACACGGCATACGGACTGCGGGCTCGATGGAGGGTTGTTCGTCGGATGTGAAACCATGTCGTTTTTATTGCATAGAACCATTTCTATGTAACCGGAATAAGTTATGGTATAAGGGAATATGAAATACGTAAACATAATTATAGTTCTGGTCATGAGAAGTCTATCAGGATCTATCTTAATCTTGATCCTGTCTTGATCATATACCTATCTTGATCAGACGTGTGAACGGTACAAGATGGATGTAATAGCATGTTGTCTGCATTATTTTACGCCGGTGTCATATCAATAATAACATAACATAAAATAAATACATAACATAACATAAAATAATAATAACAATAGCAGTTGCTTCAGCATCTAAGAGCTAGAGCGTTTCTTTAACGAACAGTGACTTTTCCTTTAAAACATGGAGCAGGTTGAAGCATTATAATTGATCAGCAGCTGCTGCGGCGAAAATCGTTACGTTACGGAACGATATTGTTGGCCATCTGTTGATATTTGTTGATATCTGCGGATATCTATTGATATTTGCTATTCTTGCCGTCTTTGGTCCAGTAAAATAGCGCGAGACTGCAGAAAATTGTTTTTTTTTCTTTCGATTGAGAAGCATAGCGTCTTAATCCATTCGCTACAAGTTCCATATAAAGCGGTTTCATCACCACAATACCAACATTCAGCAACGATCATTCGTGGAATAGTTCATGAAAGTGGTGGTTTTTCGTCTGCCTTGCCTGAAATCTAGGGAGACAAGTGTGGCGCATTTGCTTCCCTTGCCTTCTGCAAACTTCTGGCATGCAGACCAGCAGAGGCAGTCGTGCGGCAGTAGGCAGAGATCGGACGCAACCCGCTCCGCTCCTAGGTCGATTAGGTCGACACGGGCGCTTCGCCTCTTGTCCACACTTAGACTGCACTTTCTGATAGTTTTTTTCTACACTTCCACGTTTATTTCTGCGATCCACTAACTTTTAGGGTAGGCCTACTCTCCACCTCAAGTTTCCTTTTCCGAGCTGTACCTGAACTGTTCTGTCACGGGCAAGCGAGAGAAACGGGAGAAAAGCGACACTGACTCTATAGGCTCGAACTCGGACTCTGATTTCAGTCCCTCTGCAGACATCGACATTGGTGTTTGCAGAGGTGTACCGGACAGGACGATTCACACACAGAAAGACGACCTCGGCTTAAACCTGGAACAGACCTCTACACACGAACACACTTCGTCTGACACGATATCGGATACTGACCTTAGCACGAACTCGACCACTGCTCAGGATCGCACCATTTTCGAACACACTGACTCCCACGTTCTCGTGACTTTGACCTGCCATTGACTGCGCCCGGGCCCCACGGCCCTGGCAGCGTGCCAGGACCGGCCCGGCTGGAAGAGTTGAAGGGCTTATCTCGACCCGCGCAAGCAACCAGGGCAAATGACACGTGCGCTATGGCAGAGGATACCGTCGGGGCAACACGCGATCAGATGCACGGGACACCACGCCCGGTTCGAGAGCCCTACCTGGACCTGCTCGGGTCATACGTGATAGTGAAACCTACCGACTCGAAAACAAAGTTTCAGAAAATCAATGTCTGGGCGCCTCCAAAACAGATAGAAGCAATCTGTGATCCAAACATTCCGTTTCACATCCAAGTCCCTCGCGATGGGGCTCTCATCATGAAAACAAACAACCGCCACCAAACAAAAATGCTCCTCAAACCGACCACTTCCTGTAACAAGGCAGTGACGGCCACCCTTCACCCCACTCGAAACTAGTGCAAGGGAACTGTGTTCGCACCTGAACTCCGCTTCATGTCTCAAGCGGAGATTCAACAAGAACTGAGGGACGAGCTGGTCAGTCACGTCCATCGACTGACCACCTTCAGGGACGGACAGCGTCAGGACACCAGTCTTGTCCTCACGTTCGAAACTCCCCGTCTCCCTCCGAAGCTTCACGCCGGTTATCTCTGCTTCGAAGTGTGCCCATTCATCCCCAGCACTTTGCGCTGTTTCATCTGCCAGAGGTTTGGTCATGGCTCTCATAACTGCAGACAAACGGCTCGCTGTGCTCGCTGTGGTGACAATACGCATGAGGACTCCCTGTGCTCCAAGCCTGCTAGGTGCATCTCTTGCGACTCTTCTGACCACGCCACAAGCTCGAAAAGCTGTCCCGTCTGGCCGACAGAAAAGGGCATTTGTGAGCTTCAGGCAAAAACGAATATTTCGTATCCCAAAGCACGGCGTCAGGTATAATCAGAGAAAAACCAAAATCAAAAGGCGTATGCTCAAGTCACATCAAAAAGCACCATCTCTTCGTATGCTAGGACTGATGACATCCCACTGCTTTCTCCACTTCAGCTCCTAAAGCCTCTATGTCGCAGATCTAGTTGTGTCGGCTCTCAGTCCAGTCAGAAGCACACAGTGACTGAAACACAAGAAGAGGCTGGTGCAAAACAACCTGCGAGAGGGACATCGACAACTGCCCCCGCAACTCTTGGGCAGTTTATCCTCAGGAGATCCCGGCAGCCTACGCTCTGGTCACATCCACCCGAACACCACCCTGGTACTGAGGCTACACCGCGAACTCTGCGTACGGACAATCAACCTCCATCGCCCCGACCCGGCCCCAGTCGACCCCGGGGCCGCTCATCCTGTCATGGTAGGACGCAGCAGGGGTCACAGGTCCTTTCAGGGATTCAGAGCATCTTTAGTTAATTCACACCCAATGCCACTGCTTTCCCAGAGACAGGCAACAGCAGCACGGAAAAGAGCATTGAATAGATTCCGTCGAAGCAGAGACAACCCCACCACTCTCCTTGACTACAAAAAGGAAAAAGCCAAAGCTAGACGAATTATTCGAAAGCTAAGCGGTCCAATTAGCTACAGTTCCTGAGTACATTCACCACCTTCCTACCCTCGCACACATTATGGGATACTGCTCAAAGTTTCGTGCACAAAAGAAGCTTCCAGCGTCCTCTTCCGATTCTAAAAATCCAAGGAATCCAGGTTGATAAGCCAAAAAAGTGGCCAATCACCTGGGTCGATTTTCTCCAACTTGTCGTCCTCCACAAACTTTGACCCAAGCTTTCGTATTCAAGACAGCCTTGTGACACAACATGCCGGACTTTGATCTAGATGCAAACAACACAGAGCCATACAACAATCCCTTCTCTTTGCACGAGCTGAACTCATTCATAAATTCATCAGGTTCAACATGGGTTGGTCCGGATCTCATTCACTATGAATTTCTCAAGCAGCTTGACTACACCCAAAGAAGCAGACTCCTTGCTTTCTTCAACTATGTGTGAACACAGAACAGAATCCCCACGACTTGGAAGCACGCTTTGTGTTCCTCTTTTAAAACCCGGGAAACCAACAGACGCACCTAAATCCTACGGACCAATTCAACTTACTTCTTGTTTATGCAAAACCATGGAAAGAATGATGTACTGCAGGATGTTATGGCACGCCGAAAAATTCCCAGTTCGGTCGAAATACCAATGCGCTTTTCGCCATGGGCGAACCACAATTGACCATTATTGCGTTTTGAATCTGACATACGCAACAGCTACTTCGCAAGAAAGTTTACCGTGGCAATTTTCCTCGATGTTAAGTACGCCTATAATGTGGCGTCTCGGGTAATTCTTCTTACAAAACCTCATCACATAGGTTTCCGTGGACACTTCATGCATTTCATAAGTTCTTATCTCAGCGGCCGGACGCTACAAATTAAAAGCGGCACCATCTCGGACTCCTTCCCCCCTGGACAATGTTTCAGTCTTTAAAGACTCAAGGGTCCTTGACGAATGGTCAAGGACTTGTGCACCGTATTCCAGAATTGGTCTTATCAGAACGAATACATACGAAGAATAGTTTTTCTATCTGCCCCGAGGCCCAAACCAGCCATGCATTTAAGGAAGGGAATTCTTTCCATCACCCTGGCCTTAAGATATTGAACGTGAGTTGTGAAATTTTACTTGGTATCCAGGACTCCTAGGAATCTGACGCTTTCCACGAATTCGATGGGCTGCCCACTGAGGAGAAGATTCATCGGAGGTCGACACTGCTCGTTTCTTGTGTACTTTTTGAAAACGATTGCTTTCGATTTCGTTGCAGAGAATGAGAAAAACCATTTTCTGGCCCAGTCTTCGATTCGGGACAGATCCCATTGGAGAGTTCCAAAAATCAGCTGCAGGTTTTCTCTGGTTGTCCACAGTTTTACCTCGTTTCATATTTACAGTTAAAATTCTTCAGCATGGCGACGGTAGCTTGCTTTGTATGCCATGGAAACACGAGAGGTCGATGTACGTCACCCGTGGCCCCATACTAGGTCACCTCAGGTCAAACATCTGTGTAGAAATTTTGGATTTTACGGAACATGTATATGGGAAGAAGGGAAAGAAGAAAGGCATTCCGATGTCGTTTGATACAAAAGAGGTTTTTCCAGCCCGGGGTGATAAGATGTATAGTTCAAAAGCCTTTGACCTTCTATCTGGTAACCTTAGGTCAAGGCTGTTTTTTGCGGACGATAAAGACGTACTATAATTGGAAACGCTTATTAAGCTCTGTAAGCGCAATTGCAGGCTTCATCACATCAAAAATGTTGTCATAAAGAGCGATATATATATATATATATATATATATATATATATATACATCGCAATAAGTGTGCACAACATTGTTGTGAGCAGCATCCCATCCGTATTCCCAAACTTGTAGCTGACGTTACTGTCCTCGGACAATGATATAGCCAACATCAGTTGGAGGAATACGCAACCAGAGTCATCATGACGGTAATGCTTCGAGTATTCTAGAATCTTTATTTCATGCAAAATTTGACTTCATTGGCTCAAACAGTGGATCCACCCCAGTCATCTGCCGGCACACGGGAGCCGTCGCCGCATTTCAGGGAAAGGATGGGGGGGGGCGCACGTTACTATGAAAAGCCGCTGCGTTTCCGGGGAGGATGGAGGGGCTGTCGTCGCGTTGCTAGGGAGAGCCTCCGCGTTGCTGGGGGGAGCCGCCTCCTTGGAAGGGGGGGGAAGGAGCGCTGCCGCCATGTTTGTGGGGGGAGTCGTCACCCCTTCTCGGTGTGTGCGTTTACCTGCAGATAAAGTTTCCGGTGTCGGTTAGTACAAAGTCAATCTGACGACATACCCAGCTCAGCCAAGTGTGGCGCCAGGTGCAGTCAATCAAAGACGGCGAAATACCCCAGTCAGTACGAGGATATTACATGGAGAATGCAGCAGGCACTTGCAACGATGCAGCATTTGTTTACGCTTTGATTTTTGGTAGTTCTGCAGTGTCAATGTCAGCTTGGTGAGTAAGTCTGTGGTGTCTGTTTGACGTTCCTGCTGACCGATGTAGAAATATCGGTCCTTGCAACTTTGCGCAACATTCCGTTACGCGAAAGTGTGCAACAAGGGCCAGACTGACTTATTGGGTCATCCAGAGGATCCAAATCGAGGCCACTAGTATGTTGGTGTTACTCCGAATTTCAAAGAACAAAATGTCGCAATATTGCAAGTGCACGGCAATCGGAGCCCTTTAAACCCTTTACCGGTGTTTACAACTCTTTGAAAGTGCCTTTTTTGGAATCCCAGTGCCAAATTGAGGCGGAAATGTGTATGACATGACCCGTTAGCACAGACGCCACATTTCACCTAGCCTGTGACCTTGACTTTTGTTGGCCTTGAGTAAGGAAGCATCTAGCATAATACGCCACGCCTCTTGAGATAAATTACCATCGAAACGTCAGTCTTGGTCTGCTTTCCATTGTGATCAGATAACCCTGGACAAAAGGATCACTTTTGGGTGTTTGACCTGACCTGTGACGTCATCAACGCCCCAAAGTCGAAAAAATATGTGTCACAAGACTGCACGGACCGGTGCTATCGATTACAGTTTAAACCATCCAAATCGGACCATTGGTTTTTGAGATAGTCAAAAGGGCCTTAAAGCCCCCCACCCCCAGTCAATGGAAGGTGGCAAAATACCCCAGTCAGTGTCGGGTTAAACCGAGAGGTAGCACATGCAGTTCTACAGTCTAGTTACATGAAATGGATTCCCTCATTACTAAGAGCCATAGTGCCTAAGAAAAGTTAGCAAATGGCTTTAACGCAAGTTCAAGCTTCAAACACTATGCAAGGCAAATCAATCAGCTGAAGCTTTCCAGCTAAACCCGGTCTTTCTATCTCTTCATTCATAACGTTGTCATGAGTAAATTTCTTAAACGCAGCCCTTTTACTAGCTCTTCCGCCGGACAGCGGCCATAACATAGGAATTCGCACGAAACCCAGTATGATCACGCCTCGTCGTGCAGCAAACTTCCCGTGTTCTTGTGATCTCACTTGTGTTCTTCACGGACGTCAGCCGTGTTAGCCGCGTGCGAATGTGTGGCTGCATTGGTATACATATCAATGCAGCAATGCGTGCAATAATGCATTCAGTACCCGTTTCATTTGGAATGAATAAAGCACTGCGGTACCAGAAAAGTGCCTTTTGTATGGGACGTTGGTCTCTGATCCCCTTCTAGTCGGTGAGGCTAGCTTGGAGTTTTACTGAGTTTGGCTTTTATCAGGTGCTCGTAGCCAGTTCACTGAAACAATCACAAAGGCTTTGTGTGCAGACCAACATCCCATGCGGCATGGGATGTTGGTCTGCTGGCTGGGGTAACACCGGGATTTCCAATACTTCACCACCTAGACTGCGAATGAAATGCGACCAGACGCATAAGTTGCATTTTTTCCTCGCAGCTTTCCGTTCTGTGGATCCCTTCGTCTTCCGTTTCTGAACACCTCGACCGAGCTAATACATCGAGGTCTGTTAATTCATCACTGGCCACCTGCCGCGGCACGTGAACGCCAGACTGGTCGATAGCTCGCGTGGGCACGATGAACTCGACCGCTGCGCCGAGCTGCCGGAGCAGTGACACGAAATCATTAGCTCGGGCACCGTGTCGCCTGTGCGGCACGCAAATCATCGCGCCCTTCAGTGTGACCCCAACGACCGGGTCAAATTTCTCCGATAGCTGGGTGGCACTGTTGGTACGAGCGCTGAGTACGGATGTGGAGACTATGCTGAAGATTAATCGACCAAGACTGTGTTGAACGTCGCCGTCACACTGCACAGTTCATGCGGCTGGGACGATGGTGCACACACTTCAGCAGGCAATGCCGGCATTCTGGAAGTCATGGGCAACGACCGGCGGTCTCTGCCCACGGAAATACGACGCCAGAAACACCGTATGGCCACATGGTGGGCGTGTTAAAGCTATTCACGTATGAATGGGCACTTCAGAAGCCCCTTTCCGGTTTTCTGTCGCCATTTGCAAGGTTTATGAACCACCTTCACAACACCTGGTTGCTCCTCCCATCTGTTCTTTCCACGTATTATGTCGTATTTTCACAATTTTGTTGCTATCAAAGGCCGAGCCATGCCAAGTTTTTGGTGACACCCCAGGCTTTTTTGACATTTGAAGGAAAACAAATCGCTGCTAAAAATTAATTTTTCTAGATAGAACTTAACACAAAACTTTAGGGCAGAACTTTATGTGAGTGCATAGGCAGGGGAGAATCGGGCAATATCGGACGCCTATCTAAAATCGGCTATAGTTGATTTCCAGATAGGCGCAAGTCAACCAAAGGACATTCAAATGAAAAAAAGACCTTCAGATCTAAGATATCACTGTTTTAACTGTTGCTGTGAGAATTCGTTTAACTGCAACCATTTCTTTTAAAGTAAATTTTGAATCTGGGTATTTTCGGACACCGCTCGGTGAATGCAGATGACCGTCCAAATTTACCCGATCCATGTTTGTTGGTCAGACACAGTCCAGGTATCATTGCCGTCGGCTCGTCACGTCACTGCTGCTGTTGCTGCCGCCGGACACCAGAAGCTGCCTGGTCGATTTGTTGTAATGCTTCTCCCAGCCGGGCAGTTCTGACGTGCTATCGTGCATTACTAATGACAAAAATAGTCTCAATAAAAATGTATTTCGTCGCACATATCAAAGCACAGGTTTCGGGTATTCCGGTATTATCGGACGGTGTCCAACATTACCAGAAAGGTGGGGCATGATGGCGAGGTAGATGGTTTCAGCCATTTGCGACCACTTTCAAAATTAAATAAATGCACGAATAGAATGTGATATGATAATCGTGCACACTCGCACTTGTGGATTGTTCAATGCCAGGTGACAAAAAGCCGGAAATTTTAAAAGCACAGACAGTGGATTCAACGAAAAAATATTCATCTGAGACCTGCAACTCCTCATATGCGCAACGCAGCAAAAAAGGATACTGGATCCTTGCTAATTCCATATTTATATATATATATATATATATGTACATTTTGGACGTTAGTTTAACCATGGCGAAAAATGGGGGCGTCCAAAATTACCTACCATCCGTTATTACCCAAATCTCCCCTCCGTAACTGAACAACAATACGTGAACATTTCTGTCCACCTAAGGTCGCTTCAGAAGGTCAGGGCAATGTCAAAAGTCAACATTTCCTTTTAAGTAAATGTTTTTAATGATTGTTTTAGAATAAAGCGTTTGGGACACATATAACGCAACACACTGTCCTCTTTTTGTGTTTCGAGTTTCAGGTCAATATCAGGTGGAGCCACGGAGATATGACCAAAAATGTCCGCAAGCGTACACTATATCAAGACGGTCATAAACAGGACTTTCGGAAATGTAGCCAACTAAAAGGAGTGGAATCGTTCTCAGACACTACGAAATAAACCCAAGGACATTTCATGTGCCTCCGAGTTTATGTGAGGTCATCTGAGGCCAAAGTCGTAAGATGACCTGAGGAACATGCGACCATGACAGTTCCCTACACTGAGAAAAGTATTTACACTGGCTAGTGTCAGTAATTCTCGTTATCTGACTCTGATTTCCAGGGTCATTGTTTTCTCTTGACGCCAGTATTCAGTGTAAGTTTATTCCCATTAACTCTGTCTGTGTGACACCAAAACGTAGAGTCATCTCGTAAGCATTTTGCATTAAAACATATAAAATGACTCGAATCAGTGTCATTTTGCACCAATACGTAGGGTCATGACACCGAAACATGGCCATTTTATCCCAGCAGAGTTTTGTCTTTCAGTGCCATTTGACTCTTACGTGGTGTCATTTTGCCCCTGATACCTCAATGCGGGATCAATTTCCAGGGTTTTTATGTCCCCTGGAACGAGTGTCATTTGACTCTGCTCACCTGACACCAAAACGTGGAGTCAGTTTGCAAGAATCGGTGCACCAAAACAAATAAAATGACTCTAATTGGAGTCATGGGACACCAAAATATGGGTTTGTGGCACATAAACAGATTCATTTTACTCCTACAGTGTAAGGTATTTTAGTGGACAGTGACTTTTGTCCGTGTCATCCTAAAGCATTGTCATGTGACACTAGGCATTTGAAACCCGTCAGTGGTGTCACTTTTTGCAGAACGAAAATACAATGCAGATTCACTACACCGTATGCTACTTATTTTACTCTTCACGTTTTGTGTGTCTTACTCAGGGGCTGCGCCATGGATTTTCAGTGGAGGGGGTAGGATTTTCCAGGGGGCACCCTAGACAAAACGGGGCCTCCTCGCTGGGGTCCTGATTCACACAGAGGGTCTTCTTATCCAGAGACGAGGTTCCTTATCCTAAATATATGGCATCCTGTTACAGAAAAGGGGCCTCCTGATACGTAAAGAGGACCGCCTAATCCAAAACAGGGACCTCCTGACTCACAAAAGGGGCCTCTCAATCCAGTCAAGAGCCTCCTTATCCCAAAAAGAATCTCCTGATCCGGAACAGGAATCTCCTGATGCATAAAAAGGGGCCTCCTGTTCCAGAAGAGGGGCCTTCTGATATATAGAGTGTACCTCCTAATCCAGAACATGAGCCTTCCGATTCATAAAGGGACGGGGGCCTCCCGAACCAGCAAAAGGCACCTCTTTAACACCCAACAGGGCCTCTTCATCCCGAAAATGGGCTACGTTATTCATAATGATCCAGAAATAAGGGCCTCTTAATGCAGAAAAGGGCAAGGGCGCGGGAAATGGGGTGGGAGGGGAGGGGCAGGGGTGCCGCTGCCCCCGAACTTTTCTGAGATTTAACATTGGCCCTATGGGCGTTGACTGGAAACAACTGGTTCGAAATCCCTCTTGCCCCCCCCCCCCCAATTGTGGAGGAGTTCCCGCATCCCTGGAAAGAGGCCTGAATCAGATTAAGGACCACTTAGTTCAGTTATGGGGGCCTCCTTGGTCTGCATTCTGAGAGCATAAGTGTACCTATAAAACTTTTAGTTTGAGCAAAAGGCCCCCAAGTTTTTTGAGAGGGCGCCGTGCCTGCCGGCAAGGGAGCATTTCTGCCCCCCTATCCCCCTGCTGAGTTGCTCTTAGTCGCATTACGATGTGACTTTTTACCGAGTCGTTCTAAGGAGGTGTCGTTTGATGTGAAATATATGACACCCTCAGTTATATATGACGCCGCGGAAGGTCTGAGGATTTTAGGGGGTTTTCATCTGAGTTCCAAGTGTTATTCATGACGCAAATACTTTAGTGGTCTTGACATACTCCAATACATGAACATACTGAACTTCTTTATTGGGCCTGTATTCTTCATTTCGGTGATTTTGGAATCGTTTTGTACCGATTTTGATTTTGTTAGGAGGCAATGGTCAACGCACATACAACTCTACAATATCTAATGCTGAAGATGCGCTGGCTGCCGTGTGTCGCGTTCAAAGAGAAGATTCATAAGCTTTGTGGTTTTAGAGCGTTTGAAAATTAAAATAGACATTCGTGTAGATCTGTGATTTCGTCATATTTCAACACAATTTTTTAGTTTCCCTTATCGATAATGTATAAGGTCTTTGTGTATGGTATTCAGTAGCCTTAAGTGATTCATAGTTCTTGAGCTACCTTGCACAGGTACCCGCGAATTTCATCGCTCTCTTCTCTATTCATCGTTTTTTCGGTGCTGTGGCGCGGTTTTGCCGTTTGCTAAGGCCGTGTAACAGACCGTTGCATAATTATTGCACGCCAAAATCTACCTTAAGTGGCGTTTCTTTGGTTGCGCGTTAGGGGAAACAAGATTATAAGAAGCCTTCCCATTATGGTAAGCAATGAACAAATAATCACTTCCTCGCTGTCATGTACATTGCATTTGCATGACCGTATCCAGGCATAACATAACAACACAGACGACTGACTGACGCCCGACGGGACACAAGACTTGACTGAAGACACGGACGCTTGAGCCCAAGAGGCTGTGCGTCCTAACCCACAACAAACAAACAACAAACATAACATAACAACCCAGGCACGTCGCCAGGACAGCACCTTCCCCCCTCGCCCGCCTGAAGAAGGCGGGGGGGAGGGTGGCAGATGCTAAATTTTGTTATATGCCGCTGGAATATGACTTAATTTGTGCGAGAAAGTGAAATTTATCTGTAATTAGCCGTGTGTTTTGCACAGGAATAACAATGTGTGCTTTTCTAGCATTAATATGATCACTTTTGTATTCCTTCAAGGTCATTAAACATCTAGTGTAGACCACTTGGCTCAGGGGGTGGGGGGCAAGGCTCCTGTGGCTGCCTTGGCTGCATGCCTGGCCCTAGACCATACTGCAAACCATGCAGGGATGTTGATGAAATATTCTGGACAGCTTGCATAATGTAACTTGGCCAGATTTCCCCTTTATTTGAACCAACATGTGTTGCAGTCATGTGAAAGTAAGGTGATGTCCGCCTGCATTTCAAATGGTATTTTTACAAAATTTTCCATGGTTTGAATTTTGTTGAGTGCCAAGACAAGGCATTACTATTAGGATGGGAGGTTGGCTTCAGCCATTTGCAACCAAGAAAGTTTTAGTTGTACATATTTCATCATTTAGCATTAACCAGGTATTGCCTGCAGTGGCAAGGAAACATGGGCAAAAAGTTGTGTAGGTAATTACACACAAGGCTATGATGTAGTCCAAGAAATCCTTTCATTTCTGATTGTGGTGGTTTGTAGCCTTGTATTTAAGTGAATTGTGAGGTAAGTAATGGTATTCTCTGCACTGACAGTGGCATTGCGCTTGCAAACCATGCAGGGATATTTTTTTCATTTTGCAATCACTGATGCACCTAAAAAGAACCAGGATGTAAATTTGCACTCAGAATAAATTTCAAATTGCTTTGAGTGGTAGAAAGCTGTTTTACATCAAAAGTTCATCAAAACAGAAAAAGTGGTTCAGAAAATTGCATAGTCATGCACCCTTCTTTGATCATAACTTTTGAGCCAAAGAGGTAATAAGGAAAGGAAAAGTAGCATTTAGCTGCTCATCAGCAGAAGAATCACCTGAGCAAGGCTAAAAAGAGTTTTTGATGGTTTTTTGTCTCCAAAATGGCTGTCATTGTTTGTCATATGGAACATTGGGCAAACATGAAGGATGTGCTCTGCATATTGAGTTTGGTTCACTCAAAACTGTGTTTATTGTAAAATTGTTCATTGCACAAGAACTGAAATAGTTATGGATTGTATCACTGTCTGATGAATTTTTCCTTGATCTTTATTTGAATAGCCAAGCTGCAACCAGCATTTCAAATGAACTCCAAAGCCATTGCTTGAAGGTGGTGATTTGATCAAAGACAAATACAGCTCTTAGGTTTCATTAGATTATTGCTATAGCCCAAAGTTGTAGCACATATCTATCTGCTCTGGCCCCCTATCCTCAGCTATCAGCAGCAGCTGATGGTGATGTCATGATGAATCATAGTTGGGAATAGAAAAAGTGCATAATGTGCAAAAATTGAGTTTCTTCATGAAATGTTTGCAAAAATAATGTAATCATGTTTCTGATAGTATCTGAAGTTACAGGAATAATTGTGGAAACAGTACATAAAGTAATGTGCAGTTTGTCCATTGTTATATTAGCTGGTAGGGAAGGGTGTCCAGCCTTTGGCTTGAGGTGGAGTGCTTTGCCACCTGTCTTGCCAGCTAACAGAAATGAATTTTGCTACCTCAATGAAAGGCTATGTATCAGTATTGTGTCTGAGTAGCTGTTCATGTATCACTAATGATTCCATTAACTGCTCATGCAAACCTTAGAAGCCTGTCTCACCACCTCATTGGGGTATTGCAGAAGTGTGATACAAATGCAGAGGCTTCCTAGTTTTCATTGGGTCTCTCAGATAATTAGGTCTCTTCAGTAGGATGCATTGTGTGATTGGCAATTTGAAGAAAAAATCGGTCCTCTTTGCAGGATGGTTAGTACCAGATGTGCAGAAACTTCTGAGCAGAGGCACAAAAATATTATCAAATGTGTTCATGTTCTGGTGCAGTCACCCAAATTTCAGTCCTTATGCCACTGTAGTACCATGCTGATGTCTGTGCCAGAATGATTCAGGGAATGTGCTATGACAGGCACAAATGTCAAGATGATGGTCCACATATGTCCAGACAAATTTTGGCATTGCATTTTCATATGACTTGTGTTTAGACAAAAATCCTCTTAGTCCTTTTCTACTATTTTTTCTTCTATTATTTCTTCCTGTTGCCCCTGTTGGGTTTCTGTTACTCAGGCTGTGCTATTTCATTCCTTTACATGGTGAGAACATCTGTACTGTCATTGCAATTTTTTAAGTTTTTCATGTGCAAAGAAATGTGACAGGATTTCTCCTAAGCTTTGTCTTTGCTGTGGGAAGAGTTTCCTTTTCATTTTTTAGTACCTTGAAGATTCATCATAAACTTGGGCTTTGCTGTGGGAAGAGTTTCTCTATCTCATTTCTTAATACATTGCAAACAAACATGAATACTGGGTCATCCAATTTCGAATGAGAAAGGCTGACTAGGATGCCTAGTTTGAGTCTGGCATATGCATGAGCTGGCATCACAACTGAAATGCTCAACAGCTTGTACCAGTACCATTCTAGTCACATCCAAGGCAGCAGTTGTCTTATATGTTAGCTTCTTTGTAGACGAAATGCTGCTGTGTCCACAATGCAGATGCTCACTCCCTGTGAAATTTCTTTGGGGAAAATGAAATGCGCGGAGGTAATCGGTACTGGCATCCAGTGTCATTATGCTAAATATTTTGCATCTCCACTTGCTTCATGTTACCTGTCACCACCCTCTGTCCTCATTACTTCTTCCCTATGCCCTGCACCTGGTGGCAGTCATATTGCTCAGCTGTCAAGAATGACAAGAAGTGAGGTGGATTTAATCTTGGTGTTGATTGTTGGTGCATGATTTAAAAAGGGATGGTACTGTATTTCCAAGCTGTCGCAAGTGGTCACGGAAGTAGTAGGACCATCAGTAGTTTCATTGAACGAAAGCACAGGTCATGCAGATTGAATGCGATTTTGGATCACCAATGCAGTGAAACCAGTTCTGGAAACTGAATGATGTCAACTTATCAGAAATGTCAGCATTCTTCTTTTTTGGCATAATGCAGAGGTGTTACACCCAAACAACATCAGTAGGTGTGTGCCAAAGTTTTGGTGGCTGCACTAAAATTGTGGCACGAGACCTTACACTGGGTGGCGCTCCGAGATTTCGGTGCACTTGTGCTGCTATGACAGTTTACCGCTAACTATTGTTTCATCAGATTGACGTAATTGCATATGAAGGCCAAGCGGCAAGTCATGGTAGGTTTTGATTAGATCTGATTTGAGTAGAGATGGGGTGATGACTCCAGCATGGATAGCTTTCTGAACTTTTGGGACAGAAATTGGGGAAATGTGGCAGTTTTTTTCTGTTTTGAGGTAGCTGTCCAGTTTGCGTGCAGAACCGTGAAAGCATCTAGGTATGAAAACACAGTTGCTGCCCTGCAAAACAGTCCTGCATTTTTTGTGAGTGAACACTGTGATGTCCGGGTGGCACACTCACACAGGGGCGCCATTTTGCCGCCATCATATCCTCATTTGTTGTAGTACCCACAAATGAATCGACTTGTCCATGGTTGACTCATATAGCTCAGTAAAACCTAAGGTTGTTGACGTGGCAGAGAATCGTACAGTTTTGAATGATGAGCTTAAGTGAATAAGGTAAATATATCCGAAAAGCTTCAGACATTTTGGATAAGCGATTTTTGAGATACGAGGTCGATCAAATATGGCCACCTGGACATGAGAGTACTGGCTCGGCGGGCTACGGCGCGCAGGTTTTAGGGCAAAAGCTCGTATCGCAGAAGCTCGTTGGAAAAAAGTTCGTCGGAGTTAAGTTCGTCGTGCAGAAGTTCGTTGTGTAAAAGTTCGTGTAGGGCAAAAGTTCGTCGTGCAAAAGTTCGCCTTGAAAAAGTTCGTCTGGGGCAAAAGTTGTCGAAGGTAAAAGTTCCTTGAGGACAACAGTTCGTCGAGGACAAAAGTTCGTCTTGCAGAACTTCGTCAAAGGCAAAAGTTCGTTTAGTACAAAGGTTCTGGGACAAAAGTTCTTGCAGAAGTTCGTCTAGGACAAAAGTTCGTTTGAGGCAAAAAATTGAGTGGGGTAAAAGTTTCTTTAGGACGAAAGTCCGTCGCTTCGAATCACCACCATCATCGTAAGAGTTTGAACAAGAGGTAGTCAGGGGCAAAAGTTCGTCTAGGACAGGTTCGTCTCTCTGGAGGAAAAGTTCGTACTGCCAAAGGTTCGTATGGAAAAGTTTCGTAGGAAAAAGTTGGTAAGGGAAAAATTCGTAAGGGAAGTTTCGAATCAAAGGACAGTTAGCTTTAGGTTCGTATCGGAAAAGGAACGAACCTAAAATTGTTGCTTAACCTAATGTGAGATAACCTTACCTAACCTAAGCTGACCTCTCTTTTGGACCGAACCAAGTCCGATCCCACCCTGTATCGGCCTGCGGCCTCTAGTGTCCTATACTGCGCCTTCTGCGCGAACCCGGAGCCAACCCGTCTCCGATACGAACCTTTTTTTACGAACCTTTGGCCACGAACATTTTTCCTCACGAACCTTTTCCGTTACGAACCTTTTTACCACGAACGTTTTCCATACGAGCCTTTTGCAGTTCAAACTTGTGTCACGAACCTTTTGCGATAAGAGCCTCTTACCATACGAGCCTCGTGCATACAGACCTTTGGGTACGAACCTTTTCCCATACGAAACCTTGACGGACAAACCTTGGTCCGGTTACCCACTTGACTCGGGCAGGTCAGTACGGTACACAGTGGCTAAAGCTGGATGTGCACGAATTTGAATGGGATCAATTCCGGATCCGGCCATGCGTAGAGTATCATTCACCAGCAAGATTCCTTGTACTGTCGTCTGACAGTTGACAAGTTTTCTTGACTAGACATATACTGCCCTGAAGGATTTTCATGCAAGAACCATCTGACACGCACAGTCTTTTTCTGCACGAACTTTTGCCCTAGACGTTGGCCCAGACGAACTTTTGTCGTAAATAAATTTCTGTCAGACGAACTTTTGTCCTGCACGAACTCTTGTCCGAGACGGACTTTTGGTGAACGATTTTTTGCCCTATATGAACTTTTGTCCTGGACGAACTTTGTCCATACGAGCTTTTGTGAGACGAACTTTTGCCCGAGACGAACCTTTGTCCGACAAACGTTTGTCCTTATAAACTATTACCCGACGAACTATTGTCCTACTAACTTTAGTCCGATGAACTTCTGGCGGGAAACCAGCGCGCAGCACTGACGGTGGTATATATATATATATATATATATATATATATATATATATATATATGTATGTATGTATGTATGTATTTCTGTACACAACAGTCCGGGTGATCGATCACATCATGCCATCTTACAATGCGAACACGAGCTATGTATATATATATATATATATATATATATATATATATATATATATATATATATGTGTGTGTGTGTGTGTGTGTGTGTGTGTGTGTGTGTGTGTGTCTTATATATGTCATAATATATATATATATATATATATATATATATATATATATATATATATATATGTGTGTGTGTGTGTGTGTGTGTGTGTGTGAGTGTGCGTGTGTCTTATATTATATATTATATATGTCATATATATATATATATATATATATATATATATATATATATATATATATATATATATATATATATATGCCCATATATACATAGCTCGTGTTCGCATTGTAAGATGGCATGATGTCATCGATCACCCGGACTCTTGTGTATAGAAAACTTCATGTAGAAAACTACACATGAGAGAGTGTACACAAATAAATGCGATCTCAAACACCAATCCAATGTCGACCGGTGTCCTGACGTTTTTCAGGCGCAAAATCAAACACATCGATAGACCGTATTCATCGATATAATCGTAATCGATAGACACTCAAGCAAAAAACTGGTCTATCGATTCTGCTTGCAGATCTCCGAAGTACAAGTGCCCGTGATAGGCGGCGACGGAATGGAACACCGCACTTCGCGCACTTCGTTGACCAGAGTTTTCAGCTCTGCGGCTCGCAGCGCCGCTGACCGTCCAGGCTGGTGTGCATGTGACTGATGCCGTCGTACCTCATGCTGGTCGTGATCTGTGTGGCTGAAGACCTCACTGCAGCTTGTCCTTTGACGGCGGCTGACCTCAGACACGTTTCAGTGACTTTGCGCCCGAAGTCGAGCAGGGAGAGCGTCTTCTCAAAGTCGGCCGCAACGCGATACAGGAGCCAGGCGTTCACCATCGCCATATCCAGCATGTGGGTGATCAGAAACCAGTACCGCTTTTTCCGCGGATGGGCACCTCATTCTCTCCCAGAAGTCATTTGCAGAAGCCAGTCATGCAAGACTACAGCAATCATGCCAGCATTGTAGGCGTTCAACAACTTCGGATACCGCACATCCATCTGCATCTTCTCGCCACGGTTGTACCTTTGGACCGCTCATATGAGTTCGGTTGCGTCGAAGTTCGTCATTACGTTGACCGATTTGTTGTGCTGCCACCTCACCAGCAACACCTCCGATGTCTTCTCGAAGTGCTGCTCATACGTGCCGCACTTCTTAGGCATGCTCTTCATTGACGTGACCGGACATTTCTCCAGCCGGCTCTCGCGTCCGGTGCCGGTGGCCAGCAGGCCACGCCCCTTCACCTTAGCCAGCAGGCTGCGGGAGGTGAATAGTTTGTCTGATTACAACCTCGAGGAGTAACTCATGTAACTCCGGTCGCTGCTCCTTGCCGCTTTACATGTCAGCCTTGTAACAGTACCCATCACTGCCACACAGAGCCCACAGCTTGTACCCAAACCGGGTGGGCTTGCCTCGCATGAACTGTTTTAGCCCATGATGACCGTTATATTTCATCAGTGTGGCCAAGTTCATTTTGCACGGGGTGTCAAGATATGCCAAAAAATCAGAAGATATAAATATCTGAGTGGCCGTGACAGGCATAAAGGTTGCCAACGACCACAATGTTAACAAAAATATTTGTAGCTGGGTGTGCTGATTGTGGAAATTGCTAAAGGATGTGAAAATTCTGAGGGAAGGTGGGAGATGCATTATGAATGAATCCCGTACAGCAAAGATACGACATCAGGATGTGTGCACTTGCAGTTTGCTGCCAAAATGGTTTTCATGTATAATTATTTCCAGCATTGGGATATGGAAAGGAAATATTTGCAGATGGTTATATATATTATAATTTATTTTTAAATGTTTGTTTTATAATCATGTTCGTGGTTATGTGTCATTTTCCGTCGAAAAGCTAAGTCTTTTCAGACTGTATCTCACCATCACCTAGTCGACAGCTACGTCCTTCCTGAATATGCCGAACTTTTGGAATGACGCGCTCAGCTGGCCTAGGAGCGGGCGGACTTTGAACCATATATCCTTGTTCCCTTCCGTGCGCTTCCTATAGTCTTAAACATAAAGATACTTTATCCTCATGTACCGTTGTCTGGCCATCGCGTCGCGGATGATTGTGTGGAGCATGTCGTCAGCCTCCGACGTGTACAGTCGTTTGTTGAGGAACTGCAGTATCCGGAGTACATCAGCACGCCGAAGAACGCCTTCGGTTCCAGCACATCCAGCCGAAACTGCGAGTCAGACGACTGAAAAACGCCCACTTCAGGTGTATTTTTATCCATCTTAAGTATTGTCACACCAGAAAACCGACTCGCAAAACGCTCGCTTCAAGTATACTTTTATCCATATTTAGTATAATTACGCAGTAAAGGACGCAGTGTGACGCCGCAATTACGGGGCTCTTGGGATCGCCATTTGACGCCCAGTGTCACAACATGCGTTTTTGTGGTGTCATCCAGGTCATAGAAAGGATACACGTACACCGTAGGGGGTTGTTTTGTGTGAAACGACACTTTTGTGTAAAAGACTGACGAAATAGTGATACGCACATCCGGACACTCTCAGCTACAACGCCCGCTTCGGCGACGCCCGAAGCCTTGAACCGTTGCGTTCAGATGATCCCTATGCGGACTGCAAACGCTACAACATGTGACTGCTCGTTTTTCATTTAAACCCAACCTTGTCATCAGAAAGTAGTCCTGAAAGATGACAGGACGATGTAGCGTCAGTCCCAACCTGTCATCACTGTTACGTGCTACGAGGAATCGTGTTACTCTATCACTATCGTACGCTGCCTGTGACATCGGCGATGGAGCCGCCCTTTGCGAGGTTTGCCCTTCCCAGTGGTGTCATCTTTCGTGAGAGGGAGAACTATCACTCAAGGCTTGAGAAATCGTAACAATTTTCCTCTAGATGGGCTAGTTATTGGGTTATTTAACAACGCTCTCGACTACAGTGATTATTTCAAATTGCGACCTCCCAGGCCGGTTGTCGCAAAGGACTGCGAAATGTCGTTCTTCGTAACAGTTCCCATGGAAGCAGTCACATTCCTTCTGTGCAACTACACGGTCATTTAAAGTTAACTGATGCACGTGCATATCAAACGCTGCCTCATCTCAGAATGCTGAGCATTCCGAGATGCTATGAGTCCTTTGCCTAAAGTTCTTCGTGGCATAACAGTGAGATGTTTTTTTCAGAACGACAAATATGAATACGCCATAGATAACAGACCAAAATAAGTATATGGGAGAGAGAAGTGTTTACGCCAGAACATAGGTTATTTACCCGAGCGAATCTATCAAAAACTGCCATATGAAAAGTTGAAGAAACAGTTACTATTAGTGTTAGTTGTGCTGACAGTACTATTTTTATATCTGGCACAACTACTGCTTGTACTGACAGAAACATTTAACATGGACGAGAAAACGCATGACGTCACATTGTCGCGAACGCCAGTCGGTGCGAAAGCCAAATATGAGTCACCAGCCGAGACAAATAAGAAGTCAGTAACAGATCTCCGATTACATTCACGTTACAAGTTATCATCCTCAACCTCAACCTTCCGACCTCTTTCAACCAACCTTTCTCGCCACCTCACCTCCCCAGCGCATCTATCGCCTGCGCTGCGGCTCAATGAAGTGTGTAGTGATCGTCACATCCGTCTGAGTGGCAACACCGTCGGAAATCGCTCACTTCCGTCGCCACTGTCTGTCGGGGTGTTCGCGTTTCTGCGGACTGCAAGACGCGCGCTGAAGCTCCTTCGGTGCGGCACTTAATGCGGCGGAGAGGCTGTGAGAGGGATCGAACTTTGTACAGGACTGGGGCGAAACGGCATGACAGTCTCTTCAGCAACCAGCAGAGTTTGCCGCCGCCGGAGCCGAATGAAAGCAACGGCGAACCCAGACCAAGTGAATTTGGCGTTAAATTAGAACAGACAGACTACCTCAGCGAACAGGGAAAACGTCGAGGACACTCAAAACAGAACCAGGTTGGAGAAGTCCCGTATCAACACGATGGAACTCTGTCGGGCTCCGGTATATTGAACTGAATATCGTGCTGGAAGGATACGACAAGAGCAAGTTGACTGAAGCGTAATTCTCAGAAACTCCTCACGTTGATCTCCATAATGCTGAGTCCTGGCAAAGATACGTTGTAAGATTCTTGTGACCGCGGGGGGATATCGTGCTTCCTGCATATCAGCTTTGGTAACACTGTTTTGCGGTAACGTCTTCGTGATGTCAACGAGTAAACTTTGGCTGCGCATCTTGCTTTTTTTACCTTGGAGAACCAAAATCCAGCTCAATTGATCTGTCCACTGTTCATGTGTTTTCAACTGTTATCTTTAGTATAGTCTGTTGTATAGTAAGTTTCTATGTAGTGAGGAGTGATGTAAGTCTGTATGTTGTGTAGTGTGGAATATAGTTAGTCTGTAGTATAGTTTGTAGTCTTATTTGCAGTAAAGTTCATCTCTGAGGCGAAGTATATGCAGCTTGCAACACTTCCATCTTTCAGATGTGTTTAACTCAGTCGTAGATTAAAATCGTTTTAGATCTTAGACCCTGCAAAACATGCCTTCCTGTGGGAGTCGTGATTATGATACCCTGGCGTTCTGTTCCGTTTCATATTTTGTGCGACAGTTTGAGCCGGAATAACAAAGGAGCTAAAGCTAGCTTAGTCTGACCTAGATGCCTTGGTCTGGCGATTTAATGACAATGCTGTCCAGATGTCATGAACGTATAACGTCAGATACTGTTTCCCACTTCTACCCAGTTTACTTCATCTTAACCTTGCACTCGAACGTTGTGACGATGTTTCATTGAACTGCATGTTTTGTAATTGTATTGAACTTCAGATGAATAATGTAACGATCCTTTTTCCGACGGTGCAGTTTATGGAGATACTTGTGCCGCGCTATATACCAGACGAAAAATCGTTTTCTTTTTACCTTAGTCGTAATTTGGTACACAATTGCAAGATATCCAGAGTCATGCTGTTACAATGTGTCGTCCTACGCCAAAACCTTTAATAGCATGTATTGATTCCACCACATGCCGTACTGTACAAAACCGTAAAAAGGGCAGCAGAGCCTGAGAAATTAACGTCAAAATCCGAACCAAGTTGCACAGAGCCAATACAAACAAATTCGCCTCATCTTCCGTAGTGATGAAGAAGATCAAGGAAAAACAAACGAAAAAATGCACAATCACCCAGAGCAAGAGACAAAAAAGCTTTTGTTGTAGCGGGAGTGACCTTTGCTACCATGCCTTCCAAACTAATGCATCAGTTTACGCCACTACACATGGCTTCAGTTGTTGTAGTCGTTCAAGAACAAACAAATTTTAAAACAAGCAGCGAAGACATTTTACAGTCTTTGACATGACCAAATGGAAGCAGACGATGCCACAGACGACTCCTTTAAAACAACAAAATCTGCATCACTTAATCAGCAGCAATAAAAATACATGATGCGTCACCGCTGGCCACAACAGCAGCGATCATTTGTTCCCTTTTTCGTTCAAGGTTTTCGTCAGATCAGTGCAGTCTTCCAAGTTCAGCAGTACTTGCTCACGAGTTCAAAAGGTTGCCAACCGGCATCTCAGCGGTGGACTAGGTGCACTTGGCCAGCGGCCTCCCATGCTGTCGTAAACATCGAGCGGACAGCCAGCTGCCGACGAATCACGGGTTGTAAACACGTCTGGCCCTCAGCTGTCAGGTTTCTGCCGCTCATGGATGTCGTCAGTGATCATCCCTGAAGAGTCCGTGACCCTGGAGCTCCTTCTCAGTCGCTGTAGTCCCGAAGGTCCCGAACACGTCAGTTACCTGCCGCTGGCCATTGGGTAACACTGTGGACCGTCTGTGATCACGAAAGGCGTATGTTAGTGCGGTTGACAGAGAGAGGATGGCACTGCTGACCGTAGTGGGACAGGTCACTGCGGTTGCCGCAGAGTGAAGGCTACTGACTGCAGAGGGTGAATGTCACTGCTTTTCACGGGAAGTGGAAAGTCACAGCGTACTGCGGTGAACGTCAACAGGTGCGGCTGCTGCAAACAGGTCGCCGCTGATTGCGGAGGGTGTTGGTTACTGCGGCTGCCACAGAATGAGGGCTGCCGTTAATTGTAAAAGTTATATGTTTTTTCCGCCGACGCAGAAGAAGGCCACTGCTGGTCACCAAGATGTAGGATACTGCCATTGGCAGACGGTGTATTTTAGTGCTGACGTTGATGGATTTGGTTACTGCCGCTGTCAGAGAGCAAATTTCACTGATGGTTGCAGGGATTTTAGGTTCCTGCGGGTGGCACAGAATGAAGGTTACCACTGGTCACGAAGGCCATCGGATCCTGCGACTGCTCCACAATGAAGATAGCTAGTTGCGGAGAGCGCAGCTTCCTGCTGCTGCCACAGGGCTGAGATCATTGCTGCTCGCGGAGGGTGTAGGTGACGAAGAACTCTTTCGGCTGCTGCACCACGGCGAAGTGGGTCTCGAGCGTCAGCTGCTGGCCCGTCGCCGCGGCGAACGAGAAGCGCTGCATCAGGCAGGTGAACAGCATGAACAGCTCCATGCGCGCGAGCGTCTCGCCCAGGCAGAACCTCTTCCCGATGCCGAAGGGGATGAGCCACTCGTCGCGGCGCACCGCGCCGTCCGGCTTGATGAACCGTTCCGGCCGGAACATCTCCGGGTCGCCCCAGTGCGTCGGGTCGTGGTGCACCGCCTTGATGTGCACGATCACGAACGTGTCCTTGGGGATGTTGTAGCCGCGGAACGACGTGTCCTCCATCGTGCTGTGCGGCACGCCATGCGGGATCGCCGGGCAGAGACGCGCGATTTCCATCAGGGTCGCCTCCGTGAACGGCATGCGCGTGCGGTCGGCGTACGTCGGCAGGCGGCCGCCGAGCACCTGGTCGATCTCGCGCTGCACACGCCGCTGCACGTCCGGCCGCATCACCATCAGCAGAAGCGACCAGCTCAGCGAGGTGGACGTGGTCTCCATGCCGGCGATGAAGAAGTCCATGCCGACGACGCCCAGATTGCGCTCGGTGAAGCCGCGCCTCTCGGCGTCGGGCGCCTCCATCTCCAGGAGGAAGTGGTCGATGAAGTCGCGCGGGTTGGCGTGGTCCAGCGTCTCGGAGTGCTCGCGCACCAGCTCGTGGAACATGCCGGCGGTTGTCTCGCGGTGCCGGATCAGCGGCGCGTAGCCGCTCCACTCAGGGAACAGGTGGCGCATCCACGGCGCCAGGTTCATCGGGTTACTCGGCCCGATCGTCGTGAAGAACTCGTTCACCGTGTCGATGTACTTCTGCGCCTTCGGGTCGCTGCTGTCTAGTCGTTTGCTGGCGACCAGCCGCCAGAGGATGTTCAGCACCGTCAGGTTGAAGCGGAAGTTAACCTTCATCGGCGAGCCGACGGCCTGCTCCATCTCCTTCGCGACCTCCTCGAACTCATCCAGGACAGTCGACTCCATCGAGTTCTTGCCGAAGCCGAGGTCGCGCAGGTGGCGCAAGGCGAAGCGCCGGTGTTCGCTCCAGGAAGGGCCTTCGCTGAACACGATGCCCAGCTTCTGCTGGTAGCTGCGCACGAGAAGCGAGAAGGAGTTGGGTCTCCCGGAGAATTCCGGCCTTCCACAGGCGTCCTTGATGTCGTCGAAGTTCAACAAATGAAGTATCCTGGTACCGTCAGGGGACAAAAGGCCAAAAATGTCTCCAAACTCCTTACGACATCTTTTCACCATTGCGGGAAATTCTCCTCGAATGGCTTCTATCGTTTCCTTTAGGTTTCCAAACACGAGGAATGTTGAAGGACCTGGAAATGAAGAAAAACAGTCACGAAAAGGAATCCTTCCGCATGAACAACGTCGGCTTGTTGAAGCACGCGAAGACAAACCGAGTGTTGGTGTCATAATTTTCGGTTTGTTATTCTAGAGAAATGAGTGCCATTCCTACCGAGCACAAAAACCCGAAAACTATCACTGCCACGAAGAAAAAGTCGCGTAAGGCAAATCACAATCAATAAAACACGGTCAAAAATAATGTGCAATGCTTCTCAACACACTTCGTACACAACGCGCAGGTTATTTGCGTCGAAGTTCCAGGACTCGCGCTCCGCAGAGGAAGGTCAGGTTGCCCGCATGACTTTTCCCGTACATTCTGAGTCATGCTGGCACGATGATTGCTTGTGGTAGTGCGAAGAAGCGTGCGCAGTCATTCATGATCATTCAGCGAAGCAACCAGCTCGTATCGCAAATCGATTGCGGGCGCTCACCACGTGCCAATGTCCTTGTAACTGATTATTTTCGACGACTTCGTGCCAGTAAGTATCTAAAACAACTACTGCATACGCGCAACTTTACCCTTTCGGAATCTGTCCAGACTGGAAACCAATGTCGTGCACAGGGGTCACTACATCTCGTCCGTTTTCGTAAATGGTCTGGCGTTCTTGGCGAAAATACGTGTTATACGATCTTCGTGAGGGTGTTTTATGCTCGGGGTGTTATGCAGGGGAAATAAGAGCCAATCTGCTTTATACATAACCCACAAGCTGCTGCAGCTTTATTTGTACACTCGTTTAAGTGTTTCAATGAATTGAGAAACGACCATTCTCTGGATGCTGACTACGGTTCCTTCAGCTAACTTTTTCGTTCAATCAGTTCTTCAAAAACTATTTCTGCCATTTTAAAACCCTGTGAACGCCTATGAATTTTCTCAAAATTTCAGATTTACGGACAATGATGGAAGTCCCATTTATAAGCTTTCGATTGGTGCTAATTTCGTTCAAATCGGATAAAAAACAACAGTTTTAAAGTCCAAAAATATGTACCATTTTAAATTTTTTGCCCTCCTGTATTCACCAATTTTAAATTTTTTTAAACGTCTTTTTACAAAAATGTAATTCAAGTCGTGGCAAATCCATTGCCGTCTGTTGCAATGAAATCCATTGTGTAGTTCTCGATATCTAAGGGGAGGGCCGAATCCGCTCCCTGCCGCGAATCGGCCGTACCGTCTAGTCCTCCGGGAACAGGGTAAAGCACGGCATTAAAAAACGTTAAAGGGTGCTGCAGTGATTGTTAAAGAGAGACATTGACAACAGCAAACGCTGTTCTAATCTTCAACTCATTCTCTACCAAATGTACCTTCTTAACTGGTCAGAAAATTGTTTGGCCTGATATGAGACGGTGCTTTGGTCTTTCTGTTACAAATTGCCATGTGCAGAAAGCTACTTTTATGGACGAGGAATCGGATACAAATTGTCTGATACGTTTTTTCAATTGATGCAACCTATCTTTTCTGAAGGGTCAGGGACCTGAGGTCAGGCCAGTTGGTGATAAAATGGAATATGCGACAAAATGGGAACAAAATGTGTTTGTCATTCATTTCTGATGACGCATGATATATGCACATTTCAGATTAACCCTCGCCCGACTGGCAGTCGGCGCCGATCACGCTCCTCTAAAAACGATCCGTGAGTTAGAGGCGGCGGTTGACCGCCATCTCTAACTCACGAATGGCTGGTCGCACGAGAAAAATAAACACGCCGTTTGGAAATTCGTGACAAGTCGAGCTCGAAACTGGCCTCATTTTTGTTTTTATTGTGTTATGCAAGCCATTTCCGCCCTATATACGTTTTTTCACAGCCAATAGCATGAAACCGAAAAGCCGCCTAGATCTCAAAGGCCGTCATTAATAACGTCTAGGTAAAGGCAACAATTAACAAGTAAAAGTCCGCAGTTGCCGATACATCTCCTGATTTCTCCGATTTGTTTCGTATATACGCCAAACGTTCAGTTAAAAACATGGCGATTTTTCGCGCTGACAACCAGCGGTCGCCGTAGCCAAACGCGGTATGAAATTAACGGGAACTAATTTCAAGGTATCTTTATTTTAGCGATACAGGACTTTTCATGCAAAATTTCTCAGTTGTAGTGGCCCTTGTGATAGCTTCTCGCGCTTAAATTTGAGAAAATGTAGTAGTTATCAATCTACACAATTGGCACTGTTTTTCGCGAAAGTGTTTATTGCCAAAACAAGAAATTTGTGAAACTTTCTGAACTTCTTGCTATTACTCGCGACTATGCGAACCATTTCTACTATTTTCTACCCGTTCTGAGTCATTCATCGCCGATTTTGACGGCGGTGCATTTCGGCTCATAATGGCTATTCGTGATCTAACCTCAGGTCAATGGCTGGAAGGCATTGATTGCCCATCGAAAGTACCAGGACGTCTGCATCACTTCAAGCTAAAAATGTGGTAAGAAACGGTCGACGTCCAAAAATATACGACGACATGTCTTAAAAATGGCGCTGACATTACGTCAGTGGCCCGTAAAATCCCGACAAATGTGACATAACAGATTTGTTGTATTTATCAAGATCCGTAACATTTAGGGTTTTTACTGTGATGTCTTGTTTTCCGAAAACGTTACGGGGCGTTAAGCGTTTTCGAACACAGGTCCGCTTAACCTAACGTAGGTCAGACACCTGACTTGACCTGAGATAAAAAATGTGGCACAAATTGTACAAATGACCAAGCAAAGAGTACACAAATTTCGTGACGCTACGTTTGTTTGTTCTCTCGCAATCTTGGGAAAAATTTCACGGGGCAGCCACCCCAGTCTGGTGCGAATTAAGCAGTTTGAACACCATCTAATTACCAAACTTGCCGAGTTGCTACGGTTTTGAAGCGAAGGCAGATCCAACCGGCTCACCTGGTGGAAAATTTGGCGGTCGTTTGGGCCTTCGGGCCCACAGAAATATCACCAGTAACGACACGACAGCGGCCACAGCGAAGAGCGTCGACATCGTCAAGCGACGTCCGTGTGCTGCCTTGTGTACTGTGCTGTTCGTCACACTGAACTGCCACTATTATGCGCATTATTTCGAGACTCGGCGCAGGGGTGGCGCCAGGACTGTTACTAGGGAGGGTGAGTGCAGGCCTAGCATTACCGGCCTGGAAGTCTGCATGCACTGTTCTCGTTTTGTTAACAGGATTCCCGCCTCCCCAGTTTCTGCTCCTGGGTCTGCCCCTGCGCAGGGGCGGGTGCTGCTCGGCGGGCGGCGATGAGAAGGTAGAGTGCGACCTTGGACGCGGATTCCGTGGCCTGTCGCCCAAGGTGCGGACAGCTGCCCACGAAGTCGTCCGACCGCTTCAGTTTCACCACAGGTTCCCGCGTAATTCGTGTGTTCTGAAGAGCTTTAGGTGATCATACAGATCTATGCCGAGCACAGCTATTCCACATGAACATCCATTACGTAATACTTCAGGGACAGCAGGGGCGAATTCAGGAACCGTTTCAAGGGATGGGGTTACCTTTAACATCGGAGGTTCTCACGAAAGGCGACACGCTTCCCCTTCTTTTCTGCCTTTTCTCATTCTGCAATATATTCAACCTGTTATACCTCACTACGAATTGGCAGCTCTACAGAATGCCCAAGGCAGGCGCGAAGGCTCCCTTCGTTCGTCCCTCCTCGTCCGCCCCTGATTAATGGGGCCTACAGTGCGACTCCAGTGATCTCATACCAGCTATGCTCCCATACATCGCTTGATCTGTCCGCGAATGGCGAACGATCTTCACAGGCAGCAAAATGCCACAGACGACGCGGTGCCAAGGCTTGGGGTAAAGTTAAGATGTCAACAGTATTAAGAAAAAAAATGCCTTTCTGTGGAAGTTCTGATAATCTCGCACGACCAGACCGGTAATGATGCATGAATTACTCTGCGGACCCAACGCTGCTCCTCGACCATAATGGTGATAATGCCATGATGCTTCGACAACCGACTGATTCTTAGAGGCAGCATTTCATCGAGCTGAGAAAAATAACATTACAACCAAGGGTATTTGACGTCGCTTCTCTATTTGTCGTGCACGATTAGATGTCCTGTCTCAGTCACCCAGCACTGTTAAGTGCCACTTCTAATATCTAGCATCACCATAACAAATCAGTTTCATATGATCCATGAAAAATAAATGCATCTTTTCTCCTTATCCTGTTTCCATGTCTCCTTAAGGTCCCTGATTTGAGTTGGGTGACCAATTGTGGAGTATGACGTCACAATATGTGCACAACGCCGGGCTCGTGCAATGCCTTCTTTGATTAGTCCATATTTATAATGTCCTTACATTGTCCACGCCCAAGAACCTGTATAACAATCGAGGCCGCAGTCTTACAGGCCCGCTTTCTTTCCCCCATAAACGTCGATTTCTCTGTAAGGCAACTGAAATTCCAGGAAAACAACAGTGGCGAGTTAAACTCTGTGCCTGTTGGTTGACACCCCAGGGGTTTGACTTACGTAGTCGGCTGAGCCTCCGTTTCTTGCCGGTTGCGTCGGCAGGTTCTCGTTGGCCGTGTAAAACGTACGCTTTAATGTGGCGTGGTAAGCCGCGTCCGTAAGTTGCCTCGGGGTTCCAGGCCTTTTGTTCACAGATGGAACCCAGATGCAACAGACACAACAGATACATCAAGTTCACCGATTTTGAATGATCGAGGCATGAAAACGTCACAAAATAAGCGTGACACCCATTGACGTAGGCAGAAACTTCATCGGGCAATACCAATCCTTAAGAGGAAAATGATCATTGTCAGACGATTTTGATGGAGAGTAATTACTACGGGACTGTGTTATACCTCAGCCGAAGGGAAAACGCCAGTAACTCCGAATTTTTCCCAGATGTGCATGATGCCATGAGAGCAGCGCACTTCCCAGTCAGCACATATCCAAGGTTATCAAATTGTGCAGCTCCATCCTGCTCCGTTTATACGAGATACGTCAAATCCAGTCACATGCTTTCCCCAAATCCTTCACTGCCTTTCAGTTTTGGACGGGGCCGCGTCGTGCCACCTGAGAAGAGCTCATAGCGTAGTGAACTTTGGAGGAAAGGATCGGATCCGGAGCTCGTAAGCGGGATTCGGTGTCGGCGACCTTGAGGGCGTTAGGCTGGCGCGCCGTATGTGACCTAGTTGTGAGATACGACAGCATTGGTGTCTTCCGAGCCCTGAACGACTCGCGTGCTCCGGTGGCGGTCCGGTCCCTGTTCACTTCACGTACAGCTGTGTTTCTGCGTGCCACGCAGTTGCAGGTGTCGGCGGCCGGCGCCTTAGAACCGCCTATTTTCTGTTTGTCTGAGTCTGTTTGTCTGCGGGCCTCGTCCTGGAACCGCCTCTCGAACCCGTGGAGAGCTTGTATGCAAACTTGACGAGCTATCTCCTATACCTTGACGTTTCTGACTGCCTAGTTTTATCTGTATGACTAATTTTTATTCAATGACGCAGTTAAACGCATTTAAAAGATGGAAATGTTGCGAAGCTATATATGATTCGGGTGAAAGATAAACTTTACCACATTTAAGATGACAGGCTTTACCACATACAGAGTAATTATACCAAACCACATTACATACCGACTTACTATACTACAGACTATACTACAGATAACAGCTGAAAACATATGAACAGTGGACAGATGGTCTGAGTTGGATTTTGGTTCTCCAAGGTAAAGAAGGCAAGATGTGCAGCCAAAATTTACACGTTAACACCAGGAGGACGTTACCGCAAAACAGCGTTACCAAAGCTGATGTCCAGAAAGTTCGATATCCCCCGCGGTCACAAGAATCCTACAACGTATCTTTGTCAGGACTCAGCGTTATGGAGATCAAGGTGGGGAGTTTCTGAGAATTACGTTTCAGTCAACTTATTCTTGTTGTATCCTTCCAGCACGATATTCGGCTTTCAAATTACTACAGAAACCGGACAGAGCTCCATCCTTTTGACATGGGACTTGTCCAACCTGGTTAATTCTCTTGAACGACCTGGACGTCTCCTCTGTTCGCCGAGGCAGTTTCTCGGTTATAATGTAACACTAAATTCACTTCATCTGGATTCGTTGTTGCTTTCATTCGGCTCCGGCGGCGGCAAACCGCTGGTTCCTTAAGAAACTGTCATGCCGTTTCGCCCCAGACCTGTACAAAGTTCGATCCCTCTCACAGATCCCTCCCTCCGCCGCGTTTAAGTGCCGCACCGAAGAAGGAGCTTCAGCCGCAGAAACGCAAACACCCCGACAGGCAGTGGCACCGGAAGTGTGCGGTTTCCGGCGGTGTTGCCACTCAGACGGATCGACGATCACTACACACTTGACTGGGCCGCAGCGCAGGCGATAGGTGCGCTTGGAAGGTGGCCAGAATAGAGGTTCCACGGTTGAGATTAAGGATAACGTGTCACGTGAACATAATCGGAAATCTGTTACTGACTTTTTATTTGTCTCGGCTGACTCATATTTTGCTTTCGCACCGATTGGCGTTCGCGACAATGTGACGTCATGCGTTTTCTGATCCATGTTAAATGTTTTTGTCAGTACAGGTAGTAATTGTGCCAGATATAAAAATAGTACTGTCAGCACAACTGACACTAATACTAGCTGTTACTTCAACTTTTGATAAGGCAGTTTTTGATAGACTCGTTCAGGTAAATAACATATGTTCTGGCGTAAACACTCCTCTCTCCCATATACTTTCTGTTATCTATATGTTCTATTATCCATGGGGTATTCGTATTTGTCGTCCTGAAAAAAATCTTATTGTTATGCCACGAAGAACTATAGGCAAAGGACTTATAGCATCAAGGAATGCTCAGCATTCTCAGATGAGACAGCATTTCATATGCACGTCCATCAGTTAACTTGAAATGGCCATGTAGTTGTACAGAAGGAATATAACTGCTGTCATGGTGACCATTAAGAAGAACGACATTTCGCAGTCCTTTGCGACAACCAGCCTGGAAGGTCGCGATTTGAAATGATCACTGTAGTCGAGAGCGTTGTTAAATAACCCAATAACTAGCCCATCTAGAGGAAAATTGTTACGATTTCTCAAGCCTTGAATGATAGTTCTCCCTCTAACGAAAGATGACACTACTGGGAAGGGCAAACCTCGCAGAGGGCGGCTCCATCGCCGATGTCACAGGCAGCGTTTCGAAGGGCAAACCTCGCAGAGGGCGGCTCCATCGCTGATGTCACAGGCAGCGTTTCTTTTCTGTCAGTCTTGTTTAGCTTTGAGGGGCGTCAACCAACAGGTACAGAGCGTGACTCGGTACTGTTGTTTTTCTAGGATTTCAACTGCGTTACAGAGAAATCGACTTTTACTGAGAAAAGAAACGGGACTACGAGATACATGCGATGCTGTAAGACTACGGCCGTAATTGTTATACAGTATCTTGGGGGTAGGCAATGTAAGGGCATTATAAATATAGACTAGTCAAGGAACACATTGCACGAACCCGGCGTTGTGCACATATTGTGACGTGATACTCAACAACTGGTCAACCAACTCAAATCAGTGAACACCAAACAGGACCAGGAAAAAATATGCATTTCTGAATTTTATCCAACTGATTTGCTATTGTGATGCTAGGGATTAGAGGTGGTACTAAACAGGGCTAGGTACTGAGGCAACACATCCAACTGTGCTACACAAATTGAGAAACTACATCAAACACCCTTGGTTGTAATCAAGGCCCTCTATAGGAGGTATCATCACCAAGCGATTTGTTTAAAATCTGCGGAAGCCGCCGTGTGACGTCACTGGGAGTGACTCCGTCAGCACGCGCCATGGACATTGAATAAACAGCCCAGATCTCGGCCATCGGACGCTTTTCGTTCATCTTCAACCCAATTTTAACGGACACAACATCATGCGGTATGCCATTTTTTCATGAAGGCAAAATAATAATCCGCAAGAAAGGTGCATGTATTATGTGATTGCCGCGTCGGTCGCTCAGTTGGTTAAGCGTCTATTGCCACTGCCCACCATGGCCAGGTGGGTTCGAATCGTCTCGGCCCTCACCTTTTTCTCCTGGAGCGCCTCCGAACTATGCAATTATGTTGGCATAGCGCGATCCAGCGCACGACTGTATGCACAAGCACTGCTTAGCACTGCTTAACCCTCCAAACGACCCATAGAAAGAGATGCTGACTACCGCGCGATCGTGAGGGTCACACCCGTACGTTAAACTTTCGCCTCCGAATTACGCAATTATGCTGGTATAGTGCGATCCAGTGTATGTCACTCTGTGCACGCACTGCTCAGCACGGGCTCTGGCTTTAACCCTATTCCCGGCAGGAGGGGCTGAATCCGCCCCCCTCAGGTTTTTTGCTTGCCAATTCCAGGCTTTTTGACGCAGCTTCGCGAAACGTGGTGACTTTTCCTAGCTGTTCTTTCTACGTGTCGTGACAAAATTTTGTAATTCTATTTTGCTCAGGGGCGGAGCCAGACAACGTTTTTGAGAGGAACCTCAGGCAATTTTTTGTCCATATTGAGGGCAAAAGAAGAATGTCTGCCAAAGAAGCGCTTTTGATACAAAACCTAAAACTTTATGCGAATGTATAGCCAATGCGCAGGAACAGTTTTGTTCACGTGAGGTCATTTTACAAGGTCAGGTCAAGGTTAAAAGTCAGAAATTTGGTTTTATAGTAATAATTTTGGTGCTATTTTTTTCAAATATCAAACTCGGAATATATATGACATAGAAGAGTGTCCTCTACTTGTGCATTAATTTTCAGCTTGATATGAGGTCGGGTCACGGATCTATGACCTAAATTGTCCAGTGCGTGTATCCTACATCACAACAGCGGTAAAATGGAATATTTGAAATGGAGCGAAATCAAATAATTGAAAACGTTTACAGATAATATTAACCCGTCCCCGACTGGTGGGGGCCAGTTGACTGCTCCACCATGTGGTTTTTCTGGGATTGCGAGAGAACCAAACCAATAAACACAGAGTCACGAAATTTTGTGTACCTTTTGCTTTATCAATTGCACATCTCGTGTTAAAATTTTGACTTCAGGTCAGGTCAAGTGCCTGACCTAGCTTAGATCAAACAGACCTATGTCAAAAAAGTTAAGCGCCCTGTAACTTTTTTCCAAAACAAGATATCTCAATAATACTTTCAGGGATTAGTGATCGTGATAGATGCAACAAATCTGCTATCTCAGATTTTTCGGAATTTTCCGGGTCATTGGCCCAAGGTCAAGCCATTTTTAAGACATGTCGTTTTTTGGGAAATTGACGGAATATTTCATAACGTTTTTAGTGTGGAATCAAGCAGACATCTAGTTACCGTCATTGGGCAAAGTATCATTGGCTTCCAGCCATTGACCTGAGGTCAGGTCACGAATAACTGTAGTGAGCCAAAATGCACCACCGTCAAAATCGGCGATAAATTACTCAGCATTGGTAGAAAATGGCAGAACTAGCTTGCACGGACGTAAGTAATACCACGAGCCTCAAAAATTCTGAAATCATAGCATATTTTGGAAATAAACAGGCTTCTCCCGAAGAAAGCTCCGCCAGTTGCGTAGATTGGTAACTAATGAATTTTTCCAAAATTTCAGCATGAAAACCATCACAAGAACCACAAAGATCAATAAAATTTACACAGATCGTCTTTTTTCGCGAAAATAAAGGAACACTAAAATTAGTTCCCGTCAATTTGTTACCGCATACGGGAACGGCGCACGCCTAAAGCTGGCGCGAGAATTGCTGTGTCTTTAACTCAACATTTCGGCGTATACATTGGACAAATGTGGGAAATTACACGTGTATCGGCATTTGCGGACCTTTACTTGTGCGCTGGTGCCTTTACCTTTGCGTTATTAGTCACAGCCCTTGAGATTCAGGCCATTTCTGGGTCTCATTAAGCCGGCTATGAGAAAACATATATAGGACGTAAATTGCTTACATATAATCTAAAAACTAAAATGAGACCAGTTTTGAGCTCTATTCGTCACAAGCTTTCCAATGGTATGCTTATTTTTATCGTGCGACCAACCGTTTGTGAGTTAGAGGGGGCGACCAGCTGCCCCCCCCCCCAGTCGCCCATGTTTGAAACCGACCGACGGTCGTGCGCGGGTTAAAGGCACATGATATCATTCCAAGTGACTCCAAGGTCACTGGAGGTCATTTTAGGTCAAAGGTCACAAGTTGATTTCAAGGAACTGTGATCATGACAGTTGTCCGTTTTCATGTCCCTGGTACCGCCTATGCTAACATTATACAAACATTGTAATGCGATTTGTACTTCTTTAGCATAACATGACTAGCAAAAGCCAAAAAAGCGTTTTTGCCTCTTCTGTTCATTCAGATCATGAAAAACCAATCCTCCTATTTTCAAAATCCTGTGAACGCCTATGAATTCACTCACAATTTCAAATGTGTATACCAATGGTAAAAGTATCATTCATAATCCCTCGATTCATGCCAGTTTCATCGAAATCGGTACAGAAACAACGCAGTTATAGAAGTCCAAAAATACCCCTAATTTTGACATTCCCCTGTATCTACTCCTTTCCAAATTTTCAAAACTTTTTATATAAAAATATAGTTTACGTCATGGTAAATCGATTGCCGTTTGTTGCGACGAAATCGGATGTGTTGTTCTCGAGACCTGAGGGGTGCCCAATCCTCCGTCCTCCACGCCGGGAATGGACCATACCGTCTAGCCCTCCAGGAATAGGGTTAAGCACCCCGTGAACTCTTCGATTCATTTTTCTTTTAGTAATGACAGTAAGTACACGTGATGCACGGTGATTTATTTCAACATAAAAGCAACATAGTTGCTTTTATGTTGATCGGTGCTAGCGCCTTCTAGTGTGTATACCCTTGCGTGTTAAAGTAACCTTGCGTCTCCACAATAACCCCCTCTCTCTTGTCAAGGTACTTTAGAGACCTGACAGACAAAAGCGGCAAACGGAGGCTTGAACCCGGTAATGCTCACAACAATGCGTCAATATACGCCACCATATCTGTTGTGACAATCCGCATCAGGGAGCATGCAATGTAATCATTTCGACCTGTCTAATTTTTCGTAGCCACATGAGTGTCTGAAGTCGCTTCTGGAGCTTGGAAATCCCATCAGTCGACATCATATCAGTAGCCGGATTGTACGCACGCATCATAGGTCCTACGCTGTCAGGGAGAAAGCAACACATGCAGCATATCTGTATCTACAGGATCATATGCACGGGAAATGGCAGCATGTAAAGAATAGGGGCCATTCAGGTCAGATAACCTGATCCAGGGTGATGACCAGCCGAGAGAAAGCGAATCCGAGGGTCCGAGGGTCGATCAAAAGCCGCCTTGGAGAAACTCGGAAGGTCTGTTTACATAAATGCCACTGTTGATGCGCCAGTCGTTCATGACCGAATGCCGCCACGAGCATATGTCACAATCTTTCGTCGCGGCTCAGTTCTAGTTTTCCTGTGATGAAAACGCCTTTCATGTGCCTAGGCGTCCGTCAAGCTCAAAATGATGAAGTCCATAAACGAATAAACTTGAGCAATCGCTCGCTTAACCCTATTCCCGGAGGGCTAGACGGTATTGTTGATTCCCGGTGGGAGGGTGGATTCGGCCCCCCTGAGATCTCAAGAACTACATGTCATGCCCCGCCCCAGGCCGAAAGGCAGTAAAGGATGTGGGGGAAGACATGTCATTACATTAGGAGTGTCCTGACCTTGGGCATAGGGAGGTGACGTATCCGACACAGAGCAGAATGGAGCTGCGCTTTTTGATAACCCTTTCTGCTCCTCCGACTGGGAAGTGCACAGTTCTCATGGCATCATGAGCATCTGGGTAAAAATTCCGAGTTACTGGCGTTTTCTCCTTCGGCTGAGGTATAAGACAATCCCGTGGTACTTATTTCACATCAAAATCGTTTGGCAATGTTTATTTTCCTCGTAGGGACTGGTATTAAACAGGGAAGTTTCTGCCTATGTCAATGGGTGTCAGACGTATTTTGTCACGTTTTCATGCCTCCATCATTCAGAATCGATAAACTTGTTATGTCTGTTGTATCTGTTACATCTGGGTTCTATCTGTGAACAAAAAGTTTGGAGACCTGAGCTAACATGGGGACGGAACTTACCACGCCAGTTGCCACATTAGAGCGTGCGTTTTACGCAGCCAACGAGAACCTGCCGACGCAACCGACAAGCTATAGGCAAAACCGCCCAGAAACGGAGGCTCAACCGACTACGTAAGTCAAACCCCTTTGCGGTGTCAACAAACAGGCACAGAGTTTAACTCGCCAATGTTGTTTTCCTGGAATTTCAGTCGCCTGGCAGAGAAATCGACGTTTGTGGGGGAAAGAAAGCGGGCCTGTAAGACTGCGGTCTCAGTTGTTATACAGTAGGTTGGGCGTGGACAATGTAAGAACATTATAAATATGGATTAATCAAGGAAGGCATTGCACGAGCCCGGCGTTGTGCACATATTGTGACGTCATACTCCACAACTGGTCACCCAACTCTAAGCAGTGACCTTAAGAGACATGGAAAAATGATAAGGAGAAAAGATGCATTTATTTTTAATGGATCATATCCAGCTGATTTGCTTTGGTGATGCTAGGGATAAGGGGTGGCACTCAACATGCTGGATGACTGAGACAGCAGCATGCAATCAGGCAAAGCAAATAGAAAAACTACATCATATACCCCTGGTTTTATTGTTATTTTTGACAGCTCGATGAAATGCTGCCCCTAAGAATCAGTCGGTTGTCGAAGCATCATGGCATTATCACCATTATGGTCGAGGAGAAGCGTTGGGTCCGCAGAGAAATTGTTGCATGATGACCGTTCTGGTCTTGCGAGATTATCAGAACTTCCACACAAAGGCATTCTGCTTTTTTCTTAAGATTGCTGACATCTTAACGTTACCCCCAGCCCCGGCACCAAGCCGTCTGTGACATTTTACTGACTCTGAAGATCGTTCGCCATTCGCGGACAGTTCAAGCGATATATGGGAGCAAAGCTGGTATGAGATCACTGGAGACGCACTGTAGGCCCTATTAGTCGGGGGAGGGGACGAGGAGGCACGAACGAAGGGAGCCTTTGCGCCTGCCTTGGGCACCCTGTGGAGTTACCAATTCGTGCTGAAGTGTAACAGGCAATATATTGCAGAATGAGAAAAGGCAGAAAAGAAGAAGCTTGTCGCCTTTCATGAGAACCTCCGACATGTCAAACGTACCCCCAACCCTTGAAACAGTCCTGAATCCACCCCTGCCGACCCGTAAGTATTACGCCATGGATATTCATGTGGAGAGCTGTGCTCGGCATAGATCTGCATGATCATCTAAAGCTCTTCAGAATAGACGAATTACGCGGGAATCTGTGGCGAAACTGAAGCGGTCGGACGACTTCGTGGGCAGCTGTCCCCACCTTAGGCGACAGGCCACGGAACCCGCGTCCAAGGTCGCACGCTACCTTCTCATCGCCGCCCGCCGAGCAGCACCCGCTCCTGCGCAGGGGCAGACCAAGGAACAGAACTGGGGAGGCGGGAACCCATTCACAAAACGAGAATAGTGCATGCAGACCTCCAGGCCGGTAATGCTAGGCCTGCATTCACCCTTCCTAGTAACAGTCCTTGCGTCACCCCTGCGCCGAGTCTCGACGTAATGCGCATCAAGGCGGCAGTTCAGTGTGGTCGTCGCATCCTTGACGGCACATTGCAGCAAGCAAGGCAGCGCACGGACGTCGCTTGACGATGTCGACGCTCTTCGCTGTGGCCGCTGTCGTGTCGTTACTGGTGGTATTTCTGTGGACCCGAAGGCCCAAACGACCGTCAAATTTTCCACCAGGTGAGGCCGGTTGGATCTGCCTTCTCTTCAAAGCCGTAGCAACTCTGGAAGATTCGTAATTAGATGGTGTTCAGGCTTCTTATTCGCACCACTGGGGGTGGCTGCCCCTTGAAATTTTTCCAAGACTGCGAGAGAACGAACAAACGTAGCGTTACGAAACTTTGTGTACTTTTTGCGTAGTCATTTTTACACTTTGTGTCACATTTTTGATCTCAGGTAAAGTCAGGTGTATGGCCTATGTTAGGTTAAGTGGATCTATGTGTAAAAACGCTTAACGCCCCGTAAGGTTTTCGGAAAACAAGATATCACAGTAAATACCATGTCAGGGATGTCATGTCAGGGATTTTGATAAATGCAACAAATCTGTTATCTCAGATTTCTCGGCATTTTACGGGCCACTGACGCAATGTCAACCCCATTTTTAAGACATGTCTCTTATCATATTTTTGATATGAAGTGATGCAGACGTCCCGTTACCCTCGATTCTAGCCAATTAACCTGAGGTGAGGTCACGAATGACTGTTATGAGCCGAAATGCAGCGCCGTCAAAATCAACGATGAATGACTCAGAACGGGTAGAAAATGGTATGTCTGGCTCGCACAGTTGCGAGTAATACCAAGCAGTTCAACAACTTTCACAAATTGTTTATTTTGGCAATAAACATTTTCGCGATAAAAGCAGTGCCAATTGTATAGATTGATGACTACTACAGTTTTCCAATTTTAAGCGAGAGAAACTATCACAAGGGCCACCACAGCTAAGAAATGTTACACGAAATGAGTTGCCGTGAATTTCATACCGCGTTTGACTACGGCACCCGCCGGTTGTCAGAGCGAAAATCGCCGTGTTTTGAACTCAGTGTTTCGGCGTATGTATTAAATCAGAGAAATTAGACATGTATCGGCAACTGCGGTCTTTTACCTGTTCATTGTTGCCGTTCGTTATTAATGACAGCCTTTGAGATCTAGGCCGCTTGTCGGTTTCACGCAGTCGGCTGTGACAAGACGTATATACGATGGAAATGTCTAAAAAATGGCTTGCATAATATCCAAAAGCAAAAATGTTTCCTAAATTATTACGTCATCAGAAATGAATGGCAAATGCATTTCACTCCCATGTTGTCGCATATTCTATTTTGTCACCAACTGACCTGACCTCAGATCACTGACCGTTGACAAACGGTACATCACATCACTTAAAAAACTTACCAGATGTTTTGTATGCCATATCTCGTTCATAAAAGTAGCCTCCTGCACATGGCAATTTCTAGCGAAAAGAACAAAACATCGTCTCAGAACGGTTCACCTGAGGTCAGGCGAAACAATTTTCTGACAAATTAAGAAGGTGCATTTGGTAGAGAATGGGTTGAAGATGAGAACAGCGTATTGCTTTTGTCAGTACCTCTCTTTAACAATCACTGGAGCACGCTTTAACGTTTTTTTTTAATGCCGTGCTTAACCCTGTCCCAGGAGGGTTAGACGGCATGGCCGATTCGCGGCAGGGGGCGGATTCGGCCCCCCCCCTCAGATGTCGAGAACTACACATCGGATTTCATCGCAACAAACGGCAATCAATTTGCCATGACGTGAACTACACTTTTAAAAAAAAACGTTTTAAAAATTTTGAAACGGGTGGGATACAGGAGGGCAAAAAGGTTAAAATGATAGATATTTTTGGGTGTCTCATAATTCTGTTGTTTTTGAACTGATTTCAATGGAAATTGGCATGAATCGAGAGATTATAAACTGGGCTTTCATCATGGCTCAAAGATCTCAAATTTTGAGAACATTCATAGGCGTTCACAGGGTTCTCAAAATAGGATTAGTTTTTTTCCAAAACTGATTCAGCAAAAAACTTCGCTGGCAGAATCATAGTCAGTCTCCAGAGAATGGTCGTTTCTCAACTTATTGAAGCACTTCATCGAATGTATAAATGAAGCTCCAGCAGTGTGTGGGTTATGCATACAGCATATTAACTCTTACTTTCGCTACATAACACCGCGAACAGAAAACACCCTCACCAAGACTGTGTAACAGGTATTGTCGCAAAGAACGCCAGATCATTTACGAAAACGGACGAGGTGTAGTGCCCCCTGTACGATATTGGCTTCCAGTCTAGACATATGCCGCAATGGTAAATTTGCGCGTATTCAGTAGTTGTTTTGGATGCTTTTTGGGACACAGTCGTCGAAAATAATCAAGACAATTACAGGGACATTAGCATGATGTTCACCGCCGCAATCGATTTGCGATACCAGCTGGTTGCTTCGCTGAATGATCATAAATGACTGCGCACGTTTCTTCGCATTACTAGAAGCAAACACCATGCCATCATGACGCAGCATGTACCGAAAAAGTTATGCCGACAACCTGACCTTCCTTTGCGGAGCGCGAGCCTTAGAGTTTCGACCTAAATAACGTGCACTTTGTGAACAAAGTGTGTTGAAAAAGTATTGCATATTATTTTTCACCGTATTGTATTGATTCGCATTTGCCTTACGCGGTGCTTGTGAAGACTTTGGCTTCATGGCAATGATAATTTTCGGGTGTTGCTCGGTAGGAATGGTATTCATTTCTTGAGAATAACAAACCGAATATGATGATACCAACACTCAGTTTGTCTTCGCATCATTCCACGAGCTGACGTTCATGCGGAAGGATTCTTTTTCGTGACTGTTTTTCTTCATTTCCAGGTCCTTCAACATTCCTCGTGTTTGGAAACCTAAAGGAGACGATAGAAGCCATTCGAGGAGAATTTCCCGCAATGGTGAAAAGATGTCGTAAGGAGTTCGGAGACATTTTTGTTCTTTTGTCCCCTGACGGTACCAGGATACTTCACTTGTTGAACTTCGACGACATCAAGGACGCCTGCGGAAGGCCGGAATTCTCCGGGAGACCCAACTCCTTCTCGCGATTCTCGTGCGCAGCTACCAGCAGAAGCTGGGCATCGTGTTCAGCGAGGGCCCTTCCTGGAGCGAACACCGGCGCTTCGCCTTGCGCCACCTGCGCGACCTCGGCTTCGGCAAGAACTCGATGGAGTCGACTGTCCTGGACGAGTTCGAGGAGGTCGCGAAGGAGATGGAGCAGGCCATCGGCTCGCCGATGAAGGTGAACTTCCGCTTCAACCTGACGGTGCTGAACATCCTCTGGCGGCTGGTCGCCAGCAAGCGACTAGACAGCAGCGACCCGAAGGCGCAAAAGTACATCGATACGGTGAACGAGTTCTTTACGACGATCGGGCCGAAGAACCTGATGAACCTAACACCGTGGATGCGCCATCTGTTCCCCGAGTGGAGCGGCTACGCGCCGCTGATCCGGCACCGCGAGACAACCGCCGGCATGTTCCACGAGTTGGTGCGCGAGCACGCCGAGACGCTGGACCGCGCCAACCCGCGCGACTTCATCGACCACTTCCTCCTGGAGATGGAGGCGCCCGACGCCGAGCGGCGCGGCTTCACCGAGCGCAATCTGGGCGTCGTCGGCATGGACTTCTTCATCGCCGGCATGGAGACCACGTCCACCTCGCTGAGCTGGTCGCTTCTGCTGATGGTGATGCGGCCGGACGTGCAGCGGCGTGTGCAGCGCGAGATCGACCAGGTGCTCGGCGGCCGCCTGCCGACGTACGCCGACCGCACGCGCATGCCGTTCACTGAGGCGACCCTGATGGAAATCGCGCGTCTCTGCCCGGCGATCCCGCGCGGCGTGCCGCACAGCACGATGGAGGACACGTCGTTCCGCGGCTACAACATCCCCAAGGACACGGTCGTGATCGTGCACATCGAGGCGGTGCACCACGACCCGACGCACTGGGGCGACCCGGAGGTGTTCCGGCCGGAACGGTTCATCAAGCCCGACGGCGCGGTCCGCCGCGACGAGCGGCTCATCCCCTTCGGCATCGGGAAGCGGTTCTGCCTGGGCGAGACGCTCGCGCGCATGGAGCTGTTCATGCTGTTCACCTGCCTGATGCAGCGCTTCTCGTTCACCGCGGCATCGGGCCAGCACCTGACGCTCGAGACCCACTTTGCCGTGGTGCAGAAGCCGAAAGAGTTCTTCGTCACCTACACCCTCCGCGACCAGCAGTGATCCCAGTCCTGTGACCAGCGATAACCTTCATTCTGTGCGACCCACAGGGACCTAAAGCCTCTGCAGCCAACGGTGAAATTTGCTCTCTGACAGCGGCAGTAACTAATAGTATTACATAGCGTTCGTGATCACAGGCAGACCACAGCGTTGCCTTACAGCCAGCGGCAGGTAATCGACGTCTTCGGCGGGCTCCGGGACTGCGGTGACTAAGGACGAGCTCCAGGGTCACGGACTCTTCAGCAACGATCACGGACGACATCCGTGAGCGGCAGAAACCTGACAGCTTAGGGCCAGACATATTTGGAACCCGTGATTCGTCGGCAGCTGGTGATGGGCTGTCCGTTCGATGTTTACGACAGCATGGGAGGCCGGTGGCCAAGTGCACCTATTCCACCGCTTAAATGACGATTAGCATCCTTTTGAACTCGTGAGCAGGTACTGCTGAACTTGGAAGAATGCACTGATCTGACAGAAACATTGAACAAGAAAGGGCATAAATGATCGCTACTATTGTGACTAACAGTGACGCATCATGTTCTTTAGTGCTGCCGATTAAATGATGCAGATTTTGCCGTTTTAAAGGAGTCGCCTATAACATCGTCTGCTTCCATCTCTGGTCATGTCAAACACTGTAAAATATCTACGCTGCTTGTTTTACAGTTTGGTTGTTAAATGACTGAAACGACTGAAGCCATGCAGTGGCGTAAATTGTGTGATTTTAGAGATGTGCGCCTTTTAAAATGCCGTCCAAAATATGAGGAGAAAACTGCAAAGAAGGGTCGAAAATGTCAACTTCTGACACCTTCTCGGACCGTACAGGGTATTCCGTACGACTTTTGGAACGAAACGGGAAAGGGATATTTGTTTTAGCGTTAAAACGTGGAATGCGACAGCTTCCTTTCATTTTGCGTCTTGGATGGGGATTTCGGGTCGAGGTCATATCAGGTCATTGACCTATGGCGTTATTTTTTATGTTTTGCAGATCAGGATTTCTGACAACACGGGATAGCTTGAGTGTAGATAAGATCTCCACACATATCTTTTGGCGTATTTTCAGTGAAGGTAGCCAACATTGGTACATTTGGTCGCCTCCAGCGTTCATATTTATCTGTGCATGAGTATGTATATATGTATATAAATGTGAGTATCAATGTCCAAAACGTGCTTTAGTAGGATGTTTGAATGCGCATTTCAGACAAATCGGCATGTTGCAAAACAAATCTGGACCAGGTCACAAAAAGTTACCCTTGACCTTTGTGATGTTGATCTGAAATGACCGTGGTATATACATATAAGCGTATCCACGTGCGCACGTCTTTTTATCAGGGTCTTTGAATATATATTTCATACAAATCGACATGTTCCAAAACAAATCTGGAGCAGGTCCAACATATTGGACCTTGATCTTTAATGACCTTCACCTTTATTGACCCCGCTGTTTTGAAACGTATCTGTGTGCGCACACGTCTTTTTATTTGGGTCTTTAAATGCATATTTCATACAAACCGACATGTTGCAAAGCAAATGTGGATTAGGTTATAAGCTGTGTGGCCTTGACCTTTGATGACCTTGACCGTTATAAATCCTTGCTTTTTTGTTGGTACACTTATGCTCAAATGACGTCGCATAATTGTGTCCAAACAGCAATCTTAAATAGGACGCTGGTTCTTTCACAAAGTTCCCATTTGTCAGCGCCAACCGTCGTTTCAGTTATGTTTGCGTGACTACAAAAGCCTGAAACCTCAAAACTTTTTGGGCAGTTTTCGATTTTTCTGAGTCAATCGACGAGTTATCTAATTGCCAAAAACGTCACAAGGTGGCAGCTGCCAGCTCCGATTCGTTCTCGAGATATTCAGGAAAAACAGCTGGGGACACAAAAAGACCCTCTTCCAGTGCGCGTCTTAAAGGTAAAGAAAGACTGCGCTAGTAAAAATCATAATTATCTTTAATGCATCCTCGAAACCCGGGAAAGAGGACCGTGATATTCGTGACTGGTTTGATTCAGAAGAATTCGCCTTCTTCAAATCATGCATTTTTCCTTGAAAATGGCCGTTTTCCACACACGCCTGCTTTACATTGAGCATAAGCTCATTTTAATTACACCAACTCAATAAATTTAGAGCGCACTGAAATGCGAAATGACATGCTGTTTGACCTCATTTGGCCTATAAGCTTTTGATGCATGTTTGATGTTCCCAAATCAGCCACTTTATTAGACGTGGAACCAGATTTGCTAGTATGCGTCGTACGATTATCGGACATAATACCATTTGGTTTGAAATGCAAAAGGTTGCAAAAAAAACAACGAATACAGGACGGGCCTATACTGCAGAGGGAAAAATTTGGAATGCCAGCTATCAATCTGGAGATTAATGTAGAAAACCGAAAAAAATAAAAAAAGGAATCGTCGAACAAAGCATACAATAAAAAACAAGGAATGTGTTCAACATGAACACATTCATGGTGAACAAGACACAAACATAGAGAATGTTTAAGAGATACAACGAAGAAGCAAAAGTGTAAACCGGCTTTATATCAAATGATACATGATTGAATGACATAGCATTAGGGCAGGAATCAAGAACGGACAGGCTAAATATTTAACTGAAAAATACTGCAAGACGCCATATAGAGCAACACGATGGGTGCAGGAAAGGACTTCTCCCGAAAACGGGTGGCATCCTAGCAGTCACGCCGTGAAACTTCTCCAAGGATTGCACGTCATCTCCCAAATGCCTGAGGTATTTAGCTAGATAGAGTTTTCTAAAATGAATATTGTAATAGTTTCAAGGGAGTGTTGAACCACTTTTATGCTACTGAACCACTGAACCGACCGGACAAATATCCTGTTTGCGCCCTGGAATTGATGGTGTGGCTGCAAAAATAATGACATTTTTCGTCGAATAATATGCGGTGTTCGAGTGCTGGACGTAAAAATTCTTTCTCTTTTACCAGTGGTCTTTTGATGATAAACTATGATTCTTGTTGCCAGCAACCTTTCACGAGGTAACAACGCAGGGCAGTGAGTTATAAATATTTTCCGTTGCCTCTCTGATACAGAAACTGTACAAAATACCGCCAGTCGCCGGCGAGGTGCCGTGATGATTACCGCATCCGTGAACAACGGTTACCATTTGGAAAGGAGTGGAAATGTTCGAACAATTGAGACTTGATTTCCGTTCGAGATCTTGACAGACGGAAATCTGGACTATCTTACATTCAGGATCTTGTCCTGTTGCAATATTCAATCTCTGAGGTATTTAGTTGCTACATAGTGTCCCACTGCATATTTTGCAATGGGAAAGTTAGCCATTCTATACCCGCCCACCTATTATACCTCCCTGATGCGATGGTACCTAGTACGACCTTGATACGATGATAAAAAGTAAAACATGGCGATATTTTGTCATACGGCATTTTCCCGATGTTATGTTTTGTCCCGTAATATTTTTCATGGTGACATATATATATATATATATATATATATATATATATATATATATATATATATATATATATATATATATATATATATATCCATAGGTGGGCATCGTTACTAAAAAATGTAACTTCGTTACTCGTTACTCCGTTACTCAAAAAAGCCAGTCCGTTACTCGTTACTCCGTTACTCTGCCTTAAAAAGTAACGGAAGTTACCGTTACTCCGTTATTCCGTTACTTTTTTAAATGCGGTGAAAACCAAATGAACGCGGGTTTTAAGTCTTTTATGCTGCTTTGTGGTTGTAAAACGCATTCCATATACAAAGGGAAGAAACAAAAAGCTCCTACCCAAAACACTACGCTAGCTGCCCACTGCCCTCACCAGCCGTTGTAGAGTCGGCGGCGCCGGGACAACAGCCGCGGCGGGTATTCTACCACTGTGTTAGCCACAATGTTCAAACCAACGAATTCCTGTTCATTGCCCGCGGCGCCGACGGAGCGGGAACAACCGGCGCTGGAGCGGACGCATGCAAAATGCGACAAACGGCGGACATCTATCGACTGGGTTTGATCAACAATGCCTCTCGAAGTATCCGCCCTGAACATAATGGTCTCCGTTCAGAGCTCGTTTCGGTCTCGCGAACTTCTTGTTTTGTTTTGAAATTATATGTGTGTATTAGTTTGTGTACGAGCGCGTGCGTGGAGGTAAGATTCCTGATACCCCTGACGTTTTTTTAATACCAAACGACGAAGGACTCAAAAAAACATGACTGATATGGATTTTATTATTGTGAAATAAAAGACTAAAAAAGGTGCTTTAATACCTCTTCAGCACCCTTGAAAAGACAAATTAGCTATAAAAACATGGTCATAAGTAAGATGCAACGGAGGATGTTAGCCGTTCACAAGTGGAACATTTTGGAACGATGACGTGACCTGACCTGACCCCTGTGAAAGGCCAAAATTGATATCAATGAACTGGCTATTGTCTTACGGTTCAGTATATGCCGCTTAAGTTCAGCTTTTCAGGGACAGGGTATTGTGTCTATTTACGTAATTCCAAGAACGTGTTTTGACCTTTCATGGCGTCTGGTGGCCTCAAAATTGGTCTGAGGTCAAAACTCTTGAATGTTTTCGTCTCGGTTTGACAAAACCTTTCCGCCGGTGTTTTCCTTTTTTCCGTGCGATATCTGGGAGCCGAGATCCTGGGAGGTGCGGAAATCCGCGCTCCCCCTCCGGCCGGGCAAAGGGCATTCTGAGCCCGGCCGGAGACGGGTTAAAAACACTTCATTTAACCCTATTCCCTGTGGGGGGGGGGCAGATTGTGCTACCCGTGTCTTTTTGCTTGTCGCTCCCACACTGTTTGCCGCAGCGCCACAAGATTTTCTGGCATTTCATGGAATTGATACACAAGTGTTTTGTCAACATTTAAAAAAAAATCGGTCCCGCAGAGGCGGTTCCAAGCCCCCGTTTTCGGCGGTAATCTGCTGTGCGTGAAGCTGCAAAGATGTGCGGTTCACTATCGTGACATTCTGAGTAGAAATAAAGATCACTGACTCATTTATATAGTCATACACATCCTAAACAATGCGTATGCACACACATTTTCAGGCGAACGCACACCCAGGTACTGAAAAAATAGGGGAGCACACTATTGTGCTTATGGTGCCCTCCCAATTTTGTTTACCTGGATCCACCTCTTCGCTACATATAAACTTAAACTGGCTTGCTAGTTGTACATCTGATGTTGATATCACCCAAAACAAACAAAAGCAAAGGAAATTTCTTATTTCAAAAATCACCCTTTCTGCCCTCCCTGGAACTGCCTATGGTTTTCTGTTTTAAATTTCAGCTTTCGGTATATAAAAGACTTGGACATTTCAAGCTGAGCCGTGTTATTCCCATCAAAATTGGTTGGTAAACACGGCCGCAGTGGCCTTTCAAAATCCCGAAATTTTGGAGTTTGTTTGCCCCCACGCCCTATTTTTGCAATTTTTGAGTTTTTGGGGTCTGGAATTCGAGATCTCGTTGAAACATATTAAATGGCATTTATTCCATCAACATTGGACGAATGCATCTCGAGATCTCTGGAAGGGCGGGGAGGGAAGGGGAGGCGGCAGAATTGGTAATCTTCACCTTTCGGCCAATGCATATTTTTCGAAGGTGCAAAAGTGGCAACGGCTCATATCATGTTTGAGTTTGGGTCCTCACTTCTGCGTCTACAAAAAATAATGTGTCAGGCGAAAGGTGTTTCGGCCAGTTGATATTTTTTTCGGGAACGCAGGAGTGGTGACTCGAATCGCATGGACAATGTAGGCTGTCCTCCAAGTCAAAAATGATTTAACCTAACCTAACCTAAAACCTACTGTATGGTTGCAGGGATTGCCCCAGATGGGCATGTAAAACTAATTTTTTGTTAGGTTCAATTTGCCTGTTTTTTGGTTTGGTTAGCTCGTATCGGCTGAAGGCAAACATGTGTCAACTGAATCAAAATTCAAGAGTTACCTAACCAAGTCAGTTCACACATCAAGTAGGGGCCAGTGCTTCGAAAAATACCTGAATGGGCTAAATTGTTCACACAACTTGTGTTGCCACTTCCGCGTCTCCAAAAATTACGCGTAAGCGTCGGCCGAAAGGTAGATTACCGCAGATCTGCCCCCCCCCCAGGGTAATGTGAATCTCACTGCCTGCAGAGAATATGGTTAAGGCAAAAAGTCCAAGCAATAGTCGACAAGCTTCATAATTATGCTTCACTACTGACAACTTATTGTGCACATTCTGTTGTCACCTGGAAATGCCGTAAATAATGCTTCCTCTTGATATGTGCCTTTAGGTTTGAAAGGCTACTCTTGTGACCCTTGATTATAACCTCTTTCGGCCGGCACAGGACATACGTAAAAACGACGTTTTTCCCTTCCTCCTTAAACTCAAAGTACGCTTCTAGATGTGGCCATGGGTGACCCAGACCGGGCTCGTCCTCTGCCTCCGAAGCTGAGGCGCTGTCGGACTTGGAGTCAAGGTTTTCGACCTCCAGTGGCGCCGTAAAGACGCCTTGATGGGACATTTTAGTGTCAGGTAGTTAAAATTTCAGGCCAGTCAAGAATCAATCACCACTCCATCACCCCATGGACGTCACAGATCCAAGGCCATGGCGGCAGTAATCATGTGCTCCACAGCCTTGAGTGATGTTGGCGGGGAAAAGTGTGGCGGTGGTAAGCAATCCGTAACTAACTTGAGACAACATTGAAAACTGCCGTCAGCTGGCTGTTCCAGTATAAATGACAATAACTTTGATAACTTTCAGCCTGAAAAATGACGACTGGTTAATTTATAATTTTAAGTCATATCAAACTTACGCATAATTCAATACTTTTGTCCCAAAGGAGACCAAAGTCAGCTGGCCTTTATACTGAACCATTGCCGCCAGCTTGCCGTCAACGTTTATCAGCTGACGAATATTGTCAACAAGTCTACTCCGCGATTGTCAGCTGAGTGCGCGCCCAGCCGCGCTTGTATCGCCGCACGCTATTGGGTGTTGGCTATTCAAGTAGCCAATGGCGTGTGCCGATGCAAATAAAGCCGGGCGGTGTCTGTAAGGAGTTTAAAAAGTAACGGAGTAACGGAGTAACGGAGTAACGGACCAAAAAGTAGCGGAGTAACGGACCACAAAAGTAACTTCCGTTACTCAGTCCGTTACAGTAAAATAAAAGTAACGGGTCCGTTACTCCGTTACTCAAAAAAGTAACTTCGTTAGTAACGGAGTAACGGAGTAACGGACCAGTGCCCACCTATGTATATATCGCCATCCGATACTTATTCATCCTAGATATTTGGTCCTTCGATGTTTTACCGTTTGTTCTTCATTGGTCGGCATTCATTCTGCTGGATATTTTGCTTTCGACTTGTTTTGGATATTTCCACATTCCATATTTCTCCATACCACATTTTGTGGGGTAATCGCATCGTCCCTAGTCCTGAGATTACGACGGGTAGATCGCGGGCTACAAATCAATGCTGGCAACAACAAACCAAGGCCGGAGACAAACCGAACCAAACCAATGGTGTGCGGTAGAATGCATGTATTAATCACATGCGACATCAAGGAATTGTGATCAGTTTGTGCAATGTCTTATGCTTAGCATTGCTGATTTATCCTGCAGTTGTTCTAATGCTGCATATGCAAGTTCGTTAACATCAAACAGAATACAGATGCCCCTTACTTAACCCTATTCCCGGAGGGCTAGACGGTATGGCCGATTCCCGGCAGGGGGGGGGGCGGATTCGGCCCCCCCCTGAGATCTCGAGAACTACTTATCCGATTTCATCGCAACAAACGGCAATCAATTTGCCGTCACGTGAACTACATTTTGATAAAAAGAAATTTTCAAAATTTTGAAATTTGTGGATACAGGGGGGCAAAAAAGTCAAAATGGGGGGTACTTTTTGACTTCTTATAACTCCGTTGTTTATGGACCGATTTCGATGAAACTGGCATCAATCGAGAGATTATGGATAGGGCTTTTACCATGGGTATGCAAATTTGAAATTTTGAGAAAATTCATGGGCGTTCACAGGGTTTCAAAAATAGGAGGATTAGTTTTCCAATAACGGAATGAACAAAAGAGGCCAAAACACTTTTTTAGCTTCTGCTAGTCATGTTATGCTAAAGAAGTACAAATCGCATTACAATGTTTGTATAATGTTAGCATAGGCGGTGCCAGGGACATAAAAAAGGGGGAACTGTCATGGTCACACGTTTCTCAGATCAACTTGTGACCTTTGACCTTAAATGACCTCCAGTGACCTTGGGGTCACCTGGAATGATGTCGTGTGCATTCAATATTATCTGTAAACGTTTTTAATCGATTAAATTCACTCTATTCCAAAAAATTCATTTTTTGGCTTTTGCGATATAGGGTACGTGCACTGACATTTTAGGTCATAGCTCCGTGACCTGACCTGATATCAAGCTGAAACTTGGTACACAAGTAGAGGGCATCTTTATACGTCATATATGTTCCGGGTTTGGCATTTGAAAAAACGGCGCCGAAATTATTGCGAAAAAACAAATTTTGACTTTTCACCTTGACCTGACCTCGTAAAGTGACCTCAGATAAACAAAATTACATATGCACATTGCCCAACTTTTTAGCTATATATTTATATAAAGTTTTAAGTAGTATCTTAAAAACTCTGTTTTTGGCAGACATTTTCCTTTTACCCTCAACATGGCCAAAAATAACCTGAGGTGCCTCCCAAAAACGTTGCCTGGCTCCGCCCCTGAGCAAAATAGAATTTCGAAATTTTGTCACGGCGCGTAGAAGGAATAGCTAGGAAAAGTCACCAAGTTTCGTGAAGCTGCGTCAAAAAGCCTGGAATTGGCAAGCAAATAACCCGAGGGGGGGCGGATTCCGCCCCCCCCCCCCCTGCCGGGAATAGGGTTAAGAGTAGCAGTGCTTCGTGTTCCTGTGCATATCGCAATGCCATCATTATCAATCAAACCCATATCCGTTCAGAAACTGCATCATTTCCTCGTAACCATTAACATATTGCTTTGCAGACGCTAATGACCTGGGAAGATAGAAACATCAATAAGAGCAGTCTCTCATCTCGATACCCGTCGATGAATGCAAGTCTACCATATAAATGGTAGTGAGCTTCTTGCTACATGCTTTGCAGACGCTAATTATCTGGGAAGATAGAAACATCAATAAGATCAGTCTCTCATCTCGATACCCGTCGATGAATGCAGGTCTACCATATAAATGGTAGTGAGCTTCTTGCTACATATTGGCAGGGAATTGTCGGATACGAAATTGCCAATCCCTTTTCGAAACGTGGTTGCTACACACCAAATAGGTCCGAGTTCATACAATGGAGCCAAGAAATTCTGCATGAACCTATTTGTACTGTACAAATGACACCGGAAGACCAAAAGTCGTACCTGTGAATCGTTCAAGTGTTCCTAGCGTCACAACGAACGCAGCCAGTCAAACACTGCAGCAATGTAGTGACATCAGTCGGTTGTTTAGCCAGACAAAGATGAATTCCTCAAAGTTCTGTGAAAGTTAATTTCATGATTAAAGTATTGCATGAAAAAGGTACTGAGGCCGATTTTGTTGAAGAAATTACATGATGATAACCCGGCCCTGACTGGGGGTTAATCCACTCACTCCCTAACGTTTTAGAAACATTACAAGAATATAAACAAGTGCAGCGCGGTAAAATCTGAAGTCCATTTCGCTTGGTCCTTTTCTACATGTTATGTCAAAGTTTTGATCACATATCGAGTCACCTTGCTTTGTTTCGGAAACAAGACGCCCCAATGAAACTTGCAAGAATTAGAGGTTTTGCAGGTGCAACAAATCTGCTGTCTCAAATTTGTTCTGAACTTTTAGGGTTACCGATACTTTTACTGTTACTCTGAAATAAATCAAAACTAGCGCGGTCATGCCACGTCCCCGCGGCATTGTTGAGTACGCCTTTGGTTTTTAATTAAGAAAAGAATTTTGAAAATCGGTCCATAAATACCAAAGTTACAAATAAGGAATCAATTGAATTAAAGGAATTAAATCAAAAATTAAAGGAATCCTTCATGGATACCTGATGTCACAGGGCTGCCATATCATTTGGTAGCATGTTGCGCAAAACTACTGCAGTTTTGTTATTCATTTATTCACTCTATTGCGATATGCACGGACACAAACGGAAACAAAACAACGCAGTGATATGCAAGGAATTATGTCATACACATCACGCAAGTCGTCCAACCCACCGAAATGCATACCATTCGAATGCACCGCGAGACACTGGAAATGCCGTAATACCTGCTGCCGGCAACGGGCACAGTAACACATATGCAAATTACAGCGCATGCATGCATACATACATCAGTGTATATCATAAATTACAATTCGATACACGTCGTACATCGCCAAACACCGCCAAATACACTTTCCATGCCGGCCACGTCAGGTACGTCGTTAGTAGATGGGCAGCAGCTCGTGATACACCACGTTCTGGGTGTACCATGAGCCGCCGCCCGGCAGGCGACCCTACCGCTGGCCCTCGGCGATCTTGACGCGTAGAGCTGCAAACCTGCGAACACGAGACAGCGCCACGTATAGCTGGCCATGGGTGGACACCGGACGGCGCAGGTGCAGACCCACCATGTCGAAGGTCTGTCCCTGCGCCTTGTTCACCGTCATGGCGAAGCCCAGGCGCAGCGGGAACTGGCGGCGACGGAAGGTGACCTGGCCTCCGGTGTCGGACGGGGTCAGCACCATCCGCGGGATGAGCACCCGCCGACCGATGGCAGCGCCCGTGATGACCTCGGCGTCCAGCACCGCGTCGCCCAGCCGTGTGAGGACAAGCCTGGTTCCGTTACGCAGGCCGTTGTCGATGTCCAGGTTGCGCAACAGCATGACGACGGCTCCCACCTTCAGGCGCAGCTGGTGGGGAGGCATGCCGGATGGCGTTAGCGTGTGGAGGTACTCCACGGGGACGACCTCGGCCAGCTCGTCGTCCTCCTCGCCGACCGTCTCGACGCTCTCGTAGAGCTGCACCTGGCCGGGTAGGCGGTCCAAGGACGGCGCCGTTGACGGCCAGCGACTCATCGTTCCTGACGCAGAGGATGGCGCACTGCGTCACCTGCTGCTCGGCGTGAAGCACCTCCTGCGGAAACACAGAGTCAACCATCTCGCCCACCTCCACGACCACGTCGGGCAGCTCCACGGCGTGCTCGCCGCGACCCGGCAGCCGTGGCAGACGGCCGTCGCCAACAGCCAGCAGCCAGTCGCTGAAGTCGTGCTCCTCCGCGTCCGCCCGCATGTTCTGCCGGAGGAACATGCTACGCACGTGCGGCCAGACAGGACTCTGGCGCACGCACAGGTCCACAACGTCCGCCCGCCCGCCGCGGCGAACCACCGGCGCTATCTGCCGGAAGTCGCCGCCGAACAGGACGGGCAGGCCGCCGAAGGGCACGTCGGCGCCGCGCAGGTCCCGGAACAGCCTATCAACAGCGGTCAGGGCGTGAGACGGCGACATGGCGATCTCGTCCCAGACCACCAGGCTGGCAGCCCGGATGGCGTCCGCCTGGGGGCCGCGGGCACTCACGTAGCAGGTGCAGTCCTCCACCACCGGGATGGGCAGCTTGAACTGGGCGTGCACCGTGCGCCCGCCCTCCAGCAGGGTGGCGGCGATGCCCGTCCACGCCACCGGCAGCACCGACCGGCCCCTGCTGCGCAAAAGATGGATTAGCGTGTTGTACACGTACGTTTTGCCGCAGCCGGCTGCGGCACACATGAACGTGGCGCGCGACCGGGGCGCCGCCGGAGCGGCGCCGCTGACCTCGGCGACGTCGACCAGGACGCCGTCGACGACGCGCCGCTGCTCCGCCGACAGGGTGTCCAGACGGGCGACGGCCGCAGCTGCGTCCGCCACCCGCTCGCCGTCGCCGCCTTCGTCGTCCATCAACTCCGGCTGGTCCTGCTGCGGGTCAGCGGTGTCCGCCCAGTCCAGGCCGACGTCGGCTGCCGTCAGGTCGTTGGCACGCAGCACCGCCAGCACGTGGCGCTGCGCGCGCGCCACGCCGCCTGCGGCTCCCAAACGGCGGTTCAGGTCCTCGGTGAGGGTGCGCTCGTGGTTCTGGAACAGAGCTTGCGAGTCGCTGACGGCGTTATACACGCACAGCATGGCGAACAGGAAGCGCAGCTGGCGAGGCATCTGAAACAGAGAGGCCTCGGTCAGACACCGGTCCCACTCGCCGTCGTCAGCGAGCAGACCGCGGCGGCGCGCCGCCTCCCGGAAGGTGGGACACAGCTCACCGTCGACGGTGCGCAGGTCCTCGAAGCCGAGTGCGCCGGCCACGTGCAGCAGCAGGAGACGCAGGTGGAAGCGTTCCGCGTCCCGGGGCTGATGGAGACCAGCCGGGTGATGACGTTGCCGCCGCGCTGCTGTCGCGGCTTCCACCTGTGGGCAGTCTTGTCGAACGTGAAGTGAGTCGGTACCTCGGCGTGCCGATACTCACGCGCCTCCGGCCGCTTCTGGTTCAGCAGGAACCAGGCGGTCAGCGTCGAGTCGCGCCGCCGAGCCCGCTCCAGCGCGCCGGCCTCTTGGCCCTCTGCAAAATAGACCAGCTGCCGACCGGGCAGGTGAACGGCGAGACGCTGAACACTGTGCGACTGGTGGGTCACCTCGAACCCGAACAGCCGCCACATCGCCTCCGGAGCGCAAACGTACCGGGCGTTGAGGAACATCTCGATCTCGTTGCGGTTCTGCGGCGGTGCGTCCTCGGCTGCTGCTGGAGCTCCGGGCGGCGGCGGCGGCGGCGGCTGCTGCTGCTGCGGCGGCTGCGGCGGGCGGGCGTCGTCCACTGCAGCGGCTGCGGGACCTGCTGCCGGCACACGGTTAAGCTGCACACGCGCACAGTCGTGACCCTTGGTGATGTACTTGTAGGTATACTTCACCGGGATGATGCCGGACGGGATCTCCACGTTGATGTGCGCGTCGGACTTGAGGCACAGCGTCGGGTTGTATGGCACCACGGAGCGGTTGTCCAGGTCGGTGCCGCGGACATGAACGGTGCGGCCGTCGTCGCGCCTCCGGTAGAGCGGGTACCCGTTGGCCAGCATGCGCGTCTCCGGCTGGAACTCCCTGGGAAAACGCTTGGAGCACACACCGTCAACCATGCAAGGACAGTTGGGGTGGGCCAGACCGCACGGACCGTGCAGCATCTGGCCCCTTACCACGGCGTGGAGACGGGGCTGCAGAAGTGGGTCAGGCGGCTCGGCGCACACAACGCCGTCGACGTCCTCGGGGTCCCGGTACTTGCCGTCGTGCTGCAGGATGACCAGGATGTGAGCGTGGGGCAGCGACCTCTTCTGGTACTCTATGGAATAGAACAGAGCGGACGGATGACCGAGGAGCTGACCGTCGTTCAGGTCGGCCAGCAGCGCGTGCAGTTTCAGGTGAAACACACGCGCCACCAGGTCCGGTCGGTCGCACACACGCTGCTGTGGGCCCGGGTTGTCCGTTAGTTGCTGCCAGCGAGGGTTACACGTGAAAGTGATAAACAGGTCAGGAGGGCCAAACCTGTCGACGACCGCCATGGCGTCCTGGTACCTCTGCTGCATGGCCCGCGGACCTCCCGCGAACGTGGCCGGTAGTACCACCAGGCGGCCGACGGGTCGTCCAGCGCCGTCGCCGTGCAGGTGGTCGGCGAGCCCCTGCAGCATCTCCGCCCGGAAGAGCGCCTGGTTCTCGCGCAGGTACTGCAGCCGCCCGGCCTCCACGCGTGTGTAGACGTCCACGGCGAACTGCTGCAGCAGCTTCCCGGAGGCGTGCAGCACGCTGAAACCAGGACGGACAGACAGACGATAAGCGTAGTGCTCCATGGTGGTGACGGTGTTACGCACCCGGGTGGCACGTTCGGTGACGTGCGGCTGTCGCAAACGCCAGCCGAACTCTCCCTGTGGAAAGAGCAGCGGGTAAGTCAGCGGGTCGACGTGCGGGCTGAGCAGGTTCAGGACCTGCAGCCGGTTACCGCGCGGGTACACCACCAGGTCCCGGACGGGAGGAGCGCCGTCGCGCCCGACGAACACGGCCGCCACCTCGCTGCCGACCGGGTCGTTGTAGCGTCGCGGGTCCTGGTGGCGCTCGCGGTGGAAGAACAGCCGCACCTGCTCCGGGGCGCGACCGGCAGCCGCTGCGTCCTGCTCCTCCTGCAGCACGACGTCGTTCATGAAACGAAACGCCTGCACGTGCGGGTCGCACTCGGTCAACATATGCTCCAGCGCGGCCAGCACGTGAGCCACGCAACGGTTGGCATCAAACCGTCCCAGGTGTTCCTCGTTGGCGACGGCCACCACGTAGAGCTGGGCGAACTGCCGCCGCCTGCTGTCGCCACCCGGATGTGGGGCGCCCAGGTGGTGGTAGGTTTGGCCGTGCACCTTGTAGCAGTACGGCCCCCTTCCTGCAAGCGCAAGAAAATACGCAACTGTAAGGACAACGTTCGACTCGGTGCGCACACTGCTGCTCGACGCACAACCTAATTTGGGGCTTCATTTAGGCCACCTCCCCAAACACGCTCCCAGACAGTTGTTGGATTAAAGCGGCGAACACCTGAAGCACGTTAGGCCATTTTTCGGGAAAACTTACCGGCAGGAATCTCCACATCGGCGACGAACGAAGCCATCGCCAGAGCGCCGTTATAACGGCGGATGTTCTCGCGGTAGCTCCGACCCTCGACGTTGTCGGCGGTCAGCAGCGTCTGCAACAGCTGGGGGGCGGCACCGAGTGGCTCCAAGGCCACCTTACCCTGCTGGCAACACTCGCTGAAGCCACCACGGCGACGACGCTCGCCGGCAAAGTGCAGCGCGTTGCAGTGGTGGCAGGCCACGTCCATGGGTCCACACGTGTGGCGGGCGACGTCCAGGTCATCCACACGCTCGGGCACCTGAAATATGGCCATGCATTAGCAGATGGACTCATCTGACTTCCCAAACTGTTTTCTGTCTAATATATGACAACTTTAGTCGGATACATAGGCGCGGGAGTCATGGGGTTAAAAGGCGACGTGAAATGACCCTGGCAGTCGAAAACTTCGTTGAATAACCCAGAAGCCAACCAAGCATGGGGGCCCCAGCCCCCTCCCCAATTTCTTTAAATGAAACATTGACGCTATGAGCCTTGTCTGGAAAGAACAGACTCAAAACTGATCCCCCTCCCTCCAATTCAAGAAAAGTTCCTGTGCTTCTGGTCAGGACCATTGCCACTCACCACTGGAGGGGCCTCCGTCGGCACTCTCACTCTCCTCACACGACCCAGACCTCGGCGCTGTCGCGGCATCGCTACTTGCACTGCAAGCTGCGGGCAAAACCGCCCTCGGACAGCCCGACACCACCTTCTGTCAGTCGATGTTTGAAATGGTCACTGCACTTTTCCGCACGAAAAACACCCGAATTCCACGCACAATTGAACGGTGAACATCATCAAAGCACCTCGGATGCCATTGCACGCGACACTGACGGCGAAAAACCACTTGTCTTTCGGAGCCACTTTCCGCCGCGGTAAATAGGGGACGCCATGCGCCGAGGCGATAGTCAGCTGACACCTACGGTCACGTGACAACACGATTGGTCGAAACTTTTTCGGTAATTTTCGGGCATTTCAGGCGTTTTTCTGCATTTTGGAGCAAAACCACATAACACCGTTATGTTGTTGGTACCAGTTTTGCAGTGCGCTTCGATCGACACCAAATTTGTCCGTGACTCGTTGGCGGTTTGGCCGCACGGCCGCCTGCGGGCGATGTGGCCAGCGATACGGCCCTGGCGAAACCGTAGTTTTTTGTTTGTCGAATTTGAAAGAATCTGGAAACCTCCGAAAAACGCGACATGTCCTACAATATGCTCCCGATTGCGCAGTTTCTACTGGTGCAATTGGCTTGTCTGCAGACCCACTGAGAGCCGAGCATTATGTACCTAAATATTTGAACCGCGTATGAATATAGGTGATCAAAACAGTTTTCGAGACATGGTGTCGTTTTTCGGAAACTGACAGCATTGTATGGAACATTTTAAATGTAAGTGATGCAGGCGACCAATGATCGTCATTGGGAGTGGGAGAAGCATCAGTGACCTCTAACCATAGACGTGAAGTCAAGTCATCAATAACTACTATGAGCCAAAATGCACCGCCCTCAAAATCGCGATAAATGACGTAGACCGCATAGAAAATGGCAGAACTGTTCTCATACTTAGCAATCATGCCCACAAAGTTCAAATTCTTTTTTTAAATTACATATTTCAGAAAGGAACAGGTTTGCGCGAGTAAAGCTCTGCAACTGTCTAGATTCATATTTCATGAATTGCTTTAAAAGATTAAACACGGAAAACATAACACGAACCAACAGAATTAAAACACATCACTTGGCAAGGCTTATTTTACCAAAATCAAGAAATGCAAAAATTTCAGCCCGTTTACTTCATTCTGCGTTCGGCAACGCGCCGCTGTGCAGTGGAGCGAAAATCGCTGTGTCTAACTCAACGTTTCCGCGCAAATTTTTAACAAGCCATGGAGATTAGATGTCTACGGCGTCTGCGAAATTTTGCCTACTCCCTGCTGCCTTTACTTAGACTTGAATAATCACATTTGTTAGATACAGACCGTTTCTCGGGTTCACGCAGTCGGCTATGAAAACATATATAGGGTGTAAACGGATTACATATTATACAGGAGTAAAAATGAGGCCAGTTTCGAGCTCTGCCGGTCACGATCCTTTCAACAGTTTGCCTATTTTCTTCGTACCATGGGATGGGTATCAACAGCGTTCCCCAGTCCGGTGTGCAAGGCACCTACTGCCAGTCCTGCGCGGATTAAGTGATGTTATTGTGGGAATTTCCTTGCTTCACCTGTCATGTATTTATCGTATGCATGATTTAGCAGCACAGTGTTACTTAGCCTACGTTTGTCTTCCCAACTGTGCGTTCTCAACATGTTTGAACGGACTTGGCTTTGCTTCGATAAAAATGTTTTTCTAGGTGTCTAAATGTCTTTCTACTATTACCCGACAACCGCACCTAAATTTTCATGGGGCTATGTAGGGTAAATGCAAAGTCCCTTTCGAACTGACGGAGATAAAATATAGGGTTGGTGTGGTTTAAATGAGTTTATAAGGAGGTTAGCAATCGGAGCAACGATCGTTTTCAGGGCAAAAATATATGATTCAAAAAAGCCCAGTTCCGCGCAGCGCGCCCGCTAAACAAATGTAAATGAAATATCTCCCCTATGAGTCACCTTTAGATGTATGCAGATTTTTCATGTTTCACTTTTACCCCACCGTAGTAGGTTGGTTCTATCAAAAACCAAGTTGAAGGTACTGCCTCACCCGTAAAATTACTTAGACGAGGCCCAGCGTGTCACGCCTTACAAAGTGCCACTGTTCGTTTCAGCACACCTTGCTAAATTATCTTTGGGACCTTGGGCACGTTATTTTTAAAGCACAATAAAGGCCAGACATTTTGCACTTACCAGACCATTCATGGCTTTTGCAAAATCCAGTCATGACGCGATCTTGAGAAACATGTCACTTAAAGTCATCTCAATCAGAATTATTCAGATTCCATAATACCTTGTAAAAATGTATAAAACTTGACAACTAAGGTTGATTTACGTCAAATATTATATAAAATATTGCGACAAATAAAATAAACATTATTAAAGAAAGACCTCAAGGGTTGTGGGAGTCTTTTAATCCTATTCCCGGCAGGGAGGCTGAATCGGCCAACCATAAGGTTTTTTGTTTCCCAACTCCAGGGTTTTTGACGCAGATTCATAAAATGTGGTGACTTTTCCTAGCTATTCGTTCTACGTACTGTGACGAAATTTCGTAATTCAGTTTTGCTCAAGGGCGGAGCTAGGAAAGGCTCTTTTCGGGTGCGTGTGGGGCAACTCAGGCCATTTTTGTCGCTGTTGAGGGTAAAAGAAAAATGCCTCCCAAAAAACCGTTTTTAATAGAGAACTTCAAACTTTAGTTGGATATATAGGTAGATAGTTGCGCAAGATAGAAGTGCAATTTTGTTTATCTGAGGTCAATTTACAAGGTCAGGTCAAGGTTAAAAGTCAAATTGCGGTTTTATACCAAAAATTTTGGCGCTAATTTTTTAAAATGCAAAATCCGGAATACATATGACGAACCAGGGAGCCTTCCATTTGTGCATCAAGTTTAAGCTTGCTATCAGGGCGGATCACAAGGCTATGACCTAGAAGGTTATTGCGCGTACCCTGTATCAGAACAGCCGTAAAACGGAGTTTTAGAAATAGTTAATTCAGGTGATAAGAAACGTTCTCGGATAATACCAAATGCACAAGAGATCATTTTAAGCGACTCGAAGGTCATTAGAGGTCTTTAAAGGTCAAAGATGTAAGCCGATCTGAGGTACATGTCACCATGACAAGGCCCTTTTTCATGCCCCTGGCACCGCTTATGCTAATATTATACAAACAATGTAATACAGTTTGTACTTCTTTACCATAACATGACTATTAGAAACCAAAAAGATGTTTTTAAATTTTTTATTGACTCAGTTTTTGAAAAATTAATACTCCTGTTTTTGAAACCCTGTGAACGTCTATGAATTCCCTCAAAATTTCAAATGTATTAATCAATGGTAAAACTCCCATCCATAATCCATGGATTCATGCCAGCTTCTTCAAAATCGCCTTAAAACAAGGAAGTTATAAGAAGTACAAAAATATCCCCCATTTCGACATTTTTCCCTACACCAACCCCCTTTGAAAATTTCGAGAACTTTTGTATAGAAATGTAGATTAAGTCATGGCAAATTGATTGCTGTTTATTGCATGCAGTTCTTCCATTTTGGGGGGAAATTTTTCTTTTACCCTCAACAAGGCCAAAAATGGCCTCGGGCGCCCCCCCCCCCCGCAAAAGAACGCTGCCTGGCTCCACCTTTGAGCAAGATTGAATTACGAAATTTTGTTACAGTACATAGAACGAATAGCTAGGAAAGGTCACCACATTTCGTGAATCTGCGTCAAAAGCCCTGGAATTGGCAAAAAAACCTGATGGTTGGCCGATTCAGCCTCCCTGCCGGGAATAGGGTTAAGAGACTCCCCCTACCCTTGAGGTCTTTCTTTAATAATGTTTATTTTTTATGTAATATTTTATATAATATTTGACCTAAATCAACCTTAGTTGTCAAGTTTTATACATTTTTACAAGGTATTATGGAATCTAAATAATTCTGATTGAGGTGACTTTAAGTGACATGTTTCTCAAGATCGCGTCATGACTGGATTTTGCAAAAGCTATGAATGGTCTGGTAAGTACAAAATGTCTGGCCTTTATCATGCTTAAAAGATAACGTGCCTATGGTCCCAAAGATAATTTAGCAAGGCGTGCTGAAACGAACAGTCGTACTTTGCAAGGAGTGTGACGCCGGGCCTCGTCTAAATAATTTTACTGGAAGACGGCACGACCTTCAACTTGGTTTCCCGTACAGTCAACCTACTACGGTGGGGCAAAAGTGAAATCACGAAAAATTTGCATACATCTAAAACTAACTCAAAGGGGGCAAATTTCGTTGGAATTTGTTTGGGCCGCGCTGCGCGGAATTAGACTGTTTTTAACCATATATTTTTTCAGTGAAAACGATCTATTTTCCGATTGCCATCCTCCTTATAAACTCGTTTAAACCATCATCAACCCTATATTTTGTCTCCGTCAGTTCAAAAGGGACTTTGCATTTGCCCTACTGTGTATTTACCCTACATAGCCTCATGAAAATTTAGGTGCGCTTGTCTGGTAATAGATGCACCTGGAAAAACATTTTTATCGCAGCAGAGCCAAGTCCGTTCAAACATGTCGATAACACACAGTTGGGAAGACAAACGTGGTGTAAGTAACACTGTACTGCTACATCGTGCATACGATAAATACATGACAGGTGAAGCAAGGGAATTCCCACAATAACATCATTTAATCTGCGCAGGACTAGCAGTAATGCCTTGCACGCCGGATTGGGGAAGGCTGTTGATACCCATCCCACTCCTGCACCCCTCTAACTCGTGAGGTTTCGGTGGTACAAAGAAAATAGGCAGATTGTTGAAAGGATCGTGACCGGTAGAGCTCGAAACTGGCCTCATTTTTACTCCTGTATAATATGTAATGCGTTTACACCCTATATATGTTTTCATAGACTACTATGTGAACCCGAGAATCGGTCTGTATCTCAAGGGATGTGATTATTAAAGTCTAAGTGAAGGCAGCAGGGAATAGGCAAAAGTTTGCAGATCCCGATACACATCCAATCTTCATGACTTGTTAAAAATTTGCGCGGAAACGTTGAGTCAGACACAGCGATTTTTTCTCCACTGCACAGTGGCGCGTTGCCTAACACAGAATGAAATAAACGGGCTGAAATTTTTGCATTTCTTGACTTTAATAAACTAAGCCTTGCCAAGTGATGTATTTTAATGCTGTTGGTTCATGCTATGTTTTCCGTGTTTAATCTTTTAACCCTATTCCCGGCAGGGGGGGGGGCGGAGTCCGCCCCCCCCTCGGGTTTTTACTTGCCAATTCCAGGCTTTTTCACGCAGCTTCACGAAGCTTGGTGACTTTTCCTAGCTATTCTTTCTACGTGCTGTGACAAGATTTCAAAATTCTATTTTGCTCAGGGGTGGAGTCAGGCAACGTTTTTGGGGGCACCTCATGCCATTTTTGGTCATGTTGAGGGTAAAATGAAAATGTCTGCAAAAAACAGAGTTTTAAAAATAGAACTTAAAACTTTCTATGGATGTATAGCTAAATAGTTGGGCAATGCGCAGATGTAGTTTTGTTCTCCTGAGGTCATTTTACAAGGTCAGGTCAAGGTCAAAATTCAAAATTTGTTTTTTCGCTATAATTTCGGGGCCGTTTTTTCAAATGCCAAACCCGGAACACATATGACGTAGTAGGATGCCTTCTACTTGTGTATCAAGTTTTGGCTTGATATCAGGTCGGGTCACGGAGCTATGACCTGAAATGTCCGTGCGCGTACCCTATATCGCAATAGCCATAAAACGAAATTTTTGAAATAGAGTGAATTCAAATGATTGAAAACGTTTAAAAATAATATTAAATGCACAGGAGATCACTCCGAGTGACCCCAAGGTCACTGGAGGTCATTTAAGGTCAAAGGTCACAAGTTGATCTGAGAAACGTGTGACCATGACAGTTCCCCCTTTTTCATGTCCCTGGCACCGCCTATGCTAACATTATCCTAGCATTGTAATGCGATTTGTACTTCTGTAGTATAACATGACTAGCAAAAGCCAAAAAAAGGGTGTTTGCCTCTTTTGTTCATTCAGTTGTTAGAAAACTAATCCTCCTATTTTTGAAACCCTGTGAACGCCCATGAATTTTCTCACAATTTCAGATTTGCGGACCCACGTTAAAAGCCTTATCCATAACCTCTCGATTCATGCCAGTTTCATCGAAATCGGTCAATAAACAACGGAGTTATAAAAAGTCCAAAAGTATCCCCGATTTTGACATTTTTGCCCCCCTTTATCCACAAATTTTAAAATTTTGAGTTTTTTTTATAAAAGTGTAGTTCACGTCACGGCAAATTGATTGCCTTTGTTGCGATGAAATCGAACAAGTAGTTCTCGAGATCTCAGGGGGGGGGCCGAATCCGCCCCCCCCCCTGCCGGGAATCGACCATACCGTCTTGCCCTCCGGGAAAAGGGTTAAAGCAATTTATGAAATATGAATCTAGACAGTTGCAGAGCTTTACTCGCGGAAACCTGTTTCTTTCTGAAATACGCAATTTGTTTAAAAAAAAAAACATTGAATTTTTTGGTGTAATTGGTAACTATCATCCGGTCTAAGTCATTTTTCGCGATTTTGACGGTGGCGCATTTTGGCTCATAATAGTTATTGATGACCTGACTTCACGTCTATGGTTAGAGGTCACTGATGCTTCTCCCACTCCCAATGACGATCATTGGTTGTCCGCACACTTCCACTCAAAATGTTCCATACAATGCTGTCAGTTTCCGAAAAACTACACTATGTCTTGAAACCTCTTCTGATCTTATTTCAGAGTAACAATAATAGTATCAGTTACCCGAAAAGTTCAGAACAAATTTGAGACAGCAGAAATATTGCGTCTGCAAAACCTTTAATCCTTCCAAGTTTCATTGGGCGGTCTTGTTTTCCAAAAACACTGCAAGGCGCTAAACTTCTTTGGACAAAGGTCCTCTTTACTTGACCTAGGCCAAAAACCTGACTCGATATAACATGTAGAAAAGAACCAAGCGAAATGGACTTAAGATTTTACCGCGCTTGTTTATATTCTTGTTTATATTTGTGTATTTATATTTGTATAGACTTGTTTATATTCTTGTAATGTTTCTAAAACGTTAGGGAGTGTGTGAATTAACCCCCAGTCAAGGCCGGGTTAACATCATGTAATTTCTTCAACAAAATCGGCCTCAGTACCTTTTTTATGCAATACTTTAATCATGAAATACTTTCATACTTTCTTTCAAAAAATTTTCAAAAATCATACTTTCACAGAACTTTGAAGAATTCATCTTTGTCTGGCTAAACAAATGACTCATGTCACTACACTGCTGCAGTGTTTGACTGGCTGCGTTCGTTGTGACGCTAGGAACACTTGAACGATTCACAGGTACGACTTTTGGTCTTCCGGTGTCATTTGTACAATACAAATAGGTTCATGCAGAATTTCTTGGCTCCATTGTATGAACTCGGACCTATTTGGTGTGTAGCACAAAGTATCAATGACTTCCAGCTGTTGACCTGAAGTCAGGTCACGAATAACTGCAGTGAGCCAAAATGTATCTCCGTCAAAATCAGCGATGAATTACTTATAATCGGTAGAAATTGACAGAACTGCCTTGCACAGACGTCAGTACTACCAGGAACCTCAAAAAGTTTTACAAAATTGCGTATTTTGGAAAAAACATGCTCTCGCAAATAAAGCTCCGCCAATTTTGTAGATTGGTAACTAACGAATTTTTCCAAAATTTAGGCATGAAAAACCATCACAGGAACCACTAAGATCAATACAATTTACATGCATTGGCTTTTTTCGCGAAAATAAAAGAACATTGAAATTAGTTCTTGTCAGTTTCTTGATGCATACGGCTGCGCCGTACGCCGAGCGCGAAAATTGCTGTGTCTCTAACTCAACGTTTCGGCGTATATATTGAACAAATCTGAGAAATTAGATATGTATCGGGATTTGTGGACCTTTACTTGTGCGCTGGTGCCTTTACCTATGCGTTATTAGTCACAGCCCTTGAGATTCAGGCGTTTCTCGGTCTCATGCAGTCGTCTATGAGGAAACATATATAGGGCGTAAATATCTTACATATTATCTAAAACTAAAAAATGAGACCAGTTTTGAGCTCTACTCGTCACAAGCTTTCCAAGGGTGCGCTTTTTATCGTGCGACCAACCGTTCGTGAGTTAGAAAGGCAGCCAACTGCCCCCCCCCCCCAGTCGGGCATGATCGTAACTGACCGACGGTCGTGCGCGGGTTGATGGTTACGAGGGAATGACGCAGTTACAGGAGAGATATGGATTTGGTTGATAATGATGGCATTGTGATATGCAGAATAATACGAAGCACTGCTACTTGCATGTAAGGTACTATAGACATCTGTACTCCGTTTCGTGATAAATGAACTTGCATATGCAGCATTAGAACAACTGCAGGAAAAATCAGCAATGTTAAGCATACTCGTAAGACAGTGCGAAAACCGATCACAATTCCTTGATGTCGCATGTGATTAATACATGCATTTTACCGCGCATCATTGGTTTGGTTTGGTTTGGTTTGTCTCCCGCCTTGAGTTGCTGTTGCCAGCATTAAGTTCTAGCCCGCGTTCTACCCGTCGTGATCTCAGGACTAGGGACGATGCGATTACCCCACAAAATGTGATATGGAGAAATATCGACTGTGGAAACATTCAAAATAACAAGTCGAAAGCAAAATATCCAGCAGAACGAATGCCGACCGATGAAGAACAAACGGTAAAACATCAAAGGACAAAATATATAACATAACCTAAGATGAATAAATACCGGATAGCGATATATGTGTATATATATATATATATATATATATATATATATATATGTATCACACTGTCACAGTGAAAAATATTACGGAACAAAACATCAAACCGGGAAAATGCCGAAAGGGCAAAATATCGCCATGTTTTACTTTTTTCGTCGTATCGAGATTGTACTTGGTACCATCGCATCAGGGAGGTATAATACGTGGGGGGGTATAGACTGGCCAACTTTCCCATTGCAAAATATGCAGTGAGACACTATGTAGCAGCTAAATACCTCAGAGATTGAAGATTGCAACAGGACATGGTCCTGAATGTATGATGGTCAAGATTTCCGTCTGTCAAGATCTCGAACGGAGCTCAAGTCTCAATTGTTCGAACATTTCCACTCCTTCTTTCCAAATTGTAACCGTTGTTGACGGATGCGGTAATCATCACGGCACGTCGCCGGCGACTGGCGGTATTTTCTACGGTTTTTGTGTTCGAGACGCAAGGGAAAATATTTATAACTCACTGTCATGCGTTGTTACCTCGTGAAAGATCCCTGGCAACAGGAACCATAGCTTATCCCCAAAAGACCACTGGGAAAAGAGAAAGAATTTTTACGTCCAGCACACGAACACCGCATATTATTCGACGAAAAATGTCATTATTTTTGCAGCCACACCATCAGTTCCAGGGTGCAACTAGAATATTTCTCTGGTCGGTTCAGTAGTTCAGTAGCATAATAGTAGTTCAACACCCCCTTGAAACTATTGCAATACTCATTTTAGAAAACTCTATCTAGATAAATACCTCAGGCATTTGAGAGATGACGTGCAATCCTTGGAAAAGTTTCACGGCGTGACTGCTAGGATGTCACCCGTTTTCGGGAGACGTCCTTGCCTGCACCCACCGTGTTGCTCTATATGGCGTCTTGCAGCATTTTTCAGTTAAATATTTAGCCAGTCCGTTCTTGATTCCTGCCCTGATGCTATGTCATTCAATCATGTATCATTTCATATAAAGCCGGTCTACACTTTTGCTTCTTCGTTATATCTGTTAAACATTCTCTATGTTTGCGTCTTGTTCACCATGAATGTGTTCATGTTGAACACTTTCCTTGTTTTTATTCTATGCTTTGTTCGACGAATCCTTTGTCTTTTTTTTGTTCTTTCGGTTTTCGACATTAATTTTCTGATCGATATCTGGTATTCGAAATTTTCCCGTCCGCAGTTTACGCCCATCCTGTATTCGTTGGTTCCTTTTCAACTTTTTGCATTTCATACCAAACGGTATTATGTCCGGCAATCATACGACGCATACTAGCATATCTGGTTCCACGTCTAATAAAATGTCTAATAAAAGGTCTAATAAAATGGCTGATTTGGGAACAATATGGCTTAAAACATGCATCAAAAACCTATAGGCCAAGGGAGGTGAAATTTCATGTCATTACCCATTTCAGTGCGCTCTAAGTTTATTGAGCTGGTGTGGTTAAAACGAGTTTATGCTCAATGGAAAGCAGGCAGGTGCGGAAAACCACCATTTTCAAGGAAAAGTGCATGATTTGAAGAAGGCAGATTCTTCTGAAGCAAACCAGTCACGAATAACGCAGTCCTCTTTCCTGGAGATACCAGCCTCAGGAGATACAGTCTTTCCTCTAGATACTAGTTCAGTTTTTCTTTACCTATAATACGCCCACTGGAAGTGGGGTCTTTTTGTGCCCCACACCTGTTTTTCCTGAACATCTCGAGAACGCATGGGAGCTGGTTGCTGCCGCTTTGTGAGATTTATGGAAGTTGAATAAGTCGTCGATTGACTCAGAAAAGTCGAAAATAGGCCAAAAAGTTTTGAAGTTTCAGGCATTTGTAATCACGCAAACATAAAAGAAACAAAGCCTCTCGCTGACAAATGGGAACTTGGTGAAGGAACCGGCGTTCTAACTAAGATTACTTATTGAACACAATTATGCGACGTCATTCGAGCATAAGTGATGGATGTACTAAGAAGAAAGCAAGGATTAATAAAGGCCAAGGTAATCAAAGGTCAAGGCCACACAGCTTATAACCTAATCTACATTTGCTTTGCAACATGTCAGTTTGTATGAAATATGCATTCAAAGACCCAAATAAAAACACGTGTGCGAACACAAATACGTTTACAAACACCAGGGTCAGTAAAGGTCAAGGTCATTGAAGGCCAAGGTCTAATATCTTCTGACCTGGTCCAGATTTGTTATGAAACATGTCGATTTGTATGAAATATACATTCAAAGATCCTAATAAAAACACGTGTACGTACATGGGTCCGCTTATATATACCATGATCATTTCAGACCAAGATCATCAAAGGTCAAGGGCACTTTTCTGGCCTGGTCCAGATTTGTTTTGCAACATGTCGATTTGTCTGAAATGCGCATTCAAAAGATCCTACTAAAGCACGTTTGGGACATTGATACTCACACGCATATATGTATATATATATATATATATATATATATATATATATATGCATATACATACATAGATAAATATGAACGCTGGAAGCGACCGAATGTACCGATGTTGGCTACCTTCACTGAAAATACGCCAAAAGATATGTGTGGAGACCTTATCTACACTGGAGCTATCCCGTGTTGCTCGAAATCTGATCTGCAAAAGATGAAAAAATAACGCCATAGGTCAATGCCCCGACATGACGTCGACCCGAAATCCCCAAACAAGGCGCAAAATGAAAGGAAGTTCCCGTATTCCACGTTTTAACGCTCAAGCAAACATCCTTTTCCCGTTTCATTCGAAAAGTCGTACTGAATAGCCAGTGCGGTCTGAGAAGGCATCAGAATTTGACATTTTCGACCCCATTTGACCTTGAAGATATCGACCTAGGGTCATGAAAATTGCACGCAATGTAGATCGATCTAGCCCCACATCCCGTCCATCAAATGTCATGTCTCTACCTTTTTCCGTTTCCGATAACGGAGGGCGCAATTTTGTGCCCCCCCTTCCTGTGTGTGTTAGCACGAAACCCCCTTCAACTGCGCGGGATAACCTGCTGTCTTCTTTGCCGTTTTCTCCTCATATTTTGGACGGCATTTTAAAACGCGCACATCTCTAAAATCACACAATTTACGCCACTGCATGGATTCAGTCGTTTCAGTCACTCAAGAAACAAACTGTAGAACAAGCAGCGTAGATATTTTCCAGTGTTTGACATGACCAGAGATGGAAGCAGACGATGTTACAGGCGACTCCTTTAAAACGACAAAATCTGCATCACTTAATCGGCAGCACTAAAGAACATGATGCGTCACCGCTGGCCACAACAGTAGCAATCATTTATGCCCTTTCTCGTTCAATGTTTCCGTCAGATCAGTGCAATTTTCCAAGTTCAACAGTACCTGCTCACGAGTTCAAAAGGCTGCCAACCGGCATGTAAGCGGTGGAATAGGTGCACTTGGCCAGCGGCCTCCCATGCTGTCCTAAACACCGAACGGGCAGCCAGCTGCCGACGAATCACGGGCTCCAAACATGCGTGGCCCTGAGCTGTCAGGTTTCTGCCGCTCACGGATGTCGTCCGTGATCGTTGCTGAAGAGTCCGTGACCCTGGAGCTCCTCCTCAGTCACTGGGGTCCCGGAGCCCGCCGAAGACATCAGTTACCTGTCGCTCGCCATTGGCTAACACTGTGGACTGTCTGTGACTACGAACAGCGTATGTTACTGCGGTTGACAGAGAGACGATGACATTGCTGACCTTGATTGGTACAAGTTACTGCGGTTGCCGCAGAGTGAAGGCTACTGGCTGCAGAGGTTGCATGTCACTGCCGTTCACGGGAAGCGGATGATACGGCGTACTGCAGTGAATGTCAATAGGTGCGGCTGTTGCATGCAGGTCGTCGCTGGTTGCGGAGGGTGTTGGTTACTGCGACTGTCACAGAATGAAGCCTACCGTTCATCGTAGAAGTTGTATGTTTCTTCCGCCGACGCAAAAGGTCACTGCTGGTCGCTCAGCTGTAGGATACTGTCAATGGCAGACGTGGTGTTTTAGTGCTGACCGCGGTGGATTTGGTTACTGCCGCTGTCAGAGAGCAAATTTCGCCGATGGTTGCAGAGACCTTAGGTTCCTGTGGGTGGCACAAAATGAAGGTTTACCCTGGTCGCGAAGGCCATCGGATCCTGCGGCTGCTGCACAATGAAGGTAGCTAGTTGCGGAGTGCGCAGCCTCCTGCTGCCGCCACAGGATTGGGATCACTGCATGTCGCGGAGAGTGTAGGTAACGAAGAACTCTTTCGGCTGCTGCACCAAGGCGAAGTGGGTCTCGAGCGTCAGCTGCTGGCCCGGCGCCGCGGCGAACGAGAAGCGCTGCATCAGGCAGGTGAACAGCATGAACAGCTCCATGCGCGCGAGCGTCTCGCCCAGGCAGAACCGCTTCCCGATGCCGAAAGGGATGAGCCACTCGTCGCGGCGGACCGCGCCGTCCGGCTTGATGAACCGCTCCGGCCGGAACACCTCCGGGTCGCCCCAGTGCGTCGGGTCGTGGTGCACCGCCTCGATGTGCATGGTCACGACCGTGTCCTTGGGGATGTTGTAGCCGCGGAACGACGTGTCCTCCATCGTGCTGTGCGGCACGCCTTGCGCGGAGCCACCGGGCAGAAACGCGCGATTTCCATCAGGGTTGCCTCCGTGAACGGCATGCGCGTGCGGTCGGCGTACGACGGCAGGCGGCCGCCGAGCACCTGGTCGATCTCGCGCTGTACACGCCGCTGCACGTCCGGCCGCATCACCATCAGCAGCAGCGACCAGCTTAGTGTGGTGGACGTGGTCTCCATGCCGGCGATGAAGAAGTCCATGCCGACGACGCCCAGATTGAGCTCGGTGAAGCCGCGCCGCTCGGCGTCGGGCGCCTCCATCTCCAGGAGGAAGTGGTCGATGAAGTCGCGCGGGTTGGCGCGGTCCAGCGTCTCGGCGTGCTCGCGCACCAACTCGTGGAACATGCCGGCGGTTGTCTCGCGGTGCCGGATCAGCGGCGCGTAGCCGCTCCACTCGGGGAACAGGTGGCGCAGCCACGGCGCCAGGTTCATCGGGTTACTCGGCCCGATCGTCGTGACGAACTCGTTCACCGTGTCGATGTATATCTGCGCCTTCGGGTCGCTGCTGTCTAGTCGCTTGCTGGCGACCAGCCGCCAGAGGATGTTCAGCACCGTCAGGTTGAAGCGGAAGTTCACCTTCATCGGCGAGCCGACGGCCTGCTCCATCTCCTTCGCGACCTCCTCGAACTCATCCAGGACAGTCGACTCCAACGAGTTCTTGCCGAAGCCGAGATCGCGCAGGTGGCGCAAGGCGAAGCGTCGGTGTTCGCTCCAGGAAGGGCCTTCGCTGAACACGATGCCCAGCTTCTGCTGGTAGCTGCGCACGAGAAACGCGAAAGAGTTGGGTCTGCCGGAGAATTCCGGCCTTCCGCAGGCGTCTTTGATGTCGTCGAAGTTCAACAAGTGAAGTATCCTGGTACCGTCAGGGGACAAAAGACCAAAAATGTCTCCGAACTCCTTGCGACATCTTTTCACCATTGCGGGAAATTCTCCTCGAATGGCTTCTATCGTCTCCTTTAGGTTTCCAAACACGAGGAATGTTGAAGGACCTGGAAATGAAGAAAAACAGTCACGAAAAGGAATTCTTCCGCATGAACAACGTCAGCCCGTTGACACACGCGAAGACAAACCGAGTGTTGGTGTCATAATATTCGGTCTGTTATTCTCGAGAAATGAGTGCCATTCCTACCGAGCACAAAAACCCGAAAACTACCACTGCCACGAAGAGAAAGTCGCGTAAGGCAAATGACAATCAATAAAACACGGTCAAAAATAATGTTCAATGCTTTTTCACCACACTTTGTACACAACGCGCAGGTTACTTCCGTCGAAGCTCCAGGACTTGCGCTCCGCAGAGGAAGGTCAGGTTGCCGGCATAACTTTTCCCGTACATTCTGAGTCATGCTGGCACCGTGTTTGCTTGTGGTAGTGCGAAGAAGCGTGCGCAGTCATTGACGATCATTTAACGAAGCAACCAGCTCGTATCGCAAATCGACTGTGGGCGCTCACCACGTGCCAATTTCCTTGTAATTGTCTTGATTATTTCCGATGACTGCGTGCCAATAAGCATCTAAAACAATAACTACATGCGGGCAACTTTACCCTTTCGGCATTTTTCCAGACTGGAAACCAATATCGTGCACAGGGTTCACTGCACCTCGTCCGTTTTCGTAAACGATCTGGCGTTCTTTGCGATGATACGTGTTATACAATCTTCGTGAGGGTGTTGTATGCTCAGGGTATTATGTAGCGGAGGTAAGGTCCAATCTGCTGTATGCGTAAGCCACAAGCTGTTGCAGCTTCATTTGCACATTTGTTTAAGTCTTCTTAATCTTCAATGAATTGAGAAAGACCACTCTCTGGATACTGACTATGGTTCCGCCAGCTAAACTTTTCGTTAGATCAGTTTTTGGAAAACTAATGCTTCCATTTTTACAACCCTGTGAACGTCTATGAATTTTCTCAAAATTTCAGATGTATGGGCCATGATGAAAGCCCAATTTGTGTGTTCTCGATTCATGCCAATTTCTTTAAAATCAGTTCAAAATCAACAGAGTTATAACAAGTCCAAAAGAATCTACAATTTCGATTTTTGCTCTCCTGTATCCACCCATTTCAAAATTTTTAAAACATCTTTTTATAAAAGTGTAGTTCACGTAATGGCAAATCCGTTGCGGTAATCCGATGTGTAGCTCTAGACATCTCAGAGGAATCATCAACTCATCGAATCCGCACCCTGCCGGAAATCGGCCATACCGTCTAGCCCTCTGGGAACAGGGTTACGCATAGCATTAAGAAACGTTAAAGCGTGCTCCAGGTATTGTTCAGTAGAGGTACTGGCAATAGAGGTTTACACGGTTGTATTTTTATTTAGCCGCCCCACTCCACAGCTATAGCAACCTAGCCCCAGCGAGCCGCAGCCTTACCCACAGGTCCATCAGTCAGCCGTTGGCCAACCGTGTAAGTTTCTTTCAAAATTTCATTCAAAGAAAACACCTTTTCTAGGGTAAGGTGACGCTTGAATATGAATCATGTGAAAGAACAGCAGAGCTGCAGCACCACAAAACCTACCAAATGACTGCATCTTACCACTTAACTGGTTACTTATCTTTCCACTTCTAATCCTGCTTTTCTCTTTGACATCCATGTGTGTTTAAATGCAATTCAGCCTACTTATTCTGTTCTTATCATAGGCAAGTTGGCTGAACTGTCTGAGTTTCAGAAACTAGCCATAGGTACATGCATGGTTTACCAAGTTTATCCATAATTATCCAAAACTCAGAACTTGAAAACAATAGCAGCAATGTGCCCAAACATTAACATGGCCCTGTTAACCTACCACCTGGACTACCTTTCCTGGAAAATGGCTTGCGAAACTGATTGGGTAGGTAGGTAGGTAGGTAGGTAGGTACAGTCCAGTTAAACAGTAACAGTAACAGTAGCCACAGTTAAAAATGCATGCATCGTTGCCTGCCTACCGTCCTAAATAAGTCTGGCTGACTGCATCAAGAGACTCAAGCCATAACTTACCAGGAGAACGAGTCGCCCAAAATGCAGTACAAGTCGTCTTCATGACCATACAGCTATCATTACGTTCATAATAGAATAATCTTTACCAACCAGAAAAAGCCTGTAGCAATCAGCAACCGCAGCAAGCACTACAAGGTTCTGACCAACATCAACCAACACAACTAAGGAACAGCAACCTCGGAAAATGATAAAATGTGGCTCACTGAGGTTTCACAGGAAGCCATCGTAGAGTTAACAGCGGAGTGACACAAAAATCATTGATATTTGACGTTACCTAACCAAGCTTCTATTGCTTGTTTGTCTGTCTGTGAGTTAGGGCACACAGCCTCTTGGACCAGGTGTCCAAGGTCTTTGGTCAAGTCCTGTGTCTCGTCGGACGTCAGTCAGTGATCTGCGTCGTAAGCTTCTATTGCAAAATTTCATGGGTTTCTGCAAATGTCGCAGATGCGGTTTAAATGTCTGTTAGGACGATACGGAAGCTCTAAGAAAAGACACATGACATGCAGTATATTGCACTTCATGTGTGAATTACTTGCTAGAAAAATTATAAAAATAAATGTCAATTTGTATAACATAACCGAAGAGCATTTTGTTCCATTGTTTCATATTCCACAAATATTATGGATTAAAAAGACTCGGCCAACAATCCAAATATTTTTCTACCTCTTAGAAGGGATATTTTCAAAAATTGCGAGCAAAGATTCAGATAAGGCACACTAGTTGCAAACGTAACGCAAAAAGCTGGCTGCGTCACATTCTTAGGCAAAAGGTACGTATAGGGCTTATCAAAAATCACATGGCGTAAGAGGCACAAGTCAAGGTAGGCTGTCTAGATGTCTACCTAGGTAGTTGGGACACTTACCCACTTGCCCTATGGGACTGAGATTCTGATGTTTTGTCGAGTAAATAGCTGGTAGGCACTGGGCTAGCAGAACCAAGGCCATCCTTCCCCTCTGTAACATATTGCACTGCCATACAAAGATACCTATGATGATGAAGCCTGGAATTTGTTTAGCTTTACAGAATTAACTACCTAGGTAGCTAGGTATCTAACCAAACGTTCAACACAGGACTGAAGCTTGAAGGTACTTTTTCAGGATCTGGCGAAAATGTAGCTTGTTCATTAGAATAAAGTGGCTAATTTCTGCCTTTCCATTTCATTCTGTTCATAGTTGACTGCTTACCCTTGTGCATCATCTGCATTACAGCTTTCCTTTATCTCAGATAAGTTGTGAAAGTAATGAGTTATGGCACATATGGTGTTTGTGTTTCCTATTTTACGCCATAGAATTTTGTTATTACGTACTGGGTATGGCAGAAAGTGTGAAGGTAAGTTTAGAATATAGCAGCATCTGCTAAATTTTGTGTGTCATCCTTAGCCAGACAACAGCCGTGGCCACAGCCGCAGCCATGCTTTGCTGGGTTTTTGCAGCCGCCCGCCCCGTTGGCCATAGGCTATAGCCGGCCACACGAACGACTGGCCGCCCCGTGTAAACCTTTAATTGACAACAGGAAAACGCTGTTCTAATCTTCAGCACATTCTCTACCAAACGTACCTTCTTAATTTGTCTGGAAATTGTTTCGCCTGATCTCAGGTCAACCGTTCTGAGACGGTGCTTTGGTCTTTCTGCTAGAAATTGTCATGTGCAGGAGGCTGTTTTGATGGACGAGAAATGGCACACAAATCGTCTAATGCGTTTAAGTGATGTAACATACCGTTTGTGAAGGGTCAGTGACCTGACGTCAGGTCAGTTGGTGACAAAATGGAATATGCGACAAAATGGAAATGAAGTGCATTTGTCATTCATTTCTGATGACGCATCATATATGCACGTTTCAGCTTAACCCGCGCCCGACTGGCAGTCGGCGCCGATCACGCTCCTCTAACTACGCTCGGTGAGTTAGAGGCGGCGGTTGACCGCAATCTCTAGCTCACGAATGGCTGGTCGCACGAAAAAAAATAAACACGCCGTTAGGAAGTTCGTGACAAGTCAAGCTCGAAACTGGCCTCATTTTTGCTTTTGGATATTATTTAAGCCATTTCCACCCTATATACGTTTTCTCACAGCCGACAGCATGAAAACGAAAAGCCGCCTAGATTTCAAAGGCCGTCATTAATAACGTCTAGGTAAAGGCAACAATGAACAGGTAAAAGTCCGCAGTTGCCGATGCATCCCTAATTTCTCCGATTTGTTTCATATATACGGCAAACGTTCAGTTAAAAACACGGCGATTTTCGCGCTGACAACCGGCGGTCGCCGTAGCCAAACGCCATATGAAATTAACGGGAGCTAATTTCATCGTATCTTTATTTTATGATACAGGACTTTTCATGTTACATTTCTCAGTTGTAGTGACCCTTGTGATAGTTTCTCGTGCTTAAATTTGGAAAACGGAGTAATTATCAATCTACACAGTTGACAGAGATTTATTCGCGAAAATGTTTATGGACAAAATAAGCACTTTTTGAAACTTTTAGAGCTTCTTGGTATGATTCGCGACTTTGCGGGCCATTTCTACCATTTTCTAACCGTTCTGAGTCATTCATCGCCGATTTTGACTGCAGTGCATTTCGGCTCATAACAGTTATTCGTCACCTGACGTCAGGTCAATGGCTGAAAGTCATTGATACTTTGTCCATCGAAGGTACCGGGATGTCTGCATCACTTCATACTAAAAAAGTGATTAGAAATGGTCGACGTCCAAAAACACAACCACATCTCTTAAAAATGGGGTTCATCTTAGGTCAGTGGCCCGTAACATTCCGAAAAATGTGAGATAACAAATTTGTTACATTTATCAAGATCCCTCTTATTTAGGATCTTTACAGTGATACCTTGTTTTCCGAAAACGTTACGGGGTGTTAAGCGCTCTTGGACATAGGTCCACTTCGGCTAACGTAGGTCACACACCTGACTTGACTTGAGGTCACAAATGTGACACGAAGTGCAAAAATGGCCAAGCAGAGTACACAAAGTTTCGTGACGCTACGTTTGTTTGTTCTCTCGCAATCTTGGGAAAATTTCACGGGGCAGCCACCCCTAGTCTAATGCGAATTAAAAAGCCAGAACATCATTTAATTACGGAATTTCCAGAGTTGCTACGGCTTTGAAGCGAAGGCACATCCAACGGGCTCACCTGGTGGAAAATTTGGCGGTCGTTTGGGCCTTCGGGCCCACAGAAATATCACCAGTAACGACACGACAGCGGCCACAGCGAAGAGCGTCGACATCGTGCAAGCGACGTCAGTGTGCGGCCTTGTTTACTGTGCTGTGCGTCGCGCCATCAAGGATGCGACGACCACACTGAACTGCCGCTTTTATGCGCATTGCGTCAAAATTCGGCGCAGGGGTGGCGCTAGGACTGTTACTAGGAAGGGTGAGTGCAGGCCTAGCATAACCGGTCTGGAGGTCTGCATGCACTATTCTCGTTTTGTGAATGGGTTCCCGCCTCCCCAGTTCTGTTCCTTGGTCTGCCCCTGCGCAGGAGGCGGGTGCTGCTCGGCGGGCGACGATGAGAAGGTAGCGTGCGACCTTGGACGCGGGTTCCGTGGCCTGTCGCCTAAGGTGAGGACAGCTGCCCACGAAGTCGTCCGACCGCTTCAGTTTGGCCTCAGATTCCCGCGTAATTCGTGTGTTCTGAAGAGCTTTAGATGATCATGCAGATCTATGCCGAACACAGCTATTCACATGAATATCCATTACGTAATACTTCAGGGGCATCAGGGGTGGATTCAGGACTGTTTCAAGGGATGTGGGTACCTTTGACATGTCGGAGGTCCTCATGAAAGGCGACACGCTTCCCCTTCTTTTCTGTGTTTTTCTCGTTCTTCAATATATTCAACCTGTTAAACCTCAGCACGAATTGGTAGCTCCACAGGGTGCCCAAGGCAGGCGCGAAGGCTCCCTTCGTTCGTCCCTCTTCCTCCGCCCCTGAGTAATGGGGCCTACAGTGCGTCTCCAGTGATCTCATACCAACTTTGCTCCCATATATCTCTTGATCTGTCCGCGAATGGCGAACGATCTTCAGAGGCAGCAAAATGTCACAGACGTCATGATGACACGACTTGGGGTAACGTTAGGATTTTAACAGTATTAAAAAAATGATTTCCTTTAAAAAATTTCCTCTGGAAGTTCTGATAATCTCGCAAGACGAGACGAGTCATGAAGCATGAATTACTGCGCGGACCCAACGCTTCACCTCGACCATAACGGTGATAATGTCCTGACGCTTCAACAACCGACTGATTCTTAGAGGCAGCCTTTCATCAAGCTGAGAAAAACAGCATTACAACCAAGGGTATTCGACGTAGTTTCTCTATTTGCTTTGCACAATTGGATGTGCTGTCTCTGTCACACAGACCTGTTAGTGCCAGTCATATACCTAGTCATATCACTCTTATACCTAGCCTCACCATAAAGAATCGGCTAGGTTAAATCCATAAAAAATAAATGGATGTTTTCTCGTTGTCCTTTTTCCATGTCTCCGAAGTTCACTGATTTGAGTTAGGCGACCAGTTGTGGAGTCACAGTATATGCACAACGCCGGGTTCGTGCAATGCCTTCCTTGATTAGTCGACATTTATAATGCCGTTACGTTGTCTACGCTCAAGTTACTGAATAAGAATTGAGGCCGCAGTCTTACAGGCTCGCATATATCTCGTACTCCCGTTTCTTTCCTCAGTAAACGTCGATTTCTCTGCAAGGCAACAGAAATTCCAGGAAAACAACAGCGGCAAGTTAAACGTTGTGCCTGTTGGTTGACACCCCAGGGATTTGACTTACGTAGTCGGTTGAGCCTCCGTTTCTGGACGGTTTTGCCAATAGCTTGTCGGTTGCGTCGGCAGGTTCTTGTTGGCCGTGTAAAACGCACGCTCTAATGTGGCAACTGGCGCGGCAAGTTGCGTCCCTAAGTTGGCTCAGGGTCCCAGAACTTTTGTTTACAGATACAGCAGATACAACAGATGCAGCAAGTTCACCGATTTTTAAGGATCGAGGCATGAAAACCTCACAAAACAAGCGTGATACCCATTGACGAAGGCAGAAACTTCCCTGCTTATACCAATGCCTACGAGGAAAATGATCATTACCAAACGATTCTGATGGAAAATAATTACTACGGGATTTTGTTATATCTCAGCCGAAGGGAAAACGCCAGTAACTCCGAATTTTCACCCAGATGTGCATGATGCCAAGAGAACTGTGCACTTCCCAGTCGGAGGAGCACATATCCAAGGTTACCAAAAAGTGCAGCTCCATCCTGCTCTGTTTGTATAAGATACGTCACCTCCTTACACCCGAAGTCGTCACACTCCTAATCCAGTCACATGTTTTCCCCCACATCCTTCACTGCCTTTCGGTCTGGGGCGGGGCCGCGTCGTGCCAACTGAGAAGAACTCATAGGGTGGTGAACTTTGGGGAAAGGATCGTATCCGGGGCTCGTAAGCGGGATTCGGTGTCAGCGACCTTGAGGGCGTTAGGCTGGCGCGCCGTATGTGACCTAGTTGTGAGTCGCGACAGCACTGGTGTCTTCCGAGCCCTGAACGACATGCGTGCTCCGGTGGCGGTCCGGTCCCTGTTCACTCCACGTAGCTCTGTGTCTTACACAGACTTACATATAGACTTACACAGCGTGCCACCCGGGCGTCGGCGGCCGGCGCCTTACGAGTCGCCGACTTTCGGTCTGTCTGTGGTCCGCAGAGCTCTTTCGTACCGCGCCGCCTCGTCCTGGAACCGCCAGCCGCCGGACATCACCGCCTCTCGAACCCGTGGAGAACATGCACGGTACCGCGCGGCCTCGTCCTGGAACCGCCAGCCGCCGGACATCACCGCCTCTCGAACCCGTGGAGAACATGCACGGTACCGCGCGGCCTCGTCCTGGAACCGCCTGCCGCCGGACATCACAGCCTCTCGAACCCGTGGAGAACATGCACGCAAACTTGACGACCTATCTCCTATACCTTGACGTTTCCTGACTGCCTAGCTTTATCTGTATGACTATATTTTTAATCAATGACGCAGTTAAACGCATTTGAAAGATGGAAATGTTGCAAGCTGCATATACTTCGTCTAAGAGATAAACTTTGCCACAGATAAGACTACAGACTTTACCACATACAGACTAGTTATACTAGACTACACAACATACAGACTAACTATACCAGACTACACAACATACAGACTTACTGTACTACAGACTTTACTACAGATAAGAGCTGAAAACACATGAACAGTGGACAGATCAATTGAAATGGATTTTGCTTCTCCAAGGCAATGAAAAAGGCAAAATGCTCAGCCAAAGTTCACTCGCTGACACCACGAAGACGTTACTGTAAAACAGTGTTACCAAAGCTGATATCCAGAAAGCTCGATACCCCGCGGTCATAAGAATCTTACAACGTATCTTAGTCAGGGCTCAGCATTATGGAGATCAAGGTGAGGAGTTCCTGGGAATTACTGTCGAGTCAGCTTGCTCATGCTGTATCCTTCCAGCACGATATTCGGCCTTCAAATTACTACAGGAATCCGACAGAGCTCCATCGTGTTGACACGGGACTACCCCAACCTGGTTTTCTCTTGAACGGCCTCGACGTTTTTCCTGTTCGTCGAGGTAGCTTCAATGTTTGCTGTCATTTTTTTACTTTGAGGGCGTCAACCAACAGGTACAGAGTTTAATTCGATACTGTTGTTTTCCTGGGATTCCAGCTGCCTTACAGAGAAATCGACTTTTACTGGGAAAAGAAACGGGACTACGAGATGCATGCGAGCCTATCTGGCTACGGCCTTAATTGCTGTACAGTAACTTGAGCGTAGACAATGTAAGGGCATTAGAAATATGGACTAGTGAAGGAAAGCATTGCACGAACCCGGCATATAGGTACCACGGTAAAGTGCACATATTGTGACCTGATACTCCACAACTGGTCAACCAACTCAAATCAGTGAAAACGATTTGAGTTGGTTGAACACGAAACACGAGACAAGGAAGAACACGAAAACGGGACAAGGAGAAGAGATGCTGTATTATTTTTTTAAACAAACAAACCAAAAAACAACCCCCCCCCCCCCCCCCCCCCCCCCCCCCTTTCTTCCCCCCCCCGGTTTTTTTTCTTTCTCCCCGCCCCCCCCCCCCGCGAGAGATATATTTTTTTTTTTTTTTCTTGGGGGGAAAGGGAAAGAGAGAAAAAAAGAAAAACAAAAAAAGGGAAAAGACAAAAAAAACCTCCCCACACGGCATTATCATAACACATGCATTTATTTTGTGGGGATTTCATCCAGCTGATTTGCTATTGTGATACTAGGGATTAGAGGTGGTACTAAACAGGGCTAGGTGACTGAGGCAACACATCCAATCGTGCAAAGCAAATAGAGAAACTAAATCAAATACCCCTTGGTTGTAATCAAGGCCCTCTAGAGGAGGTATCATCACCAAGCGATTTGTTTAAAATCTGCGGAAGCCGCCGTGTGACGTCACTGGGAGTGACTCCGTCAGCGCCCGCCATGGGCATTGAATAAACAGCCGAGATCTCGGCCATCGGACGCTTTTCCTTCATCTTGACCCCAGTTTTAACGGACACAGTATCATGCGGCATGACATTTTTCATGAAAGCAAAATAATAGTCCGCAAGAAAGGTGCATGTAGTATGTAACTGCCGTGTCGGTCGCTCATTTGGTTAAGCGCCTATTGCCGCTGCCCACCATGGCCAGGTGGGTTCGAATCGTGCCGGCCCTCACTTTTTCCCCTGGAGCGCCCCCGAATTATGCAGATATGTTGGCACAGCGCGATCCAGTGCATGACTGTCTGCACAAGCACTGCTCACCACTGCTTCACCCTCCAAGCGACCCACAGAAGGAGATGTTGACTACTGCGCGATCGTGAGGGTCACACCCGTACGTTAAACTTTCGCCTCCGAATTATGCAGTTAGGTTGGCATAGCGCGATCCGGTGTATGTCAGTCTGTGCAAGCACTGCTCAGCACGGGCTCTGGCTTTACAGCATCACAGCGAACCATTCGCATCGTTTTTTTCTTTTAATAATGACAGTAAATACACGTGAAGCACGGTGATTTATTTTAACATTTCTCAATACGGTCATGACCTGTCTTCGAGTGGAGCGGCAGGCCGGGACACTTTTCCAGGCACCGCGGCAGACCAGGACATCCCTCAAAGCTGGGATCTCTCTTGAGACTGTAGCCGGTTCCTCCCGACAAGCGCACATGTCAGGTGGGGTGGTGCAACCACCGCCCACAGCTAGATACGGTCAAACGGTTGGCCGCGAAGGCCCGCCGGGTCAGCGGGCCGCAGGCGCCGGCGTCCGAGTCCTGCGCAGTCATGGCTACAAAACACCTCCCGCTGAGACGTGGAGGAGACCAACCCACACTTCCGATCATACACACCACCGCAAATTAACAGCTAGCAACAATACAGCCACCCCCACGAAACCGGTCATCACTGCTTGGCCTGGCCACTACTCTGCTGCCGTACCTTTCACACGTAACGATACACTGGCTTGGACCAGTTAACCGAGGGTTTCTGCGGCCGCTGGCGTCCTCGCAGACCGAGTCCAGTCCGCAGCCCGCCTCGCGGGCAGCACTGCCGGAGCTCTAACGCCCATGCGGTCGCTGCCGCACGCAGCGCCGTTGACGCGAAGGCCACCGCCGCCACAGCCGCCTATTTTGTAATGTCAAGGTCTCGTGCCCCTGCCTCTCGTTCCAGCTGACGCTAACAGCTAGAGAAGCCTTACTCAGGGCTATTCTCTGAAGTCCTCGCCGAACTTCAACCCAATCCCGACACTAACAGCTGGAGCTGCCTTACTCAGGGCTACTCTCTGAGGTCCTCGCCGAACTTCAACCCAAACCCGACACTAACGGCTGGAGCTGCCTTACTCAGGGCTACTCTCTGAGGTCCTCGCCGAACTTCAACCCAAACCCGACACTAACGGCGTTCATATCCGTTCCCGCTCCTGCGCTGTGCTCCATGGTATGTGCTAGTTGCTTTTATGTTGATCGGTGCTGACGCTTACTAGTGAGTGTACCCTTGCGTGTTAAAGTAACTTCGCGTCTCCACAGTACGACCCTCCCCCTTGTCAGGGTACTTTAGAGACGTAACAGACAAAGGCGGCAGACGGAGGCTTGAACCTGGTAACGCTCACAACAACACGTTCCTATACACCACCATATCTGTATCTGTTGTAACAATCTACATCTAGGAGCATGCAATGTAATCATTTCGACCTGTTTTCGATTTTTCGTAGCCACATGAGTGTCTGAAGTCGCTTCTGGAGCTTGGAAATCCCATCAGTTAGCATCATATCAGCTGTCGGATTGTACGAACGCATCACGGGTCCTACGCTGTCAGGGAGAAAGCAACACATGCAGCATATATGTATTTACAGGATGATATGCATGGGAGATGACAGCATGTAAACAACAGGCGTCATTCAGGTCAAATGTCCTGGTGCAGGGTGATGACCAGCCGATAGGAATAGTGAATCCGAGGGTCCGAGGGTCCGATCAAGAGCCGACTTGGAGAAACTCGGAAGGTCTGTTTACATAAATGCCGCTGTTGGTGCGCCAGTCGTTCATGACCGAATGCCGCCACGAGCACAAGTCACAGCTTTTCGTCGCGGCTCAGCTCTAGTTTTCCTGTGATGAAAACGTCTCTGACGTGCCTGGGCGTACGTCAAGCTCAAATAACAAGAGTCCGTAAACAAAGGACTCTGGACCTTCGCTCAGTGAAGAAACCCCCTGCCCCCGAGGCCTTTCTTTTATCAATGGCTACTTTATTTGAAGTATTTCTCCGAACCTAAGTAGCGGAGATCCCCGGTACCAGGAATCACAGCTTAGCCTCAAAAGACTACTGGGAAAATAATTTTTCGTCCAGGACTCAAACTCCTCATACCGTCGGACACAAGATGCCAGTATTCTGCAGCCACACCATCAGTTCCAGGGCGCAATCAGGATATTTGTCCGGTCGGTTCAGTAGTTCAGTAGCAAAGTAGTAGTGCAACAGCCCCTTGAAATTATAAGAATATTCATTTTAGAGAATTCCAACTAAACACCTAAGACATTTGGGAGATTATGTGCAATCCTTACAAAACTTTCGCTGCGTTCCTGCTGGGATGTCCAGCCGTTTTCGGGAGGTCAGTGCTTGTGCCCACCGTGTTGCGCTACATGGTGTCTCGCAGTATTGTTCATTTCAGGTTTTAATCAGACGCAGTATTGATTCCTGTCTCGATGTCGTGTCATTCAGTCATCTGTTATTTGATAAAAAAAAAATGTTTATATTGCTCCGATATATCTGTTCAACACTTTTCATTTCATGCTTTTCCTTTCATGCTTTGTTCGACGAAATAATTGGTTCTCTACATTAGTCTCCACATCGATATCTGGCATTCCATATTTTCCCGTCTGCAATTTACGCCCGTCGTTTGTTCGTTGGTTTGCTTGCAGTATTTTCCCATTTCATACCAAACGTTATCATGTCTTGTAATCGTACGACGGATGCTAACAAATTTGGTTCCACGTTTAATAAAATGGCTCATATAGGACCATTATCACTTAAAAGATGCACGAAGAGGTACTGTAGGAAAAGTGAGGTAAAATATTAGGACATTCTGCATTTCAATGGGCCCAAGTTTATTGACTTGGTGTGGTCAAAACGAGCTTATGCCTCATGAGAAAGTATGCAAGTGCGGAAAACGGATATTTTTAAGGCGAAAATGCATGGTTTAAAACAGGCAAATTCTTCTGAAGCAGACCCGTTCGAAAAAAAGGGAGGCCTGGTTTCCGGTTTTGGAGGCTGCATAAAAGATAACTGACTTTTCTAGATCCGTTTTCTTTATTTTTTATCTCCTGTACGTTTTGCCATTTTCTCTTCATATTTTGGCCGAACTGTTTAAGGTTTTCCCCTTTTCGGTGTTATGGTACAATTAAAATCCTATCAGCATATATCATTTGCATGCACTACCACTGGTGATTCAAACGTACGAAAAAATGGTAGACGAAGCATGTTTGCAGTGGCTTTGCATCTGGAAAAATCTGATTTTTCCACAGAATATCCTACATTTATTTAGTTAGCATACATATTTTTCTACATATTTATTGTATTAGCATAGATAGCCTTGTGTTTGTTTAAAGCACACACTATCTCTGGCGATACAGACGTCGCTGAAAAATGGATGGACGAGTCATTTTTGCAGCGATTTCGTATTCTGAAAAAACGCCACGTTTCCACAGGAAACCCCGTATTAGTTTTATTAGTTCGAGCATTCAAACTGTCCTTCCCTCTCCCTCCTCGCAGCCACACAGTTTTTCTTTGACTGGAGGGGGCTGACGACCGCACAGCGGGGCTGAGCCCCCCCCCCATGAACATGTGAGACAAAGCCCTGATGTAACGTGTTTTACATCTGCATTCGCAAAATGTGCATTTGTAACATAGCAGAATGTTGCGCAACATTACTTAACCGCAAAACTGCAAAAAGGGATGGCAAGAGAAGATGACGCCACAGAGTTCTGCTACAGTACTTAACGAAGACCAGCATGGTGCTCCCTAGCTAAAAGTGAATCCATAGAAATAACTGCATGCAAGTTTCAATCGTTGCAGGCGTTGCTCGTCGGTGACGCACGCTTAAACAAGTCCTGTTTTGATGCATGATTCCACTTTTATCTAGCACTACCCAATCAAAGTCATGTGCTGGAAAAAGAAACACGACAATGTCGTGTTTCTTTTGTCGTGTTTCTTTTCAGTGTCGACAATGTCAGCAATGTCGTGTTTGATTAATTATTAGTATTATATATATATATATATATATATATATATATATATATATATATATATATATATATATATGTGGGAAATATTAATTAATAAATAAAACATTCCATTGACCATTTGACCTAAGCTGGTCTGTTAAAGGTCACGCAAGTCACATGCTGCTTGCCTTCGTGCTATCAGCATGACAAAACATAATGAAGGGATTTTTTTATTTTCTCTATCGCTTTCCGTTCTCGAGAAAGCCGATGAGGGTCTTTCAGACCCCTCGCCGAGGGAACGACGCAAATACCCTCCTCCGAGCGAGCGGTGAATAATACAAACTGGACGGAATTGTTAGAGTTGGAGTTGTTCATTTCAAAATACAAGTTGTGCACATGACGACACATGTCTGCAAGACCCTTCGGGCTGGGGATGCGCAATTTGGATGCGGTTTCAACGTTCTTCGTTTTCAGGGATATTTGACCCAAATGAGCCTTTTCATGACCACGAAAAGTTTAAATAAAGTGCAGAGTTATGCTTCCTATCAGCACCCAAGGAGACTGGGTACGGCAGAGACTATGGGGGCCATACAGTTTTGAGGCCAGTCGTATAAAACCAGAAAAGGAACTTTACAATAGACTATAGAACGTCGATTTAATACTAGCCATGATTCTTTATTGCAGTATGACGCATCGCAGAATTCCATGTATTTAACTTAAGAAGCAAACTTTTCATGAGAGTCACTTAACGATGCCATGATTCATATTCTGAGGTACCACAAGGTCTCCAGATGACTTCATTTCCCCGCAAATGTATGCCAAATTCATTACTACATTACTCGAGCTCGCGCAATCCAAGCACATCATCACTCTGGCATAGGGTACATATGAGATAATGCATTTCGGGCCCTTGAAAGCATCAGACGTTCACCGTTTGGCGATGAGAGCTGCTGTCAGAGAGACCATCCGCCATGCCTTGATGCATTTCTAGCCCACCCTTTGTGTTTTCGTTCTCTGGCGGTGACGTTGTGTGATAAATCAGCGGGTCCATCCATTGCACTCAGCCGACCGTAGATCGTCATCAGCAAGCCCTCAGAATAAACTACGCGCCTTACCCATCCCACCGCTGTGCATTCCACCCGACGCGCAACGATTTCTGAGCCATGCGGACCGGTGAGGTGTAAAAACAACACGCGTTGCAACACCATTCAAGTGCGTGATGCTCCAAACAGTAGACCTGCAGTCCGGCCCCCAGCGCCTCGCATGCAACGCGTGGGTGTGGGCAGCCCGCAGTCAGCTACTCGTCCACCTTGTTTACGAACTCCCTGGACTTCAGCCGTATAGGAAGAGTGGATTTCGAGATTTGGACCTTTGTATTATGCCATTAATACAGAAAACATGAATCTCGCTAAAAAAGCTTGCTGTTAGGCCAATTCTACGCCACCCCAAATTATTCCTCATGTTTCAAGCATTTGTCCCGAACGACAGGCCAACAATCCCCGAATGTTGGGTAGACCAGGACGACCAGACGGGGGCGGGCCAGAGGTGAGAGTGGCGCGATCGCACGCACGTCACCTGGCTGTTCCGGTGTGACACGCCACGACCCGCTAATCCAAAGCCCCATCGTCAAATCGGAAACTAGGCGCTTCTCAACACAGGCCCCCAGCCATGGCCTGGCAAACAAACACCGAGCAGCCCCATTCGTAGCCATGGCGCCGTTACACTGGGCTGATAAACACAACATAACGATAAACACACCATCTGGACCAACACCCAGGCGGCTGATTTGGCTTCTGACAAGATGCAAAACCTGACACAAGTTTCTTGTCCCCTGAGCTCGGAGGCTGCGCCTCCTACCTCTCAAATAAATAAACAATGGACACGCTATATCTCTAGTAGGAAACAAATGTTTAGTTTGAAGCCTTACAGACGGCCTCATAAATGTTGGTCCTGCTCCCGAGAGATGGCACCACCTCCGCAGGCACGTGCACCGCCGCTGACAAGAGCGCCATCTATACGGCTTGTAGGGAGTGTAGAGCGACACGTGAAGGTATTCGGCGGTTCGTTCACTGTATAAAACACATAGTTCGAAACCTTTAGGATCATGCCATGCCAACTCAACCAGTGAAAGGTGCCGTCATACGGACCACCAGTAGTACCCACTGTTTTTAAGAAAACCCTCATTCTGTGGCCCAAAAAAGCCCAAAAACTCAGTTGCAGCCTCAGAAAAACTCAGTACAATATTCAGTGCATTAAAATGATTAATGGCAGCAATATCTTGGAAAATGCTCGAAGCAGCTCAGTCGAGGCTCATACAGCCCAAGGCATCGCCAAACTGCTCGTTCTCGTCATCAGCGGGGTGGTTCTGAAATTTCTGCAGGTGCCGTGTGATGACTGACCAACAGCACTGACTACAAGCTTCTATATGCCTTTTCAGGTTTCATTGGCAAGTTCCTTAATCGACAATCCCGTCCACCCCCCCCCCCCCACCGTAACAGACCCCGAGGACAATGACTGTTTTCAATACCGAGACACGTCCAAGAGATATGTCCAAACTTTCAAGATGCGTGGTGAAGAGTGTGCAGTTCTGGCGAAGGTCATGAGTGTATCCACCGAGGGACTGGCGGGACATATCCCTTTCAATTTCGACAAAATAGGCTTTTGTCCCCCTTCCCCTATTTTGGTCGGAAAGTGCACGTTTTTTGCATTCCCTGTTGGAAAATAAAACCTCGGGTCAGATCGCCCCTCCCCACGATTCTGGTTTGCCTCCCCCTCCCAATGTCTGGGACGTGGCTGCACCCATAGCGATGGCTCATGGCAATTCTGAGCTATGTTTCAATGCACTGCGGTATTTGAAAGAAAGAAAACATCATCTAAACTGAGGGGACGGCAGGCGGCATGGCCAGCTGTTTCTCTTCCCTGTTCCAATACCCTCAACATAAAATGTGTACGAGTCCAAAACTGAAATGTCTTTTTTTTGTCAACGTGCAAGTAAATAACGTATGCGCTTTGCATTGGCCGAAAAGGTTTGCGTGAACTGACACTGCACCAACGGACGCTTCTGGCGTTGACAATACTGGCGGGGGACGATAGAAATATGGCGAAAAGGTACCGTTTTGTTTCCATGACCAAAAGCAGAAGTCAGCTGAAGGTTTCCAGTGCCAACGTATCAAGGAACATAATTTCGGTTATAGTTATAGATAGAAAAAATTGAAACCGAAAATGTGGAAAACTGACTGGTCGTGAGAAAAAATGTCCCAGAATGTTTAGTGATGAGCAAAATCCGCTCTAGGCTCTTCTTTCTAAGCATCACCGTACTGTCATGCCTTGGAAGATTGAGGACGTATAAGATGAAACAAATCCTGACAACCGTATACCTGCACAGCGTTCCCGTTTCAGATGACAGGGGTCCGCTTTGCAGGTCAGCAGGGTACCTTTTTGTGCACGTACGTAGATTGGATTCTGTGACAATGATGCACCAGACCATGGGTGTAGGAACAGAGAAGAGGGGGGAAAGGCGAGGACATGCACCGCACTTTTTGGGAGATTTAACATTAGTCCTATGGGGGAAAACGTGTCTGCCCCCCTCCCATGAGATACGAATATCTCCCTATACGAATTTTTGCGGATGCAAAGGCAACTTTTCCGCGCCGTTTTGCAAAAAGATAAAGATGAACTCCTTATTTTCTTTTTTTTGAAATTTTCTTTGAACGGTTTGTATGGATTGCTTTTGACTCAGAACACCTATGTGCTAAACAGAGCTTGTTGTAAGTATCCTGAGCGCACCATCCAGTAATGCAATTCCAGTTCAACGGATAATTTCTCTTCCGGCTTTTTTAGCCAGAGGACCGCGGAGGGATCTTTTTCGTACCGTACAATCTTGCGACACGGCCTCCCAATACCGGGTTTGTCCTTTCTGGTCAGTTACCAATTAACTACGCTAAGAATGGTCGGGCCAAACAGTTCGAGTTCCTTTTTGTTGTTCCCGGGACTCGAACCCGGCGTCATCTGGACCAGTCAACGTCCCTACCCCCTCGGCCACGAGCACGATGGATAACTTTTTTAAATAAAATCTTATCATGACAAATGCAATAATTGTTCCGACTTAAACGCAAGAAAATGACGATGCTGTTCAAATGACTTTTCGGCTGCTGAGTCCTTTGGCAGCCTTCAGGTGCCGGCTTCATCAGAACAGTCATCTCATGTTTGAAGCCGCGATGGGAAGAAAATTAACATGAAGCCTTTCGTATGATCATTAACACGACGGCAATTTTTGAGTACCCCTTCCCCCCAAAATACGAGGATACGAAGGTTTTGCGTATATGAGGAAATGCGATACGAAAATTTGCGTTCGAAGTTTTGCGTACGAAGAAATGCGATACGAGGAAATGCGATACGAAGTTCTGTCCGGACACGATTGAGAAACTAACCTCTAAACATGGATGGTCGCAATCACGTCGTTTTGTAAAACTGGAAAAGTGAACCTTTAACCTTGTACCCTGATACTGCCCCTGATGTTCTACACCTACATCTACACTACATCACTGGATCTACATCCTTCAACAAGACACGGTTTGTCACGTTTTGCTTATTTACCACTTCGAACCACGAGAAGCTCTGCGCCCGCCGTGGGCCCTTGGGTTTGTGCTTTGGCTAATTTGGGTTAAAAAAAAACTTGAGCCAGCCCTAGTGCGTCATGTCGCGAACCCGGTGTCGTGGTCTGATCGCTGCTTCCTTCCCCTGCCGGTATCCTGCACTGCACCACACCTACCTGCACCAGCACACCGCACCGCCTTCCCGGGAGATCCTCCGGGCGCTGGTCAGGTTCTGAGAGGCCGGAACGCCGATTGCTACCTACACGGCGGAATTCCTGGAGCGGTGCTGCCCGCCAGCGCGTGATTACCCCACGAGGCCGTGGCCGCCCGTGATATTCCCGGTACAGGGTGGCAGGCGTCTACTACGACCTCTTCCATCTCCGGGACATGACAAAATGGACATAAAGCCCGCGAGGGCGACTGGGATGTGAGTATGATGCAGATATTTAGTGACCTTGTCTGAAATGAATAAGCGAAGTTTGTCCGGATGCAGTAGTCACTAGTGCATCCGGACAAGTGAAAACCGTTTTAACCCTCGTGTCTTTTTGTTACAAATCGCATTCAGCACACCGACAGCAGCGGCAGTCTCACCTTGGCGCTGCTGAGGTTTTTAGGGGCCGAATTTCCATGAATGTGCCGTAGATAAGTGTTCCTGTAGAAAACTTCACTGTGACCCAGCGTCGTTAGAGATGGGGTGCCGGCATGTATCCCATGATTATTATTCATCGCGCGTGCGTTACCTCTGCAGCGACTCGAGCGAACCGCGGTACCACACAGCTGACCTTTATCCCGACTTCAAGTGCCTGTCTGCACTTGATGCTTGCTCCGATTGTCAGTTCTATGCATTTTGTGGGACGTAAAGAGAATCACCAGTGGGAAGAGGTTCAGAAGAGCTCTGACTCTGACTCTCCGAATCTGATTGGGGCCAGTGCTAAGAGCCTGCAGTGCCCTGGGGAGACTGTCCCTGGTGTAGGCCCATGCATAATGCTTAGAAACGACGGGCATGTCCAGTTTTCTCACAGTCCTACCTTCGCCATGGCTACGTCTGTCCGAACGTATAGTTCAATGAGAAGAAGTTAAATTTAGTGACTGCCTTTTCAGCTAGTCGGCAGTCGCAGATGGTCGGTAGCGATCACCTGGCTGGCATTGTCGTTAAGGGCCACTTTCGGCCTTTTGCGTTCGGCGCATCGACCTTCGCCGACTGTCTTCCTCCTTTAGAAAAGCCAAGCGCGCAATTTCAAGCTGCGCTCGCCATTGAGGCAATTTATACCAAATTGTGTGTTTGCGTTTTGCGTTGGGAGACGACTGTGCATTTCACTTCCCTTACACGGAGACAGTGTCGGCGTTTCCTGGACCTCTGTCCATGGGTTTCAAACGTTGTGGTATGAAAGGACTTGAACCAGAACAGAAACATCAGAAACTAGTCGTTGATTTTGTTGACATGATCGCCTCTTTTGCTTTTTCATTTTGCTTCTGTCCGGAAATTTTTGTTCCATACGTGACACTTTCAGTAACGCTATGTTATTTATCAAGTAGCAGAAACAAATCTGCCGAGGCTTCCAGCTGGGTATCGACGAAAAGCCAACCAGACGAAAGCCATTTCATGTCGTTTCTTTCATGCAAAGCCACACAGGGCTAATTTTCAGTTTCCCTAAACGCGGAGGGGCGACGGGCAACTTTCCAGACTATGCTTGCGCTTGTACCGCCCGTAATCTGTTCGTACGATGTCGTTCTCTGAAAACCGTGTCGCGCCAGCACAGGTGCATTGACAGACCTCACGAAAGCTAAATCAAGTTAAGCGGGGTAGGTGGCAGCACTTTTAACCACTCTACGGTTTAATTCCATCGCCTTATGCAACTGAGCGGAGCCAATATTTAATCTCCGGAGCACACCATGATGCCAGAGTTTCCCAGAAACCTTCCGCGCAGCAGAAGCCCCGGCGCCTGGGTGTGTCCAGATGAAGGTAATCTTCTGCCGGGCCCTAGCCGGCGCACAGGTGGTGCCGGCGCCTTCCCGCAATCCCATTCAGCCGCGCCGATCGTGGCCTCAAAGGAGACCGCCCGGCCGCTTCCAGGAGTGCGGCGCTCAGACCGTCTGGCGTTCCCGCTGCCAGACAACGCGGCGCTGTCTTGCAGCCTTCCCCTCGGGAGGACTGAATGGTCCGCAGGACGTCGCCATGGAGGAACTGCTGACGCGTGTGGCCCAGTGGGAAGGACATTTTCGATTCGGATTAGTCTCCAGGGCTGCGCTGCGCTGGTGCGTTGCGTGCTCATACTAGGACGCTTTGCCACGGCGCAGGATGACGTGCTTCCCGTACTCCCAAGGCTGAGGATGTGGCGAATGTGTGCTGGTAATTCGGCGGCCGTGAGAAAAATCCGAACCGCTGAGAAACGTCAAGGCAGTTTCATGATCAGCTGTTGACGTTCAGCTGCCGTCATGCGTGACAATATTAATGGTTCATCTCTGTTTCAGTTAAAATACTGATTGGAAAATGTATTGCGTTTTTCACATTAAATAAGACAGAATGCACTATAATGAACCATAGCATAGGGAAAACGATATAAAAAAATGTTTTTGTGCTACAGATGACATCGGTCATGTGTCACGAGCCAGCGATGTTTGCACCCCTCAACCAGTATGTGTTCGTAAGTTTTTGGCACAAATCCCCAAAACGCTTTAAACCCCCGGTTTTCATGTTCGTTTCGCCGGACCTTTTAGTAAAACCTATGAAAATGCTTCTTGATTTTTGTTTTTAAACATGTCGTCAAAAAGATGCCTTGGCCAACGAGAACATCTGAGAGTCTCAACAGTTCCAATAATGTATGACACTTGAGAAAATCTAAATATTTGTACCGGCCAATTAAAAGAGGGTTTGACATCCGTGAAGTGTTTTACATGCAACTCTCCGTCATCTTCAAGCAACTCCAAGTAAATATAAAGTACGTTGCAGTTCTCCATCCCTGTTCCTGCACAGTGCACATAGACCACTGGCTGAATAAATAACACCCGATTTCTTTCGAGCATTCGCCACAAAACGACCTTGAGGACGTGACAACATCATACTGTCACATCAGACTTTTCAGAGGGGAAAAAACGCATGACGACACGTAGAATTATGTCTCAAACACCACTTCGCCCGAATGTTTTTTTTCTGGCCTTTCCGGCTCCGAATCTCACACTCAGACCCATCGGCGTCCAATCGCAGTCTCTATAGTGCCAACTGCCGTGGGTTGCTAGATACGTCACTCAGGTACACACTCTCGTTTCTCTCATCGGGGGAGGGGGAGGGGGGCAAAGGTCCTCGAGGACCTTCCAGGTTTTCTGAACGTAGCGCAGACACGAAAAGAGCTAGAAGCGTCAAATTTTCAGTGGCTGTTGGAACATCAATGTTACATCTTGTAAAAAATGCCAAAATTGGGTCATGTCGTGTCATTGACCTATTCGGACTTTAAGAAAGGCATCTCAAAATAAGTTATAGCTTGCGCCAGTTATTGCCGGAAAGTGCTGCTGACAGGCGGAAGACGGTATCCCAAGCCGCAACCCATTCCCTAAAAAAATAGCTTTTCACTTTTTCGGGAAATCGTCCGACCTGATTTCAGGCCAGCCGTCCTGAGATGCTAATTTTGGCCTTTCTGCCGGAAATAATCTTGTACAGGAGACTCCTATTATGAGGTCGGGTCAGCTGACCACAAGCGAATATACGACGAAATGGGTATGAAATGCATTTGCCATTTATTTCCGGTAATGCATGATAGGTGTACATCCCATTTTATGTTTTTGAAGGCTTTGAAATGTCATGGCCTTATGTGACTAGGCTTGACCTGATAGCATATCAAAGGTGACCTGTCACTTCGGATGCCGCATAATTTCATGAAATATTTTGAGACAACATATATAGTTCGTTCCATATGTCTATTTCTAGTCGTTTCCGAGACCCAAACGATTATGTATTTGACCTATGGTGACCTTGCATGACCGTAGTGACGGTAATAACCCATGTTTAAGTGATGTCGGTCTGTTTTTATGAACTGAAAAGTATTTTTTATTTCGTTGTGCTCTGTGGCACCGTAATTTTTTTTAACGAGACTGGGACATTAAGCCTGATATCGCCCACGATCTGACCTAACCTGATCTGTCTCGAGTTCAGTGCCATTCAAAAGCATATTGGCTTGACTATGGCGATCAAATGGCGTTTTTTTCGCATTCTTGCCTTAGCCAATCGCAGGACAAAGATGTTGCTAAGTCCTTAGTTAACCTTATTAATCTTTTTTTTCTGATAAACATTGCCATATCTTTCGAGCACATTCGTAATGATGATTCCATGACGTTTAGCTGACGTAACTGTATTTGCATGCCAGTTTCAACATAAATTAATATTACATTCTAGTGACTCTTGGCCTGACCTGACACATTCTGAGGCGTAGCAAATAACGTGCCGACGATGAACAAACGTTTCTTGTTCTTTCTGGACCTTTTAGTACAAAAGACCAGCTTATAGGACGGTCTTATTTGCTTTTATTGCCCACATATTTTGTACGTCATAACAGGGCCGTGTTTAACTCCTTGACCCTACAATACTAAGTTAGGGGCAATAGATCTGTGTTTACTTTCATAACCTTTGACGAGTTTTCGATTGGTGTCACTCCCCCTCCGTAGCTGTCTTAGTTCTCGAGATCATGGGGGTTCCGATGGTCCCTTTACCTCTCGCCTCGTAAGCGGATGACGATTCGGGTAATAAGGTTTGCGTGGTGTCCGAATTTGGCGTCGGAAAAAAACAGCGGGTTTGAAAACATCACGACGAAGTACGACGATGACTACGTCTTATTTATAAGTCTGTTTGCCCAGTCGGAGACAGTTGAGAGCTTGAACAAAAGCATACAAAAGCATACATAAGCATACAATGACTGATTAATTTTTGGATGTGGTATCACTGTCTACCGTTATAGCACACCCAAACAATCAGATCATGAGGGTGTTGTTTTAATCAACGACTGCTGTCATGTTTCAAATAAAAAGTAGTTAACTTTAATTAAAAGGACACGTGACAGCTTGGGTAAACTGGCCAGAGTTGAAGAACAGCCACACATAAATAACCATTTTTACAATTCCAAACTGGTAAATGTGGCACGATATGACCCCAGTAATTTATGGTCTTTACGGCCCAGAAGGAACATTTACCGATATATTATAATACAGTTTGCCTGGAGGTATTGCTTCGTTCAAGGTTTTAAAACTAAAAAAGCTTAAAACTAATAGACTGAGCGGTCATTTCGGATCCTGTTGGGAAACACGTGCAAAGTTATCGTTGTGGAAATGGCTACACGTATGATACGTGTATATCTGTATGGGAGACAAGTGGTTATGATGAGGCTGAACATCTTCACAAAGGCCTGAAATCACTTGACGGAACCACCAACGTCCATGGCCAATGAAATATCTTCAGATTTTTTACATGTACTCTTCTCAATTTCACGTCAAAATTAACACGCCCAGCTTTGATCATTCCCGCAGACGCCAAGACGCCTTCCAGAAACTGCATGCTTCGAGACAAACACAGCCCGCAACAAACGGAACGGCGACTCAATGTGTTTCATGGCGCCGCATCCAGCCGTCGCTCTTGTGTTCAATAACCGCGATACCTTCCAGACCGCCATTAAGTGCTGGGCGTCAGGCTAAAGACCAGGCTCGGTCGAGTCGGCACATTCCTCATCAGCACGAGCGGCCCGGCGGCGGGCGGCGCGCATTCCGCACGTGCCGCCGCGCATTCCGCGCGTGCCGCCGCGCATTCCGCGCGTGATTTTCGCTGCAGCGGTCCGACGTGGAATTTGTCGCAGGAGTGAGACGACTGCGGCGCCGTTGCCTTCACCGCGGAATTTTATAAAGGTCGTGACGACATTTGGCGAGTCTCAAACCAGCAGTGGACAGGGGTCGTGCCTAAGTTTTGTAAAGGGGGGTGTGGAGCAATGAATCTCAAAGCTTTACAACTGAAAGGGTGTGGTCTTAGAAGAGCGTTAAGTTACGCTGTTACACCAAAGAAAAAATGCCAGTAGCCTAAAAAAAGTATCAGTGGTGATGTGTGCAAATATTATAACTTTACGTAATATTCATTATTTCTGTTTTACTATATTATTATTAGAGTATTCATTAATAATCCAACGTAAACATCGACGCTGGTAAATTAAAATGAGTGATGAGGTATTCAGAATCCTAGTACAGACAAGCAGTGTGTGTGTGTGTGTGTGTGTGTGTGTGTGTGTGTGGCAGGGGGGGGCAGGCACTGCGCAGTGTTGAGTGGTGGTTTTGCCAACCGTTACCAAGCGTCGGAAAGGGGTGAGAAGTTAACCTTCGCTCGGTCGGGCGTTTTTTGCACTCTTGCCCGGCGGGAGGTCCTAAATCCCCCGCACTAAATTTTGAACAAAAAGAGGTAGAACAACGAGGTAAGAACCAGTGTATTGCTCGTTACGTAAACAAGTCAACGATATCCAGTTTCTTTTTATTTCAGGTCAACATGTGGCCTCCCGGGTAACGGCAATGACCTCAAAGCGACAATGTAAAAATATGTCGAAGTTTAGTTCCCATATAGTTCCCATATAGTTCCCAAACTTACGGCAATAACTTAATCCCATAGGCACCAGAGTGTTGGCCCTTGCCTTAGTCATCGGCAAATGCATGGGATTTTCGATCTAGGTCAATGGGTGATCTCCCAGATCACGCAAATGTCATCATAGACGAAATTTGCAATGGGAGGCATGATAGTCCCATCACACTTTTGCCGGGTCACAGGTCAAACGAGCGACGACAACCATGCCAAACCTGGTACACCGGTTCCCCTCGAGCTGGGAGGGGGTCGCCTATTTGGGGTCGCGGTCAACATAGTTCCCAAGGGCACCGCCAGGGACGCTGATGTCGTTTTATGGAAATCGCTCTTTGTCGAAAGCCACTTGAGCTAGAGCCTTGGGGGGAGAGCAGTTGGGAGTTACAGGGTTTATCTTAACATATCATTGAGGCAGACGCGAAAGTTTCTCAAGATTACCGTTTGGGGCGCGTGTGTGTTTCCACAGGAAATGGCTCGAGTTGAGAACTTGTACGAAGAGGCTTTACATTAGATCAAGCAATGTTCGTCAAAATAATGCTGAAGTGGTAAATCGCAATAAAGCATTCTTGCAAGTGCAGGTATCGCTTATCCCGTATGAAAAACTACAATGGAGTTTGACGCCAATGTTTTATATTCATGTTTGACCAAGCTTGACCTCTGATGATCCGACCCTTCCCGTTCACTAAAATCAGGTTACGGGCACCAACATTTATAAAAGGTACATATAACACAAACCCAGTTTCAAACAAATGAAATGTATTGCTCGATTTGGTTAAAAACACGACTGACATGTACTTGGCAAAAGGTCATAGGTCACGATCTATGACATGAAAATCCCCAAAATTTTATGAAGATGCATATATGCTGAAAACTCATCTACGAAAAAAATCAGTGCTCAATCTGTCATCACTAGAAAGGTATTTAAGAAAAATCTCAGGGGGATCCTGAAACGACCCCTCCGCTGGGCGAGGGTCAAAAAGGCCGATTAATGACCGATATTAGTTAAGTCATTAATGTCATATGTTTAACGTCATATGTCATAATCATTAAACAACTGTCACGTGAGAAGCAAGTGATTTGTAGTAGTGGTGGGTTAGGACAGACTGGCAGACACAGATAAGTGGTTAATGCAGAGAAGCACTAGCCAGTCTGCACTAGCTAGTGGAGGTGCTATCGGTCCGCACGCCTGTATGTGGGTTCTGCTTGGGTCATTGCAGCGAAATAAAAGTGCGGTGCTGTGATTGTGTGAAGAGGTCGGATTGTATTCTCTGCAGACCTCAGTTCGCCAGTCGACGGGCAGGAGTGGCGCAAATCATACTTTCGGTTTGGTTATGGATTTATTTAACGTCGCTTTCGACTGTCAGGGTCATTTCTGGTCGCGCAAATCATGCTTTCCGAGATATCATTAAGCCGAGGCACCATTAAGCGTGAAGGCGCAACCAAGAAAGGTGGTGGTATCTGAATGCGAGCTGATGAACAAACCTTCTCTTCTTCAAGAAAACCAGCACTACCCGTGGCACGGATGTTTAATGCTCTTCCCTTGGTTATTTGAGATAAACAACATTCAAACAGTAAAATGCTAAAGGAAATAAAGTGCTAGCGTCCCATTGTGTTTTACCTGAGGTCGTTAGACCGGTCTTCATCCAATTTTTTTGCTGCCTGCGTGATGTTTCAACCTGGGAGCTATTCCTTACACTGAAAGTTGCTGCGTATAATCCAACCAAAGATTCTAATTTGCAAGCTTGTTAAATTTAGTCTACATTAACGGCCGCCGGTCCGTCCCGGGCATCGGGGGCGGGGGAGGGGCAGCACGCCCCAACTACGAACGGTTGGCCACGATAAAAATAAGCAACCGTTGGAAAGCCTGTAACGAGAAGAGCTCGAAACGGTCTCATTTTAGTTTTAGGTAATATGTAAGCCAATTTACGCCCTATATATGTTTTCCATAGCCGACGCATCAGACCGAGAAATGGCCGAATCTCAAGGGCTGGACTAATAACGCATAGGTAAAGGCACCAGCGCACAAGAAAGGTCCGCGGATGCCGATACACGCTAATTTCCTCAGATTTGTTCAATATATACGCCGAAACGTTGAGTTAAAGACACCGCAATTCTCCCGGTCGGCCGTCAGTGTGCGCCACTCCGATGCGGTAACAAATACGGGAACTAATTTTGGCGTTCCTTTATTTTCGCGAAAAAGACAACTATGTCAATTTTATTGATCTTTGTGGTTCTTGTGATGGTTTCTCATGCTTAAATTTTGGGAAAATTGATTAGTTGGCAATCTACAAAGTTGGCGGAGCTTTATTGGCGAGAGCCTGTTTATTTCCAAAATATGCTACTTTTTCAAACTTTTGAGGTTCCTGATATTAATTACGTCTGTGCAAGCTAATTCTGCCATTTTCTACCCATTCTGAGTAGTTCATCGTCGATTTTGACGGTGGTACATTTTGGCCCACTACAGTTATTCGTGACCTGACCTCAGGTCAATGCCTAGAGGTCACTGATACTTTTCCCAATGACGGCAACTAGATGTCTGCTTGACTCCACGCTAAAAATGTTATGGCATATTCCGTCAATTTCCGAAAAAAACGGCGATATGCTTAAAAATGGGCTGACCTTAGGTCAATGACCCGGAAAATCCGAAAACAGATAGCAGATTGTTGCATCATCACGATCACTAATCCCGAGAGTATTATGAGATATCTTGTTTTGCGAAAAAGTAGAGGTAGCTAAGCTTTTTGGACATAGGTCTGTTTGACCTGACCTAGGTCAGGCACCACCTGACCTGAGGTCAAAATTTACACGAACGTACAATAGAACAAAAGATACACAAATTTGGTGACTCTCTGTTTGTTGGTTCTCTCTCAATCCCAGAAAAACCTCAGGGGGGCAGTCAACTGCCCCCCCCCAGTCGGGGACGGGTTAATAGGCGTCACATCATTAAAAAATTCAGTCTTAAATCGGAAAGAAGTTGGTAACGAGAGATAACGTCTCGTTCCCAGAGGCATAAACAGGCTTGTAAAAAGTGCCTGATGGGCATATTTCACTTGGCTGCTTTTTGAGCCATTGTTTATGGACCTAAGGCTGGCTACCTTGGTTAGTGTTTTCAACAAAGGAATTTTTGTACCTCGGTACCGGAAATCTTGCGTTCATTCGAGCATGACTAAAGCCAACAACAGGCGGGTTTCGATAACTGTCTTTCGCGTCTGAATACACAAAGGTTCGGTCCGAATGAAATGGAATTTGGCCAGCCATGCAATTTCCGACAGACATGAAGCTGAAAAATTGTCCATGCTTGCGTAGACTATGGCTACATAGACTACGTAGACTACGTAGACTACGGCACTGCGGTAAACCTGCATAATTCATGTGGTAACAAGGGTATCTTTGTGATCTGTGGTAATATTCCTATGAGCCCAAATGGCACTGCATATTTTTTTGGAAACAATCAGTGGAATGCAGCCCCATAAAGCTGTTGCACCGAATCGTACGGATAGCAGGACTTCCACGGAAAATACTTCTTCGTCTGGAAGACTAAAAAAACTGGTCGTTTGGGGTTACTGAAGCTACATTGAGCTACGACACTGTGGCCAATTGGGCTGTGCATGCCAAAAATTGGAAGTTATTAAAATAGATAGTATATATATATATATATATATGTATGTATACATGTATATATATATATATTTTCCGCACAAATGGAGACCTGTGTGCAGTCCGTTCTCGATTTTTTTATTGGCTGCGACATTTTTTCTGTGGCGATCATACACGGTAGGCATGGGCAGAGCAGAGCTAACCGATATTTATTCGCCTTTATTTCTACACCGCCTTTACCGCAACGGGTTTCATTTCTGGGACGAAATGCACTGAAACGTACCACTAACCATGGGCAAGATCGTCATTTAGTGCACTAGATTGCATACCCGTCTTAGCGTCCTTGAGGCTTCGGTCCCTTCGTCCTCCAAGAGAAACTGATATGTGATGTTGAAGCGTCGGGGTGGGAAAGTTTCTTGTCATGCTCAAAATGGCACAATTCCCTTCCAGGATTGATCACAAGATCCATTGCCCAGCTGGACCCCTTTGCTCAATTCAGTCCGAATCAATGTATGTTGGCTGCGAGGGACGTTTGTGCATTACTTGCCACAGTATTCTTCACCGTGAATTACGAAATTTGGGCAATCTTTGGCCATCGTAATCTCAGCTCACCATACCGAGTTTTTATGAATTGTTTTATTCCGTTGGCAGTGAACACTTTGTAACAGATTATATGAAACTGAGTGGCTTTTGCCGCCAGGACGTGTGGAAGCAAACTTAGACACACCTCGTCAGTTCATGCCCGAAACGTTCCGAGAATCCTTGGTAACCCGAGATCCCCACGTCGCACGACATCCCTGGAAAGGCGCCATGCGGGACTTAAAGCAGCAGTAAATGCCTGCAGTCATTAGAAACTGCCTGTAGTCATTCTCCTTCTACCAACTCGACAACTGCAAAGACATCAGCCCCCCTTGGCGTCCAGCCACGGCAGCTCGCGTGTTGTTGCCAATGAATTGATGAGGCGAATCTGGCGCACCAGCGCGGCAGGCCGTAATCGACTGATCAGCTGATTGCCTGCTGTTGGACAGGTGGTGCGGGGCTAAGGTCTGGCTGGGGTTCTTCGGAGGGTTCGTAGGAGGGCTCGGCCACACGATCGTACAGGCGGTGCGCCAATAAAGTCAGGGTGACGGTATCTGGATTCGTCGCTGCGATTTCATCAGTCTCTGCATTATAGTTGATATACACGAAAACGTTCTTCGCAACTCAGTTCAATGACGGAAGCCGTGTGTTCGTTATTGGAGTAAGTCGGAACCATCAAGTATGTTTATCTGGTATCAGTTTTCGACCGTATTTTTAATGGGAAATATACCCTTCGCAACAGTGTTATGCTTTGGACGTTAACACCTATTGGCGTATACACAAATCTTAGCACCAAGGGAGATTTTAATTTTTGTGTTGTATTACTCTTCCTTTCATGTACTTAGCAGCCCCACTAAAGATCACTAATCTTTGTCCAAGCGATTGGATGATTAAACGTCACAGATGTCTTCAACGCAATCTTTCTGAAACACATTTTCGGTGACTGATATTAGTGTTATATCATTATATAAATGTGTCAACATGGTAATGTTTCAAGTATGTCAGTATGTAAACTGATGATGCACGCGTCTGAAATGGTCGGAGATCGGCAGGACACGTGTCGGAAAAATCACTTCTAGACTGCTTAGGGTTCCTGTGGAATAAGTGGCACACAGGCAAACAAAGAACACCATTATGAAATGTTATGGCCCAGTCACGCTAGGTATGGCCTTGACGTCGGGAGGGACTTGGAGATGAAGGCTCTTTTTGTATGAGAAAAAGGTTAACTGTAAGTTTGTCAAGGTGAGCAATAGACATACAGATTCTTACCGACGTAAAGGCACAGTACAAAAAAAACGTCATATACGGCGTCTGCCTATTTCACAGACGCCGGGTTCAGAGCCCCTCCCTGTCTACAGTCGTGAGGAAGACCATCCCCTCCCCCCCCCCCACTGACTCTCGTGGGCCACCCAGCCAGCGCCGGCGCCGGCAGACAGGGCGGAGATGGCGCCGCCGATACGGAGGATATCCGGCCTGACGGGTGTGGGAATCGTGCTCCCACGCCATCCGGCCACTAGAGCACGGCGCGAGGCCGCTCTGCCGCCGCGCAGGTGGCGTGCAGCGTCTGACGGCGGCGTTTTCGATAATCTGGGGCGAAAAAAAAACAAATAACAAAAAAGACTACTGCGACCTGACCAGCATCCGTTTTGGCTAACCATGTTTTGTTTGTTTTCTTGGAGAACGTAAGAGTATCCAAAAAAATTGGAAACCAAGGACGTTTTGACCCTGCAGGAATAATGTTAGTTTTTTTTTGTAAATGGGAGCTATGTCCCCTTGCCACCCCCCCCCCTTCCTGTTTCTCATGTTATGTTTTTTTGTCCGTTGTTATCAATTTGTGTCACGTGCATTTATTTTGAGGCTTTAGTGGAGATAGAAACGGAAGCACAAAGACATGGAAAGAACAGAAAATAAACCACTTAAACGACGAATTTTCCATAAGGTCTTAGCGTGACGGTAAGAGGTGAGGATGCGTCAAAAGGTGCCTGGCGCCGATCACTGAAGCTAGTAAGACGCTAACAAGGTGACACGTTCGGGCGTGGTACACCTTCTGAATGAGAAGCAGCATAGAGATTTAGCAAAGAATCTGGTGGTATGTGCTATAGCCAGTCTTGGTGTTGCATTTTAAACAAAGATCTTTTTTAGAGAAAACGGGAAAATGTACGGGAGGGCAAGAAAAAATCGATTCACGTGGGAATGAAAATTCCAAGGACCTGATTTACCGCAAATCATTCCTTCGCCACAACTAGCTCTTTCATGGCACATACGCTTGCTTAATACCATGAAATATTGTGCCTTGTGCCACATAACGTGTGTCATCTTGCATCATTTATTGTTTCCCCGTTTCTCCCACTTCGTCGTAACGGTTTCAATTAAACGGGTCCTGTTATACTGAACAGGTGGTTAGGAAAAGGATTAGTAGGGAAAAAACCAGGTTTATCAACAATAACGGGTTAGAAGAAAAATATAACCGATGTTCCCTAAAATATGACACAAGCTTTGCTGCTCCTAAAATTAACTTTGTAAGCACGTTGTTCACAGCATTTCAACACCGCCATAAAACTGGTACAGTTTTCTATCAGATGCGCGCAAAGTTTTGACACAGAATTTAGAGTTTTATTTGCCACACGATAGTTTGACAAGATGGCCTGACTGGAATGAAAAAGAATTGCGTAGTTTTACAAGAAACGCAAAGAAGAGGCGAGCCCCTCACTCTCGGTTACTTTACATTAGAGCATCAAAAACCGCGTGCAGGGTCATTGGGAAGGTCGGCAACAACTAATTTAACAAAAGAAAGACGGAAAACGGAAGAAGGCCAGAAAAATTGAACTAAGCTGAACTAAGGGGATAAAGCAGGAATCCAGAAATACGGTTGGCTTCTCCGGAAGAAATCTTGCAGCAAAATTAAATATGTCCCAAAAATCTCATTTGGCAAATCACTGAGAACAAATATTATCTGGACTGCTACAAGTCAGAGAAAGCAGCCTAGCGTGTACCCGAGTACAGGAAGATAATTTCGCAAACGAGCCTCGCAGTCTGTCGTGGGCCCTTCTGCTTTGGGCATGGGCTTGGTGTCGTTCTGGACGACCAGGCATGCTTCGGCATTTCTGGCTGGGTTTTCCAGGGACGTAGGGTTTTACACCACTGACAAGTCGGACTCGCCGTTGGAGGTCAAGTACCCTGGGAGGCAAAGTTTTCATTGCCCATAAAGACATGAGTCACCAGTACCGCGAAGTGTCACGAAGTGTCGAAGGCCCACGACTAGTCCCGAAGCGTCGCCTCTCCCCTGATAATGGGGAGCCCACATAACGGATGGCCAAACATTCCTGATAATGGTATCAGAGGCCGCCTCAAGCCTATCCTGAACAAGATGGACTCCAAGCAGGGTGTACTCAGCAGGCCTGACCCAGCCACTTGGCAATGTCACCACGATGTGACGTTATATCTGGATCCCCTACGTCAGAAGAGTGACAACTTTCCGAGAATGTCCAGCATTAGACGGGTTGATTCGGTCTGGAACGCTCTGGAGCAAAAGGTGTGTGGGGGAAATTGGATAGCACCACGCAAGAAGCCGGCGAGAAAGAGGATGGACGGAAGGCTTGAGGAAGCGACCATAAACATTGTGCGCGAGATGCTCCAGCACGTGCGGAATATTTCTGCGCCGTCGGCCGCGGTAGGGTCAGAACTGAGATGTAAAGCCATGACTGAAAGGTTTAGTTTCTAAAATATGCACGTGGGTAATTTCATACCGGTATATTTACGCAATACTGACTGACGTCAAATTTTAGGCACGCCTGTTAGTTGGACCTATTGCCCACACCCATTTTTACTTGTTTACACAGCTTCCACAAGACCAACGCCAACGCGAAAGCTTTTAATCTTCATTGCAAATGCTTGAACTCTACAGCTGCCATCAAGTTAAAAATGCCTGATGATTATAGGTCAGCCACTTACATCATGACAATAATCAAAGACCAGTTTTCAGCCGCCGCTCATTTTTTCGTATATTTCTTCTCCCAGGTACAATCGTTGAGATCATCTCACTTTGAACGGCAAAAAAGCCAGGCATAAGGTGATGTAAATCGCATATGTCACAAGGGGGATCAACCGTGGTCGTTTACTGACCTTCTTGTTTCATTATTCGGTTTTTTCGCACAATAATGGTCTTTTCTAAATTTACTTACAATTTTACGCTGCAAACTTGTGAAAGACCAAGGGCCAGGTTATGCAGCATTTACCTCGTGAACTGCGGTGACCCAGATGAGCCCTCGGGATGTACCAGATGGGCAGATGAAAAACGTCCTACATACAGTCAGTGAAGACGGAGAAATAATTTAGTCATTGCTGCAGTTCAGTTCAGTTCAGCTTACTTACCAATTTTTCCAACGCGTGGATTACCGTGTGATTTGAGTCATTTCATTGCAACATATGCGCAATAGTCATAAAGATAAAGCAATGCAGCCAAGCACTTCATGGTATATTGCTGCAGTACATTACTCAAGCCTATTTTGCCTATTCCGTGCAATATTTACTGTTATATAAAACCAAAATATACTGCCCTGTTGGTGCAACCTTCACGTCCGATGGAAACTAAAAGACCTGTAACATGTAAAAAATTGCAGGAATTAACTACTGCTCTGAGTTATTGAAAACAAGTTTGTCGAGTCTAAAGATGGCAAGGAGAAAACAGTGCATGTATTATCGAAATGTATGCTGATGAATTTTTCCAAGCAGTCTTTTCGATTTTGCTTTTATCGTCAAGCATTTTGTGGTGACTAAATGTTGATACATTTTATCCATTTTTCAGCAAATGGTTCTGAAATTCTTACAGTTTCAATTATGAATCTCCTGTATAGAATTTTTCGCTGCACTTTTCGGTCATTTAGTATTTATCTAGAAAAAATATGGCAAAAAGGGCATGAGATAGGCATACAACTTTCAGTGGGCCATGTAGGTGATGTGGTTTCTGAGTTTCGCTTGCTCTCTATCTGCGGGTATCACAAGTCAACAAAGACTATTCTCCAAACCCTGGTCGAGTTGACCCAACTGCTGGCTGTCCTTCGAGTCACCAAAACAGCACTGCAGACCCAGACCGAAATAGTTCATGAACGGTGACGGCAGCAAATTACGCGTCTTCGCCCCCGCAGATGCCAAACCATTGAGAGAACAGCTCATGATGTCAGCGTCCATCTCAACGGCGCCGTGGAAAACGTAGTGGGCTGGTATCCTCGGGATGTTTTCCTGTTTCTTTTTATCGGGGCATCTGAATCCGAATCCCTGGCTTTCTCAGTGGTTTGAGGTCATTTTGTATCGCTCTAAGCGGCGCCAAAGTCATGTTACCAATTTGTGGGAGCTTTTGCAGAATGTAATGATGGCTAGACTGCATAGGAATGTCAGCCGCGTGCATTCATTTTTTGAGGAGGTAACGAGGTTTTTTGCGAACATACGAAGTGCTCAGATTATTTCGTAGTATTTGGTTCTGATATGGGCCAATCATGAAGAACCACGACTATTTGAGCCTCTGATTCTCCTCATAGGTTATGATCAAATCATTTCGGAAACCCCGGAAAAGTCAAGTTGGCCAAGTTGGGTTTGCTATCCTAACCTTTATTGCGACTCATTCATGCGTTGTATTGGTGCCCGATGTTTGAGCACGAGTCATTTTTTCTTGCCCAACTTTGTCCTAATGCGTGTCTGACATGGTTAAGAAAAATACTCTGTCGCATTTGCTTTGCGAACAAAAACTCATTATTTCAAAAGCTCTTTGTTAAATACACTTGGCTGATTCGGCAACTGTTGGTCCCGTTTTCAACACCCCTTGTTCTAAAAAATGTCTAGAAGCTTCAAGAAATACGATTAGGCCGCCCTAAAGGGAGGGAGGGCAGTTAACCTCTCCCATTCAAGATTGCGGACGAAGGAAGAAGCGCAGCGCCACGAAACTTTATGTATCTTTTCCTTGATCATTTTTACGGCTTGTAGCAAATATTTGACTTTAGGTCAAGTAAGGTGTCCGACCTAGGTCAGTTCAAGTGGATATGCCCAAAAAACTTTAGCGCCCTGTAACTTTTTGGGAAAACATGATATCACAATAAAACTTGCAGTGGTTGCAGACTTTGACAACTGCAGCAAACCTGCAATCCTTGATTTTTTGGAAATTTCCGGATCAGTGACCTAAGGTCAAACCCGTTTTTCATACACGTCGTAGTTTTTTTTGGAAATTGACGGGATTTTTCTTCACAATTTGTGTTTGGAGAGATTCAGACATCCGGTTTCCGGAAATGAATAAAGGAATGAACTCCAACCACTGACCTGAGGTCAGGTCACAAATGACTGTTTTGAGCCCAAATGCACTGCCATCAAAACCAGTGATGACTGACTCAGACAGAAAAAAAAATCGCAGAACTGGTTCGCAAATAATACCAAGAAGTCCAAAAAGTTTCAAAAAATGCATATTTTGGAAAAAGCAGTCTCTCACGAATAAAGCTCCACCAGTTGTGTAGATTGATAACTAGTGGATTTTTTCAACATTTAAGCACAGCAAATCACCATAAGAACCATTACGATCAAGAAACAACACTTGGAAGGGCTTGTTTCGCGAAAATAAAGTCGCCTATGAGAAAACATGTATAGGGCGTAAATGGCTTACATATTATCCAGAGCTAAAAACGAGGTCAGCTTGGACCTCTATTCGTCACGAGCATTCCAACGGTGTGCTTGTTTTTATCGTGTTTATCACCAACCGCTCGTGAGTAGTTAGAAGGGGCAGCCAACCCCACCCCAGTCGGTCGTGCATGGCGCCGACTGCCAGTGAGGCGCGGGTTAATCACTCGCCGAAGAGCACGCGTTTTCCTCAGTGCATTTCTGATGTAATGATTACGCTCGTTTCAAAATAACTACACTAGAAGTTTTTGGAACACTTATTCCAAATATGTCATTCAAGGTTATTTTCATGCAGGCTTTGCTGAGGAAAATTTGAGTCAGATACAGGGAATTGTGTAACGCATTAAACTGCGTACCATTAGTGTCAGAAATTTTTACATAACATCGAACGGAGCATGTACAAAACAACACAAGTTACACGGTTGTATGTGTCATCACAGCCTTCCTCATAACTTTCCCTAGGAAATTTTTCTACGATACCTCCGTCTATGTGCTGACCAGGCCCTCTAAGCCGTTGGTCCGTCGCACGGGTGTCACAGTGCAGGCCGGCCTTCGCTCCCAAGTCACTCATACTTAGAGATTTGGCGTGTGCTTTTTCGTTTATGCTTTTTCTCCACCGCTTTCATCTACACTAAACCGGCGCCATGTGACCCAGCCGTCGGAATGCCCTGAGGCCACAATCAAGCACACCTACATGTGACGTCACCTTTGAATTTTCCCCGAGACCAGTGTTTTAGCGAGACTAAATTTCAAGCTGGCACAGAACATCGAAGATGCCATCGGTGACGAAACGAATTATGATACTGAGATCAGGACAACGTCCTTTTTCAAATCCTGTGAGAAATCCACTGCTCACTGACAAGCCCGCGTCTGACTTCAGGTAACGACTGTAAAAAGGACACGGCCGAATATGACACGGGAGAACCGTGGGAAACCGCTTTGAAACCTCCGCAATTGTCGAACTTTGGGATTTTGTAATGTATGTTACAAACTGACTTCCAAAACTAGAAACTACAACTCGGCAGTCTCAACTCAAAACACGTGACGAGGTGGACTGTTTCCTTTAACTATCGCGAGCCATCAGGGCCAGCGTGCCGCGCGTCAACACAGAACGCACGGCTTCACTTTGCCTCCACGATTCATCAGCGTCTGGGCGTGGCGGGGCGTGCCGGCCATCAGCTGGTGCGCCAGGAATGCCTCTCGCACGCCCCGGAATTCCAAAAATGCCCGCCGCGGTGCCGCCCGGCGCCGTCCGAGCGGGAACTAATTGATAACCGCCGCCGTGCCGGCGATTAGGCCTTTGGCCGGAACGGCTCCAGGCACTGTGACGGTGATAGCGGGAGCCCGCATGCAGGCGAGGCTATCAAATAAACTCTCGGGTTTCTCGGGCGTTTTTCGAACACGTAACCACCGATACGTTACCCGTTTTGCATGACGGCCACGCTTTTCATCTTGCGCTCATTGATTGGGGTATCAGCTAGTGGGCGTGGTTTAGAAGCGACCAGAATTTTGTCACCCGTCCTCAACTGTTTGTTGCGTTCTCATATCAGAATGGCATTGGAGGTATTGATTTTGAGATGGGTGCAATTTTTCAGCTCAAGACTTAAACCTGAACTTGTCTTTTCAGTTCCGTAATTCGTTGTCTAGCCTTCAACAAAATAAAAACCAGCATCATTCATATCAACAAGAAGTCGTCATCTTTCCACATAAACCCTTATCTTAACTTAGGTCACGCTTGCCAAGAATAGGCCTGCCACATCATGCTCTCGTACGACATCACCCCACCCCCATTAATCTCCATTAACTGTCGCATTTCTCTGGTATTTTCCGGGAACCGGACTAGCCGCAGATGACTGGACAATGACGTAAGACGGCTTTTCGAAGACGTCTCACTCGGTGCGCTGATCCATGCTGGCCATCCAGAGCATGTTGGTCTTTCATGTCGCCGCTCACCCAGTGCAGACGTTCGAACCTGTCCGTGATCGTGCTCCGTCCCTGGACCTCGTCACAGACGTTTCCTGCTGGGAATGTTAGTGACGAGGTGCTGGAAATGACACAGCGCCTCGCTTGCGTACAGGCATTGTGGCATTGTGGCATTGTGGCATGGCATTGTGGCATGTACAGGCGTACAGGCATGGCATTGTTGAGGTGCTGAAGTTGCGTTTTGCATCGGTTCGGACTAAAATGAAATGGTAGATCATCTTACACCTAACATACAGGGCAGGGGTGTCGATCTGTATTATTTTAAGAGGGCCCTGGCCCACCCAGTGTTGATTTGGGCCCGCCCACTGTTGGTTTGGGCTCCCCTTATATTTCCTACCGCTTTTGAAAAGAAATGGGTAATAATATCGAAAAGAACGGCCGCAGTAAATAAGAGATAATTAGAAAACAAAGGGTGAAGTCTAAAGCAACGCATCTATCTATTTTTCTTTAATCTACACGCATACGTGCATACATGGCGATAAATGCAATTTTTCATCCTATCAATGGCAACAAAAACACTGCAAATTTCCGTTGGTCAAAATAAAGTGGGCTCAAATACTGTGGGAAACCCCCATTCAAGGAGGTTAGGTTGTCGGGCCGTCGGCTCGGCCCCCCAATCATTTACAGAACTCGACGCCCCTGATACAGGGATTCAGAGCTTTGAAGTAATGAATATTCTTTACGTTTCCGCGCAGTTATGCCGTACGCCTGTCATCGCACGAAACCTCAGATAATTAAGTTTTACTCATGCAGCTCATTTGACGCCTCAGCCTACAGAAGCCGAGATCAGAGTCTAAATAAAGACGTAGCGTTTCCCGAGATTAGTCGCGACGAACAAATAATCGACATGGTTCAGAAGCAGTCAGGTCGGAGTTGTGTGCTTGCGGAGTCTAAGAAATGTTTTTATTCATTTGAGCGCTCGATGAAGTGATTCAGGTTGTTGATTTTTGCTTCATGGGGAAAGGAAAGTAGCGCAAATGTAGCGGATAAAGCCAAATCTAAAGGTGTTTTTTTACAGGTTGCCGTTGCACCATTTCGCATGCAGAGTTTTCGTGAGCGCTTTCACGCACGGCAGGCAGCGTCGTAACATCCCGCATTGCGAGTCATCACAAGTATGACGTCATCGCGAAGTGTGAGTCATGCCAGGTGTGACGCATTCGGCAACCGTGAGTCCGTGACAGGTGCGAGAGCGGCGGTGCGTGCCAACACCGCCGACTTATGATTCCTCCTCACTCGACTGATTACTCGACTGATTACGGGTTACTCGACATTACTCGACTGATTACGGGTTACTCGAGTCATGCACTTGGTCGGCTCCGGCACTGTCTAGCCTTTTTTAGATCATCGCGCTGCCAATCGCCTTGGTTCGAGCGTCGTCAGAGGCAGGTCCCAGGAGTGGATCAGGGGCGAATCCACGTTTCGCAGTGTGGGTCGGAATCGTGAAACTTAATCGCTGTTCATATCTGTCTTGTGCTTAATGTTGTATGATTTATGCCGCTTTGCGATGGCCTTCGTTTGACATCTCTGCCGTATTTTATGATGATGAAAGTATTGTTATTATTTTTATGATGATGATGGCTTGAGTGGGTCGAGAAGAGCAAGAGAGGGTGTTTCGAAGGCAACAGACGTCGAAACTTGGAGGAAGGGTGCAGTGAGTACGTCTGTGTTTCTCCTCCAACGTTATTTGCATTGTCATAGAGATCTTACAACAATACTGACATGTTCCGGAGAGACAAATTGCATTCGGTTAAACAATTTGAAAAGAAACTTAACGGAATTTAATAACAAGTACGGCTACACATTGCTTCGTGAAAATCACGTTGGACTTGTGGTTCTCAATGCATAAACTGAGCTCATGGCGTTCCAGATATGGTATTCAAGGAGGAGAGATCCTCAGGGACACTCGTTGTTTATGCTCAGCGCTATGTTTATGTGTATAACTTGCAAGCCGTGCACAATCAATGTGCCAGTATTTTCCGGTTTTTCACGGGGCCTTTTCGGAACTGGCTTCGCCAGCGGTGCTTTTTGTTTTGGAAGAAATGTCTGAAATTGTGAAAATGGACTGGATGGAAACTAGGCACGACATGTATTTTGTAACACGATCATACTCGATATCATTTACAGCACGTAAATATCTTATGAAAAAAACATGGGTCACAAGAAAAGTGCTGGAAGATTAACAGAAATCAAGGACGCGGAAAGCGGGGTGGGGGGGAAGGCAGCAGCTGTCACCCAACACACTTTTTCGAAATTTAACATGCGCCCCTGACTGTAATAGCCTAGAACTACCAGGAGTATGGCTCTCTCTCCCATGAAACAAGAAAGATGGAAGTTGTCTTGAAACACACACACACATACACGCACGCACACACACATATATGTAATTATATTTCAAAAGAACCAGCAACTCCGTAAATGAGCTTGTTGCAAAATGCTTGTCCTTCGCTCTTTTTCCCGAAATACATCTTTCTTTGGAAACGAGCCGCCCAATGCGGAGAATCAAAACGGTGTCATGATCTTGACACAGAACGGAAGGATTTTATCGGAGTTTCCAACTAGGGCAGAAGATGGTAGCCAATCCACACGTCTTGCAGGAGCGTCGTACTCCGGAAAATCCACCAATCCATCAGGTCACGCTAAAAAACGCCGGCCAATCAGAACACGTGTGAAAGAGCGCAGGTATAGTCGGCATAAATGCTCGATTCCTATTGGTTGCCGCTGTGCAAGGCAGACTGGTATACGTCGACGCGCCTTTTTCATTCAGTTTGAGGAGAACGCTCTTCGGTAAAGGTGACCCGTTTACTGCTGGAAGATGAAACACGCTGTCGCGGTAAGTGGACTCAGCTGTGAGGAAGGCGAGCTTAGCGTTCTTGGGTTTGCGTACATTGCATACGTTGACCATTGCGTACAGCATGTGACAAAATAGCACGCCTTCAGCACGTAAGCAGCGTATCAAAAATATATAAAGGGCGTTCTGTTTAGCGTGATGTGCCTTCGTTTCTGGAGAGCATACAACGATTTTGGACAACCAAGTCAACCGCAGGTGCATATTAAATGTTTCCATGGCACCACATCTAACGTGACCATTTAATGGTTTATTACGAGTGTATCAGGAGCAGCCGCTTGTACTTCTATCATTTAGACTCAAAGATGGATTCTGGAATCCGCGAAATCGGCTAGTGGTTACGCAGCTCCTCGGCAGCGAGAAAATCCGATATTTACTCCTGATTTCGTCATTTTCGTCGCTTTGCCTGTCAACAGTATTTTCCCTTTTCACGGGCCGAAGACCCTTCGGTTCAGACCCCCCTTCCCATCCTCAGGCAAAATGGTTCCATTCTCCCCTGCGTCCGATCCTGGTCAGCTACAATGACCGGGTACGGCCATTGGACGCATCTAAATTCATTGTGGTGCCCCTGTTGTACGCATTGTCGACGCGTTACATACTTCGCCAAAAAGCAGTGGCAGCCTTTCTCATACCAGCCTTTGCTGATATCTTTTCAACAAACAGCCGCAGTTTCGACCTCCCGTCAGTTCCAAAAACTTCTACTTTTTCGTCCACGAAAATTTGTTAAGCAAGATATCGAAATGGCATTTTATTTTTTTAAGAAATAGAACCAGATAAAGGTACTCTGAATGTAGCACAAAGCTTTACGCAAACTATGTGAAGAGCACGCTGTAAAAGAAAGACACTTGACGCTATTTTGCATACACAACCATTTCTTAAACATCATTTTTCTGCCAGGTCTGTGTATATTGATACGTTGTTCTTTTAGGTATTGGGAGATCCCATTAAAAAACGACTTATGACCGTACGCGGAAGCTTGACCTTCTGTCCTTTTGACCTGAGTGCAACGGCACTATATTATTCTGGACACGATTTCCGCTATTTGCTTTAGCGTAGTGTACCCATATTTGGACTGCGAGACTTAACCCTATTCCCGGCAGGGGGGGGCTGAATCCGCCCCCTCGGGTTTTTTGTTTGCTAATTCCAGGCTTTTTCACGCAGCTTCACGAAACTTGGTCACTTTTCCTAACTGTTCTTTCTACGCGCCATGACAAAATTTCACAATTCTATTTTGCTCAGGGACGGAGTCAGGCAACGTTTTGGGAGGCACCTCAGGTCATTTTTGGCCATGTTGAGGGTAAAAGGAAAATGTCTGCCAAAAACAGAGTTTTAAAGATAGAACTTAAAACTTCATATGGATGAATAGCTAAATAGCTGGGCAATTTGCAGATGTAATTTCGTTTATCTGAGGTTACTTTGCAAGGACAGGTCAAGGTCAAAAGTCAAAATTAGTTTTCTTGCAATAATTTCGGCGCCGTTTTCTCATATGCTAAACCCGGAACATGTATGACGTAGAAGAGTGCCCTGTACTTGGGTATCAAGTTTCAGCTTGATATCAGGTCGGGTCACGGAGCTATGACTTAAAATGTCAGTGCGCGTACCCTATAGCGCAATAGCCTTAAAATGAAATTTTTGAAATATAGTGAATTCAAATGATTTAAAACGTGTACAGATAATATTAAATGCACACGAGATCATTCCAAGTGACCCCAAGGTCACTGGAGGTCATTTAAGGTCAAAGGCCACAAGTTGATCTGAAGAATGTGTGACCATGACAGTTCCCCTTTTTCATGTCCCTGGCACCGCCTATGCCATCATTATGCAAACATTGTAATGCGATTTGTACTTCTGTAGCATAACATGACTAGCATAAGCCAAAAAAGTGTTTTTTCCTCTTTTGTTCATTCAGTTTTCAGAAAACCAATCCTCCTGTTTTTGGAACGCTGTGAACGCCCATGAATTTTCTCAAAATTTCAGATTTGTGTACCCATGGTAAAAGCCCTATCCATAATCTCTCGATTCATTCCAGTTTCATTGAAATCGGTCCATAAACAACGGAGTTATAAGAAGTCCGAAAATACCCCCATTTTGACACTTTTGCCCCCTGTATCTACAGATCTCAAAATTTTGAAAATTTCTTTTTATAAAAATGTAGTTCACGTCATGGCCAATCCATTGCCGTTTGTTGCGATGAAATCGGACAAGTAGTTCTCGAGATCTGAGGGGAGGCCGAATCCCCCCCGCCGGGAATCGACCATGCCGTCTAGCTCTCCGGGAATATGGTTAAGGGATAACTTCCAGACATGATACCGGGAGCATTATTTTCTCCATTTCTGAAGTTCTTAGATGACTAATGTTTTAGGAATCGGCTGGCTCGCTCGCACGCTCGCTCGCTATTTGTTTATTTATTCGTTTATTATTTATTTATTTATTTATTTTATTATATTATACATTTATTTTAGAGGCAAGACACACAGTACACTCATTCCACATGTCATGCTACTCAACTTTGTAAAAAAAATCGTTAAAAGGTAGGCTGTCACGTTCGTTTGTAAGGCGTCGCAATAGGGTGCTGCTTCAGCTTGCGTCTGAGCAGTTGAAAAGACATGCCAGTGATGTCTGGTGGCAATGTGTTGAACAAAGAGGCGGCGCGGTGTACGAGTTGCCTCTTTCCGGCAATCGAACCACGGATGCGAGGTAGGCTGAGCGGGCGATCCTGCCTGGTATGTCTCGCTTGATCCACCCGTTCGCTGTTCAGACAAAACGATGCCGCAACTCGTATCGTATGTGCTCTGGGTCGCCTGTACATCGGATCTTGTGAAGTAATGTTAGTGTCTGGTGCTCAAACATGGTATGGGAAGGGAGCCAGCCCAGGTTTTCCCGCACGGCCGAAATGTGCGCATGTTTTCTTTTTCCGGATATCACAAGTGCAGCGAAATTGATCATTTTCTGCACGTCAGCCATGTTTTTGGTCGAACCGTTTTCCATAAACTGTGAAGCAATACCGGACGTGAGAGAAAACCAGAGCAGAGACAACCACAGGAAGGGTACCGGAAGGGAGGTATCGACGCAGATGGAAAATGCCAGTAGGAATTTGAAACATTTTTGAAGGAACATTTTCGTGAAAGTTTAGAGATATGACAGTCAAAACACAGAAAACAATCAAAAGTGACTACAAGGTTTTGAACTCCAGTGCCAGGATTTATACAAGTATTCCGGAACTTTACACAAAATGAAGGAAAGGTTTCAGATATTTTGACGAACTCCCAGGGGGATAAGCTCGACTTTCGATTCGTTGACCTTGAGAACTTTGGAACGAAAATACTTGTCCAACGAGGCCAACGCGGTCTCAAGGTCAGAAACAAGAGAAGAAAATGCAGCTTTTGAGCCAGTGATCAGAACCTGAGTGTCGTGGGCGTATTGCACCACAAAAGCATCGGCGGCATGCAGGCTGAGGTCATTAGCAAAAAAGGTAAAGAGCAGGGATTCCGGGGACAAACCCTTGAAGACGCCTTGGTTAATGACTCACGGAGTCGAAATCTGCCTGGTATTGGAAGTGTCTGTAAAGCTGACACTCTGAGTACGAACCGGCAGATAATTTTGGAATGCATGGTAAATGCGACTTGATGTATGTACGTCTAAGGACACTTTTGGGGGCTTTAATATATAATCCTTATAAATACACCTTGCATCTGCCTATGGCTAAACTGACAAAAACTGATTCCAGCACGAGGAGTTTACGGTCTATTGTGAGCCCTACCTGTGTTATTTTTTGGTAGATTGCACTGATTTTTTTACAAACTGTTATAATTCCGCAGGGATTTCGTGGTTCTTTTGAGCAGCTTTTCATCAGAATTAAATAGATGTTTTTTGGAGGTCCGAGCCGAAGTGTGCTCGGCATCGTCTTGCTTAAGAAACGACAAAGCAGACGCGGATACAGAATGTGGGAGACCGGGTGTAGGAAAAGATATCGTTATTAGCTTTCATGGTGCTGGTGACTTTTGACTGTGTTGAAGACGCTTCAGTTTTCTCGATTTTTTTTGCTTGTTAAGCGTAGCAGAATTTGTTAGTACACGACTATTTGTGCTTGCCCATTTGTGGGAATTTCCGGCATCTCAGAACCCACCTGTTTTTAACTGGTCATGCTGCAACCTTAGTGTTCTGTCAACAGGAACTTAAGACATGTCGATATAATGCTTAATTCTGATGCTGAAGCGGATTTTGTGCATCGCCACAGTACGGCATGAAATTTTATCCTCATCAAACATTTATGTCATTGGTCGCAACCGTATTTTTCGTTTTCGCTTCGCATTCGGTTTCACCTATGGATCGTTAAACGGGCATTGTTTTGTCTCTGCAGGGACGTACCCGGAGGGGGACAGGGGGCTTGCCCTACCCCATGTCGCCCAAAGGCCATAGGGAAAAATGAAAGTTTTTGGGTCACTTCGGGACCCCAAATCCTTCATTTTATATTTCCTCGTTTTAACACAACGTGAGGCCACTTGACAGCAAAGGAGGGCGCTGGAACGTGTGGACTGGAGGCCCCTCGTTTTAAGGCAATATCAGGCCTCTGATGCAATCAGCGGAGCATCCGCGAGGGTTAGACGGCCCGTGAGACGGATATAGAAGGGGCCCTGAAACTCCAAAGGGGGCCCCTGAGACCGTAACAGGCCCCCAACACGACAGAGTGCTCCTGAGACCGCCAGAAGGATCATAGGGCCTCTGAGACGGCAAAGATGATGACTGCTTCCCTAGGACGGCAAAAGGCGTCCCTTCCCTAGGCGTCCCTTGAATGTTACAGATCCCCCGAATTAGCTTCACTGACCTCTGTGTAAAACTAAACGTTCCTGATGCAGTCAGAGAGCCTCCGGGGGGCTAATGAGACCCTGAGGTGGAAAGATGGCCCGTAAGATGGATAGAAGCGCCCCTGAAACTCTCTAAGGGCTCCTGAGACCGCAATAAGGGCCCCAGACGGCAGAGGGCCAATGAGGCCGCTAAAAGTGCCAGAGGGGCCCCTGAGACGGTAAGATCTTAAGAGGGTGTTCAGGACGGAATAAGGAACCCCTGGCCAGCCAATCGGGCCGCCAAAACAGGGATTCATCGGTGGCCTTCTCAAGCTCAAGATGGGCCCCAAGTGGGCTACACTGGTCTTTTTGAAAACCTGAGGGGTTCTTGATGCAGTCAGGGAGCCCCAAGAAGGCCAGATGGGTCCTGAGACGGCAAATGGGCCCCTACACGGCAGATGTCCTCTGAGACTGCCAAGAACATGGAAGGGTCCCTGCCAGTCAAACGATAAGAGGACCTCTTAGATGTTATGGGAGCCTTGGACAACCAGAGAACCCCTGACTCAGGCGGGCTCTTAGAACGAAAAAGGCGCCCATGAGACTGCCAGTGAGGCCCCTAAAGTGCCAGAAAGAAAGCCCCTGATATGGCTAGAAGGGCCTTTAGACTGCCATCTAGCAGAGGAGGACCCCTGATACAGCCATGGGGACCGTCGGAAACGTTCAGCGGGCCTATAACACTGTACAGGGGCCCTGAGATCGCTAAGAGGGGCACCATAAAATGTTCTTCAGAGACGACAAGAGGGGCCCACTGAGACTGCTAGAGAGCGGCTTTTGAAACTGCTAACAAGCAGTCCTCAGCAATAAGGGCCCCTGAGACGGCCAGAGGGGTCCCTGAAACTACTAAACCCTGAGACGTGTAATTGGGTTTACTTCCCAATGGAAATGTTAGATCCTCCAAGTCCATACAAAACAACCTTCTTCAAATTGGAAAACAAATCCAAATGGAAGACGTGCTTTCTATCGCTCACGAAGGAACTCGCGCCGACCGTCCCCCGTATGAAACCTTGGACCCACCTCCGTCACACAGACAACCCTGAGACGGAGTGCCTGAAACGGAGCGCCCCTGATCAAATTTTAAAAGCTACATTATTCTGAAAGCCTGAAATGTTAAAGGGAGCTGGATAGGAAGGGCCCCCTGCAGACCATAACGCCCTCTCCTCCCGCCACCCTGGCGGAGTTACGGATCCTCCCGCGTTTACTGCTCTCGGCATTTGACGTCTGTTCCAGACCTCCTGAGTTTTTCTTCGTTAACCTTCATAATCGAAATATTTGCGTCAAAATACCTGAATCTGCATCAGAGATGCAAAGTTGTTGATATTCCCCATGTCATCAGTGTAAATATGTGGAGGTAGGCGTAGAACATTCCTAGTTAAGATGCGAACATTTAGACGTCAATGGTAAAGTAAGCATAGTCAAAAATTATGAAAGACAGCTTCTAGGAAGGAGACAGCCACTTGCGGCAACACTGATCCACAAATACCTTTCAGGACAGTTAAGTTAAATAAACGTCTTCGCCGCAATAAAACTTTAAGCGTGTCCCTTGACATTTTTGTTTGTGTACGGATCTAACTTAATAAATATGGGACAAAAGTCCGAGATCTATAGGATGACAATTTCGCTTAACGGCTTTTCCGCAGATAGCAACAGCCGCATATTTCGTCGAATTCGTATGTCCGAATGCCTGAGATAATTCTACGTGCCAACGGCGCAGTATGTTGAATTTCTCCTCGGTTGTTGAATCTGTGACATCCACGTTACTTATACGCAGCTGGAGTCACATTCTTAATACATGTTCATTAATACAGTTCGAATGTCAGCAAGTTTTGGATCTCTTCACTGTAATCAAGATATGGAGTGCAGTATTTGGTTATTCCCATTGCAAGACACATAAACGAAGCATTTTTATACATTCCTGTGAGCTTACCCTATACTTCACAACAAGAACATTTATGGCATGAAAAGTCTTCAAATTCCGCTGGCTTTGCCGCTTTTGGCTACCACCAGCAACATTTCAATATTCACGTTGTGCGCTGTCACTTCAGTCGTTACGATTTAGATTTTGTATAAAAGTTACTGCTTTCGCTTTGCACCATTCACTTCAAGTCAACGACCTACAAAATGAGACATTTCTTGCGATTTCGCCGCGCATAACGATAGCTAGCCATTGGGGGCAGTTATCATGCCTGACTTTGATGGTATTTAGCAGCCAGTTTTTAACCCGTTTTGCGATAATACTTATCCTTAAAACAGCAAGGCCTCACAGCCTCCGGAGAAATTAAACGAACTCCATGCATGGACCTACATACTACATACTATACATACACCGTGTTGACGAAATTCCGGATCCCTGTCCCTGAAATCCTTGCTTTCCGATGTCCTTGAAAGGTGCCACTTATTTTTTCCCGCATCTCACAGCTTGGTAACTTTTGGTCAATAATGCAACAGAACAAAGCAGAAAGTCCCCGTTTTCAGAAAAAGTAAAATTTCTTAGATTTCATAGCAAGGATTAAATGATAATGAGGTACGAATCGACGGATAATTCATTTGCCTGGCTTCGAATAACAACGGTTTTAGACATTAAAGAAACTTTTATGGTAGCAATATGCGGAACTTTGGAAAAATACAAAAGAGGATGCTTTGTCCCACTGCGCGACAAATCGTCCCTTTGTGTGGGGCAAAGCGCCTCTCCCTGTTGGTAGAGCACCCATGTTCATTATCACTGGCATCCTAGCATGCAACTTATTGGCCATTCGTGTACCGTCTGTGCACGAATGGCAAGACGAAGGTGACTTAGTTGACTCGAAGCCATTATAACTGCAGGTAATTCGTTCCCCTCTTCTTGCACTTTCTCTTTCCCTTTTCTTCCCCTCCTCCTCCCCTCCTTTTTATCCTCCCCTTCCTCCCCTTCCTTCCTCTCCTTCCCTCCCCCTCCTGCCAGTCCTCCTTGCCATGATCTCTCTTTTCCTCTCTCCTTCCTCTTTACCCCTCCTTCTTCCCTGCCCTTGTACCTCGCTCTCTATTTCCGCCACCTCTCTATCTGTTCCCGATTCTGCGCCGCCGCCCTGCACCTGTCCCGTTCTCGGTCACCTCGGCCGGGGCGCCTGGTCTCAGACGCGCCTCCACATAACGGCCCGAGCGCCGCATGCCCGGACGATGACTGGCACCGACCGCCCGCCGGACCGTGCCATTGGCATACCGAATCAGTGACGTCATTTTCCCGGCCGCGCGGTCAACGTGTTTCGCGTGCGATGCATGCCTGTGCGTTCGCGCTGCAGACGAGCGCTGGCAGATGCGCGGAAAATCCTCGGCGTGGGCGGAAGACAGATTGAGATATTTCGGGCGCTCTTTTTCTCCTGGAACTGAATTTCGTTGATGACATTGAAATGCTTGCTCGGTGAGGGCTGCGTTTGCGAACGTTCAAGTTATGTCTGTATTAAATCTAGACAAAGTTGCTCTTACGACACGGGCGTGGAATGTGCTTCTCGGCGTTGTGGAATACCGCAGTGGCCTCTCAGTCTGTCACGTGCTCAGACGGGTAACGTTTTTACGCCAGTTTACGAAGAGGTGACGAATGCAGTATCAAAACCAGTTTTACACTACTTCCTATGATCTAACCGTTGCAACATTCTCCCTCTCCCTCTCCCTGCTTGTGAGAACCTCTGTTTTTCTTCCGTTCCGTACTTCTCCTCCATCCCTTTCTTTTCCGTTTCTCCGTTAGGAATTTTCAAGCATGTCATACAGATCGTGACAACAGGGACGTGCGCAATATCTGACGCGTAACCGCTCAACATCTACAGCTTTTTACAGTTTTGTTTTAACCCTGCTCCGTGCTCCTGCCCGGTTATCTTATTCCGTGCTGGGGATAGGTTCTGGCCCTGCGATCTCGGAAACTATTGGTCCGATTCCCTGGCGAAAGACGCCTTCGATAGCCTAAAGCGAGATTCACATTTCTCAACAAGAAATGTCGAAAATTTTGAAAACGGGGACAGGGCGTCAAAATAAAGGAATAAATGGGAGTTTATTTATACGAACTTTCTGACCACATTTTATGACCGACATTGTTCTACTTTATGCCATTATACTGACAATTGATAGCTCTATCACATACCGTAACATATAATAGGAAGAGCTCGGTGTTCAGAATTCATAGGCGTATCCAGGACACATAAAAGGGGTACACATTTTTGGAAGATCGAAAATCATTCCACAAAATATTTCAGTTCTGGCGAACTATTTGTGTTCCGGAAGTATTTCCAGATGCGTTACATGCCATATTAAAACATGTGAAATAGGCCCATACGCGGGTCCATTTATCAGCAAAAATGGGGAATCTATCTACATGGTAAACTATCGGCAATTATGCTATCATATTTCAACGTATTGTGAATACTTTTTCGTATTGTACTTAAACTTCGCATTTTGAGATCACAAGCGCATGACATTTTGAAATAGTAGAATTATAGGTGTAACCAGGGCGCATAAAAGGGTACTTTTAGGGGAAAATACGAAGTTTTATCATGTATCCTGAATGCGGGAACATTTTGCATGCCAAGAAAGCATTTACATATCTGTCATGTACCATATTATGTACATATTGCAAGATCTCTTGGGCGGATCCAGGTACCAGAAAAAGAGGGGTCGATAACTACATGGTAATAGCTGTGTTTCTTTTCTTAAATCAAGTCATAATATCTGAGGAGGAAGAAGAAATAAGATACCCCATCTTCATAACGTTCGAGCCGCCTCTGATTTTATGGCATCTCATCGTAATGTATGTGGAACTAACAACACCAAGCACAAAGATGCGGATGTCTGGTATGCCGACTGACGAGCGCCATATGAGGATGTAGTCGGAGCGCCCTGAGGCTCCAGTCAGACACACACACTGAAACGCTCACTGATCATGCTATTCGGATGAAATATACACTCAATTCCGATGCATGGAAACGCCACTGGTTTTCATGTAAGTTATCAGTTGAGTCATAAACTATTAGTAGCAGGAAAATATTACAGTAAAAAAGTAGAATAGAGATGTCTAAGCAACACGTTATCTTTGTTCTGTTCACACAAGGGGTCGAAAGTTCTTAGTTATAAAATGAAGCATAAATATCCAATTGTACATACCTCTGGATACGCCACTGACCAGCATTTTCCTTTAAAAAAAACTGAAACTGTACGGGGTGTAAACATTTCGGTCATTTGAACTCTCCAAGACATTATAAAGAACATCAAAATAGTACATGACCATGACGAAGTGCGTGATCCCCAGAAAGCACGATATTCCTCAAACATGTCTCCCAAAAACATGTCCTAAAACCGCCTCTGAAGGAGGCAGCTTTTTAAGGTTTTTCGCAGCACGTGAAAAAAAAAACACATTTAGACTTAGGAAAAGTGGCCAGTTTTCGTCAAGCAAGTCTTATAAGCCCGGGAAGCGCGAGCAAAAACCGCAGGGGTCAGAATTTGTCCCCCTTCCACCTCAAGGAATAGATCATAAGGTATAGGAATAAAAAGAAAACACACCACGAATAGTTTGGCCGAATCAACGCCTATCACATGTTGAAAGCTGTTTTTGCAGAGGTTTTGGAAATGAGATAGGTTAATTGACCACATTTTTGGGATGATAAGGATATTTTGACGAATATGTACTGAATATGATGGCTGATAACAGTGCAGTCGCGTCTGGAAATGCTCGCGACTGCCTCTGCATCTGGAAACATTCATCCCGGTTACAGTTGTACCATCAGGGAAGCATGTCCACCGCATACAAAACGGACGAGAAAGTTTTGCGTGGCATAAATCCAAAAACTGTCTGCCAACCAAGCCAGACAACGAAACTAAACTATCTACTACAAAAGTCCCAGAGTCTCCTGTTTGATCATGAAAAAATAACCGTGCTCTAGACAAAACTCCCCTGAAAGCATCCAACGTGGTGTACGAGTTTAACTGCCCCGTTGGTGACTGTGCGTGCCGCTCCAACTGAACCTTCATTGGACACACCACTACAACATTACCACGACGGATCACCATGCACCTGCAAAAGGGTGCCACAGACAAACACATGACAAGAACACACAACATGGCATTAACACGAACATTAATGGTACAACTTGCAACTATACTGACGATATGTAAGAACAGACAATAACAGAGAGTTTTGGAGGCTGTCCACATCAGAGAGAGAGACCTCATCATAAACAGACAAATGGATGCGAGAGCTACCCCTTCTCTGTATGACGGACAGCCTATGGCACCAAGGCACTAGCGTGTAATAGTCCCCTCAGTGTACTGATATTTGTAGCATGTTCAGGATATGTCCATGATTGTATACAGCTATGTCACAGGTGCATACCGTATTATCATGAATACAGAGTGCATATAACCACATTTTCAAAAGAAATATTCTGAAATGAGCCTACTGACCCGATAATCGACGCAACGAATGTGTTCATTTTTGCTATTGTACTCATATTTTCGTGTGTTTGATGATTTGATATACAACGAAACGTTACACGAAGATAACATAGGAAAGCTACTAAACAACCTGACTCTATCTAAAAAAGTGATGAGAAAGCCAGGACACTAATCTAAAAAACAAACCAGCTCCTAGTATGCTGTCATATTTAATGAAACACCCATCATTTAACTTCGTAAGCATTCAAACAGTCAATTAACTTGTCATAAAGGGCTACAGTAGCTCTCACCAGTTCTCTTTGTTCCAGCTGAAATTCATGTAAAACGAAACCAAAACACTGTTTCAACGTTTCGGTATTTTCAATATTATCTTTAGGCATAAGTATAGAATTAAAATGAACTTACGTTCAAATCGGTTCAGACTTTCAGGTTATATTACGAATAATTAACGTGAAAGAATGTGTACATTTTCAAACAGTGTCACACGTTGATTAAGCAAGCAAGTGCTATTTTCTAATTGGCCTGTGTGCTAAGCTCAAAAAATGAACCGATGAATGAATGATCAGTTAGATGTCATGTAACGTTTGCAAAGCTGCAAACCCCTCTGCATTGACCACAATATATCGAAAACCAATGAAATGCATATATTGAAAACCTGGCTACGTTCTAATACACTGCAATGCAATTCAAAATTGAAAGCGCTAAAAACGTGCAAATCACGCTTTTAGCGAGTGGGATTTCATACACGGCGGTCGCTAGGAGTTCAGATGGAGGTGTTTGTCATTGTCCAAACTTCCGAGCGTTTAGCGCCCAAACGCGCAAGTCGATCGTGACACAAGTGGCACCATCGGGTGCGCCGACTCGGCGGACACATTGCTGTGCAGGCTTCAAGACGATTCGAGGCGTGTGGCACGTGCCACGTGGCGTGAGCCGGACCTCTGCAGGTCAGCTAATCGCGGTTACAGGTCAAACGGCCTATGCTGTTGACTCAAGACTTGGAGATAACATGGGGCCATTTGTGGATACTCGCTTTTGTGGTCGGCATCCATGTGTGATCGTGGTGATCCACAAGCACGTGTTTCGATTTGGACTCAGGGTCCTTTAAGCGCACTCAGAAGTGACCTAGGCGGCTGAAATTTGGTGGGTAGATGGACCAGAACTAGGGCTAACTAAAGATACCCCACATGATGGATATGGTCCAACGGGCCACGTGCAGCGCACGTGCATCTCTTTTACACTCTTGTGCTTTTTATGGGCGAATTGTCGGGACGCAAACGGCGCAGTTTGGTGCGATGATGATGTCTTAAGGCGGGCGGGCAGCTAGGTGATCATTTCCGATGGATTCAGGTCGAAACGGGGGTGCAGGTTGCACGTGAAGCGCGAGGTGCGCAAGAATAGTACCTCTCCATTGCCGAAAAGTACTACCGCTGGGATGCTGAAAATTGGCGGGCAGGAGCATATGATACGTGGTAGTCGATATATGTGGCTCTTTTGCATGTCAATAGCTTAAGGTTGGTGTGTGCTGGACGCACGCGCTGAGATGTGCCCCTTTGCCGTTCAGGCCTTTGGTTTGTGATTCGTTGATGCTGGAGGGGCCAAATGTTGTGGTGTTCTGCAGTCACAAATGCCATCCAGGACAAACAAGATTTAGGGCATCAGTGGCCAGATGCCATCCATGTGAGTGTGCAACTCGTTGAACTTGGGATTCTCCGTTTGCGGGAATTCCGTGACACCAATCTTAGTACCTTTATTTAGATAAAAGTATGAAGTGGGTGCACGTTTGTGCTTGCCATACAGAACTTTGATTTTGACATCAAACCAACCGCGCAACGCGTTGGTTTACCTGTAGTAAATAAAAGTTTAAGATGAAAAGTTTTTTATTTACATGCCCTGTCACTGCGGTCCCCCCGTTGTGCGGGGGGATCCCTCCCTTATATGCGGATCCCTTCACTGTTACTCGGATAGACGGTAAAGGTGCAGCCACTGAAGTTTCTGCTGAAAACACCATTGCCAATCGACATGATCTTGGATCCCGTGACTGTACCTGCAGCACTTCAGTGCTTGAAGTGCACGCTAAAAAATCACACCTCGTCGGTGACGGTTAGAGGAAGAGGTGGCGGACAGGGGCATAAGGTTACCTACCCTACGATGACGCTGAAAGTCAAATCAAAATGACGAAATTGAAAGCCGAATTCGGAAACATTTGGAACTTTCGGTAGACACATCCATAGTTGATTTTCAGTTGCGTCACTTACGCGGCATTCCCCATTATCGCTAAGTGGCATCGGGTTTCTATGTTTTGTTTTGTGCGCAGTATGTTTCCAAAGGGTACCGACGGCGAGAGCAGATAAAAAAAATTGATTGCTATGTGGTACTGCAAAACTCGACTTGAGGAAACGTTGCCAACACTCGGGAACTTGCATTTCCTGCTCCCTAATCGTGAAATAAACATTAAAGCAGCATGTTCAGAAATACCAGCAATTGTAATGGATTCATGTGTGTACATACATACATATGTATATATGTATATATATGGATTGGTAGATAGAAAGATAGATAGATAGGCAGATAGAGATACAGATAGATACATAAACAGAATAGACGGGTAAATAGATAGATAGACAGATAGAATGCCATAATAATGACAAACTAGCATTGAACGTAATCATATTTGCTTTTCTGTTTGTTTTACACAAAACCAAATGGGATCTAGAATTTGATAACTCCGACAGTAAAAATGAGGTCTAAAAGAATTATCTTATATTTCTTAACAACTGATGTTACTTAGAATTGTTTCTATTATTTTTTACCTAAAAGCAAAACCGCAAAATTTGATGGGCTACCAGGGGAATGAGATCGCAATTTACCATTTTGGAAATGACGAAAGTGCTTTGTCCTTCATACAGAGTAAATGAATCGATCTGAAAGCACTGTTGTTTCATTTTAAGCCCGAAAGTTCCTAGTTGGGGTTAATTGGATGGTAAATGGTACAAGTTAGGTCACGCCTGGTAGGGTCACATTTGCAAATTCACGGGCACGCTGAGAAACGGTTTTTGTTCCGGAATTTGTGTTCATGAGCCTGTGAGTCACAGTTAACTATACCCTTTGCTGGAAGAAAATTCGAAATGAGCTGCTATAGACAAAAATAAGAAATGGGGGTTTCGACGCTTTTAACCCGCGCACGACCGTCGGTCTGTTTTGAACATGAGCAATGGGGAGGCAGTTGGCCGCCCCCCTCTAACTCACGAACGGTTGGTCGCACGATAAAAATAGGCACACCGTTCGAAAGCTTGTGACGAGTAGAGCTTGAAACTGGTCTCATTTTTAGGTTTAGGTAATATGTAAGCAATTTACGCCCTATATATGTTTTCTCATAGCCGACTGCATGAGACCGAGAAATGACCTGAATCTCAAGAGCTGTGACTAAAAACGCATAGGTACAGGCGCCAGCGCACAAGTAAAGGTCCGCGGATGCCGATACACGTCTAATGTTCCCAGATTTGCTCAATATATACGCCGAAACGTTGAGTTAAAGACACGGCATTTCTCCCGGCAGCTGCAGACGTGCGCTGCTGCCGTATGCGGTCACAAATTGACAGGAACGAATTGTAGCGTTCCTTTATTTTCGCGAAAAACACGATCTATGTATATTTTATTGATCTTAGTGATTCCTGTGATGGTTTTTCATGCCTAAATTTTGGAAAAATTCATTAGTTACAAATCTACAAAATTGGCAGAGTTTTATTCCCGAGAGCCTGTTTATTTCAAAAATATGCTACTTTTTCAAACTTTTTGAGGCTTCTGGTATTACTTACGTCTGTGCAAGCTAGTTCTGCCATTTTCTACCCATTCTGAGTAATTCATCGTCGATTATGACGGTGGTACATTTTGGCCCACTACAGTTATTCGTGACCTGACCTCAGGTCAATGGCTGGAAGTCATTGATACTTTGCCCAATGATGGTAACTAGATGTCTGCTTTACTCCACACTAAAAATGTTATGGAATATTCCGTCAATTTCCGGAAAAAACGACTAAACGTGTTAAAAATGGGCTTGATCTTAGGCCAATGACCCGGAAAATTCCGAAAAATCTGAGATAGCAGATTTGTTGCATCTATCAGGTTCACTAATTCCTGAAAGTATTATTGAAATATCTTGTTTTGCGAAAAAGTTAGAGGGCGCTAAACTTTTTTGGACATAGGTCCGTTTGACCTGACCTAGGTCAGGCGCGTGACCTGACCTGAAGTCAGAATTCTGACACGAGATGTAGAATTGATGAAGCAAAAGGTGCACAAAGTTTCGTGGCTCTGTGTTTGTTGGTTCACCCGCAATCCCAGAAAAACCTCAGGGGGGGGCAGTCAACTGCCCCCCGTCGGGGACGGGTTAATATTGCTCTTTTATTCGTGTTTTATAGTTACAGTGAACCATGGCACTACGCTTGACGGATTCTTCTGAAACTTTTTCAGCTACCCTATACGTATCCCATGCAGCGCCTTTAAGTTAAAATTTTGATTGTTTTGAGTCGTCCATAAAACGCATACTAACCAACACTAATCTCTTTTTTTGAAGACTTGTAAAGTAATTATGCCAAATTACCTCCAAACACATTAAAGGTGTCAGCAAGTTCTGGCTTCTGTTGTGGTCTGCGCCGTAAGATAACCCTAGTCCATATGACGTTTTGCCTGTGACTCCGCCCAGTACGATGGCTGGGAGAGCATTAAGCTTGAATGTAGTTTCTTCCATACGCATATCGTTAAATTCAGCAGAAATCGAGAAACACGACTTGCGTTCTCATGCCTCTGGCAGCATCCTTGCATTTGACTGACTATCAGCGGTGAGATCATGTTTAGCTTATCGTGGTCATGATCATGAGATTGCCCGCGCACCACCGTGATGTACCGCCTTCCTCGAACCAGCAGCTCCACGTGGCAAAACCGCACGGCCCGTGCCGTGGACGGCCCCTGCACCTGTCTTCTTCCCCCTCGCCCCCCCCCCCGCAGCATGGTCCGCTGCCCAGTCCAGCGGGGCGGGCCGGCGGCTCAGTGGAGCTCAGCTTCTCTGTAAAGCCACAGTTATGCCGACACAGGCCCGTAGCGGGCGCCTAGCACGCCTCAAGAATTTGGTAGTCGCGTTCTTCGGCCAGAGGCACAGCCAGGGGAGCAATAGTGGAGGGCCGGACCAGCCTAAAAATAGTCAGCATCATATATAATCACTAAATTTCGAGGCGTGCAAGATGCTGTATTCTCAGTTTGAGTTGCATGGCTGACCGTGTTATCTTTTCAGGTCAGCAAACATTTCCAGTGTATGTTTCTATGCGTGCTGTAGTTGACCCCAGCATTGCCGAATAGAATATCTCGGCTTCCTCAGTGTCATCTTTGAGTGATGAGGAAGTGGCACGCGATGAAATGGCGGTCTCGGAATGGACGCTTTATATCAGCTGTATCCCTCCCATTACTAAAGAGCATTGTAAAAGTAAGGCTTATGATCTGAAGCCGTACGTGATGTTCTTTGCGGTTTTCTTCTTTCTTCGCGGACTGAGCGCAGTCGTTCTGAACCTGAACATGAACGAGCCAAGCGTTGTGTAGGTAAAAGTATCATTATTACTAGCAGAGTCTCCTGGAAACGCCTCTTCCAGTAGCATGTAAGTCGCTAATGGCTGTGGTCGCCCAAAGTAATCTTTCACGATTATTCCATACTTATCAGCGTATTCAGCTCCCGTAACGACCTGTAACATATCAAACTTGTTCGTTGTAAGCATCGTTTCTTTACACTTCCTTCGGCGTTCAGTATGCTACAGTCAGGAATGCTAATGCAATCTAACAATATCCAGTGCACTATAGATATATTGCAAGATTTACGTCGTGGTCGCTGGCACCTATTTGCAATAGCCAGCTGTGGCCAGATGCAAACGACGCCGATCATAGAGTCGGGGTTAACGCATCGCGAGTCGTCGCACCTCGCGAACTCTCCTAGCTCTGCAGGCGTCCATCAGTTGTCTGACTGGCGCTCCGCCGGAAAACGCACTGTCCATGTCAGTCTCCTCGCTGTCAAAGTCTCGTCATTGTCGCTGTCACAGTGGTTGTCATGGTACCTTCAATATCACTGTATCATCGGTCGTCCCTAATCCTCCGGCCGTCCCTGGACATCGGTTGTCCCTGATCGTTCAGCCTTCCCTAATTTTTGGCCATGCGTGATCCTCCGGCCGTCCCTGATTGTCGGCCGTCCCTCGTTCGTGAGCGACACCACGCCTGTTGTCAGTGGCGCCTGTTCTCGGCGGCCGCACACGGCCGCCCCGTCTGGTCCCGTGTCAGATGGCAGGTGACAGGTCTCATGTGGCAGGTGTCAAGGGTCCAGTTTCAGGTGTCGGGCGTCAGCTGTCAAATGTCCGGCGTCAGATGCCATGTGTCAGACGTCACTGTCAGGCGTCACCGTCAGACGTCAGTGTCAGGCGTCAGACGCCACCGCGGCCAGTCACGCGCGAGGCCACGCTGGGCTTCCTCGGAATCCGGACTCGGCGCCGAGCCGGTGCTAATTGATCCGGCCGGGCGACAGAACGGAGTCGCCGCGCGCGGGCTCGACTGTCGTCGCGTCGGCGGAGAGCTGTGCTCACGTCAGCAGCCCGGGCTTATCTGATAAGCTCGTTACTCGGGTAACTGAGCTCCAGGGACGTCCAGACTTGTGGTGGTTTGTGAGTGAAATATTTGCTCCGAGTCAAAGGTGAAAGAGTGCTTGCTCTGGCTGAGTTTAAACTCCCGTAAGAAAGCTCTGTCACGGTTTTGTGGACTGTTAAACATTAACCATACGGTATGTGGAGGCGCGAAGTAATCCTCCTTTACTTACTGAGCCCGCCAAGCTTGTGCTCGCCATTTCTGAACGGTTTGAAATAGACCTATGAAACTTGCCGTGTTTCCTGTCCGACTTCCTTACTGTCGGCGTAACAATTTGTATTTTTTTTTATGGTAAGCGGCTGACAGAAAACGTTTTGGGAGGCATGTGTTATCACCCGTTTTGAGTTTGTCTTCGATGCTCTAAGATTAAATAAAATTAGAAAATCATGTGTGTCACTATAACTACTGATGTCAAGCCTTACGACGGACGAGTATTTTATTCCAAATCGAAGGAGTTGAAATCGCGTTTTGCGCGCTTTTAGTAAAATTTGATACATGGCGGTCACTCGGGAAAAGTTCAGATCGAGGTGTTTGACATTCAGTCAGGCAGTCAGTCACTCAGTCCAAGCTCCCGAGCGTCTAGCGCCCGAACGCACCAGCCGATCGCGACACAAATGGCACCACTGGGTGCGCCGACTCGGCGGACAGATTGTGGTGCAAGTTTCGAAGCGATTCGGGGCGTATGGCACGTGACAGGTAGTGCGAGCCGGACCTCTGCAGAATTCAATTAATCACGGGTACGAAACGAAGCGTGCTGTTCATTCAACACTTGGTGACAACATCGACCCAACTTAGGGCTGCGTGTTATTGTGGCCGGCACCCACGTGCAATCTTCGTGACGATCCACACGCACGAGTTTCGATTTGGGTTCGGGGACGTCCATGTGCCGTCATCAGTGACCTAGGTGGCTGAAAGTTGGTGGGTAGGTAGACCAGCACTAGGTCTACCCAACGGCACTCCATATGATTGGGAAGGGTACAACGGGTCACTTGCAGCGCGCGTGCGCCTCTTTTACACTCCCGAGTTTCTTATCGCCCAATAGCAGGGAACGAAAGCGGCACAGTTTGGTTTGGTGACGGCTTGGAAAAGTGGACGGGCAGCTGGGGGATCAATTCAGTGGATTCAGGTCGAAACGGGAGTGCAGTTTGCACGTGAAGCGCGCGGTGCCTGAACGATTAACACCGCTTCTTCATTGCCGCAAAACTGCGAACGCTGGGATGCTGAAAATTGGTGGTCGGGAGTACGTGTTGGGTGGCATTCGATACAGCAGGCTGTTTTGCAAGCCAATAGCTTCAGCCTGGTGTGTTGGGGACGCACATGCTGAGTTGTACCCCTTTGCCATTCAGACGTTTGGCTTGGGAATCGCTGATGCTAGAGGTATCAAACTTTGTGGTGGACTGCAAAGTCACAAACGTCATCAAGGACAAGCAAGACTTAGGGCATCAGTGGCAAGATGCCACCCATGTGAGCGTGCAAGTTTTTGGACTTGGGATCTTCCGTTTGCGGGAAGGTGCGCGATTCATTTCTATCTGCATGACGAGGACTGCAGGTGTCGTTTCATAGGGGTAATGCTGGCACTAAGTGGGTGCATAGGTGTGCGTGAGAGACAGAACTTACATTTTGACCCCAAACCAAGCGTGTGGCGCGTTGGTTTGCCTCTAGTATTTTATAACACAGTGGATGATTCAGGGGTCAGAAAATGAGGGCCCAATATACCATGTCACGAAACGACCTCCCATGCAGTGTAATTGGAAGGAAGGCTGAGTATTGTATATTGCCTTTTATCTGTAACACGTGATTTTTAGCATATTAAGGTGCATACTGCCATGCGCGAATCCAATAAAGCCTCACACTGTGTCCATAAATTGCGGTTGTCATTACGGTATCGTTCTTCCCATAATTACTATGCATGAAAAATGAGTCCAAATTTCGCACTTCACCCCGTCCCCATCCGTCAGTTTCCTGGCACCGCTGTTGGTAATGGTCGTCTTGAAGCACATACATATTGGGTCTCAATAACCATGTTGTGCTTGCTCTGGACGCCATCGGTCTGCAAAGACAGCACAGGCACAAATACAATGGGTATAACTCCACTTGTGGCGACCAGTGCGACCAATGACTAGGTCGTAAAACCTATTTTTGCGGTGTCTGACACTGTCATTGACACTCTGAATGTCCAAGCATTTAGAATTTGTCACTTGGCACCAAAGGGTTTTCTCAAAGTTTCAGATAGCGTCTCCATACACAGCTATCTTTTGGTATCTCGTGGGCTCCGGTCAGCTCCATAGGCGTGCGCCATGGCCGTGGGAACCCGTTCAGCTTCACTGGAGTAGGAGCCGGATGTACGTGTGTGGCGCCAGACCCAGCCTGACTCGCATGACGTCACAACGTGCCCATTAGAGAGGATTAAGGGGCCGTGGTGCAAAATGGAGGGCACTTAACAGCTAGGTTCTCGCGCGTGTCCGGCTGACCTGCTGGACTCACAAGGAACAGGTGGTGCTGCTGTTTCTGGGTACTTGACGCTGGGTTTTAACAGGTGGTGCTGCTGTTTCTGGGTACTTGACGCTGGGTTTTAACAGCTGGTGCTGCTGTTTCTGGGTACTTGACGCTGGGTTGTCCGAAGGCTGGGACGGAACGCAGGAAATGGCCGCGGAAAGGGTCAGAAGCGAAACGAGGCTTTGTTTCTCCTTCGAACCGTGACGGAAACGGCGCAGGGAAACGGGCCGATGGAAGTGATGACTGATTTGCGTCGGACACCACCTCCACGCGTTCGGGTGTGTCAGACTTTCAGCCACAACTGCGGTGGGCCATGCCCACAACGAAACAGCGAGCGTCAATGGTATTGTGGAAGGTTTCCGCGGAAGATATTTTTCACGCTCTGAAAAAGTCTGGCTGCTGTGTTCATGGCAGGTTTATTATACTGATTACATTTGTTTCTTCAGACAGTGACCTAAACCTAAATACATCCTGAGAAAATCACCGTCTGGAATGTTGGGAATAATAAACCAACGACGAATATAATAGTTTAAGTTTAATAGTTGACTTGTTTTGCCCGCAGTCGAAGTGTAATTAATGACGACCCTTCTGCCTTTTACCACAATCCTCTCGTCCTCTCTTTCCGCATGTCGGCATGTGATGCAAATTGCTCTGGGAAAACCGAAACTAAAACAGTTGTGCTATGTGAGCTGGGCAAAAAGTCAGCATTGAATCATGTGACATCCCTCACATTGAACCGAATCATGCCATAAAAAGCGGCAAACCAGTCATGCTCTTCAATCTTCAGTTACGACATGGAGCGCTGGCGTGGTCAGTTTTGGGCCCAGATACAATCACTGCGAATTTCAAAGCATCAGTTATCAGTTACCAAGCGTCAGAGGTGAATAAAACGTTACTGCTGTCACTAACGACCATTCAGACGTGCCCAACTGCCTCATTTGATCGATAATAGGCCGGGGTTTCAAGTGAAGTTTGAGACCTGTTGACAGTGGTAAAAGAATAAAGTAATGTAATGCATGGTACACAATGATGCCTCTGCAGGGGAAAAAAATATGGATCGAAAAAACCGAAGAAGTCTCCATCCTTCCGAAACATATTTCACCGCACACACACATATACACACACACACACACATAAGCTAGATTGACACACTGTAAGCAAGCAAGGTGCCAAGCAAGCTGCCAAGTAAACAAGGTCGCTGAAGCGATGGTGTGGACGATGCGTGTTCAAAGTAGGGCTTATGCAGCGCGCCCCTGTTGCCCGACGCCGGGTGGCGGCCACATATGCATGGGAGAGACACGCCAACAGGGCGGGGTTGAGCCCACCGTCACGCGATGCTTTAAGCCCTGTGGGAGCTGTGCGTCAGGTTCCGGTTGGGATTAGTCTGTCGCTCATCGGTGTGGCCTTGGAAGCTGCTCCTTATGGCGCGGATGGCCGTTTTGCTGTGTTGAATCGGCTCTGGGTTAGGCAGAAAGAAACGTAATGCGGAAACCTGCACAATTTGTTCTGTAGGTAAACTGAATGTAGTGTTCATCGCATGATACATCATCATCTTTTTCGCTTAAGCTTTGCACATTTTAAGAGATTTTGGGCATTGGCATTTCTTCATTGTAAAACTGTCTAATTTATTTTGTCTGCGTGGTCGACGTGCAGCTATCGACGACCTTTCTGCCTTCTACCACCGCCTTCTCGCCAGCTCTTTCCGTATGACGGCATGCTCGCGTTGATGTAAACTACAGACGTGCGGTCTCCTGATTCACTAACTCTGTCTGACCTTTGATCTTGGTTTTCCCCAGATCCAGCTCACGGCAGCCAGCCTCTGCACCATTCTGGTGACCTGCGGCCCCATCGCTCAAAGAGGTGTCATCGCCGAGGTCACCCTGGGCGCCCGCTCCGATACCGCGACTGCAAAAGGTCACAGATACGGTCCCCAGAGGCTGCAGAGGTCATTTGAAGGACATCGGTCGCTCTCTGATTGGTGGTTAAAGGACGGCGGCGATGCTGTCCTCAACAGCGTCGCACATGCCGTGCCGATGAAGAGAGAAGTGGGTGGTGCTACCACGACCCCGCCACCGCCAGGTGAGAGAGCGCATTGCCGTGCCTGAAGGTCATGCATTTCGAGTTTTGCTGGCGTTTCGAGCTTTGCTGAGGTTTTCTTCGGAGGCGGAAAAGTGATGGGCAGCGTACCAGCTAGCAGGAGTAGTCTCCGTTTTCGCGTGTCACGATTTTATACCGGTCGTCACTTCAACACATATCGCTGCTTTGCCTACTACTTTACAAAGCACAAGACTGTTAGACGAAAGGCAAAGTCTCAGCCGCCAAGAGCTGAATTCTAATAAGGCTAGTTTTGTATACAAACGCAGTTTCAAATTTCTGCTTGTATTGATTAGTTGAGGAGGTTTTCAGCACGCTTTATTTTAACACGAGTTCTTTTAGCACGAGTTAAGGATCGTTACTCGTGTTTACTATAAGGATCTTTACAATAGAATCTTTACTCGTGTTTAGGTACTCCAAAAAAACTTAATAAGCATCTGAGTAAAATATGAGCTCGACAGTATTCTTACGTACCGTTGTCTTATCATCTGTATACTTATAGGTGTCCACAATTCGTTGTAGTTCGCATTTATTGTCACAAACGTCTTTTCTAACCGCAGGCGCAAAAATAACAGGTACCTTCTGCCTTCAGGTCTTTGGCTGGTGTCCGGCGACCAGATGCCTCGAGGAGCCGATAGAGGCGCCTCCGTCGACTACCGGACTGAACGCTACCACATATCGGACTTATTCAAGAAGGGACCGGCTAAGACGCCGCCGGCTGACGGGCGTGGAAGTACAGTGACGTCACGGTGATTCCAGCACCTGGGTGCCGATCGCGGACGCGTGAAGTTTTGGCGCGTGGTGGGCTCGGTTGGACAAGTGTCGTCGCTGACGTGGTGACGTGTTCATTTGGCAGTTGTAGAGCTTTAGGGCGGTTGACTTTCGTTGCAGGTGTGGCTGTCTCTGCGTTGTGACGTTAGTGGTGCGTTTGGAGCGGAAGCTGAACACCAGGCGTCGCCGGAGCGTAACTCCTCGTGGTTATGAGAGACATGGTTGAGTTGTAAGGTGGAGAGTGAGACTTGTGACTGATGAGGTTTGTTTTCCCTGTCAGATATCCCCGCAAGTTTACTGTATAGAGGAATTCGTGGTGATGCGAACCACCGTATGAGGATGTTTGGGGACCAGTTTTCACTTCGCGTTTGACAAGGACGTTATATGAAGATTTTTTCCGAAGAAGCATCGACTGGCGCACAGGGATAAAAACACGCCTTTCGGTATGCGTGTGTCGCAAGCATATGGCTAGTTTTATGCAATAAACAGCCGGTGAAAAAGATAAGCGAAGTCGATTATCCAGGCCTCAGCGTGGAGAGCACCAATGCCTCACTACTCCGAAATGGTTGTTTCGACTTGACGTTTTAAAGGTTACGCCTGTCCAGAATAAACGTTAAGTGTTCCTGGTAGTTTCATAATCAGTGGGAAAACGCTATGTCTGTTCAGAGGATATTTATGAAGGCTATGTTTATTCGGAATTAAGACCACATGTTCCCATGTTCCCGATAGTTTTGATGTCGGAGGAATAAAGCATCAATAGACTTCCTGAATGCAGCAAGCTACAATCGACAATAATAATACAAATACCGTGAAATCGCTCGGCCGGACGCGTACGTTTCTATCGATTCGTGAGTCCGTAGTATCATGGAATATACTGAAGCCTTGAACGGTATTTGGACTAATTTTAGTATAAAGTTTCAAACCGCTTACGTGTTTCAGCTCGTGTTGCAGCACTAACATGGTGTTCCCTGATTCTTCAATTTCTTGATTCAATTTCTTGAGATGTGTTTTATGTGTTAACATTGTACTGACTGGGCCCTAAGAGCGACTGAGTGGAGGAGCTCTTACGAACCAATACAATTTACAAACAATACAATTTTTTTCATTATACAGCCGGACAATGAACACCCCTATCCAACGCGTTCCGCAAACAAGGTTCAGAAAGTGTTTTCGTACAAAATAGCTTACTGATAGGGGCAAAAGGATAACGTAAACGATTAGGCGATATACATGGCGAGATATATTCCAGTACGCGCATAATTCGTCACAAACACCTGCGAACAGCCTGGAGCCAATACATGCCACCCCTGAGGAGGGCTACCAACCACACTGAACCTCACCAAACACGAGGCATCGTCACGTTTTATTTGCATCGCATTGTATTGTATTGCGCTTACACATGTGCATCCTTATCTCACTGAGGCTTTTCCGCACACGGAAAAAGGTACACACACACGCACACACACACACACACACACACATGTGTGTGTGTGTGTGTGTGTGTGTGTGTGCATAGTGGCATGCATCTATGACATGCACTGAGATGCATATATGTATATATATATATATATATATATATATATATATATATATATATATATGTGTGTGTGTGTGTGTGTGTGTGTGTGTGTGTGTGTGTGTGTGTGTGTGTGTGTGTGTGTGTGTGTGTGTGTATATATATATAACGGACGTTAACAGGCCTGAACAGTGAGATGACTGAGAAAACAGATGACTGAGGTGCAAGTCGTCTGACTTGCATCTCAGTCATCAATAGCAAGGACTGAGACAAAAAATACAAGGTATAAGGTTGAGCCACCCAGCTGTGCTTTGTCGCCTATAGAGCGCTGCGCTCAAGCGTGAGATGTCTGCTGAATGGAAAATAAGGATAGGGTGTAACAAAAGAGCCCATTGCCAAGTGCTGCAGCCGTTCCAGCGCTGCACTTGAGGCCAAGACTCAGCTGAAGGGCAAAAATGGGTAAAGGATTAGAAGTGGAAGGATTAAGGCTGGTCGCACAAGGCATAAACAGCAGAGAATTTGAGGCGCACAAAAATATATCGAAATCAGATTCGCTGATTGTGATTTGTTCGTTCGTGAACAATGCTGCATTGCGCATTGTCTCTTGTTCCGTTATCCGTTGTTTGTCTCGGTAAATATGATACAGTGTGACTTGATTTATGATCGATTATGTGGCTTTATTGCAAAATTTCTTGTCAAGTGGCATTCTATGTTAAGGAATGAGCTTCCGCATTTTTTGCAGCCTCTTGAAAGGAGAGGCAGTGACACAAAAAACAACGTGGATGCTCATTTATGCTAAAAAATCGTTTGTTTCTTGCGTCTTCTGTTATCAAGTGGTTATGTTGTGTGTTTTCTTCAACATTCCCCAAACTTTCTTCCTTCATTTTGGCTTCATGTTGACGGGTAAAAAATATGGCATGCACGAACAAAGTTTCTCAAAAAATGTCTCTACGCAGAATGAAAAGTTCGTGGGTTTTTAGTTTGATTTGGTTTGTTTACCGACTTAACGCATCTGTAGTCCATAAATGTCTCTTGTAGTCTTAAGATAGCTTGACTAACAGTTTCGCTCCAAAAAAATCGTAGCAGTCTTCAGGAGATCATCAAAGATGAAAAGAGGGGAAACGACGAGAACATTGTGGGCAGTGTAGCATGGTTGTTCTGCTACGGAACGATTGCATCAATATCGTACTCAGTGTTTCGTAAATTATGGCAATGCGTTTGTTTCCATCATTCCGACCCAATGGCCCGAAGGGAAGACCCGAGTCCGATGGCTACACCATCTTTGGGGTGCGCCTATGTTTCCGGCGGCCAACTGAGTCGGTTACCTCTTGCCTTCCTGGCCGATAGTGTGACGTGTAATAGGACGTGATCGGAAGTCTCAACGCCTCTAACCATGCGTCACCAGCAGAATGAAGTTTCGAAACATTGATTCCTACGAATCAGTAAAGAATAAGGCGGGCTGAACTTTGAGTTTCTGCCCGACTTTGACAGAACCACTTCGACAAATTAACGCTTTAGCTGAAATATTCATACGTAAAAATGCGCTAATTTGCATTCAAAACCGCTCAAATTATCCTGAAAAACTGGAGAGCGCAGGGTTTGACGCCGATCATAAACATCAACCGCTCGGGCGGTACCGGGAACCGATGCATTTCGCGACCGTCTGTCGATGTCCGGCTACTATAAAAGCTGGAGAGTACATTAAAGACCAGAATACAGGATTCAGCGCATAACGAGCAAGTGGGCGTTGTATTCGAATCATTTTGTACCAGCTAATCCTCACATGCCACGACATCATTATCCAAGCATTGGCTGTTTCCCGGTAGGTGGCGGGCTTACCTACTAATTATGACATCAGATGGCGCTCGTGAGCTCTTCTTCTTAGCTATCCTGGGCAGGTCTTTGGAAGGCGATTTTACGGAGAGAATTCCTCAAGGCGTCACTTGCTGGAAATTTAAAACAAATCAGAGAAATTAGATGCGTATGGGCATCTGCAGACTTTTGTCTATTCATTGTTGTCTTCACTTAGGCTTTATTGATCACAGCCCAGGAGATGTAGGCAGGACGGCGCAACACGGGGACAAGATGGCAGTTGCTCCCAAGCCGGCAGGCAGGGGGAGCAAGAGTATTTTTGCCCGCCCCCCCAATTTTGGGAGGCATTTTTTACCCAAAGTAAAAATTTTGTAGTTACACATGAGTTATCGAAGTTCAGATCAAGGAGCCCCCATACCTGAGCTAGGTGATCCTTAATCGGATTAAGGAGGCCCTTTTGTGCATCATGTAGTCCCTTTGCTAGATCAGGAGGCCCCTTTATTAGTTAGGCTGACCCTGCTCGGGACCAAAAGACCCTATTTTGTGTACAAATGGCCCCTTTGCTGGCTCGGGAGACCCCTTTAAGAATCAGGAGGCTCCTACTCTGGATAAGAAAGCACCTTTTATATATCAGAAGGCCCTTGTCCTAGAGCAGGAGGCCCCTTATCTATCAGGAGGCTCACTCCCAAGTCAGGAGTCCCTGTTTTGGGATAAGGAGGTCCTTTGCTAGATGGGGAGGCTCCCTTTATAAACCAGGGTCCTCTGTTCTTGATTAAGAAGTCATATCTGTGTATCAGGAGACCCTGTTCGTGAACAGGAGGCCCTATTTTGGTATAAGGAGCCTCTTTTCTAGATCGGGAGCCCCCTGCATGAATCAGGAGTCCCCCTGCGAGGAGGCCCCATTTTGTCTTGGAGGCCCTCTGGCCGTCCCTCCCGCTAATCAAAATCCGTGGCGCCGACCTTGCATGTTGGCTGTTTCTTGGTTTCATGTAGTCGGCTGTGAGAAAACATGTATAGGGCGTAAATGGCCTACACGTGATCCAAAACTAAAAATGAGGCCAGTTTCGAACTCGTCTCGTCACGAGCTTGCTAAAGAAATGCATATTTTTTCGTGCAATCAACCCAGCGCGAGTTAGATGGGGACGGTCAACTGTACCCCTCCCCCCAGTCGGGCGTGCATGGTGCCGAATGCCAGTCGAGCGTGGGTTCATTCGCTGCCATATAAAATGAAAAGTGCGCGCGCATCTCGAAGCCTAGGATCCGCGTATTCAAAACCTCGGCTTATTTCATTGTCAAAACAGTCAAGTCTTCTGAAGGCTGCCTTGATCAGCCAGGGTCAGTGAATCGAAATGGAAATCCTCTCAAAAGAAATCAAACAGCGCATAGCATAGCGCACTCTGTGCGCTTAAGAAAAACGTGGGTGTACCGTTCTTTAGCAAAGAGCAAAATTGTTATTTCCCATGTTTTTCGCCCTCTGCGTCGGACGTAGAAACAGTCGTCAAGATCAGATCACCAGAGCGCAGTACAAAATAATATCAAGTGCATTTAGGAATGGGTCTGTCATGCATATGAGCGTCCAGCAAAGAGCACATTACCGACAGTTATGACAATCCGTGTCTCAAAGTCGAAAACCAACCAAAGATCCCAAAGGCCAGGCTGATTCGCAACCGATGCTATTGGAAACTGGGCAGTTCGATGTTAATAAACCTTGCTTAATGAAGTAAGCTGCAAACTCCGTGACAGTGCTATAAGGACTTTCATGCAAATGTACATAACGAATGTTATCGCTGTAGCATTCAAAATGAAATTCGCATGAACCAGCGTTTTCAAAACCATTCTACCAAACCATGCCAGGTTTCACCCACCGGACGACGCCTGAAATGTTTTTTTGTGGGAGGAACATACGGAAATTTCCAAAGCATAGAGTGCCTTATGACTGCATGAACCACGGCAACCATCACGTCTGATTTTCGATCAACTGCGTAAGAGAGCGACAGCGAACATAGGCCATCAGCACCGCCCTGGTGGTGGACAGGGACGTAGTCAAAGGGCGAGGGGGGGCATGGGGGTTATGGCCCCCCTGAGCCAAGTAATCTACACTAGATATATAGCAATTTCGTAGGAATACGGAATAGTTATCATTTATATATGTATCAATGAAAACATTTCATGTTTTCCTGAGCGTTAAATATGAGATAAATTACATAAAATTGCTGCCTTTTCCTATAAATTTCTTCATATGCTGGTGACATAAGGCAAAATTTGACATCTGCCCCCCCCCCCACCCCAGGAAAATCCTGGCTGCGTGCCTGGCGGTGGAACATGGAAACTCTGTATTCAAATCACGATATCAAAATTTTGTAAGTTAAGAGCAGTGGAAACGTAAATCCTCTTTTCTAAAAACAAAAATAAATTCATTATTTATTCTCTCTATTGCATCTTAATCACTTAACATGCATGTGCACTATTGCCAGAAGCTATCATGTAAAGCAATCATAATGGCGAACTCGGCTGTGATAGAGAACAACAAAGTAACGCTGGAAAGGAAGACGTAAGATTGCTTATGCTATGAAATTGCAAACTGGACTGCGCGACAGAAACCCGATGGAGCTTTTGAGATCTGGAATGCGGACTGAAAAATTACAATTTTATTACGAAAATTATGACGCCGCTAGGAAAAGTTGTCACCGAAGATAACCGGTACGAAATTAAAAATTGGCACAATGTATCTCTTTACGACGGTATCTATCACGACGATATCTCTTTGCCCATTTTCAGAAGCTATAAGTTTGTTGATGCAGTGCAAATTAGGTACGGACTTTGGGATGTGAAAATTGTCATTTCAACATGAAAATCATGGTGAAAGGGAAAAAAGGCGTTTCGGAAAACAAACTGCACGAGGTTTGAAATTGGTACAACACTGCAGCTTAAAGCTGCCGTCTCATTATCATATGAGACCACAGCAGCATTGGTAGCATCCAAACTCTATGCGGACTGTGATGCTTGAAAACGGTAAATATGACGCCTCGAGAAAAATTATCTATGAACAGAATTACCAAAAATTCCAAAACTGGCAAAGGAAAGTTACTCAGAACACCTGATTACGTTTTGGTATGTATTCAGGTTTTGTTTTATGCTCATAGAATCGCCCCAGTTGCGTCAAAAAAGAAACACGGTTTTTGAGGCATTTTTTAAATCTTCATTGTGAGCTGATTGGCCATACACTGAAAAACACTTTCCTCATATGAGATATGAGGAAAGTGTTTTTTTTTTGCATGAAATTATCTCATACGATCTTAGCCGACATCGAACAGTGCTATTCTATCTTTCCATGCAAATTCTGTTGGCTTCAAAGAGCCGTAGGTTTATGGTTGCATTGCATCATGCACTCTGAAGCTTACCCCTTGTTATCTACAATGCATTTCTGTCGTCTCGAATTGTGCCTCCGTGGTACCAAAAACTTCCCGAGTCTGCGCTTTGAACACATAACCTTTCGGTTACACCAACAGCCAACCAGCGCCGTACTTGGCGAAATTCGGGGGCCAATCACAGGTCTACGTTTCGGCACAAACGTCGCATTATATAGTACTTGATCCGTTTGCTAAGACGTATTTCGTCTGATTGCTGACTGCTGTCAAAAACTGCTGATTCTGTTGCCTACAGCTTGTTAGGGAAAAATATCAAAGCAGTTCTAAGTTATGGCACAGATTTATAAACATCTTTGAGCGCAAGGATATTTTCCCGTAATTCAGTTTCGCCGTCTGCTTGGGAGACGGCCCATATGTCACTAGACGCGCGAGGTCCGTTGTTTTAAACCCAAGGCCTTAGAAACCATTTCAGACCGAGCGATAGGGACGAGCGAGTGGGTAGTTAGCCATTTGTGCGTGATGTGTGGAGGATGGTTCTTGAAGAACTAAGAACTGTATTAGTGCAACGTCCGCTTATGCAAGCACTGAACAAGAGCATTCACTCTGGCTGGGCTCGTTGCTTTTGTCGATGCTGTGAAAGAACGATTTTAGAGGCCCTTGGGCCCCTTTGTTTATTCGACGTTCAAGGTGGTCATCGGTAAGGACTGTTATTTGAAGCTTATATGACCTCGCAAAAGGCCGGTTAAGAGGTGGGTCCGTCGCAGCATCACCCAGCCGCTTGTCTCAGCAAACCCGACTAATTTAATCAAGATTTGAGGGGACGTTTGGGCACTTTTCAGCCAAAGTTTGCGTACTCCCAATTGCAGAATAGTCCTCTGCCACAAATATTTTATCGATCCTATGACGGTCTTGCGTCGTTGCCGCCAAGGATCATTTTAGAGGCCCTCGGGCCCCGTGCTTTGTTCGACGCTCAAAGCGGCGATCGGTAAGGTTTGTTCTTCGAAGCCATGCGTGGAAATAGACGTCTGCTTTCCGGACTGCAATATGTTGCATGCGATGACAGTTCTGGCCGTGCCATTGTAGGTACGATGTTGGGCTGAGAAGATTGTATGGAACTGAGTAACGTGAAATAACGAGCGAAAGGAAAATAACGAGTGTTTTCAAACTGGTCCAACGGGAAAGGTACATAACGTGCCGGGAAAGATTCTTGCAACGTCTTGAATTATTTCGAATGAGGTGTGCAGCATAACCACTAAAATCAAGTCAGGCTCTCACAAAGCCGTTGGTATGTGAATCGGAGGAAGTCTCAAAGATAATATGAACGGTAACATTGTTTTCGAGATTGTCTGACGATCTTGAGCGGCTCCTGCACCATAATATTTGAAACAACCATGTGCGCTCAAAGACTGCGCGGACGGGACCAAATAGAAATCTCGTAAATCGTATAAGCAAGTAATTTGTATACGAGATAACGTCGTATTGTAGACACATATCCCGATTTATGTCAGCAGGATGGGTGATCTTTGAGCTCAACGGCTGGTCTTAAATGTCTCCAGTGTGGCTGCGGCTGTATGGCATTTGTTACTGAAAGAAAATCTCGTTCTGTTGCTTTGTCATGCTTCTGCTGTGTATTTGTCTGATGCACTTCAGCACATTAATCATCCCTGCGTAGTCGAGGCAATGGCTCCTTATTTTAAATCCCAACTATAAAGTGCTGGTTTGGACTTCTTACATGTATTGATCAATCCCAAAGACACTACATTGCGACGGCCAACAAACGCTCACACACGAAACCTCAATCACAGGTGACCGCACACACAGAAAAATGACGTCACGATGGCGTCATAGCTACGCTGATATGGAGGAATATAGTGCGATGCAGGCGACTCGTGTCAAAAAATAGGGTATGCCATCCACAGTGGTAACCGCAAAATCCAGCTACAACACATTCAAAGGGCTCTTCTAACACAGACTAGACGACAATCTAACCAAAACATCGCTGAACGATATTAGCCATCACCAGTCCACTGTAAAGACACAAAGTAAGGCACATTTGTATCCTGGCGAGTCAGGGTTGGGCAGTTTCGCAAACGTTTCCCTGACAGCATCAGCCGAATGAGTCGGAAAAATGACCAAGAGCTCTGCGCTGTGAAACGCAAGCCTGCCGTCTTGAACACGGTTCCGCCAATAATGCCGGAAAAATATAAGGAAAAAGATCGCCAAATTTTCTCAGCATCGACGTCACAAAGCATTGCCTCCTCTCTGGTCCAGTTCAACGCTATTTTCGCAAGGCGATCGCGCCCGACCAGACAATAAAAACATCCTCATATGTGCTGCCATCTGTTGGCGACATCAGATGACAAGCTCCTTAGCCACTTCCCAAGGGAACTCTTCCCGTCCAAAGTGGCCATAGCTGGCCGTCTTCTGGTAGATGGGCCGCCTCAAATCCAGATCCCTGAGAAAAAAATGAAATGTCATCATTTACGATGATTGCTGGAACAGCCTGCACACAATCACAAAAGACGGTGCTCAAAGTTAACCCTTAATAATAATCGCGCACATTTTGGGAGGCAAACCAGACATGAGCTTAAGCAAATAACTTCCTGTTCTTCTACGACGAAAACACCAAATGTCTGACGTAACAGACGAATGTCAAGAATTGCGCACCATTCAACATTTAAAACACACTTTTATGACCCTGGCACTTACACAGATTCGCAATCCTTGTTTCATCAGTCTAAACTCGTGTTTATGTTAGGTTCAACTGACTGCTGGGTATTTTTGGCTGATTACTGTTCTTAAAGGTTATTACTGACGCCTTGGTTATCACTTAAGCCATCTTCTTCAGAGACGTATGGTGATGAAATACATTCTGACCTTCAGAGGCAGGTGACTTAACATGAGGTGCATTCTAAAAAGCGTGGATTCAACAACCATTATTTGGGATTAGAAAGGAATCCACTTTAGTGAGGCAACAAAGTTCATGCTTCAGCTTGATACCACGCCTTTTTATGTTTTATAACGTAGCGTTGTTCGAGTCAACGCCTCCGCTGCATCCAGGACTCACTTGACAATCTTGCCAGGCCGCAAGTCGAAGTTCTTCTTGACGATGTCCAGCAGCTGACGCTGGGTGTACTGGCTGGTGCCGTAGTGGAAGACGGTGATGGAGATGGGCTCAGCAACCCCAATGGCGTAAGACACCTGTGAAGGGAAGATGAACGGTCACTGCATGTCATACGCCCATTAAACGATTAGCATTTGAGCACTGATAGCGCGAAACAGAACTATAACCGCAAACATGGCACCCCGTATGCGGTATCATGAGTCGGAATAATCCGCGCCCTTCATATGGCTTTTAAAACAGATCTGGTGCAAGATGGCATGCACCAAGCCACGTCAGTGCGGTTCGGCCCTCGCCACGCTCTTAAACTAGATCTGGCACCAACTGACCTGGACGAGGCAGCGACGGCAGAGGCCGGCTTTCACCAGGCTCTTGGCTACCCAGCGCGCGGCGTAGGCGGCAGATCGGTCCACCTTGGTGTAGTCCTTGCCACTGTCAACAGCGGCAGAGACTGTCAGAGAATGTAGTCGGCCCAGCTGAACGTCAGCGAAACTAAGTTCAACGAAGTTAAACTAAACTAAAAACAAATCTCAGCGTGAACTACCGACGTGGACGTGCCAAATTTGAGAATATCTGACCATTATGAATAAATTAGTAAGTCCAAACAAACCCAAGCCTTAAATATAACCTATAAATGATACAAAGACACGCCTAATTTTACCGACAACGTTTCGTTTTTTCGAGACAGAAATTGTACTAACACAGATAAAAACTAAGAAAAGGGTAAATACACCTCCAAAAAGATTACGTTTCCGCTAGACGTGACCGACCGGAGACGAATCCCCGATACCGACGACTCGGCAGACCTGAAGACCTGAAGACCTGAAGACTGACCTGAAGGCGCCGCCGCCGTGCGCGCCCCAGCCGCCGTACGTGTCGACGATGATCTTGCGGCCGGTGAGGCCGGCGTCGCCCTGCGGCCCGCCGATGATGAACTCGCCGCACGGGTTCACGTGGTACACCGTCTCCGGGGTCAGGTACCGGGCCGGGATCACCTCCGGGATCACCTGCCGCGCCGGGATCACGCCGCCGATCGTTAGCCGTGGCCTGGGGCCCTCCGCTGGTGTTCGGTCGTGTTAGGAGTGCCCAGAGTTTCGGCGAGGTCACTCGGTATTAAGCCTGCGTGTGTGAGGCATTAGATTGTGCTTGTGGTTGGTCGCGTCAGACCAATTTACGATTGGCCACGAACAGGACTTAGGTATTGCTCTTGTGAGTGATCCCGTAAGACCTATTTACGTTCGGCCATGACCATTGATTAGATGTTGTGACGACAGAACATGAATGCTACATTTGGATGTTTCCATTGGGCTTTCGAAACGTGCTGATGATGCTTAAAATCGGCGAAATGCATTAAAGCTAAGCCCACTGTTAATTGCCAAGTGTCGGACCACGTACATCATGTTGTTGCAACAGGAAGAGAAACAACTCCTTAGAACGCACCATGGGAAAAGTTTCAAAGGGCAAGTGAAGTCAGTTCCAGATGCTGACGCGGAGCAAAGAAAAACGAGATTTTTGCGTCTGGCCTAACAGAACACATGAGACGTTATCGATATGGCGCAAGGCAACTCAGAAAGCTGAAGGTCGAGTCATCCAAGTCATCAAGTCAGTCAAGTCATCAAGTCATCATCATCAAGATCATCAGGCAAGTTACTGACGGCAGCGTCGCCACCGTGCTCGACTTGCCAGAGGAAGCCACCCACCTTTTCAATGATTTCCTTCCTGAGTTCGGGGATGGGTATTTCCGGAGAGTGCTGGGTAGAGACGACGACGCTGTGAACTCTGATCGGCACCATGGCACCATTCTGGGTGGCGTATTCAATCGTCACCTGGCGACAGAGCGGAAAACTGTGATTGCAATGCCGACAATAGGTGGCACTGCGAGGTTACTGAAGTGCGCCTGAGAACTGTCAAAAAAGGCAAGCTGAAGACATTTGGAAATCGATCGCAAAGGGACTAAAAATGCCAGTCATAACAAATGGCATGTCTGGAATGAAATGTCCACAAAAAAGATGCCCCTGACGAAATGAATTAAATATCTGCAGCTGCTAACTTCCTTTACTTGGAAAGTAAATCACGAAAACTTCCCGGAGAAAGCTTACAAATCTGCAATATTCTGCCGAATCCTAAGACAACTGTGGGCATTCAACAGTGTGAACCGCACGCCTGGACGTTTGTCTGCCTTGCACGACTGCGGGGAGCGCAGGCTGCGACCGTACTTGTGTCTTAGAGTCGGGCCGGGCCCACCACAGACTGCCGTCCTTCCTCATCTCAGAGATGCGTCGGTTCAGGTTGTGCGCCAGCACCACGGTCAGTGGCATGCACTCCTCCGTCTCGTCCGTGGCGTAGCCGAACATCAGGCCCTGCGGCACACGCGGACGGGTCAGAGCTGAACCCACAGGCGACAGAGGAACTGAGCATCAGGTCCGGCTGCACAGGCATGGGTCGCAGCAGAGTCGACAGACAAGCGAGGAACCGACCGTCAGACCCCGACTCACCGACCACATTCACAGCCGGGCCCACAGAGAATAGAGGAACCGAACATCAGGCCCCTACGGCGGCCGGAGACGACATCAGACGAGGGTGATATCGCAGTGGCGTGACGTCAGAGTTAGCGTCACTTGGCGGTGATTTAAGATGCGACGTCACACGCTGGGGCCAGAGGTGACATCACACCAGTGTGACATCAGACGAGCGTGACGTTGAAAGGGGTGACGACAGACGGACGTGACTCAAGTGTACAAGTTACATATCAAGAAGTCCGCCCAACCTTCCAAGTACAGGTCACGCTTTCTTCTAAGCCACATCCATGTGTTCAGATCGATGGCTAACTTTCAGCTATCGTCCTTCCGATGTTAATGCACGAGCGACGTCTCGCGGTGACACGTCTAACGAGAGTTTGTCTGAGGCACCACTAGATAGCAGTACCTGATCACCGGCTCCTACGTCCTCTTCATGTCTGTTGTGATGGACGCCAGCCGCGATTTCTGAGCTCTGCTGCTCAATGGCGATCATGAGGTTCAGCGTCTTGTGATCAAAACCTGACGGCAGCAGTTTGTTAAAAAAACATTTTCTTTGCATTGATCGGTATCTGCATGCCTTAGTTTTCTGAAAAAGTGGAAAGCAAAAGTATCCTTTTCCCACCGACTTTGACAGCATTCCATCTGAAGCGCCACTGGCAATGTTCTGCAGCATTGTTGCAAAATGTTTTGTCTTTTAGCGGGATACAATCGAAACGTTACACCAGAATACCGGAATTTACATTTATATCCTCGGGATCATCCTATGCTCTCGACGCACGTTAAAGTTGGCATTTCTATGCATGGGCTAGTTTTCAGGCTTTTTAGGACTGCAACTCACTCCCAGCATTGCAATGTGGGTGAAACTTGATCTGCCACAGCAGGCGCTAATCGGAAATTCACACACGTTCTCTCTGACACCAGAGATCACGTGACGTCATCAGCCGGAAAAGTCCCGCATCCGACGCGACTTCCCACCTTTCTTGCTGTCGTCGTAGCCGATGTTCTTGATGGTCTCGCGGACGACCCTCTGGTAGTCGACGGTGGCGTTGGAGGTGATTTCGCCGCAGACCAGGATCATGCCCGTCTTGGTGGTGGTCTCTGCAAACAGCGGGCAGCACGCAGCGGTCAGGGGCGGCGGCTGGAGCTTGGCGTGGCACCGGGTCCTCGAGGGTGCGCAGTATCGGGCAAATGAGGTCATTCGATGGACTGTGCGGTGTGGCAACGCGCCTGTGAAAAGTCAGTACTGCAGTGAAGAAGCAATAAAGAAGGGAAAACGGAAAATTAGCATTGCGATCTCCAAATGCCATCAATTAAAGAAATATCCTATGCATGAGACGTGCAGAAACATCAAGCCTAGAAGAGGAACAACCAGGACTGTCTTGAAGGATATTGGAAGGAAACAGGAACGAAAGTTGGTGCCAGTCAGACAGGAGCTGGAATATAAACGAGGAAAAAGGTGGAAACCGTATTGGGAAGTCTCGATTCGAACGAAAGGAAACAAAAAAAAACTGAAAAGTTAATTTAAAACAGCTTACCACAAGCGACCTTGGCGTCTGGATCCTGCTTCAGATGAGCATCCAGGATGGCGTCGCTGACTTGATCGCAAATTTTGTCTGAAACGGAACAAACCTTTGGTCAGCTTTCGCAAATCAAGACAGTGGCGCGTTGCTCAGATCTTGGCTCCGAAAGTTAACGATGTTTTTGAAAGTAGCTTTCCTAAATAGTGGTAACGCTGCTGATGTACAAAGGAGCCTGCCCTGGAGTTGTAAACGAACAGAAATGACGTTTTTGGTGACGAACAGAAATGACGTTTTTGGACGTCTATGTGGCATCTCGTGAGTGGCATCTCGAGACCACTTCTGTTTTCGGTACGCCAACACCTTCATGACGGGAAAACAGATGACCGTTGCAAGCTCAAATGCAGGGCAGGCTGCCCCATTTCTGACAAGCAGAGACTCGTCGGTTGTTATGTCAGCAGACATGTCATCCTGTTCTACAAAGATGCTGGCTTTTCAAACATCCCATGTAATGCTTATCACAACTGTTTCGCTTCGTTGACACCCGACTGTGTACGTTGATGATAACGCCTTAGTTAAAAGCACCTCGTCTGCTGGGGTGCCATTCATGCGATCGTGAGAACGGAATGAACCACGGCAGTGGTGTAAAAACAATCGACACGTGGTGCGACTGTCGTTCCAAACGTCAAGAACCACTGCAACAACAAAAAACGTCTTCTGTCAGCGTGCTAGTGCACCCGCCCCCGCGATGCATAAACACAACTCTGGTGTCTGCTCGAGAAATTCGAGCCGACTCGGATCGCAGCGTCGATGGCCCAAGACGTTTGCGTAAACAAAACACCGTTTGACCCAAGGCAGGAGAGCCAGTTTGTTGGCATTTTTCGACGACGTTTACTGAAGCCAGGCTATGGTTACATGAACCACGTGTCTATGCTGATGTCATGCGATGAAGCTCATGCCGCGACCTGTTACATGATAACGATAAAAATTCTCATTTTCCGTGCCTTTGGTCGTTTTTAACAAATGTTTCACATTCCGCCTTCACGTTTTCATCAAAATATAACTTATGAAGCGTGTACTAGATTGGCGCACGTGAAAATAATTAAAAGAGAAGCATCTGAAACGTCATTAAATGGAATCAGTTCACTTGTCCTACAACACAAAGCAAGTGTAGTTGTTTCTTCTTGTAACTGGGGCCATGTTTTAAACGAACTGAAAACCATTGTATTAAAAACGTTAGTTTTTATTACAAGCGAACGTCTGGTTTCCCGTGATACCCTCCCTTCCTGCGACTCAGCTTTGCAAGCCAACTAGGTCGCCGAGTGAAAGTGCAAAGGACGTTTCCAGTTCAGCAGAACTGCCTCTGCAAATCGTCCGGTTTATGTACGGTCCTGAACAAGTGAGCCAGCCATCCTCCCAGTTGGTGCGACACTGATGGATTGAAGGCACTCAGTTCGACTCTCCAAGCAAGCTTCTGCTCACGCGTTCAGGTCAGAGGTTTCAATATGACCAAAGCACGCACAAATGGCGTGAGATTCCTTTCGGGATGTCATTTCCTTCCAGTTTGATTTGAAAGGGAAGGACATTATCGTCTGACGGGCAACAGTAAAATAATATTCAACGGAACAGCTCACCTCAGGGAAACGCGTGCGTGCTTTTTTCTGCTGATCGGGGATTTGCTAGAATACTTTGCTTTGCGTATGACAGATAGAAACTCTTAACGCGACTGGAATGGAGGCGCGATGAAAAACTGTTCATAATTGATTTTATGTCAACGTGACGACACGTACTCACATTCGTGCGAGCGCGCAAGCTTATTCCGCATCCACTATTTACAGATGCCTTAAAATCAACCAGAAGGATGAGCTTCATCCTCTTCTTTCCCACAGGGACCGTTTGACGTAACAGGTACTGCTGATTACCAACCCTCCATCATCCCTCCGTCATTATCAACACTGATACCCCCCCCCCCTCCTTACCGGGATGTCCTTCCCCGACCGATTCCGATGTGAACAGGAACGTATCATCTTCGCCCACTTCGCAGCCATAGGTTCCGATGTTGTTGATGATGCTTGGTTCCGGCATGTTTTCTTCTCTGAAGTCTGGGCGTGGAACGCAAGGAGTCTTGCTGAAGAACTGGTCCGGCGTCAATAAAGGTCTGGTCTGTGAACAACAGCCGAAAAATATTGTGAGGACATAGTCTACCTTTATATGCCCTTGGTTTAAACTGTCGTCTAGAAGTTGGCGTCATCTATTCGGCCGAACGTAGACCGTGGGAAAAAACTTGTGCGTTTTGCTCGCGCCGGAGACAACATGTCCGAAATAAATAGTGAATCAAATATTTCATCAGTAGTTTCCTGGCATCGTTCCTGCCATGGGCAACTTCTCTAAAACACAAAGTAGCCACAATCTTTCCGAGGGGTACTATTTTTCCGTAGTTCCTATTCAGTTGGTGTACGTCAACGAACGTAAATGGATCGCCATCCTAGGTTGTGTCCCGTATGAAATCTGGTACTAACGTGGACGAATTAAATCATTCTGTCACGAATAGACTAGATGAAACTTCTCTGGCTGGGCTGGTAGAGTACCCAAGGACAGTGAGTCAACTGATCAGGTAAACACCGATTTTCTGACTGTTTTGCCTTAAATCTGACTCAAATTTTTGACGACTCAATTGCGCATTTTCATCAAAGTTTCTAGCGTCCTGAACCAAACACGCAGCAACACTTGACAAGAGGAAGGCAATGGGAGAAGACTTTTGCTTTGACCACCCCAAAATCCGTGTTTTGTATTCAGACTTCGATGTCCGTTTTTTGAGACCTATTCATTTGGGAACTTGAACTTGAGAAAACCATCAGCCCGAGCCTTAGAGTTGTATACAAAGCAATAACTATTAAAAAAAGAAGGCAGAGAGAACTATCGCTGTACCCTTTATCGCTATACATCATATACACAAACTGCTATACATCATATACACAAACTGCTACACATCATATACAAAAACATCAGTCGTTTATGTTTTCTATTTCCATCGGATGTCAGCTGTGACTTTTCCGTCCGCTGTCTCTGCACCTATCGGATCCCGTGCCACTCCTGCAGTCACCACTGGTCTGGGCCATGGACAATCTTAGCTTCAGCCTGTGTGCAGTTTATCATTTAATGCGCTACATTGACAGCCGTATTTAACATGCCATTTTTCTGAGACTCTGGAAGTGTTGCTTCGGAAAAATGATGGCATGAGTGTAGAAGCCCATAGAACAGGTAACGTGGCGGCCCTACCAAGGTGGGCAGCGGCCCTACCAACTTCTGGCTCATTTCAGTATCAGCTCTACAGTACTGTTTTAAACAAAACTGGCTTTACGGAATATTTCTGGCCCAGGTGGTTTTTAAAACGCTCCGAAAGTAATGCATGATGTATGCATGCATGCATGCTTTGCCAATTCACGCAAAGCGGGTTGCCGTGAATGAATGACGTTGGATGAGATCAGAGTCCATGCTAAGCCGGGCGTACCGCGAAGACCCTGACCCCGCCACTCGAATGTTTCCAAATCATGAGTGATCTTGTCCCAGGCCTGAACTAGATAAGGCCAAGGACCTTGCTGCGCATATCCAATACACACACGACGAATGGCTCAACAGTGAGGTCTCGGGCCAGACACGGACTCTCGCTTCGGGACTCAAATTCAAAGTATGTCGCACGCCTCACTCTGTCGTCCGGTTCATTGTCCACCGGGCTGCCGCCGCGGCGAGGCGAAGGAGCATCCGAGCCCGATAATTTTAACATACGTGCACCAAAAGCTCAGTGTTCATAACGGAAATGGCTGTGAGCGAACAACGTTGCCTTTGGCCTTTCACGTGCCTTCGAACTGTTCCACAGCTGCGTGCTGCCTCACCTGACCTGAGCCGCTGTCACGACACAATGCACCCGACTGCCGGCGACGCCGAACAGAAACTGACGAGCCCGACGACCCACACCTCCGATCGCACGAAGCCCCCAACTGAACTAGTTCCCACCCCGAGTCGACGACGTTTTAAAGCGGCGCGCACCACCTTCCGCGTCGTCACGCTGCCAGTGTGACAAAACACACCCCAACTTCGACCAATCAGCGGCCGAGGGTCGGCCACGCCAGCTTCGTCTCTCCTGCGCAGCACCGGCCGTCACGTGGTGCCGGTGACGTCACAGAAATACACACCGGCGTGGAGATGGTGGCGGACACGCCGCATTCCTCTCTCTGGGCCTGGCTTGTATTCGGGTTTTGTTTTGGTCTGATCTGACTTCTGCAGCGCCTTTTGCGTCTTTCTAATCGAACGGCATTTCCTTCCAATGCTCAGCAACACGGTCGTCAATTGGTGTCTTGTTTTAAAGGAAAAGCCTTCAAAATAGGACATTTGTTTTGCAAAGTGTGACGAACCAATATGGAGTTAAAAACGTGAAATACTCAAAGTTGAGTCTCCTGCGTACCTAATGAATTTCTGGTTCAATTATACAGCCCTGATAAGTAACGCTGCTCTCTCTCACGGGCATCGAAGACGACAAGATACCCGTGAAAGGTTAGAGAAATGCGCTAATCCTCTTACCGCCAAACTGACCATTAATTCATCTTTTAACTGGGCTATGTTAGTCAAACGTTTCACAGAAAAAGGGGGCTCTTTCGTTGAAATTAGGATAGAATTAATAAAGAACAAAATAAAATAAAGAACGAACATACAACGAATAAAGAACAAAAATAAAGAACGCAAGGAAGAAACAAAAATGGCATGTGTCAGGAACGATATACTGCATCACATTTTCTTGCGGGAATTATTCCCATCGGTGTACGCAACCACTGGAGGATATCTTATGGAATATGAAGATGGGATGTCATAAGATCTTCATTCACCTTTTTGTTATATTATCATCTGCAGTGCGAAGATCTTTGTATATTCAACAAGAGAAAACAAAATGTAAAATTACAGCGCAAAAGGTAATGCAATGCGTTCCAGCCACTTGGCAGTACAAGAGACACAGCGAAACCCAGCCGCTTTCGGAACGACGGTCAAGGAGTCCAAGGAGTAGCTTGCCGGGCCTGGTTCAAAACTCAGCTTGGTCGCCCTCCAGGTTACCTTAACTAAAAAATAACAATAATAATAAATAGGTAGCTGCATCTATTACTGGTTGAAGTAAATGGAACATAGCTTTGCTGCCGGCGGTGGTTAAGGTCAGGTAGTTAGGTGGACAGTTTCTGAACGGGATCACATTGGTTCAGACGGACCGTAAGCACGGCGCTATCACTCGCTGAGGCCGTGTTACACGATGTCCCTGCCTCCCCCTTCCCCCCCCCGCTCCGCTCTGATCTGGCCGTCAGTCCTGCACCAATTTCGTTCAGATGTCCAGCGCGTGTGCTGCAGGCCAGCACGCGACCACAGACGCCCCCGAAGCAGCGCCTGGTGACGTGGAGGGGGGGGGGGAGCAGAGGAGGGTCCAGCTGTTCATCTCGAGAGGGTCAAGAAGAAATAGACAGGCTGAAAAGTGAATCTGAGTAATTCCAAATCAGGCTAGTTTACTACTGAGAAAAACGAAACAGTTTAACCTAATTTTTCAGTTTATTCTGAAAGTCGTTTAAAATTTTAAATGAGGGACACCGAGTTCTTGGCGTAAGGGGTAGGAAGCGATGAAGCTCGTGTTGACATGTCGGTTATGAAAACGGGTTAACGATAATTGCAAAAGATTCTTTTCATCTGAAGTCAGAAGGGTATATGTCATTGGAAATGGATGTCTTGTCACAGTCGGAAACACATACATTGCGCATTTGAGTAATGGTTCCTACCGCCCCTGGGACCGCCCTTGTTTGGTAGAGAAGATGGGCTGAAGACGCGTTTTACAGACTGAAAAAATATGCAAGAACACCTAGATACCTGACTCCGTTAGTCGTCGGTTTTTAACAGCCTCCGGTCACACGTTTTACATTCAATATATATATATATATATATATATATATATATATATATATATATATATATATATATATATATAATATATAATATATATACATATAATATACATATATAAATATATATATATATACACATTGTGAAATTACGTTTCAAAGCCACGGGCAAGTTTTATCAAACATGAAACATGCCTTGACGCCATATACCATGTGTCTGAGTGCAACAAGACGAGAAAAGTCGACCTCAGCCCACCGCTGCTTCGTCTCACATCGGGCTCACGGATAACGGGACTAGAAACAAATTAGTTTTGGCCTTGCCCTGACAGAGACAGATCACAAATATGATCAGCGATCTACTGCTGATCGGCGATATTGAGCAGCTGCAAAGGAGCAAAGGAGCTTTCTTTGCGCCATGAGTGGGTGGACGGGGGCAAGAATTTTGCGTTTTTTGTCTGTCAAAACATGTGTTTGTACCCCTCAATCCTGCACAAACGCATAATTGACTGGCTGCGAAAGGGAAACGACATGTGGCTTTGCCATGATTTCTGGATGCCAAAAATGGGCGTGCCATAAAATATGATCACTTTAGCCCATTTTTTGGGAAGACATAAGACCTTATCTAATGGCCTCAGAGCAGTCATTTGGATCCTGTCAGATAAGTGGATTCATTGGTTATTAAATGGTGAGGAAAACATACATATACCAATATTTAAGTGAAAGATATTAAAAAATGGTTTACGTTACCCATCACATTCAAGTAATTTTGGCCCAAGGGTTTTGTAATAAAAAGGAACTTTCTGGTATTTGGGCCCAAATTAGTCCAAAATCGCGCTCTATAACCTTATTCCGTTTGGGGGGGGGGCGGATTCTTCGCCCTCCGGTTTTTTCCTCACCATTACCGGGTTTTCTGGAGCTGCGTCACGAAACTTGGTGGCTTTTTTCTAAAAACATTTCCACATGTTGTGCCAAAATTTTAAGAATTTTCCTCCTCCTCAGGCGGCGGCTTCAGAACACCTTTCTTGGAGGCATGCTTGAGGAATACCGCGCGTTCTGGAGATCGCACGATGCGACGCGGTGATGTACTGTTTTGATGTCTTTTGTGATGTCGCAGGTAGTTAAACGATCAAAATGTTTGAAATCTACACAAAAGGGGGGGGCATTTATGTTTTGTTATTCTTCAGATGTATGGCTTATTGTATGAATGAAACAAAACTAACGCGTGACATCGACATATTTATCCTGATTTACGCATATAACACCCTAATGTGCTGCTATAGGCGTCACTAGGCATCGGTTTTAGGGCGTACATCAGTGGATTTGTGTGACTGTTTCTGTTAATTCCACTTAAATTAAGAACAAAGGTCATGTCATTCAGTGAAAACAAAGATCAGAAGCGGCTCCAGTGCAGTGTAAAAGGTGCATTTTGTTTCCTCTAATTTCTGAGAACTTATGACTCAACTTTTAATGGAGAATGTTATCCCACTTTTTCTGGTAAATGGATCCGCCTACGGGCCTTTGTCATATGTTTATTATATGGCATGTGGCACATATGGAAACATTTTCCGAATGCAGTATGTTGCAAATTCAATTGGCATTTCCCAAAAACGTGCACCCCTTTTTGTGCCCTGGATACGACTACAAATTTCGAAAATCGGCCACCTCCTGACAAAAGTGAAAAGCCAATCAACTGTCGATAGAATGGCATGAATCAGAAAAAATGGCCATGAAATGCGGTGAAGAACTTCGTATAAACAAACTTATCTTTATATCCCTCATTTTGACCCTCCATTTTGACCCCCTATCAAAATTTCTAATATTTCCTTCTCTAGAGATGTAGATCTCGTTGCAAGTTATCGGACCATTTTCGGCTATGAAGTCGGACCAATACTTTTCTAGATCGCAGGGAGGCAGAATCTCCCCCTCTCCTTCCCCCCAGCTGGGAATCGTACGTAGCGGACTGGAGCGCGGAGCAGGGTTAAAATCACCGGCGAACAGAAATACAAAACATTGTGTTAAACGACTTTATGAACTCTTCGGGGGGAGGGACCAGTAACTGCAGTCAGCTACTTTTCCTACAGTAAGGTCGACTTAATCATTCATAGAACTTGAAATGCTCCAAACTTGCTGGACTATATTGTTGGACTATCATTTTATTCCGCCTTTTCCTGTCACTACCAGTTCCCTCTTCTCTTGTACGTAAAGAAAATCCAGATGTCCCAGGATCCTGTTTATAATTTCGCACAATGCCAACATTTCTCGAAAAAAATCATATCACTCGCACGAGAAAGGACATCACACAACAACGACCCGAAACAAGCTGCATTTGTCCGCCACAACTCCCCATACTACAACTTAGCAGCAAGTCGGTTGGTAGAGGCAAGCTCAAGATTTGGTAATGGGGCTTTATTGTTTTCCCACACTTTGAACGGCTCAGAGAACTTGAGAGCTGAGCGCTAGTTCAAATGCCTTCCCCTTTCTTTGTTTCTTCTTAACTATAATAACTTAACATTGCTGTACACCCGCCTCTGATCAATGGTATCTGAAACTCCAAGAGCTTAAAGACTGTTTTCTGATAATTTTGCACTTCACACCGAACTCCTTTGCAAACTTTGCGTGCGAATATAACGTTGTGTTGTCAAAGTTGTAAATATTTGGACAGCGGCGCTCCAAATCTTCGCTCTAGAGAATTATCACTCCACCGGTGGACTCAACCACGAGTGGAGAAATAAACTACATGTCTCGTGCTTTGTTGAAAAGATATCTTGGAGACAGGTGCGAAATTAAAATATAAAGACCATAATTTCAATGGGCCAAAGCCACCTCCCCAAAAACGCGGATAGCGGTTTTCAGGAAAAGACATGACAAATAATAGCTCCCTTTCCCAGGATTTTTTGGGGTCAATGTACGAAACAACTGCCCACGTTCTCCACAGAACAAACATCATGCTCCGAACATTCTGGTTGCTGTTGCAAAAACTAGGTTGCCGAGGAGCAAAATTCCGAATTAAGCAGATATGGAGCTCGGAACAAGTGCAAACAATTGACATCATAGCTGAGGTGATGAATAGAAAAATTAATGATGGTTGGAAACACAGTCTGAAGGCTTTGTTTTACTAGGTCATACCAGACTTGTCTCACACAAGTCGGTCATTTTTGTACGTGGTTGAAATACTGTTTCGGTCTGAGGCTAAAGATACCACACAAGGGCCAAGTAACCTCGTTTTGCGCCACCCCTTTTCATTTGGCTTAATAAACATTATTTATCATTTTCACTACGTGAAACTTTATTTCTTTCGAGTAAAGTACGACAGGTGCTTAGATAAACAATAGTACCCAGTCATCCATGGGGAAATTCAGGACGTTTTTCGTATTTTCAATTAATTCACACCGCAGGACACGGAAATTCTTTGAATATTCTGCTTATCAGACAGGAACGCGTTTTGACAAGTCACGGTGATGCTTTAACGAATATTCCAGTGCTGCTTCCAGTGAAGATGTCTTTACTCGTCGGTATGACTTGCGAGAAAAGAACGAGACTTTGATGACCGTGCTGCTCAACATGTCTTACAATAGTGCCGTGGGTAGTGGCTTGAAGAAATCGGATAATCACGGCGATAAGTCATACTCTTGAGCGTTATAGAGTACAGTGAACTACGGAGCCTGGTGGTTACGAGTCGCAAGACTTTTGACGTTACATCTGGAGACCTCTCTCATACATTGCTATGCAAATGGCATCAGTATATCGTCTGATCGCTTAGACGCTGACCGAATGAAAAATGGCGAATAGCGCCGATGGATGTTCGCTGAAAAAGCTCAGACAGGTCTTCGTCGGCGCGGGGAGACACACCAGGGTTCCAGGTCCGGAAGCACCTCAGATTTTCCGACAAAAGAAACCACAAGTCACTTATATATTCAGCTAATATGTGAAGCGATAGATACTACTAGCCCATCATGACTGAACATATTAGGATCATTTATACTTCGTCGGCTGCATGACCAGATAAATCATTACGTCAGGCAGGCTGCGTGACACCAAAGCAACACCAGCTGCTTGGGTGAGGGTCTTTGTGTTACGTAATAATGAGCGTAATTCATCTCGAGGATGCTCGCTGAAACCTAAAATAACACTGGAAGGTATGACAAAATGGTGTTGTCCTTGTACTGTCGTCACAAGCAATATTTCCTTTTTTACAGCATTCTGGTCGGTCCTTTTTACAAACAGTGGATATTTCAGAACCCACTCCGTTGTAATTAAGGCCAGGAGGTCGTGGGGTTTGTTTGGAATAGTAGCTTTATCTCAGACGTACACCACAGTTGGTTGTAAACGTTTAAGAACGACATACTCCAACTGTCAGCCCAGGCTCATCTCTAGAAAGGGAAAAATAGGGTGTCCAGAACAGAAAGCGAAACGAAGAACATGGAAGAAGTAGGGTGTCATTAGTTCACCATGCTGTGCACTTAAACGAACACTGTGTGAAATGTTGCTGACCATTTTTCGCAGTTTTTTTGCAGAGCTCTCAGATGCATTTAAAGTGGTAAAGCAAAGCAAACTTGCTGCAAAGAAAATAAAAACGCATAACGCGTGATTAGTTGCAAAACAAGTAGTCAAAAACTGGCAGAGACGGCTTGCCCCGCAACCAGTACCATGGCCAGGACCGCGTGTGCGAGCGGTAAGCGGCGGAGGGGCCGATGTGGTGACACTGGAGACACTCACTGGCGCAACAGGAATGTCGGCGCAGCCGGGCGCAGTTTGCGCTGAGAGAAAACAGAACCTCCTGTCGCCGATGTATGTTTGTCACGGACGGCACCAACTGCGCCGAACGCTGCGAGACCTGGGAGCGCCTGTTTATGCCCGATCAATCCAGATACAACGGGCCTGAATGAAAATTCTGCCGCAGTTCAATGGCCTTCGAATGTTCGCCACGCACGCGGCGCACATCCGTGCTGATTTTGCGCGGTGCCGACTTGGTGCTCTCTGATCGCACGTCGTGTCGACGACTTCATTCACTAACGTGGTCAAGGGGAGAGGTTTTGAGATAATTACTGGTGTTTCAGCCGTCGCTGTGAAGTCCATTCTTTCCATATATCACAATGGGCCTAATGCTAAATTTCGGAATTATCGGTGCAACATAGGCACCAGTCGTACAGGAGACTCCCCTATGAACGTGGTATGAGCCCCGAAGGTCTTAAAGCATGCGTGCTTGGGTAATATTTGTCCATGATGGCGTAAAGGCCGTTAAACAAGCGGCCAAGTTGATTTGCAATCTGCACACATCAGGAAATATTGCAATATACCGTGGTTCATTGCACGTAAGTCCGTTATTGGTGTCGGCACGTTTTCATATTTTGTTATCACTTTTTGTATACCAAAAACCCTGGGTTAAAGATAGAAACATGAGTGTCAGTGGCTACGAGGGTCATGACATCAGCCAATTCAACAGGATTATGTACAGTTTTCTGACTGATAAGCCCAGCTTCGACTGAAGGTGGCCTCCCCCTCCCGAGGTTTTTCAAAGACTGCGAGCGAACGAACAAATCCAGCGCCACGAAATTTTGCGTACCAATCGCTTTAATCCTTTTACATTTTGTGTCATTTTTTGGCCTCAGATCAAGTTAGGTCTCTCACCAAAGCCATTTAAATTGAACCATGTCCAAAAAGCTTAGCGCCCTGCAACTTTTTTGCAACACAAGATATCACAATAAGTCTTTCAAGTAAGAAATTGATATGTGCAACAAATCTGCTATTTCAGATGTTTCGGAAACGTGCAGATCATGAAACATGCATGTTGTCACAGAATTGTCATTAGACATACATACTGAACATAAGGTCAGGCCCATTCTCAAAACATGTTGTCATTTTCTTCAGAACCTGACAAAATTTATATAACGTTTCGAATGTGTGGTGATGCACACATTCAGTTATCGTCATTGGCCAAATCATAAATGACCTCCGACCATTGGCCTGAGGAAAGTCACCAATAAGTCACCAACCAACGGCCTGCATGGCGCCGACTGCCAGTCAAGCGCACGTCGATGTTGATGTGGCAGACGACAGACACCAGAAACGCACGACGGATTGGCATCAACACTTTGACCTACGCTGACCTTGGCTGACGGGCTTGATTTGGGCGCCGGGCACATTTGCAGCGTTTCCCAGTTAGAACACTGTCTTAACGTAGCTCCTGCCCGTAGTGTGCAAAAAATTTGTCATTTCCTTGATTTTCAGCTGCGTCTGAAATGACCAAGGTCGACTTAAAGTGCCTTGTTGCTGAGCTACTCATCGCAGTCAGGCCTTCCATTTACCCTGAACAGTTTTGGAATCACGTAAAATACTTAAATGTACAAGTGTTCCGCCGAAAATGTATCCATGTAATATAACCAAAGATGAACTCAAATGTCTTAGCAAACCATGGAAGTGTTTTCTATTGCTTTACATACACATATCAATGTCTATTGCTATCTAAGGCCTGACGAAAGGTGTTTTTGCTTTTTTGCAGCACGTACTCTATTTATATATACCTATACATTTGCATGTAAATATATATATATATATATATATATATATATATATATATACATGTATATCTTGGCCGGGCGCAGATAAATCCGGGGGCCAGCCCGACTAGCGCTAAAACTAGAATCATTCCCTTTAAGAATCGAATTGATCTTTTCGACTATATCCTACAGGATTCAACCACACATGGGGCAGAATACAGAACTACCATTCTACCCCCATCTACCGACAGAGGCTATGATGTCGGTAGATGTTGGCAGAGTCTCCGTCAAGATATGATAAGGCTTGCTTCTGTAATTCCCCAACAGCATCGAAAAGTTTGGAGATCGAAAAAATTGTGCAGGAGTCACCTAATGACACCCGTCACTGAACGGAGCAAGTCTCAATGAAGATCCGCACTGCTATTCGGGAAAAGTCTAGTATGAGTAGATTTATGAAAAAGAATGCATGACCAGCTGCAGCAGGCGTCTGGCCAATACTTCAATCCACTCCGCCCCGCCGGCCAGTGGTCAGATTCCTGTCGGCGAAGCCCGTGATAGAACACCCCCCTGGCGACACTGACCACGCCCAGTTCATTGAATCGCCAATGCTTATAAGCCGGACGGAAGGTCAATGCCCTGGCCTTGAACGTCATGCTTCCGTCCGCCGCCCACATGGCACGCAGCACGTGGCGGGCTTTGGGCGCTAGTCGGCAGACGCACAGGGCACGCCCACCGCGCCAAATGACGTCACTGAATCCTGCGAGAACTCACGCCTGTGGACGAAGGCCAACCACCTGGCGCCAGTTCTGACGTCATGAAGTCACGTCAACAGGTGGTCAGAAGCTTCAGGGCATGTTGAATGACATTTATGAACGTCTGACATTTACCTGCGCTTCGATTTTACCGTACAGCGGCCATGTTATTATTTGGAAATCCTCAAAAAATGACTGCCTGAAACGAGTAACCACCAAGGTAAATGGGAATGCCAAAATTAGACGCCAAAAGATGCGTGATGGCGTAAATGTGCGATCCAAAGGTGCGAATCAGCATACTATTCATTTTGTTCCCATTTCCGTTCTGTGCAGTTTTTGGCGGACGGAACATCATAAGTCTTACTACGTTTGGCCACGTTTCGGCAAGAGCTTCTTTCACTGTGCGCGTTTTGGTGTTCACTTGAGCCGGATGTATTTTGTTTTGTAGCTGCCATCACATTCTGTATTTACCCCAGTGTTCAAAATGACACTGCATGACAACAGAAATACTTGACGGCAGAAGATCACTTTGAATAAAGGCGTGAAACCCGCATTCAGAAATAATACCACTCGCGCTACACTGTCTTAACGTACCATTCCCTCCGTTTAGCGCTTATTTTTATTCTGCTGATGCCTGTGTATTCTGCTGATCACTGCAGGATACCACGGCTTACTGAAACTTACCGGTAGTTATTTGACAGCTCTCGCAGTGACATCCCAATATATGGTTATGCTGTCTTATTTTGACAATAATTTAGTGCTGCAACGTTCGACACCGCGGTTCGCAAAGGTGAGAGACCACATCGCCTCCTTTCCTACTCCGCCTCAGGCTATGTATTACACCGCGCTCGTTGTCCGGGTTTTTGTGAGACGTGTAACCGGTTGTAACTGGACATTGTAAAGGCACCCCTCTGTTGAAGCTGAACTGGACTGTCAGCTTTTGCAGCTGAAGTGCTGTTTCAGCTTTCTTCCGGCGCGGTCCGTACAAGGTGACCCATATATCAAACCAAAAAAAGAGCACCGGCCTCCGTTGCCAAGGACCGATTTTGTGGATTACTCCCAGAACAGAAAAAATCATTGTATAGACTCAAACATTCAGGATTTGATGTTAACCAAAATATGCGAATGGGCGCGGATTGCATTGGGTATTATTAAAATAATATAATATATTAACATAACAATATATTATTACATATTCGGTAAACTTAATCATAATGCAAAGTTGGTAAGTTCATCAGCGAGATCTTGCTGTAGACTGTGATATGTTCGGGACTCTGAAGCATTCTTTTTGTTTACTGTTAACAGCCTTTGAACCTTTCATGGCAGAATTTTGGGCCTTTTTCATATGACGTAGTTTTGTGGATCCTTCGCTAATTTGCAAATTTGTAATTCACCGATTCGTGAAAAGGACTGATTTGCATCTTATATTTCTTTTGCATTTGCATGCAAAAGAAACTTAAATTTTCTTCCACAACGCCGCACGTATCCCTGAAGGGGTCCGGGTGCGTTTTCTGGCACAATGCGAAATAGTGCTAACGGGGTTTCAAAGCAGTCTAACAATGGATCGGAAATTTCTAGTCCCGTTGTCAATAGCAGATAAAAGTCAGAAGGCTTTCAAAAGCGGACACAGCTCTTTACTCCGGGAAAACATTGAATGAAAAACCTTTGGTACCATCTTCAGCTTTCAGCACATTTTTCAAACGATATTTTGGTTACGTGTTATTTGAAGTTACAGAAGAAGAGGGGTTATCTGAAGCAAACAAACACATCACCACTCCTCAGTTATTTTTTTTTCATGGTCAAGAGGCATTATCACTGCACGATCAAATGAATCAACAGGAACACACGTTCGCTTACCGATATTATCATAATGCTGGAGGGCACATATAACACCTCGAAATATGCGGAAGCTGCTGTTTCTGAAAAAGAAAAGGCGCATTGTTCTCCTACATCACGCAAGGTGTTTCCCATGTGTTAATTTTTTCCTCGCTGATCAGTGTTCTTCAAGACTGGATGAAATAAACTATTCGTTCCGTGTTTACGAGGGAGAACGGAAAAAGGTAAAGAAATCACTACCGAAAAATCAGAAGAGGCGAAATCGGGACTATATAAAACCGACTGTATGGCATTCACGAACGACAAGAACACTGAAGACGAAACCTTAGCAAACCAAATCACTGTCATAATGGAAAGGGAGATAATCAACAACATTCGGATTCGGCCGTCTTAAAGTGGGCAGAGGCTATCAAAAGAATGAAGCACTCTTGACAGCCTAGCGCTCTCAGAGGCATTTTCTTTTTTCCTTTCCACTTTTCTCACCATTTCTGTAAGCACATAGGTCACAGTTTGAATACAAGGGGCGAAAAACTATTCTCGTTTCTTTGTTTGATTATACCCAACTAAATTATTAATTATATCCCAACTTTAAGTCAACTGTTCAGTCATACTATGTGACGCCTAGTGCCTACATTGTTGTGAAAAAGCGCTCGATGGGATGCCATTGCAATGACAACTATACTCGCTGTCAGGTCACTGACCGCCAGGAGCGCAGCCAGGATTTTCTTAAAGGCGGGGGGCGGAACTCAGTGTCAAATGAAATCACACGAAAACCATCTGCCGGGAAGACGACGTGCAGTAGTTTCCACAAAAATGCCGGCCTAAGAGGCGGCCGAGCTCCCTCCCCCTTCGGCTGCGCCTCTGCTGGCAGCACAGCACCTCTCATCCCCTCCCCTTCCGATGTGGTAAAAGTCAAGTTTCATGCAACGCTTGTGTCTTACCTACGGTTTCTCCAGTACCAAGTACCACATACACTGCCCGCTTCCTTGTTGGTTGGACTCTCACTCAGCCGATTCCAAGGTCATTCCGGTGACCAGCTGACGAGCGAATCAGCTGACGATGTCGCAGCCGACAACGAGGACGGTTTCCTCTCCAGGTTTCGTTGAGAATGGCGCGCATCCGCCTTGCTCGCCAAGAAAAACTTTGTTTATCAGCCGCGAAGCAGACATGCCTCATAGGGACCATGCAAGATGTGAGCGAAATCTGGTAGAAACCGGATGGTACCGGATTCGCCGGTGGTCTGGAGTGGATCTGCTGCGTAGTCAACGTAAGAGCCTGTAAGACTCTGTCAACCCGGCCGCCGTAGTTTAGACTGGCGAGGCGACCAGTCACTGGCCGTGGCCAGCGTTCAGCGCTCCAGTTTCCTTTAATATGTCTCTCCGCCTAGGCACCGCTGATTTTGACAATGTGCGTCGTAGTTTTCTCGGAACTTAAAGAAAGTGCGCACAATTTGGGCACCAGTGCTCGCTGCGTTGAACTGCCCATTTTCTACGTAGTTTGTGCATTGCAATTTTTTGCCAGCCGGAAAACCAGCAAGACGTGAAATTGCATGTTGCGAAGTAAGACGAAGTAAAACATGAACCTGTATGAAATGAAACCAGCACAGTTGAGTGCATCCTGCCTAATGTGCCTGACCATTCAGTTGCTTATATCCTGTTACATTCACATCCTCCTCATTCTAATTTGATACTGCGCCATTTCACTGTTGGAAACTCTCTTAACTCTGTTTCACTCGATGAAACCTCATCGGAAAATAACATGCTTCAGTTTTTCAGAGGGGATTTCTGCCTACGGGAATAGGCAGCCCTTTACTTCTATGTCCTGACTGATATCTCTACCACATAGTCCTGTTAGACGCATTCATTCAGGTCGGTGAAGTCCAGAAGCACAAGGCATCCATTGCCATGTTATGGTTATTCAACATGTTCTGTTATGGTCGAAACGGATGGAACACCGTGTCGCACCTTCCAAGGGCCATAACTCAGTCAGAGCTTTGGAGGACTATTGGACAAGGTACGTAGCTACATTTACATTTTGTCGTGTGGCGCCCTTGGGCAAGGAGCGTCGTCTTACTTGCTCTCCGCTTTTCATTGCCGTTCTCCTTCGGACATCTGTAACGGTGACGACGCACAGTCTACACCCACACGCCACCAGCACCCGCCATGCATTGTAGGCTGTGTGTTTGTGTTACAGATGTATCTCTTTTCACACTGTCACATGCAGGCGGCAGTTTCCGGCAACATCTTGAAAACGTCACTCCGGTGCACTTCCCCTTGTTTCGGCTTTTCTTTCCCCTTTTTCCTTTACAAACCAGACATCCATGAGCTTGTCGAAAATAACTTTTCCTGGAATGGCAAAGACTTGAACGGAGTTTTCCTTCCAGGCAATGACCAGTTGGACAAAAAAATCGGAGCGCTGCGAAATGACACGTTCCTGCTCCGTGATAGCCCAGATCGAGATCAAATTACAACATGGGGTAGCACGTGATGACAAGAATCTGGTCAGTGTCAGCATGCCTGTCACCGCATCGCCTACCATCGGAATACGAGAGCCGAAAAGAGCAGTAGCTTTTCTTCTGCAAATATACTGAGCAACTATTTGCAATGCAAGCCTGGGCTCTGCCGTGATCGCATGAGAAGGGTCTGCGTGACTCATGCACCTAGAAGTCACTTTCTGCTTCTCTGGTTCCCTCTTTTCCGTCCAAGTTTTCGCCTGTGATTTTCTTGTTAGGCTTACATCACTTTTATTCAGTGTTCTTCACATCAGACTTCTTGGAGTCCCGATGGCTGCGGTTTTCTGTTTAGTGCCCCTGCAGGACAAATCATGGACAGTTACCACCTCAGAGTGATTTATAAGTTCATGAAGAAAGAATGTGTGGGGAGACCGAAATATGCCAATATAAGGTCTCTCGTTGATTTCGTATCACGGAGCCATTGCATTTTTATGACGCGAAATTGTTGTGATAACCAGTACAGGATCGTCCCAATTTGTCTCTTTCCAGATCGTTTTCTTTTAGTCCTAGGGACGACATTCTGCCAAAAGGGGAATCTGAGCGTCGTGTAAACACCAGCATTGTCTGATTACAAATGCTGGCGTTTTCCCCAAAGAGAATCGCAGTGTTTCACACTTTATATTTCATGCATCACTCATGTCTGTCACCAGGTATCATGCGACAGTCAGATTATCAATTTAGTGATCGTTGTTTGCAATTAATTTGGCCTGAGTTGTTGTAGAGTTGAGACCTGTTGAGCGGAGTCGTCTGTGCTTAACCCTATTCCCGGAAGGCTAGACGGTATGGCCGATTCCCGGCAGGGGGGACGGATTCGTCCCCCACCCAGATCTCGAGAACTAGACATCCGATTTCATCGCAACAAACGGCAATGGATTTGCCATGACGTAAACTACACTGTTAAAAAAGAAGCTTCCAAAATTTTGAAAGGGGTGCATACAGGAGGTAAAATTATCAGAAAAGGGCGGCACTTTTAGACTTCTTATTGTCATAGAAGCTACAGGACCTTTACTCATCGGGTATTGGCGACCTTTTGAGCTTGAATTGCACACCTTTAGATTGAAGAGCCATTCTAAGGTTCTGGAAACATTCAGGTGCGGTTGCTGTCAGGATTAGAAATTTGTTTTTTTGTTTTTGGTGTCGGAGTATAGTTTCCGCTTTTGAGTACAGAATTTTCCAAGGACTGATACTGGTTTAATTTAATTTAACGATACTGGTTGGCATTCTTGGTGTAAGTCAGCCATGACATCACCTGTTTCGTACTGAATGAAGACAGGGTAAGTTGCTTGCAGAGATAATGTAGCTTTTTCGGAGACACAAGATCAAACCTTTGGGATATAAAATGTTTTTGGAACACGTGTTTTCTGGTGTTCTTCAGCACCAAAAAACGAAATCTTTTTCATCCGTAGTTGCCGTGGTAACGCCTGAAAAACTGCTTGTCTCAGTCCTATTCAACTGTTCTCTTGAATGCATTCGAGACATCTGTTCACTACAGGCCCATTTACCCACCGCATGTTTGCATTTTGCATATCTGGAAAGCCCTGTCACGTTTATTGGCGTCGTCTCAGGTTCTTGAGTTCTTCTGAGACGTCTCGGGGGGAAACCCATAATTTCCCGTCTGGAAACGCCGCGTTATTTCACGTCGACCATGATATACTCAGCTGCGTATTGAGACTCTAAGCCTTCTGCTGTGTATCAGCAAAGCACTGCTTCGTCGTTCAAATTAACGGCGCCTTTTGCTTATCTCTCTTTCGTCCTCTGGCCTTCTGTACAGCGGAGTTCGACATGTATGCCACATTTCCATCGCTGTAACATTTTCGGTAATCTAAGATGCAAGTACGGCAACGGAATAATGTTTCCAAAAAACGTGTCGTTTTTTGAAACGTAATGCTACGACTGCATGGTGGCTGCAGATACGTCCTTTTGGCGATCTTAGCCGTCATCATAGTGATAAATAGTCACACCGTTCGACTGCAAGTTTACTGGACAAACTGGCGGATCAATGGGTGGGCGCCGAATGACCCTGCAGTCGGTGCGCCCCTAAGCCCCAATAACCAACCAACGGATCAATGGGGGGGGGGGAGAGGACCAGGTCCATGGCTCTTTTTTGTTGGACGTGGCCAAAATGCCTTTTGGCTCCCTCCCTTTTGGCTGAGAATGCATACTTTGAGAGACATTTTTTAAACTGCGTGTTGGTTTTCGAAAATGGCGTAAAAAGGCGTCCGAAATTCGTGTAGAAATCACTATTTGGGATGAGGTTACGTCACACGGTTGGAGAAAAGACTGGGGGAAGGCCGGCCTCATATCTGTCTCCCATCGACACAGTTTTGCTGTCTGCAGACGTCTTCGCCGACAGTTTTTTGGATACTGCGCCCACCGTTTTTATGGCTACTTGGTCGACCATGCACATCATTTGTCATACGAACAGCTAACCTCGGCGCCTCGCAGACAGGAACTGAAGCGATACCGCACCAAACACTTTTTATCGAACAGTCTGGTGAGACAAAAAACCGTCTCTGGCATCCTTGACGTTCGAAAGTAAAAGTCTTTAAAAATAACAACTTCACCACTTGTTTGCTTAGGCGATGAAAAAGCTGCAGCATATTATAAGGCAATTTATTACTCTCCATTGTTCACTTTTTAGCTGCGTCCATTATCCTTCTGCCGTGGACATGTTTGTCCTTAATGCCTGAGAGTGATCGCATGCTCGTCGCGGCGGAACAAAACAGGCAACTCGATGAACCTTTCATCAAAAACTTAAGTATGCATCATAGATTGTGCATTTGCCTACGTTTTATATTTTTACCATAATTCATTTTGTTATAATTTATCACTACATCGTCGTCATATCATATCATACACAGCGCCTGATTCACTTTCGGATTTTCAGGGCGGATTCTGGTTCATATATATATATATATATATATATATATATATATATATATATATATATATATATACAGCTGTGAATCGATTCACCAGAGTTCACAGAGCACCATGACATATCAATATATATATATATACGTATTTCAATACTGAAATACAGAAAGCACAAAAATGCAAAGGTGTGAAGGAAATGTAACCTGTTTGATTTGTCATGGTGCTCTGTGAACTCTGGTGAATCGATTCACAGCTGATTTCATTCCTGATTCCGATTCACGGTACGCTGCGACTGAATCGATTCAGATTCTATTTTACGGCAAAAGTGGTAACTTCCGGAATCGATTATTGTCGATTCGGTCCGATTCAAAATCAGGCACAAGCTTTCCGTCGACGCCGACGTTGCGTGCCGTCTTTTGTTGATGATTTGAACGTTGCCATTTCCTCCACATTTTAGTGCCAATCGGTAGGAGAGAACGTAACTCGCCAGAGTATCATAAAAACACTGATTAGACGATTTTTGTCGGCACGAGCAGTTCAGCAGTTCCAGTACTACGGGCGTACGGTAACATATAAGGAAACTAAAAGGACAGTGCGCCTTGTCCGAGTGTTGAGCTAGAAGTAGTCTCGGTTGACAGAAAAACTGCTTGTTCGAGGTCGCAACAGTCCAGTGGAGCTTCCAAATGCGACGCCGTGCGGCAGTCGATCTACAATGCACAGCTGTGTCTGTGACCTGTTTTGGATGTGTTTCAGTTGTGGCGTGAAGTGAATTTCAGTGTCACCGCTTCAGCCGATGTGCAGAATCGCACATTTGACCTTTGGCAGCTGCTTTGGATGAGGTGTCATTACAGTATGTCACACGTGACATCAGTATCAGGTGTTTTCCTCTTCCGAATGTTTACAGCGGTGGCGCAGAAGCACTGTTTGACACAACATTCAGTAACCGGCGACGTTAACAGCAATCCAGCGTTAGAAACGAAACATGTGCCACTGCTCGCCGATATGCAAACTAAAAGTACCCCAGTCCCACGTTGAAGGAGGTTCAAGTAGTTAAGACGGGGTTTGCGCAGAGCTCCGAGGAGTTTCAAGGAGTTTGGCGCAGCCACGGAATTGACGAATGACATCGCACGAGCTTCAGTGAGGCTGGATGAACCACTGAAACCTTGTGGTGAGGTTACGTAAAAGTAGCGGTATAACTTCCTGGTTGGCAAGCGTACACTCAAGCTCCTGGTCCTACGACAGATATCTTCATGACTTCTGCTAAGCCTTGCAACGCTACCAGCTCCTTAGAGCTTCGCATGCTGTTGTGATTTGAGCAGAAATCGCTTTCAGTTAACTTCCTTTTTGTTCTGAAAAAATTGCTTTTGACATGCTTACAACGATGGTCATGATGATGATGGCTCATTGGCGTCGCTTACGAAACCTTTCCCTTGATTTTCGGACCCACGTACTCAGCGTGATGCCAGAGGTACAGGCGAACTCCCTGGACTGCGCGAGTGTTAACGACGTCTTTCCTTATCAAACCTTTGTTCGTTTTTACCCACGAACAGCACAAAAGCTCGTTGTTTCGCTCCATAACTGTCCTGCCTTTTTATGAAGAAATAATCCCAGTGAGATAGTCTTATAAGGTTGGCGAAGTTCATTCCCTTTAGCTTGTCTTGATCATACTCGGAACATGAAAGTGCAGGGTGAAAGATGTCTTTTTTTTCGAATCGATATGCCGTTCTCCACGTTTTCCATTCTGTGTATGTGTTTACTTCTTTGTAGCCAATTGGCTTAAGTTATTAAGCGAAACAACTCAAATTACATTTGAAAAATCTAAATCAGTTGAATTGAACTTAGGTTGTGTTAAATGGCCACTGGAATTTAACTTCGATTGTTTTTGCATCTTTTTCTCGTTGCTTGTATGTGCGGCTGCTTGCTTTCTTCAGTTACCAGTTTTCTAATTCGCTGTAAAGTCATGCGCTATACCTCATTTCTTTCCCATAATAAGAAATGATGAACTTCATTCCCTAGTCGTGCTTTCTAGTGTCATTTTGGACTTTTTGAGCTGTATACTTCTTCCTTGCAAAGGTCTTCTGAAATTTTGTAGTCATTCAGTCATTCGTGCCTGATATTCATATCATATCTCGGTTTCCACTAATCATCAGCTTCATGCAAAGTTAGTTCGAATAAAGTCAGGTATGTGGCGTTGGGATCAGAATTCATACCAAGCCGAGCTCCTACCAGATCTGACGTAATCTTGCCCCAGGCACCGAACCACATCTTGCCGGAGGATTTTTGCCGTGCCGTTGAACTCCACGACACGGCAGCTCCATGACTCGCGAACTCTTTCGGTCCTGAACCAAGGGACCGTTCCAGGTCTCGACCCCAGTGTGTGTTACGCACCGGCCCTGTTGTCCAGTTGCACATGTCTTTACTGCGTATCAGGACGACATCACCTCCACTGGGATACCCTGCTCTGTTCGCAAGAGGGTAGCTTGGACGATGTAACGGATGTTTCTACATGGAATTTGAAACGTTAAGTTGCAATGTCGTTTTAGAGCAATTTCATTCATTGTTTACTGGGGTTCTGTATCCAAGACAACCACCAACGGTCCTTAACCGATTGTTTATTGTATTTAAGACGCCAAACGTCTTGCCAGGCGGTAACTGTCCATGTTATCCCTTCCCATTTTCCAGCATAACTATTTCATCTGTTTCATGCTTGGGAGAAAACCCTAAAATCAACAGTCACTATATGGCTGGGCTGTTACGAGGTTTGCGGTCTTGGGCGAGGTTTACCTGCCGGTGGCTCAGCTAACTTCGGAGGCCCTTAGTCTCTGGCGCCGATGTCCTGAAGGTGGGTCCGACTAACTGGTTACTGGTCTTTACCAGAACGAGCCGGTTCGAAGCAGTTCCAAGGCCTGGCGCTCACTGCCGGGTGGCATGGACAAGAGCCATCAAATTTAAACAAACCTACGCTGGCGATCTTGATTTACTGTGTTAGTCGTAATGGAGGCTTTCAGTCAATACGTTTTCTGTAAGGCATCCAGCACGAGACGACCATAGCGTGCGATATTCCGCATTTCGGAAGGCAGATTTTCTCCCAATTTCTTGCCAGCTGCATGAAGGGTTTACACATTTGCCGTAAACATGTTACAGCGTATCGTACAGTGTGAGTCAAAGCCCCAGATTTTCACCATTTAGTCTGATGACTTTCTAGGACCCAGAGGTTTAGCCAACCTAGCCGTGGTCAGCATACAGTTCGTGACGCTTGGAGGCATTGGTGGTGCATGCACGTGCAGAGGCGCTGCAAGGAGATGGAGAGGACTCAACCTCCCTGCCCCGTTACACTATTTTTGGGTCATAAATCATAAACTTTACGCCTATTTTTCGACTGCTGTCCTCATTGTTCAATAACGATTGCAATGAACTGCTTGTATATTCCCTGTGGTGCTTATGGTGTTTGGTATTCACGGACATGTTTTTTGTTTTTCCACTCTTTGGCGACGTTATGCCACTGCAGTATATGCACTATCTCTCCACGTATTGTGACCATAAGGTGCAAGCTTCTCATCTTTTTCGGCAGTGATCGGTGTCCAGTAATGACGTGCAGCAAACTTTTATTGGCACTATGTCTGTTCCATGCAGTGTTTTTGTTGTCAGACACCTAGATTATCCCACTTCTCGACGAGACGACACTAACCACTGGGGCACATGTTATATTATGATCATAAAACATCATAGCACACGTTATATTATGATGATAAAACATCACATTGCAAAGCTCACGGAAGTTCATTTTTTGTTGGGTGTTATTGAAGCATAAGAGTGCACTGTTCCAAACGTTTATTCACGCTATCTGGTATTTACAGTATTGTGACTGACATCATTGGCCACGTGCTTTTATTACATCAGTGTTCGTTAGTTTCTCCCTGTACTCAGGAAATACTGCCGGAGCCTTCAGTCACGTGAAACAGCTCATTCCCCGGACGAGAACCCCGTCTAGCCCTCTCCGGGCCATCGTGGAAGCAGTGTGAGCGGCACACTGCGGCAACTCATTCCTCCGTGCTCAACTCATCCCTCAGCTCATTTCTCCTGCGTTGTCGTTGTTGTTGTTGTCCGGGCCGTCACTGGCTTCGAGCGGGGGTTCTGTGAGAAGGCTCAGTTCGTCCTCGTGGTCACTGCAACCGCCCCCTCCCCCCTCGAATGGTGGAGCCTGCCGGGGGGGAGGGTCTCGTGTCTGACCACCCGGCGGCGGACAGCTGACGTTTTCCAGAGCCCCACCGTTCAGAGCTCGGCTGCAGAGGAGGGGTCCGCCAGATCGCCGAGAAGTAACAAGGTCCCGGCATGGACAAAGCTCCAGGGATCGGCGCAGACCGGTTTCGTATGGCAGGACTCTAACAGGCAGCGACCAGGGAGAAAGAAATGGCCCAAACAAAGTGACGAATGAACTGGTGTGTCGTGAGGTCGAAGATAGTTTGTATCCTTGTAATTTAGAAACGAATAAGATCACGGCTTTAGAGTCACTCTTTCGAGAAGTATTTGTGAACGTGAATGTGAACACCAGGAAATTCCAGACAGCTAAGCAAAAACGTTCACAACTTTCAGCTTTCGAATGCCAACAGAATCTGGCAAAAAAAATTCCTTCCTGATGCCTACAGTCACACTGTGTTGCTCTCCGAATCAAAAGCTGGCTTACTCGAGTCCAGGTACATACCTCCACTTCCCTTAGACTAAATGCGTGCGTTCCGTAAAACCAGAAAACCATCCTGGGCAAGTCGTCAGAATCGCCTGTTCACGGCACACTTCGCGGCATCCGATGTTCCTGTGATCGAAAATTGTGCAGTTACTCTGCTGGACGAGCAGCAACATGCTGGGCCAAAACAATTGATCAGTCATAATAAGACAAGATAATCGCCTTTCGCTTGGCTCAGAACAATGCGGTACCATACCATATGACAGTGTTTTTCACAGGGCACAGCACAGTTGACAGTTTTTTTTAACACATCATAACAATGACTTTCGCCTTCAGTTATTCACAGGCAATGAATTTGCCTGGCAGAAGCAGATGCGGCTTCCCAACAGGTGCATTTTGAAGTTTGTTTTCGACTGTTTTTAAACATTTTCCATCGTGCTGACTAACCTCGTACCTTGGAAACAAATCCATGTGTGTTATATGCGCTTTATGGCACCCGTACGAGGCACCAAATGAAAGTAAACATCGGCCCTGGTGTCCGTCCCCAAAGTCCATTAATCAAGAGACTGAAGGCAAATGTTCTGCGTACAGGTCAGCATTAGCTTTTTCTGTAATTTCTTCGACGATTTACCGTCCCCACAAAGCTAATTGCCCCTGACAGTACTTTGACTTGTTGAGTTGTATTCCGTGGGAAGGTGTAGTAAAGAACAATTGCCTAGAAATAACGTTTGCCCTAAGGCAGGAGGTAAGCTTCAGGAGTCGGCCCAAAACGCTTTCCGAAAAAGCTCTTTCCAGTCCAGAAAAGGCCTCCAAGGCTTTCTCAGAAGGCTCTTTCCCAGTCTGATCTCAGCACTTCACTGTCTCAGACTGAACAGCGCGGCCACACCCGGCCAGCCCTGCTGCCTGGTCTACCGGCCGCGCTGGCATTCTGCCGTGATTTACCGTCCGGCTCCGGTCCTGTCGCCATGCCGCCCTGCTGACGCCGGCAGAACTCTGCCGCGGCAGGACGGAGCCTGCGCCGACAGGCGCCTGGTAAACTGCCGGGTACCGACTCAAGGTCGAGGACTGAGAGCGTCGCCCTGACGACGACGAAGGCTTTCGGTTTATTGCGTGAGTGAAGACGAGAGCACTGGCTAGTTTTGAGATGTGCATTCGTTCCACTGGCGTTCACGATAATTGATAGCGACAGTAGATTTTGAAAACGTGAGATTCACTGGGACGATGGCTTATTTTCTTTGTCATTGAGCCACGCCTATGGAACAGCTCGAAACAGGTTATTTTTCTTACTGACACCCCCGGGGTCCGGAGGCATATGCTGTCGCGCTGATGATGGTCCAACATTTGTACAAGTAATTATACGTTAAGGGTACCAAAGGGATGGAACCACTAGAAATATTTGGGTTGCAGACAGGGGAAACTGAGTAACATGATATCTGATCAACCACTCGCTGATAATTGCATTCTGTGCACCGTCTAAACGTTTCATGTGAAATTTGGCCCCATGAGGTGTGCAGTAAAAAGAAATGGTAATAATGGGTGTGTAAAATTCGTGCAAGTCACAACGAACTGCAGATGTATGAACCATAAAGAGGCTGATTCTTGAAATACGTAAATATTCCATGAATGATGAATATTCGATACCGCAAAATAGTTCCAGTTAGTGCATTGGATTATGAAGCAGGCGATGCCAGGGAATTATTGGTCAAGCAGTAGTCGGACAGCATGATTTTGAGCGAGTGTCACCGCTCATGTTTCCTTGAAGAGATAATAAAATCACTTCAAACGGTTTCGAGTCCCATATCAATGATCTTTAATGTTGTCGCGTGGCATAATTCCAATGGGAAATGAGCAGATTTTTTCTCGTCTTGTTGGACGATGATTTGTACTTCGCCTCTTCTCTTCGTCCACCAACCTCGGAAAAAAATGGAGCACTATGTCCGGTGAATTATCTACTGCATATAGATCTCCAACAATATTATACCAGTTACAAGAGAAGTGAGAAATCTACGAGTGCATTTAAGATACTCATACATACAAACAAATTCAGATGAGGGGATGAAAACGTGCGTCAAGTAACAATAACATTCGGTTATGCGATGTATCGCACTTATTTCAAAATCAGCTCTGAAAACATTGGCCTAAGTATAAAACACTTCAGAAACAAGTGAAGAAAACAGGAATGCATTTGTCTGTCACTAGGCTACAAAAAATGGCTTGGTGGGTACCAACAGTGTCGTTTATTCTATCGCCATTCATCTCAGCGGTGTTGACAGCTAGAGGCAACATCGTAGGACCAATAGTAAACCTGATGGGGGCCCAGCTCGGTCTATGGACCGGCAGCAGCCAGCTGATCGGCCGGTACTGCCGACCCGTCATGACTCGGCACTTTACCGGGCAACATTGAGGCGCCATTCGGAGTGGTCACCCGGCCAGCACGTGGTCGCGTCGCCGGCAGTGGTCATTGAGCTGTCAGTTTCCCCGATAAAGTGTCGCGACTGTTTATGAGTCTCCGTCTCGTTTGGCGCATAGAGCCACTGTGGTGCTGACGGATCATGCGGTGGGTAAATGGTATGCGATGTGGCCTTGTAGTGACGCTGAATACGAGATATTTGTAACGGGGTTGTTTGTGGCCTGTTTGGAAACCAGCTTGGAGATGTTTGCGTTCCCAACCGGGTACGCATAATTTAACCGATGGTGTAATCGAAGATTCATTGTTCAAAGTTACAGCAGAGACGAAAGTCCCGAGGAGTTGAGCAAAATTTCCAGTTGCATTTTAAATATCCGATGACGGCAGTTCGTAAACGACCCGGAAGAAGACGTCATCGCCGATCGTTTGGACTAGAGTGAGAGCTGATACTTGGGATTCGAATGTTTCGAATATTCGTCCGAATATTGGGACTCGGTGAAAGCTCGAATTTTCATTTCAGGATTCGAGTATTTGGCGAATATGCGGTTGATAATTTTTCACCCGAATATCCGCCGAATATTCCAGCGCCAGCCAAGCATTCGAATACTCTTATGCATTTCGCTGCAGAACCTGAAGGAATATTCGGGGATTGTCTAGCGTTGTTTCGTGGTTGTTGCTTCCATAAATCATGTCATATGACGTACAGAAATATGGATGAGATCAATACTGAGGGTGACACTAAGATATGCTGCAACCCTTCTGTGTTTGAGCTTCAGTTCTGTGTGACCTGATCTGCCCATCATATTTCTGGGGACGATGAGCAGCCTCGAGATTCGTCTCACGTTTGTTTCGCATCTGGCAGCGACGGGAAGAGACCGCTTGTCTTTGCGTTTACGGAGTTAAATTGAGTTGAGTGTAATTTAACTGAGTAAATTGTGAATCCGTCCGGTTCTTACACATTGTTCCAGTCGTAGCTGTTGGGAAGAAATGGCACAAATTTCAGGAGAGCTGAATATTTCATCCGAATATTCGAATATACCCATCCGAATATTTGATCCAAAAGTTTATCCGAATTCTCAGCTCTAATTAAAGTGCAATATCCCGCACCCTCCAGTTTTCGATATCTGCTGGACGGTGCACGTGACCGTAACCCAACTTGGAATACTTTTCAAGTTTCTTCGGTAAAGCTAATCAAGTTCTTCGCATTTTAAGGACTTGACGTTACCGGAAGTCTGCACAACTATTTGCATTTTCTAGCCCCAGCTGAATTGGTACGCAGTTTAAAAAGCTCAGAAGATCACAGTGTTGACCGGACGTTGACCTCATGCGTTCTACCTTTGTCATTGTAACCAGGGATGTCGATTTCTGTAAATGATTGGGGGGGGGGGGGACGAGCCGAGGGCTTGACAACCTAACCTAGAACCCCGAATGTGGGTTTTTCACGGATTTTTCATGATTTTGTACTTTGTTCTCACCAACGGAAATTTTTAAGTTTTTTTTGTTACTGTTTATCAAATGAAAAATTGTATTTATGCCGATGTATACAGTTACATGTTTTGGTAGAAGATAGAAAGATTCATCGCTGTAGGCTTTATTTTTCACTTTCTGCCTATCTCTTATCTGTTACGTTCGTTCTTGTTATCCTTACTTATTTCCCTTTAAAGCCGGCAGGGAATATTGGGGGGGAGGCAACCAACATTCTGCGGGCCCAAATCGACACTAGGTGGGCCGGGGCCGTATCAAAAGAACACAAATCGACATTCCGGATTGTAACTGTCGAATGGGTCACAGGCAAGTTACGTAGTACTTAAAATCTCGCTCAAACACCATCGCAATTCATCTTGCAAGATTTTGGTACTTTTTCGAAGTTAAACAGAACTGATTGGTGGGATCTTGTGCCACTTCAGCCTTACCTCAAAATCACGACAATTTATTGCATATGTTTCATGAAGAATCGTGATGATTTAATATTCTTTTGAAAGGCTCCACACAGCTGTTTCGTGCACTCGAGCTCACTAAGGATGCTGCAGTTTTATTTCTCGTTATATGCGCTTGTCATGACTCGTGACATTACATGTGACATAAATCGAGTTGACTAGACTTTTTCATGACTAGAACGACTGCTAGTAGGCGCCCCTGTTTCATGACTAGAACGACTGCTAGCAGGCGCCCCTGTTTCATGACTAGAGCGACTCCTAGTAGGCGCCCCTGTTTCATGACTACAGCGACTGCTAGTAGGCGCCCCTGTTTCATGACTAGAGCGACTGCTAGTAGGCGCCCCTGTTTCATGACTAGAGCGACTGCTAGTAGGCGCCCCTGTTTCATGACTAGAGCGACTGCTAGTAGGCGCCCCTGTTTCATGACTAGAACGACTGCTAGTAGGCGCCCCTGTTTCATGACTAGAACGACTGCTAGTAGGCGCCCCTGTTTCACGACTAGAGCGACTGCTAGTAGGCGCCCCTGTTTCACGACTAGAGCGACTGCTAGTAGGCGCCCCTGTTTCACGACTAGAGCGACTGCTAGTAGGCGCCCCTGTTTCACGACTAGAGCGACTGCTAGTAGGCGCCCCTGTTTCATGACTAGAGCGACTGCTAGTAGGCGCCCCTGTTTCACGACTAGAGCGACTGCTAGTAGGCGCCCCTGTTTCACGACTAGAGCGACTGCATGCTAGTAGGCGCCCCTGTTTCATGACTAGAACGACTGCTAGTAGGCGCCCCTGTTTCATGACTAGAGCGACTGCTAGTAGGCGCCCCTGTTTCATGACTAGAGCGACTGCTAGTAGGTTATAAGCGACTGCTAGTAGGCGCCCCTGTTTCACGACTAGAGCGACTGCTAGTAGGCGCCCCTGTTTCACGACTAGAGCGACTGCTAGTAGGCGCCCCTGTTTCACGACTAGAGCGACTGCTAGTAGGCGCCCCTGTTTCACGACTAGAGCGACTGCTAGTAGGCGCCCCTGTTTCACGACTAGAGCGACTGGGACTGCTGAGTGGCGTTTCCGTCCTGGCAATACAGGTGTGGAGCCACGTTGACCACATCCCAGGCGGTCGCGTGTAGTGACAGGCCCCGGTGGGTGCCCGGTTATAAGTCGAGTACGAGTCGACGATAACTTGTCTTGACAGATCAGGTTTAGGTCTCGTCAGGCTGGATCTGGATGATGCCAGAGAGGATCTCCTTAGAGCACGTCTGAGGTATGCCAGACCAGCCCCGAAGGGTGGCACTGAGTGACCTACACAGATGAGCTGAACAGAAGTTACCGAAAAGACAGATTTAGCGAGCGCCTGGGTCCTACTGGTCAGCGTAAGCTTCCATAGGCCAGTTACCAGATGACCCACGGTCGTATCGCGACGAATCGAGGCGACTCGAACCCGCCGCGACTCGAACTCGGACCCGACTCGGACCTCGAATCCAGGCGGAGAGAGTGGTGGTCAATAAAGTGAGCTACCGATGACGATAAGCCCGAGGCTGTGAGACAGCGAAACGTGTGACGTCACCTAAAGCCGACTCCATGGCGTGGCGAGGGGCTTTTTAATGTGCTTGCCATCGTTTGGATACGGGCTGCCTCAGTTATTTTAGGGATGAAATGATTGAAACGACATCACCAGACCATGTATCAGCTCTTTTGTGCTTTGTGCCTAACTTAACCCTATTTCCGGAGGGCTAGACGGTATGGTCGATTCCCGGCAGGGGGGGGGGGATTCGGCCCCCCCTGGGATCTCGAGAACTACTCGTCGGATTTCATCGCAACAAACGGCAATCGATTTGCCGTGAAGTGAATTACATTTTTATAAAAAGAAATTTTCAAAATTTTGAAATGTGGATACAGGGGAGCAAAAATGTCAAAATGGGGGTACTTTTGGACTTCTTATAACTCCGTTGTTTATCGGCCGATTTCGATGAAACTGGCATGAATCGAGAGATTATAGATAGTGTTTTCACCATGGGTCCCCAAATCTGAAATTTTGAGAAAATTCATGGGCGTTCACAGGGTTTCAAAAATAGGAGGATTAGTTTTCTAACAACTAAATGAACAAAAGACGCAAAAACACTTTTTTGGCTTTTTCTAGTCATGCTATGCTAAAGAAGTACAAATCGCATTACAATCTTTATATAATGTTAGCATAGGCGATGGCAGGGACATGAAAAAGGGGAAACTGTCATGGTCACACGTTCTTCTGATCAACTTGTGACCTTTGACCTTAAATGACCTCCAGTGGCTTTGGGGTCACTTGGGATGATCTCGTGTGCATTTAATATTATCTGTAAACGTTTTCAATCATTTGAATTCACTCTGTTTCAAAAATTTCGTTTTATGGCTATTGCTATATAGGGTACGCGCACTGACATTTTAAGTCATAGCTCCGTGACCCGACTTGATATCAAGCTCAAACGTGGTACACAAGTAGAGGGCACCCTTCTACGTCATATATGTTCCGGGTTTGGCATTTGAAGAAACGTCGCCGAAACTATTGCAAAAAAACAAATTTTGCCTTTTGAATTTGACCTGACCTTGTAAAGTGACCTCAGATAAATAAAGTTACATCTGCATATTGCTTAACTATTTAGCTATAAATCCATATAAAGTTTTAAGTTCTATCTTCAAAACTCTGCTTTTGGCAGAGTTGTTTTCCTTTTACCCTCAACATGGCCAAAAATGGCCTGAGGTACCTCCCAAAAACGTTGCCTGGTTCCGCCCCTGAGCAAAATAGAATATTGAAATTTTGTCACGGCACGTAGAAAGAATAGCTGGGAAAAGTCACCAAGTTTCGCGAAGCTGCGTTAAAAAACCTGGAATTGGCAAGCAAAAAACCTGAGGGAGGGGGGCGGATTCAGTCCCCCCCTGCCGGGAATAGGGTTAATTATTTTAGCAATGGAAGTGGAACTGAGACTGCTTTGCACGATCGACGATCGTTCATAAACTTTTTTGCAACGGGTCATATGTGGATTTGGTCTTCAGCCGTCCAATGGCCGTCAGAGGTTGCGATCTGATGAGTGTTAATCGAGATTAGGAGACTGGACGAGCACGGTAAGGCCGCAATATTCCCCAGCCCATATTGAGAAGCCCATCGTGCTGTGGGCATAGGTGGGCACTGGTCCGTTACTCCGTTACTCCGTTACTAACGAAGTTACTTTTTTGAGTAACGGAGTAACGGACCCGTTACTTTTATTTTACTGTAACGGACTGAGTAACGGAAGTTACTTTTGTGGTCCGTTACTCCGTTACTTTTTGGTCCGTTACTCCGTTACTCCGTTACTCCGTTACTTTTTAAACTCCTTACAGACACCGCCCGGCTTTATTCGCATCGGCACACGCCATTGGCTACTTGAATAGCCAACACCCAATAGCGTGCGGCGATACAAGCGTGGCTGGGCGCGCACTCAGCTGGCAATCGCGGAGTCGACTTGTTGACAATATTCGTCAGCTGATAAACGTTGACGGCAAGCTGGCGGCAATGGTTCAGTATAAAGGCCAGCTGACTTTGGTCTGTTTTGGGACAAAAGTATTGAATTATGCGCAAGATATGACTTAAAATTATAAATTAAACATTAAATTAAAATCGTCACTTTTTCAGGCTAAAAGATATCAAAGTTATTGTCATTTACACTGGAACAGCCAGCTGACGGCAGTTTTCAATGTTGTCTCAAGTTAGTCACGGATTGCTTACCACCGCCACACGGTTCCCCGCCAAGATCACTCAAGGCTGTTGAGCACATGATTACTGCCGCCATGGCCTTGGATCTGTAATGTCCATGGGACGATGGAGTGGTGATTGATTCTTGACTGGCCTGAAATTTTAACTACCTGACACTAAAATGTCCCATCAAGGCGTCTTTACGCCGCCACTGGAGGTCGAAAACCTTGACTCCGAGTCCGACGGTGCCTCAGCTTCGGAGGCAGAGGACGAGCCCGGTCTGGGTCACCCATGACCACATCTAGAAACGTGCTTTGAGTTTAAGGAGGAGGGGAAAAACGTCATTTTTACGTATGTCCTGTGCCGACCGAAAGAGGTTATAGTCAAGGGTCACAAGAGTAGCGTTTCAAACCTAAAGGCACATATCAAGAGGAAGCATTATTTATGGTATTTCCAGGTGAGAACAGAATGTGCACAATAAGTTGTCAGTAGTGCAGCATAATTATGAAGCTTGTCGACTATTGCTTGGACTATTTGCCTTAACCATATTCTCTGCAGGCAGTGAGATTCACATTACCCTGGGGGGGGGGCAGATCTGCGGTAATCTACCTTTCGGCCGACGCTTACGCGTAATTTTTGGAGACGCGGAAGTGGCAACACAAGTTGTGTGAACAATTTAGCCCATTCAGGTATTTTTCTAAGCACTGGCCCCTACTGGATGTGTAAACTGACTTGGTTAGGTAACTCTTGAATTTTGATTCAGTTGACACATGTTTGCCTTCAGCCGATACGAGCTAACCAAACCAAAAAACAGGCAAATTGAACCTAACAAAAAATTAGTTTTACATGCCCATCTAGGGCAATCCCTGCAACCATACAGTAGGTTTTAGGCGAGGTTAGGTTAAATCATTTTTAACTTGGAGGACAGGCTACATTGTCCATGCGATTCGAGTTTCCACTCCTGCGTTCCCGAAAAAAATATCAACTGGCCGAAACACCTTTCGGCTGACACATTATTTTTTGTAGACGCAGAAGTGAGGACCCAAACTCAAACATGATATGATCCGTTGCCACTTTTGCACCTTCGAAAAATATGCATTGGCCGAAAGGTGAAGATTACCAATTCTGCCCCCTCCCCTCCCCGCCCTTCCAGAGATCTCGAGATGCCTTCGTCCAATGTTGATGGGATGAATGCCATTTAATATGTTTCAACGAGATCTCCAATTCCGGACTCCAAAAGTTCAAAAACTGCGAAAATAGGGCGTGGGGGCAAACAAACTCCAGAATTTGGGGATTTTTGAAAGGTCACTGCGGCCGTGTTTACCAACCAATTTTCATTGGAATAAAACGGTTCAGCTTGGAATGTCCAGGTCTTTTGTATACCGAAAGCTGAAATTTAAAATAGAAAACCATAGGCAGTTCCAGGGAGGGCAAGAAGGGTGATTTCTGAAATAAAAAATTTCCTTTGTTTTTGTTTGTTTTGGGTGATATAAACATCAGATGTACAACTAGCAAGCCAGTTTAAGTTTATATGTAGTGCAGAGGTGGATCCAGGTAAACAAAATTGGGAGGGCACGATAAGCACAATAGTGTGCTCCCCCATTTTTTCAGTACCTGGGTGTGCGTTCGCCTGAAAATGTGTGTGCATACGCATTGTTTAGGATGTGTATGACTATATAAATGAGTCAGTGATCTTTATTTCTACTCAGAATGTCACAATAGTGAACCGCACAACTTTGCAGCTTCACGCACAGCACATTACCGCCGAAAACGGGGGCTTGGAACCGCCTCTGAGGGACCGATTTTTTTTTTAAATGTTGAAAAAACACTTGTGTATCAATTCCATGAAATGCCAGAAAATCTTGTGGCGCTGCGGCAAACAGTGTGGGAGCGGCAAGCAAAAAGACACGGGTAACAGAATCTGCCCCCCCCCCCCCACAGGGAATAGGGTTAAATGAAGTGTTTTTAACCCGTCTCCGGCCGGGCTCAGAATGCCCTTTGCCCGGCCGGAGGGGGAGCGCGGATTTCCGCACCTCCCAGGATCTCGGCTCCCATATATCGTACGGAAAAAAGGAAAACACCGGCGGAAAGGTTTTGTCAAGCCGAGACGAAAACATTCAAGAGTTTTGACCTCAGGTCAATTTTGAGGCCACCAGACGCCATGAAAGGTCAAAACACGTCCTTGGAATTAGGTAAATAGACACAATACCTTGTCCCTGAAAAGCCGAACTTAAGCGACATATACTAAACCGTAAGACAATAGCGAGTTCATTGATATCAATTTTGGCCTTTCACAGGGGTCAGGTCAGGTCACGTCATCGTTCCAAAATGTTCCACTTGTGAACGGCTAACATCCTCCGTTGCATCTTACTTATGACCATGTTTTTATAGCTAATTTGTCTTTTCAAAGGTGCTGAAGAGGTACTAAAGCACCTTTTTTTAGTCTTTTATTTCACAATAATAAAATCCATATCAGTCATGTTTTTATGAGTCCTTCGTCGTTTGGTATTAAAAAAACGTCAGGGGTATCAGGATTCTTACCTCCACGCACGCGCTCGTACACAAACTAATACACACACATAATTTCAAAACAAAACAAGAAGTTCGCGAGACCGAAACGAGCTCTGAACGGAAACCATTATGTTCAGGGCGGATACTTCGAGAGGCATTGTTGATCAAACCCAGTCGATAGATGTCCGCTGTTTGTCGCATTTTGCATGCGTCCGCTCCAGCGCCGGTTGTTCCCGCTCCGTTGGCGCCGCGGGCAATGAACAGGAATTCGTTGGTTTGAACATTGTGGCTAACACAGTGGTAGAATTCCCGCCGCGGCTGTTGTCCCGGCGTCGCCGACTCTACAACGGCTGGTGAGGGCAGTGGGCAGCTAGCGGAGTGTTTTGGGTAAGCGCTTTTTGTTTCTTCCCTTTGTATATGGAATGCGTTTTACAACCACAAAGCAGCATAAAAGACTTAAAACCCGCGTTCGCTTGGTTTTCGCTGCATTTAAAAAAGTAACGGAATAACGGAGTAACGGTAACTTCCGTTGCTTTTTAAGGCAGAGTAACGGAGTAACGAGTAACGGACTGGATTTTTTTAGTAACGGAGTAACGAGTAACGAAGTTACATTTTTTAGTAACGATGCCCACCTATGGCTGTGAGTATGAACGAAACCGGCGGAAGTAGAAGCGTCCACGTGTGAGCGTCCCCGGCCAAGGGTGCTCTGTCCCGGGAACCGCCGGCGTCGATGAAAGTTTGTTTTCTCTCCAAAGCCTACACCGTGAGACATGTTCGACGGTGCAGGGTTGGGCCGGAAGGGGTCCAGAGCTGTGGTCGGAGTCAAATTGTTTGCTTGCCCGCAGAATTCAACAAACGTGCTCGCTGGTCGGCCGGAAGGAAATTGCACTCCACCCAGAGTGCAAAGATCCACAGAGTCGAAATGAACTAGACCCAAAGCTCACAGACAACTGGCGGCGTACGCGCACCTTTTCTGACACCTAGAGCGTGTGTAGATATAGGCTGCAGAACTGTAACTGCTGACTGCACAATGACTGGACGGCTTCGCCAGCAAGGGAGAAAAATCAACATGGGGGTCAGTGCGCTCACAAAAGAATGCAAATCGACACCGCTGTGCGTCGATGCCCCTGCCCACCACTGGCAGCTTACCGTGAATGATATTTCTTCTGTGATGGAAAATACGTTTGGCATCTGTTTGGTTTTCCTTTCAAGATTTAAATATGTATTCATCCCTGATATTTACAGTGATGGGAATGAGGTAGCGGCGATAAGAAGAGAGCTCTGTTTCCATTTCACTTGGGTTTTTCTTTCTACGCCTTTTACGAAGCGCTAAATAAACAACCAGCCAAGTGGTGGTCCCATCGTAACGCCATCAGCATGATTAGAAAGGTTGCCGTCGGGGGACCGAGGAGGCCTTCTCCGTTCATGGGTGGTGAGCATATCCTCCAGGAGGTCTCTTCATACTTCGGGTCGAAATAATGGAGCTGGATGCTGAAGGACGTAATCAGAGAACGATATCGATGCACTATCAAGAAGGATATCTGCGAAAATGTTCGTGTGTCTAAATGTTAATTATTCTCTCTGTTTGTCACGTATATCTTATTAACCGTCATGGCAGCGGGATATGGAAAGAAGGAGAAAGGAAGTGTGTGTGTGTGTGTCTGTGAGAGAGAGAGAGAGAGAGAGAGAGAGAGAGAGACAGACTTCTGTATTTCATTATCTGTATTTTGTTAAACGCAAGACGGCAAAATGACTGCCAAACAGTATTTAAAAAACATGCTCCCAAATTAAAAAAAAAAAAACAGAGGGTCTTGCTAGTCATTCACCTGACCATGCACCTTATAGATGTTTATTGACAGTCATTATAATACACCCACGTTTCCATAGGTTCCCAGCTCCATACGGAATAGCCATGCGGCCGTCTGGTAAGTCTTGATAGCATGGGTGGAATTTTTTTGGGGGGGTTTCCCAATAATCTTGTCTTTTCAGCTTTAGGTCTATGGTGGTGTACGAAAAGAATGCCATCAGAAACATCAGAATCAGTCGAAATTAGCACTTGCCCCCCCCCCCGTCATTTTTGCAAAGTTCCGCCCTTGCTTGATAGTTGATATAGCTTTCATTTATGGTGATATGACACTTTTGAACGGAGTACATCCCGTAAAGTTTTATTCATTTATTCTGATGAGGTCAAATCCAGGTTTTGCTTTAATGAGATTCATTCGAAACAGTTATTTCAACCGCATTCGCTTCCCGAAGAGACATGTCGATTGCTAGCGCCACCTATACTACCAGTCTCGGAAGGTCCTGTCATCTACCGGCCATTTTTGACAGTGTGGCATTATCTTCACTTCATTGGAGACAATGTAAAGAAGAGAGTTCAGGACCATTTTGTTACTGGTCTGATTTCGAGGTCACAAAAGCGGCGCTTTGGATGTTAAGGGTATATACCCTTAGCATCCAAAGGGTATAACCCCGACGGTGCTAATTTTCGGTCCCCCGAGCATAGGTGGCAGAACGGGGGCATGGGGCACCGTGCCCCCACCCTTAACCAGCGAAATTCAGTAAAGCAAAGGGCATTGCTTTGAATGAAATGGCTCAAAAGGTAGCTGGTGCGCCATCCCCCTTGCCGGAACACGTTCCGCCCTGCTGCCCCCGAGGACGTCATCTTCCAGGGCATCCTTGCTTCCCGTGATAAGGAATAGTTCCGTGATCATGTTTCGAGGAAATCTCTTTTGGCAGATTTCTTTTGCGTTCTGGAGCGGCGTTCCTCAGCTGACCATGTATTCCCAGATTTTAGTTTTGAAATAATAAGGTATGTAAGTAAGTTACACTCACAAGCGTCTGTAAAAAGTATATTTTCGCGAGTTTTAAATGCCAGTTTCATACACTTAGGACTAAAATTGTTAATGTCTATATAAGAATACAGAAAAAAGAATGGATACTACTATGTAGCTTGTTTCAGAACAACCAACAGCTGTTCCCCTATGCCCCGGAATGAGAGCATCGATTCCCGGTTTAATGGTAGGCCTTGGCTTTGGAAACAAGTATAGCGCTGGTCAAGAGGTGCATTACGAAGTACCAAGTACCCGTGGGTGAAGGCAGCCGAGTTGTTCGGGGAGTTTCATGTTCGTTCTTTCCTCACATTACCACAGACCTAGTGCTAAATTATATCATTGTTGGTAGCGTTGCAAAGACTACACTAAGCCCGAGCTTGAGGGTTCCAAACATGTCACACCACGTAATTCGGTTCGCAGGAGGCTTACTCAAAAACTACAAAACGTGTTCCGCCGCGCCAGATTTTTCCACATCAACGGAACAGTCAGGTACTTTAAACAGTGCGTTGGTACTTACAGTCTGCACCCTTGAAGTACTGTATACCTATTGCAGGGGCTGCAGTACACTGAACCAAGTGGGTATCTAGATGAAACGAAATAAGAACAAGCGGGTAGTCTGACAGAACGAAACAAGAACGAGAGGGTAGATTGATGTTTCGCTGCATCACAGTTTCTAGTTTAATCCGTTCGAGTTATACAATGGCTCTGCAGATCATGCCGAATGGCGTCATGTCGGCGATTTGCGTTTTCCATTGGATCCTACTGGACTTTGGGTTATATTTGATGTTTCTACTGAATCCCTTCAGAGCGCTTTGAACTGTCTTCGCTTTCTATGTCTCGAAGAAGGTTTAAGGAACCAAGACGAAATAACGATTTCGTAGTAATGTTGTTCGTTTCCGTTACTGAGTAGTTAACAGATATCTAGGAAAGGGAAATGTCAAGGCGCGGCATTACCCCAAAACAATTATGGCTTCAAAATCCGCGAAAGCAAACGTTGTGTGGATTAAAATTCAGGGCTCGTGAAAAGCTGGGCTATGTGGTCCTAAAAGCTGCACAATGCGATGCGGAGTGGCTACAAAGCTGTTATGCTTTAATGAGGGCCATGGTCGAAGCTGCCTGGGTGTGTCGTCAGTTGAATCTCGCTGTTTGTTTACGCAGAATTGACGCGGCTTACCTCCCCGCTCTCAATGACCTACACCTAACCACGCCTATGGTATGACACGACGAAAAAAAAATGGGGTCTATACGTTTATTGGCAAATATTCATATCATGTCGTCCATAACCACTGACAACAGCCTCTGACATACAACATCGGTGCCTGCCAGCCAGTCATCGTTTCTTTGATATGTGTGGCCAAACTGAGTGTCTGTTATGCTCATGTATTACCACGTAGTCCGTCTATCTAAATAGCCTCAGGCGTCCAAACAATATCAATCAATGTTCATATGTAGGGATATCCGACAAAACTTGCCATATTGTTTTGATGGGTTCCAACTTTTTTACCGTTGTGAGGTGAGATACTCTAGCGTTTGCGTGTACCACCTTGGCATGACATGGCAGTTGTGAACAGGGCCTCGTTCGAAACTTGACTCACCTGATTAAGTTGGTTTTATCATGTGCTTAAACCATCCGCAAAACTGTCTTTGCCATTGGCCAGGCTTGTGCTTGACTCCTTATCAATTCGAATCGATTCTGAATTGATTCAGTTCGCTCGTTTATCCTCGCATTTGCACTGAATCGGAATCTGAATCGACTCACTTGAAAACTAAGTGAATCAGAATTCGAATTGCATGTCAAACTTGTCGCCATTCAATCCTAGTTGAATCAGAATTAAATCGATTCACTTCTTTAAAAACCGCTTTGAATTTGAGTCAGAACCGCTTTTCAACTCAGCAAATCAGACAGCAAATCTATTCACTTGGGGCGAATCCCGCTCCGGCATGCCGTTTACATTTTGATCCAGAACGACAGTGCTGTCGAATGCTTGGGAACCGTTTAGACGCATGCCAACCGAAGCAGCCAGACCGGTTCTGGACCTAACTCCCAGACAAAGTTGAACACCTGTTATGAGGGTCTCATGGATGAAGATTAAATCGACGGAGCGGTGAGCCTACTTGCAAGTGATGTCATTAAATCCTGTGTGTAGATCTGATGGCCTGAGCGAGAGGGTGACTGCACCCCGGAACGTCTGGGTCTGAACGGCCAACTACGACCTGTCGTTCGGCATGTCCAGCAGGGCAAGGCAGCCGTGAGCTGAGTGGGTGGCATAACCATGCATTCAAGAACCTGGCCAGGCGCCAAAGGCCCTCGGCCACGTTTTCCATCAGCGCATTGTCTAGTAACGTTGTATTTGTCAACGTGACGTCGTTTCTCATCCCAACGTAGCAATCATTCGTTTTCCGTCAGTGCTTTGTCCAAGAACGCTGTGTTTCTCAGTGGACGTCGTTGTTCATGACAGCTTCACCAACTGAGCTACCGTGATCCGTAACTCAGTTGATAGACCGCTGGCCTCCCCGTCCTGGCGAGGCAACTTCGAGTCGCCCCGATGCTCGAAATTTGGCCCGCGAGTCAGCTGGCAACTGGCCAGCGAAGAGTCAGGCTGACTGCCACACGGTCGTGTTGCACCCTTGGCGCCTGGAGGCACGTCAAACTCAGCACGAAATCAGCCGTTACTTGGAGTTGCGCAATCGGGTGTAGGGGTCGGAGCCTATGCAACAAGCTGTGTTTAGCCCGGCGCACGACGCCTAACATCACCCTATCACCACTCGGATCAAATGAAAACGAAAACCATCGACACCTTGCAGCGGAGGCCGAGGAAGAAGCTGGTGACTAGCCGCCTGGCGCCGGCCTGGAGTGGCGAGGACTGGTGCACTGTCTGGCGAAAAGACGTCCGTGTTAATGGTGTTTTCGGGCGATTTTAGGTCTGCTCTGTCGATACAGTGTCACAACGAATGTAGGCTTAATGGCCAGTTTCTGGATTATCGGTGCTGCATTTGCAGTATCAAAAATATTGGCTATTCCAACCCTTTAGACGACCATTTGGGGAGGAGACGAACCAATTTAGGATGTTTTAGATGGCAAAATGGGTACTAGTATTTTGAAATGCATGGTATGAAACATGCTGAAACGTTTATGTCGACTTCCTAATAATTATTAACCACCCACTTGATATCAAAATTAATTTTGGAATGAGAAAATCACCCAGTCCTCTGGCCCACATAATCGGAAGTATAGAGGCATCTTAAAAATAAATGAAATAAAAAATGGAGCTGTAGACGTTTTTCCCAGGGCTAATGACAAAAATCCATAAAGTATGAGAGCCATGGCGCCTCCGGCGCTCCTTGTTCATACGCCCAGTCATTCCTACACAACATGACTCATCTGGACTCCCAGGTTTGTCCCACGGCTCTCACCAGAAGGCTGTGTCTCACCGCCCCCATATCCCCGAAACGGCCTGTCTTACATGACTTGGTGGCATAAACATGGCTTCCTGAGATATTCTCCCAGGTTTATCCTGACCTGGAAAAAGAACTTGCTTTAAAAAAACTTCCTCGGGAAAGTGAAATTTTTTAGCTGTAATCTGTTCATGAAGCCACCGATTTCTTTCCCAAGCATGATTCTTGACCAGTATGGTGGCTGGAACTGAAAACAAAAGTACTTACTTCTTGTGACGTCATGTCACGCAACTGCCCGTCTCTAAGCGACCGAAGCCAGAGCACACACCAGCTGTTGCGAAAAGAGCCTCGCTGGCGCCACCTAGATGCGTCAAACCCTGCGCAAGAGTTGCAAAGCGAAGAACCGATCGTTATTTACCTGTGCTCGCCATCTTCGGGTGGAATATTCTTTTGATACGGAGTGATTTGTGTGCTGGACGTCATTGCGAATTGATGGTGGTCCCTACGAGCGATTGAGTGTGTGGAGATGACGTCCAACAACCAGAGGCTGCCGACGAACGAACGGATCGTCAAAAGTAAGCCAATGCGCGGAAATAGCTCGCGCACCCGATACTTGCCAGGGAGAATCGGCAGTGTTTTTGAAGAGACAGACCGATTGTAGGAGCCTTGGTGGCAGTAATGCGTTCTTCCACGCTCTTGAACCCATGTGATGCGCTTTTCAGTGGAATCTTATGTAAAATTGTTATTGCAGTCCTCAATTCATGTGGTGTTGGCCACAGAGTGAAAAATTGTTTGTAATTGAACATTTCTGAATCCCCACTCATCATTCATGTTTTTTCTGTTGCAATTAAATTTCCAGACATGTGAGAACTTATCTCGTGGGAAAACCAGTGGAAGCTGTGTCAGGCTTAAGTAAATGCATCTATTTCAGTATCTGTAATTCATTGATTGCAGTTAACAGTGTCTTAAGGTTTTAGTTCAGTTCTGTTTTAAGTGTAACTTGATGGTGGTATGTTTGGTCAGTCCTCATTTACCATTTTGAAGTATCTTTCTTTTTTACTAGCAGTTATTGTTTTCCACATATTTTGTTATCATCATTTGAGGTTGGTAACGAATGGAATAGGCTGGTGTAGTCATATACGTTAACATTTTTGAACTATGCTGCTCCTCTGTAAGTGGTACAGATTTCCCTCACCTCCTGGTTCAAACTTTTCTCACCACCATCTCAGTTTGGATAGTTTCTGCTATAGACCAATGATGTCAAGTGAATAGTCTGTAAAAGCCTGAACAATGATATCACCAAAACTCTGAACAGGATGCTTCTCTAGTGGCTGGACATTGGTTCAAGATGCAATTCCTGGTCTGAAATGGCATGTCATAATCTAATTTATGATGCATAGAACCTTGAAGAGATTGATAAGGCAAAGATTTCTTTCAGCATATCACAAAATTGGTTTTTATTTCCCAGTTCTGAACACAATTTTTGATTATATTAACAAAGCAAAAAGTAAATAAAAAAGTAGAGCTAACAGTTTTGAATTATCTTGGTAAAGGTGATTGCATCTCTGAGTGTTCTGACCCCATATAAGATAAAAATGATGTTCACTTACAGCAAAAGTGGAAAAATGCAGTTCACATGGTCAAAAATGTATTGCCCCCACAGTACCAAAACTAGATATCTTTTTGATGGAGACCAGCTTGGTTGGGGTTTTCAAAAAGTTCTTTGGGGCAATATAGAATTTATGACTGCTTCTTTCCATTCCTTTTGGTATCCATTGTGGCAATATCACTGAAAAGCAGGTGATTGAGACCCTTCCAACTCCCCAGCCCTCAGGATCTCTTGTCATGGTGATTATACTTGAGTCCTTTTGAAATTGACTGTACATTCTCATTCCTGGTATGTGATTTGTCTTTACCTCAGAAGAGTACCATCATTTTCTCCTCTTGCAAAATGGGAATGTAACATTTATGAATGCTGTCGGCAACATTAAATTGCGCATCTTCATGGATTTTGAACTGAGGTAGCTATGTTTGTAGATCTGGGACCTTGAAGGTGACTTGTATTTCAAATATTTGTTGTGTTTTAAAATTGTGTTGTTACAAAGTGCAGAGCAATGCCCCACAGTCCACATGGCACACAGTTTACAGGTTTTTTACTTCCACACAACCCACAAACTTACTGAACAAGCAATGCTGTCATCCAGTGTTAGCCAGCAACTGCTGGCAGGACAGAACAGTGGAGAATCAGGCCATAGTCATACATTTTGATTGGCCTGTTGTGCAAAGCCCATTGCAGACTGTACAGCTGAGATAAGTAGGCAGTGAAATCTTAGGATGCCTGTAATGCTCACCTGTTTACAGCTTTGAAACTGCATTGATCAACACAAAAAAAATGTTTTAAATTTGCCACAAGAACTTGGTAATCTGTGAAACTGGTTTGTGCTGGATATCAAATCTGCTGGAAATCCTCATGTCATCATCATAGACCTAGTGTTGTTTGATGCAGCAAGATATTTTTCATGTGTGTGGATAGCAAGATAAAAGAATGCATGGTTAACATGAGCAATAATCATTTCTCTAAACCCAAAATATTCTTGAAAAAATGACTCATGATGGGACATTGTCTGCAGACATCATAATTCCAAATTTTGTTTCTACCTTGCTCTTATCATTTTGTTTTGCTTTGCTTCAGATTGGTTCATTTGCATTTGTTTTGATGAATTGGGTTGCATTAGCTTAGGTTGATATTCATGATACTATTGCCACCAAATATCAGCAGGTGCGTTTTTGCCTCCACATAGAGCACAACATGTTTGTCTCTCCCTCTTGTGCATAGCACACCACAGAACCTGAGAGTCGCCTAGGCCAGAGATCGTTGGTCTCGTTGTCCCACTTGGCGGACCTCAGACAGTGAGAAGAGCGGCTTGTGAAGCGCATGTCTGAACGGCCACGGAAGTAGCGGCCGGAGCACCGTGAAGTGATCTCAGCTCGCTCTTATTTTTGTGTACGTGAAACTAATTGTATAGTCACAATGCTTTCATTTGCGGCGACAAGACTTGATGGATACTAAGACGTTCAGCACAAATCGTAAAAATATTTTGTGTAGCAGTGACAGTACACCGTCACGTTTTGCCAACAAGTCTTTGCTTATTCCTCTTCGTTGAATGTACGCCTGTGGACGAAAACCCCACGTTCAGGCTGTTAAGGAATGGCAGGCACAACGCCGATTCTCTCAGAGCCACTTAACAGGACCCAGTGCACCTGCACCTGCATCCATGCCGGCTGCAGGTGCACGCCGTCTCAGAGGTCAGCGGCGCTGTTGTCGACGCTGCTCTCCGGACCCCCGGAGCACCCACCCGTCGATTCGGCCTCCCGGGACACCGACGCGGCGGTGGGTCGGCTGCGACGATCTCTGCCGCCGCGAGACGTTACCGAGACGTCATACGCTTGGGTCCCTGGACGCGAATAACGTCCCGAACGGTTCCAGTGCGTTAGTAAGGCTCAGTTGGTCCGAGGACGGTGATAAAGTTCCGGACGGTCTGAGGGCTTCATCAGTGTTCTGGGCGGCTCCAGGACATTAGTAAGGCTTGGTTTGTCCCAGGACGTAGATAGTGGCTGGGATGATCCGGGGACGCAGGCGGAACCCCGGGCTATCCCGGGACGCTACCCGAATTCACCGATTAAAAGAGCTCGAGCGGCAATTGTCGGTCGTTCCGAGCCGGGCTGGAGCGGTGTTGTTCACCCTTCGGGCCGCGGTCTCGACGTCGTGCCTACTAACGCGAAACGTTCGGTTTCGGATCATGGCCATTGGTCAAGAGGCTCACCAGTAAACGCCTCGCGGGTCGTGGTTGGTTCGTTCCGTGGGTGGAGTAGGACAACTAGCGCGCGTACTGACCAATATTAGCAGCCCACGTGGGCCGTCTTGCGAATGCTGAATGCGGAGTAATTCATTACCGGCATCATCGCTGGCATCTGCGCGCGGTGCGTGATTTGCGTACTTGATCGTGTTGCCGGCTCATCTGTAGGAAGCCCCCGCGTGAAGGATCGTCACGTCGTTTCTACAGTGACTTGTCGCGGTTAGGCTTTTCTGCAGCTCTTTTTGTGCTGATTCCGGTTTCGTTTTAAGGGCTTTACGCTGTTAATCTTCTGTCTCTCATCTCGTATATCTTGTTTGTAATAGGTACAATGGCCATGTTGCCCAGTGGATTTATTTTGTTACTGGGAGCTTTACTCTTATTGAGCAGTGAAGGGCTTGAGTCGGCCCTTCGCGTGATTTCCGTTCTTCATTTTGTTCTTCATTTGATCAGTTGTCATGTCGTAGTTTGACGCTGATTTCCTCTGCGCGGTCTGCGACCGCAGCCGCGGGTCGGGCCTCCGCCCGGCGCGCTTTTTCTTTCCTGGCGACGCCCCGGCCGGCGGAATGCGGCGTTCCTGGCGCCGTCGCGCCTAGTATTGTTGACCGGCTGGCGCGCGGCCAGGGGCCAGGCCGGGCCAGCCGCCGCCTGTCGCACTCCGTCAGCGGCGGCGGAGCCGCGCCAGCCCGCTGGCAGCTGCCGCCCCCCAGCCCGTGTGCCACACTGCCCCCCCCCCCTCCCCGGCGCGGCCCGGCCCGGCCCGGCTGGGCAAACCGCGGACGGATCGGCCCAGCGGCGCGGAAGATCAGAGGCCGGGGCATGGTGGCTTTGGGAGGCGTGGCGGGAGGCCGTGGACGAGGAGGGGTTGAAGGCGTGACGACGAGGAGTCCGACGGACGGTAGCGGGCGTGGGGAGGAAGGTGGCATGTGATAAACCGTTAGATGCTCCTGCCTGGTGGGTTGTGGAGGGCGAGGGCGGATATCGTTAATTGTCCCCCTCCCCGCTCCCAGATGCTTGTCAGAATGCCGGAGCGTTTTCTTTTGTGTTTTCCGATGTGTGATTGGGCCATCTGAAGTCAGTGATTTTAAGGAAGTTGCCAGGACAGAAAATAGCTTGTTACAGTGCGATGTAGTCATTAGCGATGCTTCTTTCAGCGAAGAAAGAAGAGAAACTTTGATTGGTTCGCGCAGATTATCAGGATCTTGTCGTGGAATGCCAGGCTGTCGTAAAGACCTGCGTAACGCTGGAAATCGAAATGCTGGAAAAATGCTGCTGCTGGAAAAATGCTGGAAATCGCGCGCGAGTCCGTGGAGCGGCGTCTCGGCATGCTCCGACGTGTCCGCGCGGGGGCGTTCCGGCGTGTTCCGGGCGTGCTCGGCCGCACTGACGCTGCTGCGACGGCCGCGCCCACGCCGTCCGCCGCCGCCTGCGCCAATCCCGGCGCCCCTGATGAGTAATTCGTCTCCGGCGTCGGCCGCCTCCCGGGACCGGGCCGGCTGAAATTGAGTCCCCCCTTCGCTGGCGTCGCGTGCGTGGCAGCCGGCTGTCTGCCGGGCCGGTCTGGCCTCTGACAGTGAGCTTTCTGCTGGGCCGGCCTTCCCGTGTTGACGGGTATTGATGCGCGCTCCGACAGCACCGCGCTGCGGGAGGTCCCTCGGGAGCCTTCAGCAGGCATTCCGAGCATGCCCGAGAAATGCCCTCACGCCCGGGACCGGGGGAGGGCGCCCACTTCACACGAAGCTGCGCTCCATGGCCTGTCGACCTGACCGGAGGCGTGGCACCGGGCGTGTCCGGAGGAGATGCCGCCTCGTCAGGGTTCCTCGTTGATCGCCCCGAGGCGTCAGTCCGGACCTGTTAAGGCCAGCTCAGCGGAACGCTGGCCCCCCATTGACCGAGGCTTCAGATCGCGCTGTGTCTAGGCTTCAGAGTCTGTCTGGTCAGAGTCCTTGGACGCTGTCCAGTCTAGGCTTGAGACTCTGTCCGGTCTGGGCGTTAGACTCGGCCCAGTCGGGGTTTCCGGCATCTCCGAGGCTGGCCACGCAGCTCACCAGCGCGGACCGTACCACGCGGTCCGAATCGTCATCGTGCGACCTTGCAGAGCTGCGAGCTCCGACGCCAGGGCTCCGATCGGCGCACTGTGAGAGGGCGGCCGCCCTCGCCCAGGGGACGCGCGACCCGGCGCCGGACCACCGCAGCACTGAGGTCGCACCGCCTCGGGACCGACCACCGCAGGATCAACGTCGGATCACCTCGGGACCGACCACCGCAGGATCAACGTCGGACCACCGCGCCGCGGCCGCTCCGGCCGCGGGCGCCGCCGCGCAGTGAAGCTGAGGCGGACGCGAAAGCGGAAGATGAAGCTGAAACGAAAGCGGAAGCTGAAGCGAAAGCGGAAGCTGAGGCGAAAGGTGAAGCTGAAGCGGAATATACAGGGGTGGTTTCCGGCCCTCGGGCGCCGCGGCGCGATGACTACGGGCGTGATCCGGTCGCCGCCCGGCCGCTGCCGGCCCGACCTCGTGACGGACACCTCGGCGAGGGCGGCCGAACAGCGCCATCGACACGGCGTGAAATGGCGCGCCCCAGCGAAGCGGCCGAACAGCGCCATCGACACGGCGTGAAATGGCGCGCCCCAGCGAGGCGGCCGAACAGCGCCATCGACACGGCGTGAAATGGCGCGCCCCAGCGAGGCGGCCGAACAGCGCCATCGACACGGCGTGAAATGGCGCGCCCCAGCGAGGCGGCCGAACAGCGCCATCGACACGGCGTGAAATGGCGCGCCCCAGCGAGGCGGCCGAACAGCGCCATCGACACGGCGTGAAATGGCGCGCCCCAGCGAGGCGGCCGAACAGCGCCATCGACACGGCGTGAAATGGCGCGCCCCAGCGAGGCGGCCGAACAGCGCCATCGACACGGCGTGAAATGGCGCGCCCCAGCGAAGCGGCCGAACAGCGCCATCGACACGGCGTGAAATGGCGCGCCCCAGCGAGGCGGCCGAACAGCGCCATCGACACGGCGTGAAATGGCGCGCCCCAGCGAAGCGGCCGAACAGCGCCATCGACACGGCGTGAAATGGCGCGCCCCAGCGAGGCGGCCGAACAGCGCCATCGACACGGCGTGAAATGGCGCGCCCCAGCGAAGCGGCCGGACGCCGCCGTCGCCCGGCGGCCGGCATTGATGCGAGCGGAATTCCGCGAATGCCGTCGCCGACGGCACGCCGCGCCGGCGTCGGCGTTGTTCGGGCTTTGTGCCGGCGCCGCGGAACGGTCGTGCAAACATTGGACGTCGCGCCGCGATCGTATCGCAGTTTGCCGACGGCGCGTTACCTTACGGTGGACGACTGGGTCAGCACGTGTTGGGTCGGCCGGCGTCGGCGCGTTAAGGTCGTGTATTGGGCGTCGGGGTGGGCGGTTCTGCACAGCGATGCTCGTGGTGAGCGGTATTGCAGCACACCTCCGCCTCTGTGCGTGAAATATGGCTTTGTGGCAGCGTCTTTTGTGGCAGCAACATCAACGACAACAACGAACAACAACAGCTTCAGCATCAGCATAGCCACTGCTGATGTTGAAGGAAGTAATGCTGCGTTGTAGTAAGTAATGCCAAGTAAGTATAATATATCAATAGTAAGTAGTTAGGAAGTAATGCCAAGAATGATGTCGTCACGTCACGTCACGTCCAGCATCACCGCACTCGGAGTGGCCTTCAGAACGGAGGAAAGTTCGGTGAATGACGGGACGTCCGAAGGAATGTGGGTTCTCTGAACGTCGCATTGGCTTAAACCGGATGTAATTCAGCTGCTGAAAGTCTTTCAGAAACCGGCCGAGAAGTGTTCCCTAGTCATCCTCCCATGTGAAAAGCCACTGTCTGCTTATTCATCCTACAGTGTTGCACTGTTCGGAGCGTCCGAAAGAAGTCAGTACGCTTTGAGGTTGGCTTGAGTTAAATCAGGGTAGTGTTTTCCGTCGTCTTGAAAATTGCCTGGGGTTATTCGGTATTCGCTTCGTTACGAGTTAGGATCGGTGCATCGCAGCGAGCTGGAATTTTCCTTCTCGTTCTGCTTCGGCGTAAGTAGTCGTTACCATTGCTAAGCCGGTTTCTGTTGGCCTCCAACTGTTGCTGCCGTTCTGTCTGGCTCACGCTCACTTTGGCAAGTCCACCACGTGAGCTGTGTTTGCCAAGAAAACTCGAGCTGTGTTTGTCTAGTCGTTACCGGCAGGCGCTGCCGCCAGGTTTCCATTTCAGCCATGCAGTGTCCTGCGATACCTGTAACGCTTCCTTGACTCGGTATTGTTTGATTTGTGAAGTACTGTTATGGAGACGATGTGCAAGTTAAGGGTCGTGAACTCAGGGTGTGTCCCAACTTGCCGTGACCTCCGCTGTGTCCTTCCTGCCCTTCGCCTCTCCCAGAAAGAGAATCGGCACCGTTCAGTGGCAGTCACGGGGGAAGGCGCGCCATGCCACGTGAAACTGGTGTAGGGGACTGTTTGTAATTCATACTACAATTTTACAAATAGCTGAAGTCAGCTTCTGCCGAAGAAACCAGGGTTTTCATGAAGTTCCACGGACGAGGTTTTCCGTCAGCCCATGGCAGAACTGTCCATTGTCAAACTGCTGCCCGGTCGACTTTGTCGACTTTGTCGTCGTCACGGCGTCTCCTCAAAGCCCCGGCGAACCCAGCGCGCCCAGCGGCCCGAGAAGCGAACACGTCCGAGCAGTCCGCACCGGAAGACGGCCTGAGCGGGACGCGGTGTCGTGCCGTCTCCGTTCCTGGACTCTTTCCCTGATGAAGGCGTGCGGCGGGCCCCCTCCCGTCGCCGGCGGATGTCGGGCTAATATGGTTAATGCACCCCGAGCGCCGTTCCATCGGCAGGCGCAGGCTGGAAGCTGCCGTAGGGGTGCTATTCAAGGGTCATGGCATTCATGCTTGCCGTGCGGAATGCAGTTGAGCTTGTTTTGTGTTGTAGGAAAGTCGAGCGGGCGTGTCTGAATGCGTTTGGAATGTCTTGGTATTTGCGTCGTGTAGATGCGAGCGGCGACCGTGCTAGATGCAGTCCTTCGGCTGTACCCACACGGCGGTTTTCCATCAGCGTTCTGCCGCATGCCGGATGCGGGTGTCTGTAGTTTGTGTGGCCGCTTGGCTACATCGATTGCCTTCCAGCCGTGCCCCTGCTTCCACTTCCGCAACCGCCGGGCCCGCCGAAGTTTCCACATAGCCGCCCGCGCAGCCTGGTTAAATAAGTAATCGAAATTAAACCGATCGCCGGCACCGGCGGCGCCCGAGCCGCGAAAAACTGACGCATCTGATTGACAAAGTCGTGTCCGGAGCGGCCTGCCCCAATCGAGCCGGTGTTCTCGGGGGGGGGGGGGGGGGGGGGGCGCTGGGTGTTGTCGGTCGCGAGGCGAATGCCGATATGTGGGCGGTTTCAGTCGATTCCGCGCCACCTGTCGCACAGTCGCACAGTCGCGCAGGCCCGATGGCACGGACAGCAGGGACGCCATCTGGCGTCATCGGGCTGTCATCAGGGCGCCATCAGGGTGCGATCGTTGCGTTATCTGGCGTAATCAGGGTATTACCAGGGCGTCAGCAGGACGCACCTGACGTCCTCGACCACAGACGGCATGCTGCCATGAAAACATCCCCAGCCGTCATCAGACGCGAACGGGTGGCGTCAGGAATCACCAGGCGTCATCAGAGCGTCACCAGTCTTCATGAGCCGTCATCAGACGTCATCAGGGGTTACCGAGACGTCATCAGAGTGTAATCGGCTCGTCACCAGGCGTCATCAGTCGTCAAAAGAGCGTCAGCAGGGCTCGTCTGGCTCGTGTGACGTCACGAGGGCGTCGTCCCGGCGTCATCAGGGCGTCGTTCAGCGTCGGCGGGCTCGTCGGGACGTCGGCCCCGATGCGGGTTTCGCCCGCAGCTCACTGAAGCCCCGGCAGTTGACGCCATATGAGAGCCGGGGCGTCTGGCGGCTGCGGGGCCGAAGGCTGACGGGGCGCTGTGCAGTGTTTCGCTGACGTTTGACGATTGTGGAGCGGACGGTCTGGCGTTGGCGGATAGAGCCAGAGAGCTGTTTTGCCGACGTTGGGGAGGCGACGGCTTGCGAAGCACAACAGTTGCGAGTTGCTGACGTCGAAAGTTTGAGGCCTAAATATTTGTGTAGCCGGTCGGGGCGTGTCGACATTGGCTGGCATTGGCCATGCCGGATGTTTATTGAAATGTCATTAAACGATGTAAAAGATGAATGGTACCGAAGAACTTGCATCTGTTCTTCGAAAGTCAGCACTGAATGCGAAGTTGGCGAGTTCTGAAACACGTCGCGGTCCGAAAACGCGAAAAAAAAGACGGCGGCCATTGATCATAAGGCTGTATCCTTCGTTCAAGAGGTCCACAGCGTATGACGAAAGCGACCCAAGCGGTTTTCATGACCGACGTGTGGCCGACGCAGTCCTTGTGGCGTCGCGATCTTAATGATCGCCGACTGTTGAAACCAAACCCACGTGTGCTGCGGACGAGCAGGCTGTTGAAGGCCTCTTTAGGCTAATGGCTTGTCATTAGAGCGATTGCCAGCTGTGAAAACGAAACCCACCTGTGCCGCGAATCCAATCAGACGGTGGATGAGGCGCACGTTTGACCTTTGCTCGCGAGTGAGCGTGACACACCCGCTGGACACGGTCCGACTGGCCGACGGCCAGAGCGGTGACCTTTGCCCTGGCGGTGGCCGAGGTCACGTGCCTCGGGCTGACGGCTTGGCCAGCTGCTGCAGTCACGTGACCTGCGCCCATTGCCCGGAGCAGGGGGGAGAGGCAGAAAAGCTGACGGTGTTCGCGGCAGTGAGAATTAAATGATCGAGGAGACTTTGCTTGGTTGGCAGGCAAGTTTTGGTCCGATCGTCTAGGTTTGGAAAAGTGTGCTCAGCTATCTCCGCGCGTCAGTGGTTGGTCCTGCCGTTGTAGCCGGGCAGGTCAGAGAAATTCTCCGCGTCCATAATCAAAATGTTTTTCGAATGGTCACATTCTTCAGCTGTATTCCCGTAGGTTAGGGTAGAACGTCAGGGTTGCGTTTCTTCTCTTCGCCCGTCCTTATTAGCTGCCCGTTAGCTCTCTGTCGCCTCTGATTCTCTCGGCCTGCTGAGTTGGACGTGCTTTGCGTGCCGGCATTTTCACAGCCCGTGGTGTAGTCTGAACGGCTCATTAGGAAGTTGTCTGGTGTTTTTTGGCGCGTGACAGACTGTCGGCTCGTTTTTCATTTATTTTTTTCCGAACAGCTGCCTGTCCTCGGGTTTGTTTTTGTTTGTTTCTTCAGGTTAACTGCTTATCAGTCATTGAATGCATTAGTCACGATTTGTGAATTGTATTCGTACTCGTCGTTGCCATTTGTGTGATTGCCCGTACGCTTTTGTCCCGTGTGTTCTTCCGTCTCTTTTCTTATATTTCGTTTTTAGTCAGGTGTTCACTCCTTTTCTGGGATGTTTCTCGTTCTTTCTCCAATTTCACAGCGTCTCCTCGGCCCTCGTGGTCCCTCCCCAGTCCCCAGACGTCATTCTCCAGCCCTCGGTGCCGCGTTCGCCGTCGTCATTCCCGCTTCCGGCCCCTTGAATGGTTCGCCCCCCCCCCGCCCCCCGCACTGCCAGTCGATATGGACCGGGCAACACGGACAAACACTGCGGGAGTGGCCGCCGCTGGGGGGCTTACAGCGCCCGGGCTTGAGCCAGCACTCACGACAGCACTCCGAGGCACTCACAGCGGCACTTAACGGCGCTGGTCAATGCGCTGTCACAGACGCCTGCAGTGTAGTGACACGGCCAGTGACGGGGTACTGACAGTGGCACTTGTCGAGGCACTCCAGGTGGCGTTTCCTGAGACTCCTTCGTGTTCCCAAGGCGGTGCTGGCTGGAAAGCTCACGGTGACACCAAGGGTGTGTTTGCAGCGACGGGACGACGGCGGAGCGACCGGAACGACCTAGAATCCATGCCGTCCACGTCATCCATGGCGTCATACGCCAAAGGTTCCCCGCGTTGTGGTGTTCGGAGCGGCTGGATGACGAAGATTCTACGAGAGGTCGCGCAGAATAGAATATTTTTCGCGCACTGCGAGAATGGAAGTCGGATTTCACAGAGGCTGTCGAGCTGGCGTTTTCAAACTCATTGAATTGGATATCGGGGAGAGTTGCCTAGAGGTACGAGCTGATCCGGGATTCACAATATGAAGTATGCCCATGACAGCAACGTCATGGGCATACTGTTCTGCAGTGTGGCGTGGGTTTGCGTACCAACGCGGCTGCCACAGGCACCTTCACGCTTGTGCGTCTTGCACTCACGTTTCCGGCGCGTCCTGTAGCAAATATCGCCAGTACGACGACAGAAATCCAGGCCGTTTCTCCTAGGATTCTGATGAGAATGCGTGGTGATGAACTTCAGAACCGCCAGCTAGTTCTGGCGGTTTTTGAGGCCGGAACACCAAACCAACACAGCAGTAATTTCCGGCTGGTTTGACTCCAGCGTATGGACCAGCGCTATGTCTGGGGAAACGCCGGCACAAAGACGCACGTGAAAAACGAACCTGCGTGCTTGCTGCCAGCTGCGACGTGTTTGAACTCAGCCGACTCGTTGCTGTGTGCGGACAGCCGTTCTGCCTACTATGCTGTCGCAGTCTAGTGTGTAGTAAAGCGCGGCCATTTGCGTTGTTCAGCTTGACAGGGTGCCGCTCTGAGAGCTGACGTTTTGCGGTGAGACAATTACCCGGTTGCACGGCGCGACGCGTCCGCTGCTTGGCTCAGGGCTACGTTGACTCGCGTCCAGTGAGATGCCGTCATTTTGCCGCCGGCGATTAGTTCTGCAGTCGCGCTCCCAACCGGCGAATGTCATTTGCGCCTGAATGAGCTCGTGTTCCGCTGAACGGACCACTTCGGAGAAGTAGGCGTCGTTTCGGTGTGACTGGCGCCCATATGTCACGTCAGGTTGATGGCTCGTGCATAGCGGGAACATGGGTGTCGAGCCCTGACACCGCAGAAACGCGAACGCAATCGGGGGAAGCCATCTCGCAGCTCGCTTGAAAGCCCTGAACCAGTGCTGTTCCGCCGGACAACTGGGGACCGGTATCGGAGGGACGTCGTGTCCCTCGGGAAATGAAACCCTATCGGAGGAAACCCGGTCACGTCACCGACATGGAACGGTTAGGCAGCGTTTCCGGGCTCCAGGGAGATCGCAGTCTCCGTAGCCGGGTACCCAGACTTGTTTGGCGTGCAGTCTGCAGATGCAGCGTGGAAGCGCAGGGCGTCGGGATGGTGTGGCGCCCCCGAGAGGATTTGGCTTCCGGATCCTCCGAATCTTGGAGGACCTGGTTAGGTCGCTGCCGGCCCAGGCCTCGGATGCGCTCGTTTCCCGAGAGGGTTTGGGTGTGTTAAGCGGGCGCCAGCCTTGGCTGCGTTCAGAATTCTTCTCGTCGCCGCCAGTTGGCCGGTGTGTGGATGTTATCCGGAGCAGTCCCACACTGCACGGGGGCGGAGTGGACCCGTGGGAACTCGTGCGGAGTTGGAAAGCGCTGCGGTGGCGGGAGATGTGCATTGTCATGTCCTTGGCGGATTTATAGATCCAGAAATAGCACTGGGAACGAGGCGTTCACAAGACATCGTCTCCTTTAATTCTGGGAGTTTTCACAAACATGCTGTTCTTTCCATTTCGGAAATTAATGTGCGTTCCCCCTCCATTGTTCGATAGTCTTGGCAGCATACATCAAGCGGTTGTTCCAACACACTTTCATCCGTTATTCAAAATCGAAGGAGTTGAAGACGTGCTTTGCACGCTTTTTGCGAGTGAGATTGTGTGCCTGGCAGTCGTTCGAAAAGGAAGTTCAGATCGAAGTGTTTGCCAGTGTGTGAGTTCAAACTTCGGAGCGTCTAGCGCCCGAACGCGCCAGCCGATTGCGACATAAGTGGCACCATCGGGTGCGCCGACTCGGCGGACAAATTATGGTGTAGGTCTCGGAGTGATTTTTGGCGTGTGGCACTTGCCACGTGCGCGAGCCGGATTTCGGCAGATTTCAATTAATGACCGATACAGGCTAAATGGCGGGTGTTGTTGACTCAAGACCTGGTGACAAAATGGGCCCGCTTTGTTATGGGCCAATTGCCGGGACGTACACGTCACAGTTTGGTGCGATGATGGCTTGGAAAGGCGTGCGGGCAGCTGGACGATCAATTTCGATGTGTTCAGGCATATGATGGGCACGGTACAACGTGCTTTGTTGTGCGACCAGGGTTGGAAATTTGGTATTTGTTCTTGGTGTCGGGACATTTTGTTTTGGAGTGCAAAATTTTGCAAAGAGTAATACTGGTTACAGTTGGCGTTTTGGTGTAAATTATGGCATCGTACCCCTTTATTGCTGAATGGAGATGGTGTCATTTGCTTGCAGGCTTCGAAATTTGTCAACGTGGTTATAAAGTTTTTTGATGGGGCATAAAATCAAACATTTGGAGCTGAAAATATTTTTGGAGAACGTTCTTTGGTATTCTTCAGCACCAAATAACAGCGCCTTTTCCAACCTTGGCTGCGACTCTCTGTTATGGGACCCTTTACTGGACGCGAGCAGTGCAGTTTACTGAGTGATGCCATTCCAGACAGCTTCTGCTTGCTGGCGGTCGTGGCCTAGTGGTCAGAGCACTGGTATTGGTACTGGTACTGTGGTACTGTAAAACAGGAAGCGTGGGTTCTAGTATTGCCGGCCGCGGAGGATTTTCGTAGCTCATAGTGCTTCGTTGTTATGCAGATATCTGACTGCGGAAGTGTGCCTTTTGCGTGAATGGTAATATGACTTGAAAACATCTTTTATTTACGAGTGGGGTAATGCTTGTATCAAGCGGGCGCACAGGCCTGCGTGAGATACAAAACTTCGATTTTGACCCCCAGTCAGACATGTAGCGCGTTGGTTTGCCTCTAGTAGTAAATGAATGCCACGTTCTTACGTGAGTATCCGTTTTCCCATCCAATCGTCATTCTCCAAGCTTTGGTATTGCTACACTCCCTATAAATTATCATTACTGTGGCATGTGACAGTAACAGATCATTCTACAGATGGTCCCTAGATTGACATCTCGAGCATTTCTGTTTGGGCCGAAAACGATTTGTTCAAGTCACCTGAAGCACTTTGCTCCGACGCATGTCATAACTCACAACCTTATTCGGTTCCACCTCTATTTTTGGACGCCATCATCGGTCTCGAAAGTCCTCTTATAGCGCGCGTGCTTTTGTGGCCACAGATCCTCCGCTCCGGGGATTTGGTATTTCGACCACGTCGCGCCCCCGCGGCCTGCGTGTCTGAATGCCGGCTCGGCACACGTTATCAACCGCTATCTTATCTGGCGGTGGTCAGGCTTTGTGTTTGGGAACAGGACGGTCGGTTGGCGTGGCCGGCCCCTCATGTTAGCCGTCCTCTGATCGTCTGGTCGTTTCGTGTTCCAGTTTTCACGCCTTTACAATCGTGTGGCTTACCTGGAACAAGTTTTTGAAGCTCAGCGCTTGATCTCAGCAAACTGAGTCGTAACGGTTCGACGGCGTATGCTATCGCGTTCCCAGTTTTCGGCATAATGCCATTGTAATGCCATGTTCAGACTTGTTTTTGGGGAAAAGTTCTGCCGATTTTGAGCTCGGCTTTAATCTTGGATAGATAAATTGATGATGATTTATACCTGAAACGACTGGAATATTAAGAGGATGAAGACGTGTAAAAGGGAAGATGAAACTTGATGATGGGGAAAGCATTGTGAAATGTGAGGGACTTTGTGGAAGAAAAGAGAAGTGCAAAAGGGTTATAGTGGAAATGGGACTGACAGTGAGACAAAACATGTGTGCTAAATGTTAAGCAGAACCACATTTAAGGTTTTGTGGTTTAATAAGTGGTGATTGCTCCTCAGTCCTAAGCCAGATATTCTACACAGGACGGTCAACCTCGTATTCCTTAATTATCTGGTCTGCTTCTCGGGAAACGTGGGATATTTGTCACCACGCCTTGTCGAAGTGTGCGAAGTACGTACCCGATTCCTTGGATGTCAGCGTTTTTCTTTCGTAGTTGCAGCGTCGGTACCAGCTGTAATAATCCGTTGCCTCGTGCTGTCGGAGGTTTTTGACAGTGTCATGATAGTCGTGCTATGGGCTGCCACAGTGGGACAGTTTTCCAAGACGTGTTCCCCTCCAGGTTGTTGCGATTCGTTTGTAGAAGAGAGCTGTCATTCTGATTCGCCACAGAGGCCCTGCTTTCTCTTTCACCGTCTCGTTTGTATGAGTGGCGCATTGTTTGTGGTTTCCCTGCCTTTTGTGCTGCCGTTGAGTATTGACCCCGCTGTTTCCCGTTTCCGCCGGCTGCTGCCAATCAGCGCGCTGGCTTCGACGCCGGGCGCCATTTGCGGCGCGCCATTCGCGCCGCGTCCGCGTCACTCTCGCGTGAACGGCGTCTCGAACGGCTTCATAATTCGAACGTCGCTTTTTCTGCGGGCTCGTCGCCACCCTGCTCACGCGCTTGTCGTGCAGGGGCGCCGCCAGGATGGCGGCTCGGGGAACGGGGATTTGGCGTCCCGAGCCGCTGCCGCCGCTCGCGGCGTGCCGCTCTCGGTTCGCGGCGTTCCCGTCGTTGTTTTACGGTTCTGCCGTCTGTCTGTGTGTCTATCTGCCCGGAGGAATGATGTGATAGGGCGCGCCCCCGGCCCGGAAGTGGCCCGCTTCCGCCGGAAGTGGCCCGGTTCCGCCCCTGCGGACGGCGGAGTCGCGGCCGCGCCGACGTATCGACCGCCGACGCCGCTCGTCGCGAACGACGGTCGCCGCCGCCGGCCGAGGGCGCGCTCTTCCCGCCGCCGTCGGCGGCTCGTTCGCGCCTTTTTTGCCGACGTCGGCGGGCGCCGGCTTGTCTTGGCTGATAGCTGGCGCGGGACAGGCCGTAGTTCGAGTTTCAATTAGCCGCCGGCGCCGCTTGTCGTTCGGTAACGATCTGTTTGTCTTGGAGCCGCCGCTGTCTCGGGCAGAGTCGACCGTCTCGCCGACGTTTCCTCGTCGCCGGCTTCTCCCGACCGTCCTGGCCGAGCCCTTGTTCGTCTTGGGGGGGGGGGGCGCCTCGGCGGCTGAAGGAGAAAAGAAACGCCCCGCTTCGACAGCAGGCGGCCCAGTTTGGCGGGATCTTGATAGTGGTTGTCTGTAGTCGACGGCGTTCCAGACGTGGTCGTGTCTCATGCATAAAGCGTCTCGCTCCACCGCGCATGTCGAAAGCTGCCCTCGGCGAGGAGGTACACGTCGTGGTTGGCCCGGTGGCTCCGGTGTCGCGTGGCACGGCGACTCATCGCCGAGGGATGCTGCTAATCAAGGCCGAATGCTTCGCTCGTTGCCGTGTGCAGTCTTGCTGCAGTTATTTTCCTCCGTTCCAGTTGGGTATGCACGTGCGGCGGATGAGGTCGATTTTCCCGACTGCCGTGCCCGGCCGGTTACTGGGAGTAACATCCGCAAACCGCTGCATTGCCGCGGACTTTCCCGGATCCTCGCCGGTGCCTCCTGTGGAGTTGCACCGGCTAGTAGGTCGTTACATGAGGGTTCTCGCTAAGTAGGATACCTTGCGCCGCAGGTGAAGCGTTTACCGCTCGAAATCCATTTAACGTCCCACCGCGCGGTGTTCTCGCTGAAATGGAAAGTTTCTGCCAGGTCTGTTTTTCTTAGTGATGGATTTGGACGGGAATCGCAGTTCCCTTCACATGTGAGTAATCATTTAAGTCACATCAATGAATAATCATTGTTTGATGTGGGGGAGGGGTAAATCGTGGCCGCAACCTTTCCAGCACACCGTTGGACTTCTTCGCTTGTGGTTGTTCGAATCCAGTGGTTGAACCGATGAGGATTAGTGTCAATCAGACCCAAAAATACCCTCCATTTTCCTTACGTGAAAAGCAAATAAACATATGGATGGCCTTGTAGACGTACAGTCTTATTCTCAACCGTCAGCGTCCGTTCGAGTCGCCAAGAAAACCGTAGCGTTCTGCGGAATCGCACCGTAACACGCTTCCTGAACAGTCTTACATGCACCACCGCCCTGTCTCGGGCAGTCATGACCTCTCACGGACGTGCGTCCCCTTGGTCGCTTTACGAACCGCCCGCGGCCATCGCCGGGTCGAAAGGTCACCCTCCCGCGCGCTGCTGCGGGCGGGTCACGTGACGCGGCGGGAGGTCACGTGACGTGGCCGCGGCACGCGACGCCGCGAGACTCTGCGCTAAAGATAGCCGCCGGCGGTGAAGTCGGTTCCGCCAGAATGTGACCGGGAGCCGCCCGGTCGAAAGGTCGATCGGCCGCCGGAAGCGCTGGTCGATGCTCGGGAGGGCGCTGAAATAATTGCTGCGCTTTTTCTGTTGCCAACGTCCTGTGGTGATTTGTGCGGCGTTCAGCGTTCCGATTTCGCGAAGGCTGCGGTATTTTCAGGGAGCGGATTAAAGTTCACGTTATATTTTGTCCATGCATATATTTTGTGCGATTGTGTCGCTCGGAGCAGCGGAAATGTCGTTCGTGCTGCGCGTCTGCGGTAGTTCGTTTTTGCGTCAGGTTGTTCCGTTTCCGGCGCCGACTTTCCGAATGTCGCCGCCGCTTAGGAATTCCGCCATCAGTCACGAGCGCCTCCTATGCCCGCTTCCCGGTCCGTTGTGTGTCGCGGCGCGCGCTACGGGCGTGTTTTCTCGGCCTGATTGATGGGACGCTATCGATGCCTTTCCAAATCGCTAATTGACGCGACCGCACCCCGGGGTGATGGATAACGTGCGGGGGGGGGATGGCGCCGTATTCGTCGCGGTGCGTCGCGTTTGCCGAGCCGCCCAGACCGCTTCCGGGTGATGAATGCTGATTGCGAGGCGAGCGAAGCGTCGGCTCCGCTGGTCTGTTCCCGCCCCCCCCCCCGCCCCCCGCGGCCCTCCCGCGGCGACGGGACGGCGGCCGAGGCGGCGTGTGGCCGGTGGATGTGAGAGCACGGTGGGTGATCCGAGGGAACGGTGGTCGATCCCTGACGTCGGTGTGTGATCCGAGACATGGTTGGTGACGCCGGAGAGCGGAGACCGGTCTGGAAGGCGGTGGCTGATCGGAGGGGCCTGCGGTTGATCCGTAGGACTAATGTCGGATCCGAGTAACGGATGGTTCGTGCGAGGGAGCGGTGGCCGTCCCGTGGCGTCGGCGGCAGCTCCGAGGGAGCGGTGGGGCTGGTCCGTAAAGTGACGCCCGGTCTGTGGAAGCGGTGGCGTTTTTGTGGCCGGCCGAGGCCTGACAGTGCTGTGGGACGGGGAGGAGTTTTCTGTGGCCGGCCGAGGCCTGGCAGTGCTGTGGGGCGGGGAGGAGTTTTCTGTGGCCGGCCGAGGCCTGATAGTGCTGTGGGACGGGGAGGAGTTTTCTGTGGCCGGCCGAGGCCTGATAGTGCTGTGGGACGGGGAGGAGTTTTCTGTGGCCGGCCGAGGCCTGACAGTGCTGTGGGACGGGGAGGAGTTTTCTGTGGCCGGCCGAGGCCTGGCAGTGCTGTGGGGCGGGGGACGGGGAGGGGTTTCGCAGCGCCGCGGCAGTAAATCCTTGAAAGACCTGTTTGTTGGCTGTCGCTGTGTTTGGCCAGTTTTTGGTTTGTAAGTCCATCCTAATCCCCAAGTTTCCACCTTGTAATCCTTGAGGGAGGCCAAGTGCATGCAAGACGAGAAAAGTTTCAAAAGTACTCGAGACAGTCGCGTCCTTCGAACCGACCTTTCACAAGTGACACGGAAACATCCGCGCCAAGGGATTGTTGCTGTGTTTTCCACGCTCGCCGCCGCGTCAACCGAGTAAAATTAGCCGCCGTGTGACACGAGAAGAGGACAGCGGCACGTGCACGCCCCCGCCGGGTTGAAATAGCCTGCTGACCGGTTGCTCCGCCGTCGTTGACGGTGCCAACGCAGTCGGACCCTCCGACGCCCACCCGGTGCCTGGACAGTGACCTTGCCCCGAGTGGAAAGGTCAGACGGGGTCGACGTGGCGCCGTCTGCCAGCAGGCGACCGTGGCAGGTGCAGGTGGTATGAGGGAACGCCCCGGCTGTGTCGAGAGCGGTTATTTTTACTCCGCTGCAGTGTGACGGTCGAGCGAGCGAAACAAAACAGAATTTACCTGTCAATTGCGTCCTCGTCGTCGACTAGTAACTCGCGGGAAGTATTGGCATTGAAGGCGGGTGCTGCATGGCGTTGAGGCCCTTTCGCGCGTTGTGTTCTGTACGCTGTAGGTGAGAGGGACCGACGGTTGGGTTATTGCTGCAGTTATTGCAGCTGCTTCGGTGGGGGTGACGTGCATTCTTCAGCAGTGTAGGCGACAAGGCCGCGTATGATGTCAAGTCATGGACGCCGAACTCAGATGTTTAGTTGTCCCCTCTCGTTCTGCACATAAATGGCAGCGTTTACTTCAGTATTTCTCATTATCCTCCATTCGTTTTTGTTTCATCTTTTATTTGTTTTATTTACATAAAATGACTTAATTCCACTTGTAATCAAGCATTAGTTCAGGTTGTGGGATCAGTAAGATGTCATCCGCATCTGCGCTGGATCTGGAAGCAGTTTATCTTCTAAATTTAAACCACTGCCGTGATGACAAAGACAAGTTACATCCCAAGAAACATTCTTGCGTTCAAATAGGCCGTGGATATGCTTTTAAGGTCACGGAGGTGTGAGGAAACTTGTCTGCGACGGGCAGACTGCGTGACTGGACGCAGCTAATCCCACCAACACGTCTTTGCTTTCGATTTTTAAGCTCCGCGGAGCCTTTGTTAAGCCCGGTATTCCTGCAGAATGGTCGTCGGCGATGCAGTGGGCAATCCGATTTCCGCCACTCGTTGTCCATGACGCAACCTTCTGTGCGGCCGTGGCGTATCCACGCCCCCGAGGACCACCCACTGACAACAGCAGCGCGGTAAACACCTTGGGAGCGAGACACACGCGTTTCAAGTGTGTGTGACAAGACACGAGTGTGTCTCACGAGACATACGCGGTGCTCTGCCGTGTCTCAGGCGCGATTTTAGGGCGTCGAGTGCGCCGTCTGGCGCGCGCTCCCTTCAGGGGTCATCTTTCTCCCTGTCCGGTGGGGTCGGCCGTCCGACCGGCGACGCAGCGGCGTTCACCAGGCGGAGTGGGACGGCCCGTTTTTACTGCGCCGAGCGATTTAGACGCGCGGGCCGGCCGACAGCCTGTCAGTGTCGGGCCGACAGCCCGCCGGCAGGACGTGACTCACACTGAGCAGGCCGTTCGCAGTCTGTGAGTGAGTGGCGTGAGGCTGAGGCCGATGGCCTGTCCGAGAGACGTGGCACACGCTCGGCCTGTCTCGCGCGGCCGCCTGGACGGAAGTACACTCTGGAGACGGGGCGGCCGTCGTGTTTCCGTGCTTGGCGTCAGGCGTGAAGACGTCGCTGCCTTGGTTCCTGGAGGGGAGTTCGTCCCGCCGCGCACATCCAACTTCACGGTGCATGACTTCTCTGCCCGTGACGCTTGAGGAGTGACCATCCTGCCGTCCTGTGTGCCTCGACATGAGATAAAATCATTACGCCTGTAGGGAATCAGTATGAAGTAACATCACTGCGGCTGACGGTGTAAGCAGCGTTACTAAAGCTCTCATTCCGCCCGCCCCCCCCCCCCCCGCCTGGATCCATTTTCCACAGCGTGTCTCGTCCTGCTCCGGATTAGCGTTTCCCCAGTATATCTCTCCCCTCGCTCCCCTGCATACAGATTTTCCCCAGTTTATCACTCCGCTTGCTGCCCTGGATCACGGTTTCCCCATTATATCACCGCTGTGCCTCCTGGCACTGAGGCACATACGACCTCACCGGCGACCGGCCGAAAACGCTGCGCCACGAGCGCTGCATGCCCGCCGGGTCACCGTATTCCCCGGCCGCGATCGGTTCTGGCGCGGTGAAGAGCTTGTCCCGGCTGTCGTCACATAGTCAGTCGCCGCTGAACGCTTCCTCCCATTAGTTTGGGTTGGAGTGATGTTGAACGGTTTTGCTTGTCGGCCGAGTTTTTGTCAAGCGCTGAACAATCCTCGTTCGGCAGTCTACAGTATGGACGTTGTGCCACCATCTTTCGTGGTAGCCTTATACTCCGTGTGACCTCGTGGTGACCTCGCCGTGTGACGGTTCGTGACTCGAATAGCGAACGAACCAGCGGGCCGTTCAGCAAACACTTTTTGCTCGTTTGCAGACGTCTGTCACGGAACGGATAGAAATCTGTGTTAGACAGCGGACAATATTTTTCCTCGATTGTCAGCATTTCACATTCAGTACCACGGTCCCTCGTGCCGGTTTCTACCGGCTTAGTTATAAAAGACTTAGCCTCGCCTGTCGGGAAGCGTACCCGCCTCTCTGCGACGAGGGTGGCGCTTTTCGCCAGCTGCGGCAGTGGTGGCGCAGTACGCCGGCGCGACGGCGTGGGCGTGGGCGCCGCCTTCCCGGATACCCCCCGTGGGGGGGGGGGGGGGGCGTGATTTGTGGCGGGCCAGCCAAGTGGCAGAAACGACGGCGGCCGGCCTGTCCAGTATTGTGGCGCGGACGCGGCTGGCGGCGCGATCGTTGTCCTTGGCTCCGGTATTGACGGCCGCCGGGTGGTCGCAGCCGAATCGCGTCGAGCCGCGCTAGCGCCAGAATTCGCGTTTGTTTCGGTGATTTATTGTTATCTAGATCTGGCGTTTTTCCTTGCCATTGATTTATGTGTTCCTCTACGGGCGTTTTTCAGTTCATTTTGCCTGATTATTGAATTCTGATTTTTGATATTAATTGCTGTGAGGACGGAGACATGGCATCGTTCATGTTTGTTTAGTTAGAGCATGAGTCTTTTTCAGTTGCCTCCAGCCACCCAGTTGTGTTCACGGAAACAGCTGATGTTTGTAGCCTTTTGTTTTGAGGCACAACATGTTGGCTTGTCTTTGGGGCCTCGTACGAAAGTTTCAAGGTTTTGATGAAGTTAGACGGAGTGCAGCAAGCTGAAAACACTCATAATTTTGACCTTTACCGGTGCGGTTTCTGGGCCGGCACTTCCCGCCTCGAGAAGGCATTGAATTACGGCTGCTCGGCTCGCGCTCAGCAGTGGGAGGTACCGTCGATCCGACCACAGCTAACGCGCGCGTTGCACAACGTCGATCCGCGTCGGTTTCGCCGCAGTCCGCCCGCCGCGTCCCAGCTGTCCAGCGTCGATGCCGACGTCATCCGCCCGTCCCTTCGTCGGGAGCGTAGACGTTCTGGATCGTCGATGCCGACGCAGAGTAATCCTCGACTGTCGGGATTGGAATCCGTGGGCGCCACTGGGAAGCGCCGGGAAGCCATTCAGAAGAACCGGATCGTTCGGCAGGAGTTCGCTGCTTTCTCCAAGCCGACTGAATGGCGCTTTGTTGAACTTGTGTGTTTCATCCGGGTTTCGCGTAGCCGACATAGAGGATTGCACATTTGGCGCGTTTTCACCAAGCGTTGGCGCGAAAACCTGACGGAAAATCGCGACAAAATCTAGGTTGCCGGAAGTTTGCAGCTACCTAAAAGGGGTACTTCGTAAGTTTTGGAACGTATTTTTGGCATTGTAGAACTGTCTCACTGTAGCGCTTCTTTGAGGCACAGTGACCATCTAAACTGGACACGACCACCTCGTTATGTAATTGAAGGAAGATCCGTCATGTGCTGGTGTGTCAGAGCAGTTGTTGCGTGTCGCCAGTGCCACACCTCTCATACTAAGTTTTCCAGCGATGAAACTGAACACCCACTTGCTGTGAGTCCCGCCGTGGAGCGCCGGAAAGTGAAATATACGGGGCTTTGAATTTGATCTGGTAACCCTGGTCGCCGATTCTGGCGACAGATTTTCACGTCACACATCCTGGTCTCGGCGGAGAACCTCCCGAATTCTACTAACTAGCTGCTCCAGCCCTGGAAGGGCTGCGCACGGTATATCCGGACCACGACCGTGTCGTCCCACCAGCCATCACCGATGCCGGCTCCGTTGCTTCTGCCCTACAGTACCCTACAATTCCCTGCAATACCCTACAATAACCGACAGTACCGTACAGTACGCTACATCAGGGGCAGTTCCAGCAGGGCTTCGTTTGGTTGGTCCAGAGCGAGTTGACTTCTGTCGAAGCTGATGACCTCCAGAGCTGTGGGAAAAGTTGCTGAAACCACTGGGCACGTTTTTTTCTTCAAACGACGTGTTCCGACCGCTCGTCAACGAGTGTGGTCCCGATAGAGGACGGTCTGGGTCGTTTTTTATCTCGCAAAAATACATTTAAGACAATCGCAGATGTCTGAAGGCGTTTTTCAAATCATGATCCATTGTTTTGACTCCACTAGTGTGACCAGGTATGTTTGTGCGTTATGTGTGTAGTGTGCTGTAGTTTGTTCATTGCATTAATACCGCTAATTGTTTTTTTTTTATTTTTCCTTTGTTCTTATACGAACAACATTGGCATCATTGTCATCGGTGTTATATTAATAACTGTTTGTTGTGAATTGCTATCGGTGCATATAATCCGCTCTGACGCCACTGTCCTTCCGTTTCAGGTGAGTGCCGTTGTTCGAGTGCCCGAGTGGCCGAGTGCCGCCGGCGCGACCCCGGGAGGGTGACCGGAAGGTAACGGGCCCTCGGCGCGGCGGCGGTGCCAACAGCTGACGGCGCGGCGGCGGCCCCCGGTTGGCTGGCGCCGAGCCAGCCGGCCCGGCGGCGGCGGCGCGAATTCCGGGCTGCCCGGCCCGCCGGCCAGAGGCGGGGGCTTGCTCGAGCTGCAGCTGCGTCGGGAACAGAAACGGGCCAGTCCGACGGCGCGGAGACAGGCAGGGTTGCGGTTTACGGGCAGGGGAGCAGGTTCTCGGATTGTGCAGGGTTGCAAAAAAGCGTCGTGTTGGAGTCGATAAATCGTCGTAATGGGAGCGTTAACAGGTCCTTGATTAACAGTGTCATGTGGTCTCCACGTTACACAAGGCGTCTCTGGTCATCAGGGCGATATGATAAGTATTTGGTCCGCGTGCCTCCATTAATTTGTCGTCAACGCAGGCGGAGGAACCGTCCCACGCCCTCTGATCTCGCTGTGGCACTCGGCGATTATTTCGTCTCGTCGTGGACGGGAAAATGAGTTCGCCTCGTGGACGCGCTGATTCCCGCGGGAGCGCAGCGCCGCCGAGTCCTGCTCCAGCTGGATTAGACCGCCGGCCGGCGGCGCCCTGGGGGGTCTGGTGTTGGTGAATTAGACCGGCGGCGCAGTGGTGTTGCGGTCTGTCCGCTGCCGAGTTAGCTCGCCAGCCGAGGACGCGGCGACGCTGGGGTTCTTCAGGCAGTGCCGTTGACGTTGCAGTCGGAACGCTCGAGTGTTTATTTAGCGAGATAATCAGCTCGCTGTGCGGCACGGTTGACGGGATAATCAGGGTTGTGGAGGCTAGAAGCATGAGTCCGCGTAAACGTCTGTTTGGTTAGGATGTGCCCTTTCAGCGCGAATGGATTGCTGCAGTCGCACCGACGACATTGAACCTGCGTTGATAACCGTGTACGCTCAACAAGGCGGGGCACCGACAAAGCGTTGTCACAGGCCGTACCCCTGTCCTGTACCCGCCTTACCCCGTGTCCCGTACCCGCCGTATCCCGTGCCCTGTACCCGCCGTACCCCTTTTCCTGTAACCGCCGTACCCCGTGCCCTGCGTCCGCCGTACCCCGCGTCCTCTACCCGCCGTACCCCTTTTCCTGTATCCGCCGCACCCCGTGTCCGGTATCCGCCGTATTCCGTGTCCTGTACCCGCCTTACTCTGTGTCCTGTACCCGCCGGCCGGCCGCCCCTGCCTGTGCACACGCCGGCCGTTGCACGGCTGTGTACGGCTGTGGGCGGCCTTGGCGCGCCGCTCCGTGCACTCTCCCGTGCGCTCTCCTGTGCCCGGGTGATTGAGCTGTCCGCGGCGGACAATGGCCGATGAGAGACGAGCCTTTCTGCGGCCGCCGGGCCGGGAGTTTGTTTTGCTTCTCCGGCGGGGCGCGTCAGGCTCTTGCAATGGAGCGCGGAGCCCGGTTTGCAGCGAGATCAACGCGATTAGCCGTCGTGTGAAAAGCGTACGTTTTCAAACGCTAAATCATCGTTGTGTGTGGCGTTGCACCACCGGCACTCGCGTCACGTTGCCTTCAGCCGCGTTACTTTACCCGCAGTCACGTCACGTTACCGGCAGAAGTGAAAGGCATTTCCTTGAAAGAGCCTATGGTCGGACGTGTTTGGTTCAAGCATAGCAAGGAAAGCTGGCAGAATCCGTGACTGGTTGCATAACAGCGTGGTGTATGATGTCTGTTGTAGATACACAGAACCCGTTCCGAATCGGTTCTTAATAATATTTGGTTACTCGTCTGTGTGCTTGCACTGACGCATTGAAAGCGAAGTTGATATCTGGTATTGTGTTCAGTTGAACGTTTGTGGTAATATGCACAGTGATGAGAGGTCTTTCCCTTGCTCCCGGAGCCCCAGGGCGTCCTGAGTAGAACAGTTCTCACCGTACTTTTGGTACGGTGAGAACCCCCCATCTGCAACCAGCTGCCGCAGTGTGCACTGAAATAGGCTGGCACCGTCATATTTGGCGGCTAATTCCTGGCTCACGTGCCGGCTTTGAACGGGTCCGCCGTCTTCAAGGCTGTCCAACTCCGGGTCCGATCGTTCCGCCCAAAAACGGCGCCGGCGGCCCGGCGTTTGCAGCGTGCGTCGTCGTTGGTGCACGGGCCCCGTCTCGAGGCAGGCTTGACAACGTGTCGCCGATGGCGCTGCTGAACTGGTCAGCTGATGAGCGCAGCAGAATTCGCCGAACATCGCATTGGCGCATGCCGTTACGGTGACAGCATGTATCCAGAGCATACAGTCTGCTGCAGATACTGCCGAGCCGGTCAGAGTGCACGTGGTCCGTGCATGCTGGCGTGGACATGGCGCGTCCGGCGCTGGACTGTGTGCACCACGCTGAAGGGCGGGGTTCGAATCCAGCCGGTGGCGCCGGTTTTCACCCTCGCCGTACCAATCCATGCGGCAGGCGGCGTCCCGCTGGGGCTCATGACTGAGGCCCTGACCTTCGTAGCTCTGTTGGGACACGACGCTGCCGAGCCGACCCACCGGCTCGCCCAGGTCAGCGAAGGGGTTGGTACAAGACGGGGATACCCTGCGTTCCATCGGGATCCAGCGGATGCGCAGTGCGTGCTGGAGAACCCTCAGCGAGCGGTCAGTGGGCGTGGCCGGCCGGCGGCGCTCGGCGTGCTCCGAGTGCTCCGAGCACGGCCGGAGCGCAACAGAGCACGGGTCTGTCGCGGTCGGGAGCCGGGTGATGTCGGTTCGAAATGGTGGCCGGCGCCAGGACGGAGGGACCGTCCGTCCCTCCGTCCGGCCGGCCACTGGGCTTCAGCCGACATCGGCACGCGTCGGCACGTGACGGCGCCAAACGCAGCCTGGATTGGGCGGTGTGGTGGGCTGGGGTGGTGGTGGGGAAGAGGCGGGAGAGGGAACCGTCAGAATTTGGACGCGAAGCCAGTGACACCAGCGGCTATGGTTTGTTTACGGAATTGAAACACTGGGAAGTGATGATAATGACGATATAACGACGCACGCTGTGTGATAGGCGGGATTTGTTCGGCGACCTTCAGTCACGCCCCCCGGCGTCTCTCGTGTGTTCGACGTCGAAGTTGCTTCGCGAGAGTCCGCCCGCGATGTAGTGAGAGTCGTGTCTCCGCCGACTGACACCTGTTGTCACCGGACACATACCAGCCGGACACTCAGTCTTCTGCCCTCACTGACGCCTGGTGTCGCTGAACAAATGCCGCCCGGGCTGTCGTCCTCCTGCCCTGACTGGCGCGCGCTGACACGGACCCTAACTGGGCCGCCATTGTCCGATCTCCGCCGCGGAAGTTGGCGGCCGAGCCCCGTCGCCGGCCGTGCCCTCTGCACTCGGCCGCCGCCGCCGGCGCCCCCGGAAGGGAGGCGGATCTCGGACCCAGCGCCCACCGGCGGAATGCAGGGCCGGCCAGGTGGAAGTGTATGGGAGATGAAGGTCTCACGAATCATGGCGTTAGCAACAGCGGTGCTGCACGGAATTTGGCCAGTGCCGGCGACGCTTCCTGAAGCTCTCAGCGAGTGGAATGTGGCGGCATTCGTGACAGCATCGACAGCAGCGAGACAATAGCGACAGACAGCATGGTAACAGCGAGGCTGCCGATGCGGCATCTTGTGTTCTGCGGCGCTGTACAGCCGTCCCGTTGTCGTTAGGGACCGTGCATTGAATTACCGCATACCAATGGCGGCGTCACAAAGTCAGGACAGCAGGGGCCAACAGCACTTTCGAGGTCTTCCCATCCGTCGCCACGGGGATTATGCTGAGCATTTCCCGGGCTACGATGAGCAGTTACCCCCGCTGCCCCCTGCCCCTCTCCCGTGGCGCCGCCACTGCCTCAAGCTCCTGCAAGACGTGGCAGCCGAGCTGGAGTGACGCCGTCACGCCAGGCTGGCGTATGAAGCGATCGACTGCGAGCCCGGCACCCTTCAGGCCGGGCCGTTAAATATAGCGCCGTTGTACGGCTGTTGTACTCGGGCGTGGCCGGCCCGGAGCCTGACGACGGACGCCGGTCAAAGCGCACGTGCCGGCTGATTGATGAATCACGCCAGAAAGGTCGAGCCGCCAGAGCTGGCAGCCGCTTGGCGTGGCGGTGTGGGAGCCGGCAGCGACTGGATATGGCAGTGTGAGAGACTTTGAGAGCATCAGGAGCATGGCAGCGACTGTGATAGCCTGGCGGCGGCTCGACAGGACGGTGTGAGAGCCTGGCGGCGGCTCGACAGGACGGTGTGAGAGCCTGGCGGCGGCTTGACAGGACGGTGTGAGAGCCTGGCGGCGACTCGACAGGACGGTGTGAGAGCCTGGCAGCGGCTCGACAGGACGGTGTGAGAGCCTGGCGGCGGCTCGACAGGACGGTGTGAGAGCCTGGCAGCGGCTCGACAGGACGGTGTGAGAGCCTGGCAGCGGCTCGACAGGACGGTGTGAGAGCCTGGCAGCGACTCGACAGGGCGGTGTGGGAGCCTGGCAGCGACTGGATATGGCAGTGTGAGAGACTTTGAGAGCATCAGGAGCATGGCAGCGACTGTGATAGCCTGGCGGCGGCTCGACAGGACGGTGTGAGAGCCTGGCGGCGGCTCGACAGGACGGTGTGAGAGCCTGCCGGCGGCTTGACAGGACGGTGTGAGAGCCTGGCGGCGGCTCGGCAGGACGGTGTGAGAGCCTGGCAGCGGCTCGACAGGACGGTGTGAGAGCCTGGCGGCGGCTCGACAGGACGGTGTGAGAGCCTGGCAGCGGCTCGACAGGACGGTGTGAGAGCCTGGCAGCGGCTCGACAGGACGGTGTGAGAGCCTGGCAGCGGCTCGACAGGACGGTGTGAGAGCCTGGCAGGGACTCGACAGGACGGTGTGGGAGCCCGGCAGCTACTCGACAGGACGGTTGAGAGCCTGGCAGCGACTCGACAGGACGGTGTGAGAGCCTGGCGGCGGCTCGACAGGACGGTGTGAGAGCCTTTCAGCGGCTCGACAGGACGGTGTGAGAGCCTGGCAGGGACTCGACAGGGGAGTGTGAGAATCTGGGAGCAGTTAGCGAGCAGAGGTTCTCAACAACGACAGATGAAACGTTGCACTCGCATGGGGCAAAGCAGTGCGGATGTCAGTATGCTCGATGCCGTCATCGTGGGACGAGTGTTCCGGAATATGCGCTTATCATGTTTTGATGTGTACCGCGGCGTCACTGTGAAGGAGGGAATTTGGAAGATGGCTTGATTTCAGTCATTGTCTGCTTAAAACTGTAAATTATCGCGACGTTAATCATAACCCAGCCCGGGAACAGGTTGGCTGTCAGCCACTCGACCGGTCGCAGCGGCTCCAAATCGCCATGTGGCCTTCTCCCTGCTGAGGCGGACGCAGTCGGCGCCCTTGTCTCGCTCCGACCCGACACGTTGACCGGAGAACGCGTCCTGCGCCGACCTCATTCTCCCGTGTCCTCGTCAGCTCAGTGGATAGAGACTTCCTCTTAATCGCGAGGTTGCGGGTTCGAATCTCGACGCCGCCAGCTGTCGACCGGTGACACGTGTGGTGTGGATTGAACACCGGACGCCTGAGCCCGAATGGCGGTGCGCCCTACCGGAACCATCCAGCCAACCAGCCAACCAAACAACCAACCAACCAACCAACCAACCAACCAACCGACCGACCGACCGACCGACCGACCGACCGACCGACCAACCAACCAACCAACCAACCAACCAACCAACCAACCAACCGGCCAACCAGCCACCCAGATCAGTTTCTCTTGCACGGGCTGCTGCGGCGCCGGTGGTGGCCGCTGTGGCGCCGTTACCACCCTAACAGCCGGGCTGCCCCCTGTCTCTGTCTCCATGTGTCGGACGTAATGTCGGAGCGGGGTAGGCGCGTCACGTTCCGTCGGCCCGCCGTAATCGCCCGTTGCCAGGCGGTCCGCCTCGGGCCGCGGTGCTCACTATTCAGTGGCCCGGCTCCGTGCACAGTGCAAGGTGCACAGATCACCGCGCGTGGTGAGGGTTGGACGACGCCGACTCTCGGGTCGATCATAGCATGAGGTTGAGTACGTTTGCCAGATCGCTGTTACGGAGTCGTTGCTTGATATTGTGGATGGAATTCTTCGATGGCGCCCCGGTGATACTCCACAAAGGCCTACTGGCTTAGATTGGTCGTTGCGTGCATGGCGTGTGCTCGTAGTCCGTAGTTCGTTTAGGCTTTTCCGTTTGTATATGAGACGTGATTGCCGAAAGTGGCGGCGACGATATCATCATGCATAATCAAAGCGCGTTGTGAAAGCAGCCTCACGCTGGCAACGAAAGCAATATTGGCTATTTCGCCATTATCCCATGCCGGTGGGCGGCGATTTTGATTGCATTGACGACGACATTAATGTGGCTAGGCCAGGAGGGATGTCGACCAGATTGGATCTCGCCGCGTTAGGGGGTGGCTCGATATTGATTATCCCCCCTGACCACCCGAGCAGGGGCAGGGATAGTTTATACGGTGGTAAAGGGGGGAGGGCTGATCGCCACAGGGCAGTGGTAAGGCGATCGCTTTTTGTCACGGTGATCTTGGCATCTGGTTGTCTTACCAGGCGTCTGCGCCGGGCTGGAACCTGGCACTGGATAGCTGCGCGGGGCCAAATGGACCTTTCTGCCGCAATCTCGTGTGCATGACTTCATTCAGCATGCGAGTAGTTCCTGTTTGCTTTGGCCGTAATGTTTGTCTTGTTGAGGCTGGTGAGCTGGGTCTGGCATTTTTTATTCTGATTTTTATTTTTGCATTGTTTATCCCGAACGGTTGGGGGTGGGTGGCTTTGGGATCGTCGTCGATGTTAACGTCCACGCTATCGGCGTCCAGCGTGGCGACGCTTTCAGACATTGCTCCGTTGTCACATCATTTTAACGTCCAGGAACCAAATCGTCCGAACGGCAGCGTATCGATCGTAGGGTTTTTGACGTCCTCCTTTTCAGCTCGACAAGCCGTGTTTTCGTTTCTTGGCTGTTCCAAGAGGGAGGCGGTTTCCATTTAGCGGCGCAGTCAGGCCTCGGGTCTCCGGAAACGCTACCGCCGGATTTCACGTTGTGAGTCATGTCCCGCGTGCCTGACGAGTGCCGGTTTCGGCGCCATAGATCTCGAGACAAATCTCCTGCAAACTGCGCAAAACCAGCCTGCTCGTTTTGCGCCCAACGTTTCCTGGTATCCGTGCTTTGGCAGCGTATCCGTGTAAGCCGGACATGGTCCGTGGGCTGGCGGCTCTGTCGTGAGTCAGTGGGTTTTGTTTTCAGCCGGTAGCCTGTTTTCGCATCGTTCGGCGGGTTGAACTCTAAAGTAGATCGTCTTCTTGTCAGCTGGCAGGCTGGTCTGTCGTCATTCGACAGACTGTCCTCTCAGAAGTCTTTTCGTCAGTCGGCAGGCGGTCCTCTCCCTGCCCGACAGACTGCCCCCTCCGCAGACGAAAGGCTGTTGCAAAGCCTGCACCGCCTGCACCCGGCTTCCGTTCGGCCGCGGAACCAGAGCTGCCCCAGCCCGCCGCCCACTTCGTCCTGGCTTATCGGCTCAGCTGCGGTCGGCGAGCCGGCGGCGGCGCTGCCGCCACGGTCGAGCCCGCATTGCTTGCGACTGCTGGTCCTTGCAGGCCCGTACGTGGGCCGAGGGTTCCGGCGCGTGAATGTGGCATCAGCCTCGCGTTTTTCCATCAGGACAGCGAATGAATTGGCCGCCTTCCGTGAGGCAGTCGTTCGGTTTGCCGGGTGCGCCGCTTTCCGGCTCCCCGATAGGTATTTTTAGTCGCGGGGCTGGCGTTTTCCGCCAGGCTGGTCTTGTTTACGGCTGTCCACGCTCGCGTCGCCGGAGCTATCGTGCGCAGTACGTCATTGTGTGGGGGCAATCTTCTCCGCAATCAGAAGCGAGAGCTCTGGGAATAACCCGAGGCTGGTACAGGGCATGCCAGTGCTCGCTATTTCGGTCGCGCGTTCTGCTTCCGCCGCCACACGCGGGCCGAAAGCGCCCCAGTGACGTCACGTCGTCGCTCGTGATTGGCCGGCCGTGGCTGCGGCGAGCGCTGCCGGCTGCGGTCGAAGAGACTGGCCGACAGTTCTGTTGATCCAGCGATCTGAAAACATGCACAAAAACATAGGTAAAACCAAACGAAGTCATTGGCGTAAGATGACGTTGGAAATGTTCATTGACCTTTTTATGACAGCGCACGCAACGTGCAAGACGGTTTGGTTCACCAGATCCTCAGGCGAATGGAATTCGTCATTGGCGAGCGTAACTGACTGTATCAATTTAATTAATACCTAAAATTCTACTCGTCCAGTGCGGAGTGAGAAAATGACACGTCTGGTGTTCGTCTCATGTTTCTGGCTTTTTTTTTATTCATGAGGTGCTGAATTTTGCCCTTTTTTGAGGCGGACTTGGAACACAGTGCGGCCGCGCCGCCTCCGCCAGCCGCGGGTTGTCGACGCCACGCGACCGTCACCCGTCTCGCGAGCAGAGAAAACGGCGAGCGCCGCCGCCGCCGGCAGGTGCTTTTAATTGCGTCATTCATCTTGGACCGAGTGCCGTGACCCGCGGCCATCGATCGGTGGTGGCGGGATTTTTGCCGCTCCTTGGAACCGTGTCGCGGCGGCGGCCGTCGCCGCCCGGACCGGGGAGTGCATGAGGTCACTCCCGTTTGCCTGGGACGCGGATTACGCGGGTGGGGTGCGTGAGGACGTGGTGCGGCCTGGCGACATGGGCGGTCACGGAACGGACCGCCCATGTCACGAACGGTCACGAACGTTCTCAGGTCCAACGCTTGGGTCTCGTTCGCATTTAACACAGCTAAGAATATTCAGATGCAGGTTTTCCATTGTCTTCGGACGCACATTTTTCCAGGGGACGGAATGCGATGTTCTTGTGAGCCTTGCTTAATTTGCTCACTTACTGGACTCTTCGCAAGAAGAACTGCTCGGCGTTGGACGAAAAAGCGTTTTCAGGAACGTTTTATCGGTGATATATGGCAGCGCTTGGCTTACCTGTTTTTTTTTCACCCATTATCGTGCTGATTGGTTTTCCCATCGTCGCTGTCTTTTTCGAATGATTGTTGTATTCAAGTTATGACGTCATCAGCCCTCAGACTCGGTAGACACTGCTCAGTCGACACTGGGCGTTTGGATAATCGATCAAGACCGGTACGCCTCTGTCGTAATTCCTGCCCGGTCAAGACCCGGACGTCTCCTTTAACGTTTCTGTTCTGGGTAGTTACGTTCGCGTAATGCCTGCTCACCGTAGGCCAGTCAGGCCGTGATAAGACGCGCAAAAACAGCCAGTCGATGGTGCTGCGATGCGGACATCTTGACTGATGGTGACAGATAGATGACGTCGTGTGACGTGTCGAGTTCCATCCGTGTAGCCGGCGGCTTGCAGGGTTGCAGTGCAACGTGATAAGGCTCGCGGTGTTTTCAGGGATTTAACCGGTTGCAGTATGACTTCATAGTCTCTGGGAATTTCTCATTTGCGTCATCCCGCAGACATTGATGACCTTTGCCGCACTGCCGAGGCTTGCCGTCAGATTATTTACATGAATGTATCCGGACGGTGTTGCAAAGGGCAGGTGGTGATCGGAGACCGTTCTGAGGCGTGCTTGTTGCGCGAACTCTGATCTTGTAAACCAGGTGTGGTGTTTCCACGTATGGATTCATTTTGCCCCAGGCAGTGGACCAAGCTGCGCTGGAGGATCGTATCGTGTCGTGCAGCTCCACACGACGGCCGCCGATGCCCGACCGATCCATTCGGTCTGGGGCCAAGTACGGGCTACCGGGCCACAAGTCCAGTGCCTGCCACACACCGGACTCTGCTGTTGGGTCGTTATCCGCGGGGCCGTGGCTACGGAGGTGGTGCGCTAGTAGATGAAGAGATGTCGGTCGTGATCGGAATTTTTTGGGCCCGTCTATCTTGAACTTCTCATGTGGATTGCGTGCGTACCTTTTGTGAGAGGCGTTTGAGGGGAAAGCCCGAGAGGAATTGACGTATGTTAGGATGGCGTGTGTAATATCCCATGGTGATAAACGGACTTTCACGGCTGCGTAATTACATGTGTTTTGCGCCGTTCTGCAAATCAAGAGCATCAGCGCGGTGGTTTAGTCTCCCATGTTACTAGCCTGGCTTGCGCGGTTACTTGATTACTGTTTCGTAGAAGTTTGTATGCAGAGGATGCGCCAGTGTAGTTGATACCAGTGATTGGACTGGTGTCGTCCGTTGTCTCTTTGCACTGTCGTGACAGGTGGAGGTGCGCCAGACCAACTGGACTTTTTGTCGTATGCGTCGCAACAGTAACGGCCTGGAACATGGCCGTACACTTGTGAACATTGTCTGTCGGTCTGGTAATTTTAGACCATTTGTTCCAGTCACTGTCCTAGGCCTAGTGCTAAGATCTGCTAAAGGTAGGATAGGAGGGGGAGGTAGGACTCTCCACTCTACGTACTCCTCCTCCTTCACGGGATCTCAAGCCGCACTGCGTAAGACGCGAGAAGTGGGCGTGGCCTCCGCAATCAGCTGACACCCTTAATCGCTGAACAGGACGAACCAGCGTCACCTTCGGCAACTCTGACGCACGCCTGTCTGGGAATGCAGTACGGGGGATTATCGGCCTCCGAAATGATTGATCAGCGACTTTGTGGCGCCGTTTTACGCAGCGTGCACCGGCCGCCTCAGTCGCCCAGGCTGCGTTTCTCCGCGCCGTTTGCTGCTCTGCCGGCCGCCTGTTGTCGCCGTTGCCATGGTTACCGCGCGGCGGGCCAGTTGACGAATCGCGGCGGTCGCGGCGCGCGCTGCGCCTGGCGCGGCCGCGCGGACTCGCAGACTGACGGCCGTTTTTCAGCGCAGCCGGCGGCTGTTATTACGACAGTGTTTTCCCGGCGGAGCTGGGCTTGTCACGCTCAAAGAGCATCAGCCGCATGAGATCGGTCACGAGACTAACACCACGGAAGCGACTGCGGTTAATCAGGATGTTCGTGACCGACTGGGGCGGGAGTAAATACGTCGAGGGGCTTTGTTGGCCGACTAGCGTGCGCGCTAAGTTCGTCTTTGGTGCGGGGTCATTCGGTCTCAGTCCGGTTTCTTTAATGGTAATGATGTGTCGTTTTGACAAAAAACGTGGTGGCCGCGCCAAACCTATTCAGTTGCCCAAGCAAAATCGGTGATGACAAAAAATCGAAAATCGAGTTAGAGCAGTGGGTAAGTTTGCAAAGTACAGTAGGAAGATCGACCGGCGTGGCATTCGGGGAAAAAACCATCACGTCCAGACCCTTAAACGCCATCGTATGTCCACAACGCTTCCAGAGCGTGTGGTATCCAAGTAGACCAGCAAACTGGCCATTCTGTCTCACTTGGTACGCCGTGTAAGGGCGGGTCGCGTTTCCTCATTGCGGTTGAACGCGCCGTCCGTGCCCCGTTTCTCCGCAGTACCTCGACCCGCAGGTCGCGACCTTGCCTCCCGCGTTCAGGCGGCGACCACGCTTACGTGACTGCCAGCAATCGCCGACGATGCAAGTGGCGTCATTTGAATACTTTGGGGCGGCGACGGGACGTCTCGCAGGGTCAGTCTGGGGACGTGGAGGTCGGGCGGCGGGATTGGGTTAACGGTAGCGCCTGTGACGGCAGAGGTGGGGGTTTGGTCGCAGAGGGAGGCGCGAGGCGACGTGTGCCGCTTCTCGCTCGGGTTTCTTTCCTCGCGCTGCGGCTTTTCGCGTCGCTGCTTGGTGTTTATCGCGAGGTTAATGGCGGCTGTTTAAATTCGGTGAAAGTAGGCTCGCGTCGAGATACGAATGGAGGAAATATTGCACAATTCGTGAGCCTGGAATGGCCCGGTTGCCAGCAGGTCGTCCAATGGACGTCAAGCGCCGCTGGAGAGCGCCGCTGATCCCCGTCATTGGGCCACACACTGATACGTCATTGGTGCGACACAGGCGGTTTCAACATGATGTGGGCATCTGACACGTGTAGACGTGCTGTGCGGCTTCGTAAAGCGCGGAACGGCCTGGCTGGGTTTTTGCGCCACGGCGGAGTGAGACGTTCCAATGGCGCCCATCCCCGCAGCACCGGCATAGGTCACCGCGAACCCGTCGTACAGCCCAGAAGTCAGTCGCGCGCTAATTCACCGGCAAACTTCGCGGCGGGCGCAGCTGCCGACGGGACACCCCTCTGCCGCGGACTTGGACTCGCCCCGCCGCCGTGGGGACCGCAGTCAATCAGCGTTGGCGTCGCCCGGCGGCGGGGGAGGTGTGGCGCAGGTGGGGCGAGCCCACCTGGGACCGGGGGAGGAAAGATTGGCCGCCGGTCAATGCCTGGGGCTCCGGCGCGTTCGCACCGGGAAGCCTGGGAGAGCCGCTGGCATTGATGGCCTGGGCAGCGATGGCCAACTCAGCGATCAGCAGCAGGAAATCAAAGGCCATATTGAGATCCGTTATATCATTGGAACTGTGAAAGAAGAAAAGTCTGTGAAAGAAGACAAGTGGGAGCTTGACGTGAGGATGCGCCACTAAGCCTTTGATCGTCATGTTTGTGAATAGGCAGGGCTGTGGCTGAAGCTGCGTATGTAAATCATCGTAGGTATTATTACACCTGAGTCGCATAAGAGAAAATCGATAATGCACGTAAACATTGGGCGTCACTGATTCTGGAGAAATGATTGCATTCTTTATTTCACGTCTGTTTTTCATTAGAAAGCAAACTGCACGCAGTGTTGCCTTACAGCTCTGCAGGATGCGTTTAAGCCACAAATGTCTCGTCTCCAGTCACACATTCACCGTTCGTGAAGGCGCACACCACATGGGTCGGAAATCCACAAGTTTAGCATGTCTGCCGCCGGCAGTAGGCTCTGCGCGGCCCCGGCCGTCTGAGTAAGGGCGGGTCCCGTGCCCGGTCACCCGCGCCGCCGGCGCCGCGTGGCGCGCGTCTGGCCGACCCAGCCTCGGCGCTCCGCGGAGCGAATTTTACGGCCCCGAGCCTGATTTAGACGCGATATTAAAGCGAAACGGGGTATTGTTGGCCGCGCTGCCAAGCCGCAACAAGCCTCGGCCGCGGCGGGCGACTTTGGGGGACGCGGTGCCGCGCGGCGGCACCCGAGAAATCGGGAACGAGTGCAAACCATAGCGGGCGGCCAGAGCTGGTGACGGCCCAAGGCCTTCCGAACCACACAGGACCCGAGCTCCCCGCCCGGGGCGGCCGCCGTATTTCGCCGTAGTCCCATGGCAGTAACTCGGCACCAGCCTAAGAGCCGCGCCCGGCGGGCGGTTACCGGAGCCTGCCCGGCGGCGGCCGGGCGACCGACCGTCCGGCGGCTCCCACAGCCCGAGGGGCGGCGCCGTCCGGTCGAGACCCCGCCCCGCCGGAGGTCGGACGCCGCGGCGGATTCGCAGGCGGGAAGAGCGGTGCGTCTGCGGCCCAAGAACCACACGTTTCCCCGCTGTAGCAGGCGGCGGCGGCCGTAGAATGGGGGTCTCGCCGTTACAGTCGGCGCCTTGCGGTTTGGCACGCGGTCGTCTCCCCACCGTAGCGGCCGCGTGCAGTGTGGAGGCCACTGGCTGGTCTCCTCAGTGTACGGCTTCCATGCACCGTCCCCCATGGAACCATGTCGGATGACTTATCCCAAGGCCTGAAGATGCACGGCGGTGCGGCTGCTGCCGTGTCAAACGACGTGCCTTCTGACCACAGACTGGACTGTTCCTGACGCTGTGTCGGGCTGCTGTGGACCGGCGCCGGCGCTGTCTGACCACTTTGCACCGGTCCCGGTGCTGTGTCTGACCGCTGTGGACCGGTCCCGGTGTTGTGTCTGACCGCTATGGACCGGTCCCGATGCTGTGTCTGACCGCTATGGACCGGTCCCGGTGCTGTGTCTGACCGCTATGGACCGGTCCCGGTGCTGTGTCTGACCGCTATGGACCGGTCCCGGTGCTGTGTCTGACCGCTGTGGACCGGTCTCGGTGCTGTGTCTGGCCGCTGCGGACCGGTCCCGGTGCTGTCTGGCTGCCGTGGACCGGTCCCTCGCGCCGGCCGGGTCGACCGATCTATCGATTCAGACCCCGCCCCCCGCCCTGCGCTTCCCTCAGGTGCGATCGGCGGCGAGCCCGCAGGTCCGGCCAGCCGCGCCGCCGCTAGAGGTGCGCGCTGTTCCGGGTGGGTGCGAGATGCGCACGGCGTGGGCGAGGTATGCTGATGGAAAAGAGAGCATGTTGAGTTGTTAAGTTGTTTTGAAGACGCTACGTTTTCCGCGAAATTTGCTTGCAGGCGTTGAGGTGCGAAATGACACTGGGACAGCTGGCTGCGTGTTAACTGAAGGCTGCCAGAGGTCGACACTGTGCTAGAATATTCAAAGCCGGTCAGACTTGTCGGATGGAAGTCATGGTCTCTCTTGAAGGGTGGCTAAACGCACCAATGGGCCTGGTTGCTCACGGAAGAGTAAGCTGGCTGATAATTGCAATATCATCGTAGAAGTAAGAATAATAATTACGTTGTTGTTAAATGACAACATATTTGGGGTGCTCAGACAGCATTGGCAATACCAGAACACATCCGGAAGCAGAGAGCTCCACCTTTGTTCGCGGTCCGTCGACAGTTCTACCCCCCGCCGTCGTAACCGGCGAAGGGGCCGGCGGACTTTTAGTGCCCGCGCCGTTACGCGCCGGCAATAAAGATAATCCACCGATCAGATCCGCAGAACCTTAAGTGCCGGCCGCCACTCGGCTAAACCCTTCCGCCCCTCGTGTCGGGGGGGTGGAGGGGGGCGCTGCTGCGATCGACCAGCGTCGGCGCGTCGTTATTCGTCGTGATGGGCGAGTTTATTTCGCGGTGCACGTGGCCGTGACGCCGGCGTGACGTGGCACAGTAAATAGACGCAGTAAACAGCCGTGCCGTCGCCGTAAATAGATAGGGTTGCTTGTGAAGCTTTGCGGTGCTGTTCGCTGATTTTAGAACGTGGTTTAAGCGGTTGTGGTTGGTGTTAGGGGAGATCGTTGGCTGCCATTTTAAAGACTTGGCAGCTCTTTGCGTGCGGCCGGGTATTGCCAAACCCAACGCTGTCCTAACCTGGCCCGTCCTTTGACTTTGTCGCCATTGTGACCACCGCATTCTGCTCTGTTAAGCATTGCCCGCCCCTTAACACTGGGGCGCAATGCTGTGACAAGACGACAAACACCGACGAGCTGGTTGCGTTCTGGTTGCGGTATGTGCTGCTGTAAAGGGGTGCCCGGCTAGCTTCAGTACCAGCTCGATTGCCGTGTTGCATCCGAAAACGAGAGCTGATTCCCGCCTCTTCCCATGGCGCTCAGGCCTCCGTGATTTCGCCGCGGGCCACGCTTACGTGACGTCAGACGCCGGCGCTCGCCGTCGCAACGCGTTTATTTAGATTTCGAATGCCTCGTCCGTGGCTTTCGTGCCGTTCGCCGGGCCGCCGGGAGGCGCATTTCGATAATCCTCTTACGCGGTTGAGACGGGCGCGCCGTTTCCGTTCGCGAGCCCCAGACCGTGCCAGCTGCAGCACGGCACGCCCCCTGCCCCGTGGACCCCCACCCCACCCCTGGCGCTCCCCGTGAATCCTCCCGGGGGCGGAGGGAGTGTAATCGGGGCGGAGGCGGACATTGCCCCGGGGCGTGTCTGGTCGGGTGTGGGCGCTGACCTTTGACCGCTGGAGCCGCGGCCTCACGGGGACCGCGGGTCCCCTGTCGTCGGGTCTGTGATCGTGCGTTAGCGGCTTACACAGCCGCGAGCTCAGACTGCCGCCGGCCCGCCTTCCCGCCTTCCCGCCGCTGTTGCGTACAATATAAATATTTATCAGCATGCACGGGCGCGGGAGCACCAGAAAAGTGGTGTGATGCTCCTGCTCGTCTTCCTGACCGGGTTTGAGGAAATTTTCCGAGCTTGTCTTTGAGAGGGTGTGTCCGTCCAGAGTCGTAATACGTTGTCAAATAATGACATTAATGATAACAAAACCAAATAAAATCAAATAAAAAGGTGATGAAAACTGATGGTTCGTGCTCTCTGCTCCATCCCTCTGCTCCCACGGCCATTTTCGCGTTCATTGTCCTTGGATTTAACGGCAAAGGACCCGCACGACTTTGTTTTACCTTTTCGTCGTTCTGGTAACGTTGTTACTTTTTTTAGCTCAAATCTGATTGGTTTCGAAAGTTAGCGGTGTCCGTGCACGCCGGAGAAATCGCTTTAAAGGCCAAGTAAATTGTCAAGACGAAAGTCGAATGTTTATCTCAGTTTCATCCGCGAATAAAGCAGACATAATCTGTGTCTCAGTTGATGGTCTGTGTCTGCGGTCAGTTGGCGCATAGGCAACTTTTGACTGCGTTGAGGTTTGTTGAATGATATTCGACGAAACGAGGAGAGGGACTTCTGCGTTGCCTTTTGTTCTGTGCTTGAGCACTCCCGGCCTGCATGGAAGGAATTATTCTTGTTACTAGGTAGGTGCACAAAGGAGATGCCTTGCTAGTAACAGAAACTCATTTCCAGGTACCAGTGAGGTTGGGCTCGTGCTCTTCCGAGACTAGGTCTTTCAGTTGGCCGGTTTTCTCGGTGCGTTTCCATCGTTTCCTACAAGATATCTTGCCGCTTTGGTGGTGTGCTGAAATTATTGCATTGACGGGATGTTGCAAGTTTGCGAGCAGAAGACATCCTTGTGTGAAATATTGCATTGTTTGGATAGGCGGTAGTATCTGCGGCCTATGGTAGCGAGTCCTCATTTTGCATGCATGCAACGGATAAGGATGAAATAACATGCCGTAATACGTCTCGTTGCTCGAAGCGATGGCCAGGAAGCGCTTGTCAGACGTCAACCCCAGGGCCTCAGGAATCCGCACCCGGGGGAGGACCTCCGTGCTATACACGGCTTTCGCGCCCGCCAACCCCCGGTCTGAGGGTATGACATGTTCCAGATAGATGAGACACTCCGGCGCTGGTGCGGCCAGACCGCGCCCGTGGGACAGGCCCGCCTTCCATGTACCCCACGCTGCATCGCGCGATACGGTCTCTGGCAGCGGGTCCGGCTGGACTCGGCACGCCGACCAGCATTGCGAACTGCCGAACCGCAGGGTCTCGTCTGTGGTCTTCGGACCCCCCCCCCCCCCGCTCGTTGGTCGCCGGTGGCGGAGATTGTCGCGATCGTTGCATCGGCTGCCGGCCGCCCGAGCTGCCCTGTTCGCGGCCGGCGGCGACCGTCAGCGCTGGCAGACTTTGGCGAATGAGGCGCTGGCTGCCGATTGGTGACCTGTTGCCGCTGCTGCGGTGGGTTTGTGCATGATTCAGTGGAAGCGAATCGATTCGCCGCCTGGCCCTCGGATTCGGGAAACGATTTTGACCCAGATTTGCGGCGTGTTTTTAAGTGAGTCGATTCAGTCATGATTCACATTCATGCTGAATATGCGCATTGGTTTAAATGTGCAGTTTGGTTGTCAGATGAGTAGTGAAATGTGAACTATGGAAAAGTCTTTTCATGAGTTTTTGAGTGATATGGGTACTGCCATTGTGTTTTGAAACATTTTTCTAGTGCATCGTTTCACGAATTCTGTGCACCATGAGGCGATTCATGACTGCAGTTTTGAGCGGAATCAGTTTTAATCCTGATTCACAACAGTGCTAAATTACTGAATGGATTCTGAACCGCTTCGAATCGATTCGAATCCATTCAGAATCGAGCACAAGCCTCGCCTGCGGCGGTCGGCACCGGCGCGGCGGGCAGGGAGGGAGGGGCCGCCGTTGGAGGTCTGCCTGGGCCCGGATGGCTTTCCGGCCTTGTCATGCAGGGCTGATTCGCGGAGCTGCCCCTCCCCAATAGGGCGAGATCCGCTGGGTCCCCCCTCCCGGACGGCTGCGGGGAGAGGGACCCAGCCGCCGGGTCCCGTCGCGGGACGGGACCCGTCTGGCTGGTCGAACCGACTCCCCCCACGGACTGGTTCGGCAGGCCAGCGGGCGCGGGGGGGGGGGCGAGCAGATTGACGGCATGGAAATGTAACCAGTTTTCCCGGTGATCGCCGGCTGTGATAGCTGCGCTTATGTCATCCCCGTAACGAGCTGTCCGGGCGAGGGCTGCTGCAAAAGCTCGGCGCCTGGTGCCGGAACTGCACGGTTTGCAGTGGAGTGCACGCCCCTGTGTCAGGGGACGTGAATTCAGGTTTGTTGTGTAAAGTGGCGCGGCGTAGAGAGCAGCGGCCGTTGGCCCTGATTGCGTTGGAGTAGGTGGGAGGGTTTTTCTTGGGTCGGCGAACGGGACGCCGACGTAAGCCGCGTGGCAGTTGATACACCGCAGGCAAAAACATGAGTTATTCATGTAAGCTGCGGGACCGCTGTCCAACATTTCGCCCGGCCATGTTTGGGCCGAAACATCACGCCGTCGCGTAGTCAAGCCTGTTTTGGTCCGAGGTCGACCAAAAATGGTCGAGATCAAACCATAAGATGCATCATCGCGGCCAGATTGAGGGAGATCATCTTGTTTCGGTATTCGATATCACGCCGCGAGATGGGGCCGCATTCCATCTTCAGGGCAAAGGCGCTGAGCATATGTTTCGCTGGCGGCGAGTTGGCAGAGCCGGCCATCGCGGCCCCTTGTGGGTCGAATCCGCTGCGTCGTGCACGTTGCACGGTACACATGTTCGAACGGAAGTGACGCGAGTGTTGATCGGACCTGACCTCATGATTTACGGTCGGCTGGTCTGGCGCGGCCTTCTCGCGTTTGCTCGTCATCTTCTTCAGCTTCAGCTTCAGCCGGTGTGGAGGACCGCCAGACCTTCCACGGGCGGCGGGTGCACTCGAACATATGCACTCCAAAGGCGTGCATCTGTCCGTTGTCCTTTGTCAATTCGCATTGCACGTATCGAGCGTAGTTCGCGGTAGCAGATTGGGCAATAAGTTTGCTCTTTTTCAACCAGACGTCGGACACAAAAACGGGAACTAGTAGTGCATTGTATGTGGCCAACGCGTACATCCGAAATGGATACAGGATGTTAACACCACAATGTCAGCGCCGCTTTTTTTGTTTTTCTTTTGAAGGCCGTTGGTTACCCCGATGGTGGGTCGAACTCGGCTGATGTATGCTCTCTGCTCCATGCAGACCCGCCGGCAGAAGTCATAGTTCTGTCCCGGTCTGCCGCTGAGCAGACGACAGAATTTGCCTCTGCTTGGGAGTCTTGACGGTTCTGCCTGTCTGCCGCGCGGCAGGCGGCAGCCTCGGCCTCTGCCTGTGCGTCTGGACGATTCTGCCCGTCTGCCGCGTCTCAGATGGCAGAATCGGCCGCTGTTCGCGAGTCTCGACGGTTCTGCCCTCTTCCGCCCCGTCTCTGACGACAGAATGTGCCTTGGGCGGCAGAATCTGCTTCTATTTGCGAGTCTGGATCGTTCTGCCCCCGTCTGCCGGGTCTGGCGGCAGAATCTGCCACGTTCGGCAGCCCGGGCGGTTGGCGCCTCGCTCGTCAGTTCTGCTGTGCCCGAGCGGACAGACTCTGCCGGGATGGGCAGATTCTGCCGGCAGAGTCTGCCGTCTGTTTACGGCCGTTCTGCACGGATCATGTGGCCTGCGCCCCGGCCGTGTTGGGCGTGCTCGCGATGTCAGAGGCGGCGTCAGCGCGTGGAAAGCGGCCGACGAATCGTGCAGTGACGCGTTCAGATCCTGTCGAGGGATGAATTTGGATTATTTCGGAGTCTACGGACGGTTTAACACAACTTCCTAACTTGGTTACACCAGTAGATGCCTTGCTTTATGTTGTCCAATTTCTTTTCACCCCTTTGTGTGGTAGTGCTGAAAGGCCGTTTTGTCATCGCTTGCCCCAAACTTTTGGGGGAGGAGGCGATGCGATTTGAACCGACGGACAAAACGAAATCACGCCAGGCCCACTGGCGGTAATGCGCGCCAGGTTCGCAGACCCAGTCTGCGGCCGTCGCCGGTTTGTTTTCGACGTCGGCCTCGCTCGGCGGCAACGCGCTAATGAACAGCCGGTGTGGCGGCCGGCGATCGCTGCGTTCACTCCCCGGGCGGGGCGGCCGACGGCGCCCACGCGCCGCCGGCCGGGCTGGTGCCGCTGGTGCCGCTGGTGCCCATCGATCCGGACCAGAACTGATGGACCGGAGCGGACGGAGACCGAGGCGGGCAGGGCTGGAGCCGATGGCGACTGGAACCGACGGAAATTGGGCCGAACAGAGACCAGGAGCGGTAGAGACGGAGCCGATGGAGACGGACGCCGAGAGGCACTAGAACCGACAGAGAGCTGACCAAGACTGGAAAAGGTGTTTTTTCTGGTGATGGAAAACACCGAAAGTTTTACCCCAAAAGTCCGATCCTGTGCCTGCATCAAAAGTCACACTATAACCATGCTGAGATTCTTAACTGCAAGCAAATGACTGTCTCCATTCAATAAGAATCAGGCATGATGTCATAACTGACACACCAAGAATTCCAACCTAAACCAGCATTACTGTTTTCGAAATTTTGTACTCCAAGACAAGAATTATACCTTGACACCAAGATCAGAAACCAAATTCTCGACTCTGGAGTGGACCGACAGAGGATAGAACCGACAGAGAGTGGAGCCGAAAGAGACTAGAGCCGATAGAGACTAGAGCTGACAGAGGGTGGATCTGATGGAGACTTAATCTGCAGAGACTGGAGTGGACAGGGACTAAAGCCGATAGACTAGAGCCGACAGAGTGGAACTGACAGAGACTAGAGCCTCTGTAGTCTCGGTTGGTTCGTAACTGTCTGTCGGGTGCTCTCGTTGCCTGATGCGGTTATCAGCGATTGGTTCATGAGGTGAAGGTTCTCTCAGCCGTACCCTGATGTGGGATGTAGGTGAAGACAGTATGAGATGAAGACAGCAGTATGTGAAGACGTAAGAATTCACGATCTCCAGTTTTGTTTTGCTCTATTTTTTTACGTATTCCTACTTTTCTGTCTCGTATCGTTACATTACGAACATTTCTGGTCGTGTGGTTGTGCGCGCTCATGGTTGATGAAGATGGCTCATGGTGTTTACCACATTAATGTCATGTCTGGACAATTTTCAACGACGTGTACTGATAGTAAGCCACGCGAACCGGTTCTTAAGCCAAGTAGGTTAGGCTCTGTGTCTCTTGTGTCTTGCCTGCAAAAGAATTCTTCGGGATATATGCCTGGTTCTGGACTTTGATGGTGATGTTGTATCTGGCGCTACCGGAACGTGAGCTCAAGACATGTGGGTAGAGCTGTGCCGTGATCATGATCCTTGTTAGTGGAGGATAGGGACTAGCTGTTGCCGGGCTTCCAGAAGTTGCATAAAGCTGACGGAAATAGACTTTCGGAAACCGTTATGGATGTGCTGGTTGTGTGGCTTTGCTGGTTGCTGGTTGTCGCAGGGTTTCGGGCTGTGAAAGAAAATAGACTGTGTTGGGGTTTTTTGTTGAACGGTTACATGATCGAGCTTTATAGCAGCCGACCTTGGCCGAGCTTGGTGGCTGTCAGACGGAGTCGTTCGACCGTCTGACCCGCTTCCCGTCTTGGAAAGCCATGTTCTGAAGGTGGGATGAACACTGAGTATAAAGTGTGGCAGTGTGGCTCCAGGCGATCGTCCCAACCGTCGTGTGGCCGACCGAGCGAGGTTATTCCACCGTGACAAACACAGCCAAGCACTAACTTGCGAGCTTTCCTTGCCACCACATCCCCCGCCCCAGACCCGCGTGGGTCGGGGCCCAGCAGCATCCTTGACCTGTGCCGGTGACCTTTGCTCCCGGAGAACGCCGAGGGCTTGCCACGCGTCGGGTGCGGGTTAACTGCGGCTCAAATGGTGATTGGAGCGGACGCCGGTGGGAATGTTTGGCACGCGCGTGCCTCCAGTTACCGACGAAAGGCTCGCCTGGGACATGGTGCCAGAGAAGACTTCAGTGCTCTGTGTAGGCCGTTGGTTTTGGAGGCGGTCCTTATTTAAGTCGATGTGCTCGGACAACATGCATTTTGTCGCATAGCGATGCCTCTTTTTGTTTTAACCCTATTCCCGGAGGGCTAGACGGTATGGCCGATTCCCGGCAGGGGGGGGGGGGCGGATTCGGCCCCCCGTGAGATCTCGAGAACTACTCGTCCGATTTCATCGCAACAAACGGCAATCGATTTGCCGTGACGTGAACTACATTTTTATAAAAAGAAATTTCCAAAATTTCGAAATTTGTGGATACAGAGGGGCAAAAATGTCAAAATGGGGGGCACTTTTGGACTTCTTATAACTCCGTTGTTTATGGACCGATTTCGATGAAACTGGCATGAATCGAGAGATTATGGATAGGGCTTTTACCATGGGTTCCCAAATCTGAAATTTTGAGAAAATTCATGGGCGTTCACAGGGTTTCAAAAATAGGAGGATTAGTTTTCTAACAACTGGATGAACAAAAGAGGCAAACACCATTTTTTGGTTTCTGCTAGTCATGTTATACTAAAGAAGTACAAATCGCATTACAATGTCTGTATAATGTTAACATAGGCGGTGCCAGGGACATAAAAAAAGGGGGAACTGTCATGGTCACACGTTTCTCAAATCAACTTGTGACCTTTGACCTTAAATGACCTCCAGTGACCTTGGGGTCACTTGGAATGATCTCCTATGCATTTAATGTTATCTTTAAACGTTTTGAATCATTTGAATTCACTCTATTTCAAAAATTTCATTTTATGGCTATTGCGATATAGGGTACGCGCACTGACATTTTAGGTCATAGCTCCGTGACCCGACCTGATATCAAGCTGAAACTTGGTACACAAGTAGAAGGCACCCTTCTACGGCATATGTGTTCCGGGTTTGGCATTTGAAAGAACGGCGCCGAAATTATTGCGAAAAAACAAATTTTGACTTTTGACCTTGACCTGACCTTGTAAAATGACCTCAGGTGAACAAAATTTCATCTGCACATGGCCCAACTATTTAGCTATACATCCATATAAAGTTTTAAGTTCTATCTTAAAAACTCTGTTTTTGGCAGACATTTTCCTTTTACCCTTAACATGGCCAAAAATGGCATGAGGTGCCTCCCAAAAACGTTGCCTGGCTCCGCCCCTGAGCAAAGTACAATTTTGAAATTTTGCCACGGCACGTAGAAAGAATGGCTAGGAAAAGTCACCAAGTTTCGTGAAGCTGCGTTGAAAAGCCTGGAATTGGCAAGCAAAAAACCCGAGGGGGGGCGGATTCTGCCCCCCCCTGCCCGGAATAGGGTTAAGCTTGCCTGCTATTCAGCCCAACGGGAAAACATGGTGTCGTTGATTCAACGTATCAGTGTTGCACCCCTCACTCAGCTTCGACAGAAACACATAAACAATGTTTACGTGTTCCAAGCCGATGAGTACACGGAAGCGCATTGGACTGGCTGTGTCAGCACGGAATACCCGTTTTCAGAAGAGCGGCTTTTTCTTGGATGGATTCAGTGCCGACATTGTTTGCCGTCATTCAGACGCGCGCCGAGGACAACGCCTGTCCAGCATACCTGGCGAGCCTTTCCGTCAAATGTAAAACCAGTTTACAAACATCCGCTGTAGAAGCCAGCGCCGGCGCTGGAAAGCGATCCAGCATGTCCATATCCTCCTTTGCATTGGATTACCATCAGCTAATGGCGTCCGGCGGCGCCCGCGTGGCGCCCGTCGGGGGAGGGGGTCCGGTTGATGGTGCCGCAGGGCGTCGTGCCGCTGTTATAGTTGACCTTAAAAGGCCGACCCCGCGCGGCAGCTGCGGGAACAGCGGTCCGCACTCCGGGCCCGCCGCGGCGCGGCAGTAATGGCGCAGATGTTTGCCAGCGCGCCGAACCGCAGCGGTTGGCGCCTCGCCGGCAGTCAGCTGGCCGGCAGTCAGCTGGCTCTAGGCGGCGCAGGCGGGTGATCTGGCGTGCTGTGTGGCTGAGATTACCTGAGGCGGTTTTTTCACTTCTCATGCCCAGGCGTGGAAGTGGTCTAATTTTTGTGGGCATTTCTCTGTCGAAAACTGAGAACAATCCATGCAGCTCGCAGAAACGAGTGTTAGGGAAAAGCACGGATTCACATCAGTGGATTTCTAGATGTTCAGAAAATAATGAATACATTTGCGAGCAGATTATATTCCCATGTTCAACACAAACGCACACACATAGAAACGAGCAAGCATTACACTGACTCGGACACACAAACAAATGGATTATTCGCATTTTCGATAAAAAACGTACAGTTTTGTTGCGTCAGTAACAACTGGATGCACGCATAGATGGGAGGTCGTCTTGACAAGATGACGACATTCTATACCGCACACCCGAACGTCTCCTTAACCTCCCAGTTCCGGAACACGCCAGGCATGGTCCAAAGAAGCCGTGCGTCCCGGCGGAGAACCGTCACCTCTGCCCAGTTATCCACGGAGCAGAAATCGGGAGACCGTGGCCCTGATTGTCCATCCCTCACTGAACCCCCCCTCCCCCTGCGAATGGTCGTACGCAGCAGACCTCCAGCGTGGCGCTGCAGCCACCAGCGGCTCGGCCTTGCGTCCCGCGGCGTAATGGCTCGCTCATGTCGCCGGCGGCGCTGACCCCGTGACCCTTGACTGCCCGTGCCTGACCCTTGGTTGACCTGTGTGGCGCCCGGTCTCGCCGCACCGGGGTGGGGTTTGCACGCGATCATGGGCGCTGGTAACCAAGGACGTTCGCGAACTGCGACGTTTACATGAAGCAATGGACACTGTTCGAGAATTGACGGATCTGGCTTTCCCTGTGCTGTACGATCGAGTGGCATTCGACATTGCCGTCGTTTTTTCTGTTTACTGCTCCAAAACGTCCTAGCCGTCGAACGCGTCAGGGGCCACGTGGTGACCGGCTGTCATTGAAATCAGATGTCGAACGCCTCCTTGCATTCCGGCAGCAATGGGCGTAAATATCAACAGAAATCAACAGTCCTAAATGGGTGAAGTACGCACAGGCAAAATCTCGTGTCGGGTGATTCGTACTGGCATCGGAGCGGTGGGCGGTTGCGAAGGTGCCAGTGTGTGCTTGGCACGAACTTTAACACTTCTTGTTGGAGAAAAAAATATATTAACCTTCGCCCGTATAGGGCGAGGGGTTGATGCAGCCCCCTGAGGTTTTCCGAGGACAACTTCCGAACGGGTTGTTTGATCCATCTGAAACTTGGTGTGTCTTCTGGGGCATCCTTTTCGCATCTTAATACCTAGACAATAGGCTTATGCTCACTGCCGGAATTTTCGAGGGTGTAAACTGAGGTCATGATCTGCGGCGGGAAACACGTTACCTTTTATCTTTGGGAATGCGATAGGAAATGGATATCACAAAACAACGTACATATTCGGATTGCCTGAGGTGTAAGGAATCGAGTGGTGTAAATTTGGTGCAGTGTATCTTTTCAAAAGAGGGTGCAATGCAGCGAACGCCTGACTTGCCCCGACTGGCGGAGCGGCGTCGGCCGCGGAGTGATGAGTCTGCAATACCACGGCGTGCCGAAAATTAGATTTTGTGTTGGATATCAACTCTTAAAACGCTTTTAAGGCATCTGAGTTACTGTTTCAGCTAATCCGAGGTCATTCTACCTCATTGGTTGTAGATACCCGTGGATGACTCAAGATGACATTGGATGGCGTAAGATGACCTGTATATGTTATTCGACAATAGTGCTTGTTGCTTGGGATGCTACATTTTACTTCAGTATCCGTTATTATCTACACAGCTACTTCGGCATCTCTGAAGTATCTTTCATCTGCAGCATCTTATCTGCAGCATGCATTTGAGCCGACGACTTCACGTGACTAGGTTGACCTAGCATGACTTTGATCGGACTCCATGGTCAAAATACGATTATGCGATGTACAGATACACTCATAATTGATTGACGCACGGTAAGATATCCGCTTCGTTCCATCATCAGCTATTCTCTGGCGTTCATTTGCGCTTGAACTCGAAAATGTGCCACTTTGTGCCTATTTTTGGCCTTTGGCCCGATCTGGAAGGTCATCCGTTCACCCGAGACCTTAAAAAGAGATACCAGTCGCGAAATCTCGTCACGCGCAACACGCTGTTTTTTTCGCAGCGCTGGAGGACGTACGGTGTGAAAATGGCCCAGGGAGTCGTACCAACCCCCCGCCCATCCGTTCGCGTTATGCAGAAGGCCCTGTACGGGCGAGGGTTAAAGTAAACTCGCTCCGTAACCTGCGCTCAAGAACGTACCGAAAACCTAAGCTATTACAGGCAGTGCAAATGTGTATTCTGGTCTGGTAGCCTGGACAGCGTCAATTGCGCAACACGTCACAGTACGCCAAGACATGTCTGTCGTTCTTGGGTTGCGGCAAATGTGGTGTGTGGCAGCGATGGTGGTGACAGCGTTGTGATATATATATGTGTGTATAGCCTTGTCTTTTTTCTTTAAGAGCCTTCTCTTTTTCTTTAAGAGCCTTCTCTTTAAGTCAGATTTGGAATCGGTTGAAAGTTAGATAAGTTATGGACGAAAATAGAGCAAATCGGCTTTGTGTGGTGCATCTTCGAGGCGACGAAATGCAACTTTTCGGGGCTTAGCAGTCAGGGGAACTTGGATGGCTTTCGTTGCGTTAGCAGAATGGAAAGTTGCCGTCGACGTCCGTTCGCAGGTAATGCGAAATAAAGCGCTCGGGTTCGAAATGACTCGAAACTTAGATGAGTTGGAGAGATGACATGTTAAAAAGTTGGGATGGGTTTTCTGAGCGGTGCTGGGTCCGCCGCCTCGTCGCTGTGGCCAGGACCCTTTGAGATGAAGCGTCCTGCGCTGGTCAGCTCCCTGTTGGCCACTTTTCTTGCTTATCGGACTCGTGTGGGAGCACTGAGACATGGGGGTGTTGTCGTTTGCTGATATTGCGCAAATTACGTCCGCTCGGCGCTCGGATCTGACCGAAGTCTTTTGTGGCAAAAGGTCGCGTCTTTTCGAGTTACTAAGGAGGTCCGCTTGGGGCTGGTCGGGACGTTGGCTGCCCGCCCGCAGTTGGCGTTTCGTCGTGCCCGGGCAGCCGTATCCGGGAGAAAATGCACCGTTCACGATCGCGAATCCCGCCGAATTGGGCCTCGTTGGCGCGCGCCGATTGGATGGTCCCGGCTATCGCTGACGTCACCCGCTTGCGGATGTCGCCCGATCCAGAGCACCGTCGTCCTGCCCGGCTGTGCTCCCGGGCTGTTGGGACGCATTCGACACGCTCGGCCTCGCGAAGTTATCGGCCCGTTCCCGCGGCTAATAGGCCCACGGGAGAGGACTCCATTATCTCGCAGAAATGATGCATGCGCTTCTATGGTTTCTGTGCCATTTGCGGAGATTGCGGGCGGCTTATGCGAGATGGGCGGCGGTCGGCTCGTTTCGGTATCGTCCTGCGCTGGGCTTCGCGGGATCTCGGCACGTTGCCATGGCGACGCCGGCGTCTTGTTTCTGTGGCCAGCTGAGTGGCCGCGGGTCGAACTATTGATAGACGGTGCTCGGCGAGCGGTCGGCGGCGGTGAATGGAGGCTAATGGCGTGCCGCTGTGCCCGGGCAATCCAGGCGTACTGGGATTTTTCCCGCTGTGTTGCCGGTCATTTGCACGTTGTCGCATGTGGCTCGGTAAACACTTGGGGTCGGGATTCGGTGATCGCGGTGCACTGAGTATATTCAAGGGCACTACCAGGCCGTCTTTTCATATCGCAGCAAGCGGCAATCCTTGATCCTTGAGGGGGCTGGGGCAGTCCTGGACACAAACAGACGGAATGGCTCTTTCCTGGGAGCGGGACGAGCCGACTGCCTGGAGACGTCGGCGCGCTGGTTTCCACGAGTTCGTGGAACACGTTCGTGATTTCGGAAAGAGCTGCGGTTACTTCTTGGCCAGTCTAACGTCGCGCAGGTGTTTGTTCTCTGTGTTAACAATCGGGAAAATGAGGAGATTTCCTCTTGTCGCTGCGTCTGGCTTGAGCCATACCGGCATGGTTAGCATAGCCATGATTGAGGCCGAAAGCTGTCTCCCATGACCTGGTTGTTTGATGAAGGGATTGCACAAAGGCGAAGCATGATAAAGGCGTGAAGTAGTGCTGTCCGTCGCCGTGTAGACGTGGATATGTCGTTAGGCACCATGTGCCTTTAGGCTATCATCATTCGTGCCTTCAGGCCTAAATTGCCTAAAGGCGACATGCGAAATAATCTAGGCACGTTGTCACTCGCGTATTTGTGGTGGTTGAACTGAAACATCAAATGGCAGACCTGGTGGACCTCGTCTCTCGGTTCTGTTGTTCCGCACTGTTGGGCAGGCTAGGAGGAGGGCTGTTGGGTTCTCGCTCCCTGCGGAGGAGGATGGTACGTCGTGGGGTCATTGTTTGGGTGTGGCGCTCGTTTCCTCGCTGGTGATTTCTGGTGATTGCTGCCGTCGTCGGGCAGTGAAACTCCTTTGTGGCCGATCCCTGCCGCATGTGTGCTATGTGGAGTTGAAGAGAGCCGTCATAGTTTGGCATCGGTTGCTTGTTTGGCACGGACGGATCCCAAAGGGTCTATGATGTTTGGCCTGAGACGAATTAGGCCGCCGGGCTATCTCAAGTGTTTCTGATAGCGAAAGTGCTCCAGTGGGCTCCGGTTTCGTGCCCAAGTTCAACAGAGAGGCTCGCCGCAGTCGCGGGACCGCTCGCCGCGTTTCTTTTGATCGGCGGCCGTCCGGGAATCTGGTTCCAGATCTGAGGCAGCCGTTGTGCGGCCTTGGCAACTGCCGTGAATCGGCGGGGGACTCGTTTGCGAGGCGGCGTTTGCCGATTGCATGAAACGGCAAGGCCGGAGGAACGTCGTGCTGTGACCAGATGGAAGCCCTATCGTGGCATTCCGGCGCCGTGTTGTCACGCCAACATTCCCGTTTTGGTCTGCGGGCACTGAGCTTCGTGCCACTTGCTGGATCGCATTTGTGTCCGGTATCAGCCATCGATCTCGCTTTCACTGTTTATTTTTAGTTTTCATGGCGTCGTACAAAATAGTCACCATGCCATTTGCGATGCCTTCAAATATGGCAGGCCTGTACCGTGTTGTAATGCGCTTTCCGTCTGTTTCCAGGTGAGTATAACACCGAGACAGGGGCCGCCGAACATGGGGAAGACGGAGACGCCACGCGCAAGGGCTAAGTATAGACCAGAGTTGTGCTTGATTTCATTGCGGAAGGAATAGATCCGAGTCCGACTCATGGCTTGCTGAGTTGACGCTGATTCCGACTCGGCGCTTATACGAAACCGAGTGGATTCTGGTTGCGACTCAAAACGAAATAAGTTCATTTCTGAATCATTTCTACCAAAATTCATTGCATTAAACTAAACCATTTGAATCGATTCCACTTCTGATTCCGAACGCAGCTGTGGTTCCCCGATTTAAATTCTGCCACTTATCGGTGGAATCAGTTCCGATTCGGACTATGGCCGGAACGGAATCGATTTCGAAATCAGTTGCGATTCCCGCGAAATTGAGTACTAGAATGGAAGAGTCACGGTAAAACCCGCAGCACCGCGCAGCCCGCTGGAGCGTGGCCGAACCTGAGCCGGCGGAACTCCCCGTGGACTGTTCCGTCGGCGGGCTGGTTTTGTCTCGCAGCACGTTTTGCCCCGAGGCGCCGACGGGCGGGACGATGTCGGGACGCTCCGGAGTGGAGGATTGTCGTCGTCGGGCGCGCGCGCTCCGGCGAAGAGGTCCCTGGGCGCGGTTATTGCCGCTCCGCGCGCTTGCATCGCGTGGCAGGCGGTCTTACGGCCGTCTTATCCGATGTTTGCAGACGGGTAGAGGCCGGGCGCGGCGGCCGCGTGGGGGCGGTGAGCCGCGGAGTTTTTCGGCGCGATGCGGCGGGGGTGGCGCGGCCGAGACGAATCTGACGCGGGCGCGTTGGACGGCCGCTGCTGTGGGGCCGCTGCTGTGGCGGTCTTGGCTATGCTGTCCGTCCTCATTTCTCGCGCCGCTGGCAGCGACGCCTGCAAGGAGGGAATTAGGCGAGATCGGGATTACTTCGGCTATGAACGCGAGGCTCAGCAGAATTCACTGTCTCTGTCGCCTTTGTTTCTGGTGCGTGGCTTTCGGTCAGCGCGCGAAGTGCGGCGATTGAAGGGTTTCTGGTTTGGGTCCGAGATAAGCGATATATCGATGCTGTTACTGTTACCGACCCGGGAGGTTGCGATGACAGCCGTGTTGATAAATCATGCAGCAACCAGCCATTGTAGCGTGGCGTCACGCCGTCGAAGTAGAACGCGGCCCCTTCTTCCAGCACGCTTGTCTCGTCATCTCGTCGCTTGTCGCTTCGTACCAGGGAATTTTTCGTCGTGTGGAACGACTGCCATTCATTTTCTGCTGACCAGCGGTCAGCCTCCCTCCTCCCCAATTTAGTGGGCGCCAAGGGTTGTTTGTGTCTGGCAGCGCCTAGCCACCGCTCACTATCTGGCACGCTGTCAGGGCAACGGTGTCTGGCTAGCGCGCGGTTCGTGGGTTGATTTATTTGTTTTGGTGGGGCGCCTCTGGCCGCGGAGATGCTGCTTCAGTCGACTGGCACCCTCTCACGGCCGGTGAATGTAGAGCGGCCGCCAGATGGGGTCAAGGAGACGGTGAACGTGCAGACTGGAGGCGAAGTGATGTGGCGTACGCTAAAGCGGACGCACCAGGTTGAAGGTGACTTTGACTCGTGACGTAGTTGATTGGGTGCTTCCGCATCTGGGGTCCTTGTGGAGGCGGATTTTGGCATTGGTTGGCTACTGTTGGAAGACGCTGCCAGATGTGTCATTCTTAGTTATCTGCGGCAGGTTTCCGTTAGACGCGAGTCATACCTACCACGCTGCTGATTTCTCGCGTCTGATTATGAACATGGCGAAAAAACGTGCATCCGTCCCTCAGAGTTCCAATATGCGTCCTGCGAGGACTTTAAGTAAGATGGTGCTGCGGTGTGGTGGAGACCGGACATGATTATGAAAATATACAGCCTTCCTTTTACCGGGAGAGACTTGTGTTATACGCAAAAAAAAATGCATATATTAACAAAGACTCAGTGTTTCAGCCATAGGCCATCTCCAGGCCTTCTTCGCTCCTGAGGATGACCCGTGGCTAAGACTTTGAGTCTTTGTTAATGTTTCATGTTTGCACGTCAACTTAAGCCTGTCTCGGTATGAAAAATTCTGCATATTTTTATCCTGTCTAAAGCCCTGGAGCCTTTACATACCATTTTTGACTTCAGTAAGTGGAGATTGCATGCTGGATACATTAACGTCGGCTACAGTAGTGCATTGGAACGAGCGGGTGTTATTCTCGGGAGACACCTTTGTTCATAGCCGTCACCACGGTACGCACCCTGCAGACAAAGCGCACTATGCTGAGGCCATCTTTACGGCGGACGCCATTTAGACCGGTGGTCTTGGTCCCGGCGAGCGCCGTAATTGGAAGAAGACTGCGATTTTCGGCGGGATAACGCAGTTAGCCGGAGCGCACCTGGTTTACAGAGGTGTGGGATGACCGCCTTGATTTGCCGAATAGGTCTACCGTGTTTGGTATCGCTTTAGCCGTAGTTCAGTATTGTGAGCACACCACCTGGCGCCTGTGTGTCTATGGCTCGATCTATCCATCTATGCCTCTATCCATTTGTCTATCTGTGCCTCACAGATGATGTGTGCTTATTTGATTGTCATAAGTCACAGCCTGCAAGATTTTGGTGGCACTGAGTCCGGGTTGTGGACAGCATTGACTGTTGATTTTTTTGTGACTGCTTGGGAAGCAGATTCTGGGGTAAGGTGAAAGATGGCTGACGCCCCCCCCCCCCCGCCCACCACCACCATGTCTCCCGCACTGGCTGTGGTGGCCGTCCTCCCGGCTCTCTGCACAGCTCTGCACAGAATCATCTGTCGGACATTTGTCCAGCGGCGGCACCGACTGGTCATCTCGCTTGTGATTGGCTGTCGCCGCCGGTCCTCCCCGGGGTCGAGGCCAGGCGTTCTGCTCTCGCGCCGCGGACAGTTTCTGTTCGGCTCACGTGGCAGCTGTCGCCTGCGGCGCGGAAAATGGCGGCGGAAACGGCGCGACGACGTGGTTTGGGCGCCGAATGGCTTTCGATATCGTGCGGGATCTACGACGGAACCGCCGTTGAGGCGATGCGTCTTCGGCTGAGCCGATCCTATCGCCCGTTTAGCGGCAGCTGAGGACAGTTTCCTGGCATCGCAAGACGCTGAACCGTTCTCTCGTGTCCCGCACACGGACGGTAAACCGCCTGCATTGCTGGATATCTGGCCCCCCTCCCCACCCCTTCTGTTCTAGGGGGCGAGCTACGTGTCCGCCCCCGCCCGCCGAGGTCAGCAGGTCACGCGCCGACCAATCAGAAGGAGTGGCGTGCGGGCTGCCCGTGCGCCCGAGGGTAAATGGCAGCCGATGGACCGGACACGCCGCAGTAAATTTCCGCTGCGCCCCCGGGAGAGAGGGGTCGGTCATGCTTCACGGGCTGTGATGGAGATTAAACGCTTCCGCCAAAGGCTGTGGCTTGAATTGAATGCGGGGGATGTCCGGGTCTTGGCGGTGTCGGGTTTCTGATGTTCTGCAAGTCAGGCGTGGTGGAAAAGGATGGTGAACGCGTGCTACGTTGGAGTGGTGGATTTCTGGAAGTTCAGACAAGGGAAATATCACCGAGAGGCGCACGTTCTGGATATTAGCATACGATTATAAAGGCGCCATAATCCGCTTCTCTTGAGTAACAGACGTAAGGAATGATCTTCGTTTGTTGAAACGCAGATATTTCACGTTTTAAGAGTTTGAAATGATGTCTACAGGCAAAAATGTTTGTTACAAAACCATCTGCATTGGCTTTAGAAAGTTGCACATGGTGCCTCTTGTGCCATTATCTGAGACTGAATGCTTTTATACCGATTTGGGGTCTCCTGGTTTAATGCCTTCCGGCGCCTGCCTGGACCACGACATCGTCCCGCTGGGAAATTAGTCTGCTCATGTAGCGTGGACTGCACGCAGCTGAGGTCGTTTCATCGGGAACGCCCCATTGCATTAGTTCCTTCAGCGTATCTTGAGAACGCTGTGGCCATCTGGACAGCAGGGCTGTCCGTAGTGTTGCGCCGCCAACCGGCAGCTGGGGCGGACGAATCGTAACTTTTTGGCGCGTTCGTTTGTGTGCCGCGAGGCTGGATTCGAACCTGGCTGGATGGGCAGCCTTCACCGTCCTCCCCGACATTTCTGGCAGGATGGCCGCAGCAGTCGGTGTGGCGTCAAAACATGGCTCTGAAACGACGCTCGCGGGAGGCGATTATAAAACCCCTCACGGGACAGACCCTGCCATCGTTGTCTCTAGCATGAAGTTGCCATCGATTTTATCCAGAGGCTGGTTTTAACCCGCGCCCGAATGGCATTCAGCGCTACACACGCTCTACTAGGGGAGGGGCGTTGACCACCCCCTCTTACTCACGAATGGTTGGTCGCACTATGAAAATAGGCACACCGTTGGAAGGCTCGTGACAAGTAGAACTCGAAATTGGCCCCATTTTTAGTTGGATAATATGTAAGCCATTTACGCCCGATGTGTTTTCTCACGACCGATTGCATGAAACTGAGAAGCGGCCTGGATCTCATGGGCTGTCATTAATAAAGTGTGCGTAAAGGCACCAACGAACAGGTAAAAGTCCGCAGATTCCGATACACGCCAAATATGTCTGATTTGTTCAGTGTATACGCCGAAACTTTGAGTTAAATACACGGCGATTTTCGCGTCGATTGCCGGCAGACACCGTAGCCGAATTTGGTATGAAATTAACGGGGACCAATTTAAGCGTTTCTTTATGTCCGCGACATAAGCCTTCCCATGTAGTATTTCTTGATCCTACTAGTTCTTGTGATGATTCCTCGTGCTTAAATTCTAGAAAAAAATCACTAGTCATCAGTCTACACAACTGGCGGAGCTTTATTCGCGAGAGCTTGTTTATTTTCAAAATATGCAGTTTTTTAAATTTTTTGAACCTCTTGATATTAACTGCAGCTGTGCGAGCCAGTTCTGCATTTTCAACTCGTTTTGAGAAATTCATCGCCGATTTTGACGGCGGTGCATTTTGGCTCATAACAGTTCTTCGTGACCTGTTCCAGGTCATTGGCTGGAAATCTTTCATATTTTGCCCATTGACGGTAACTAGATGTCTGCGTGACCCGACACTAAAAATGTTTTGAAAAATGCCGTCAGTTTCCGAAAATGCGACGACATGCCTCTAAAATGAGTTTGGCCTTAGGTCAATGACCCGGAAAATTCCGAAATATCTAAGATGGCAGATTTGTTGCATCTATCAATATCTTTAATCCCAGAAAGTATTATTGCGATATCTTATTTTCCGGAAAAGTTACTGGGCACTAAACGTTTTGGACATAGATCAGGTATCTGACCTGACCTAGGTCAGATACCTGGTTTGGTGTCTGACACATCAGACACCAAACCAGATCAAAACTGTGATGTAAGGTGAAAAAATGATTAAGCAAAAGGTACACGGAGTTTTGTGGCTTTGCGTTCGTTCTTTCTCTCGCAATCTTGGAAAAACTGCAGGGGACTGTCAACCGCCCCCCCCCCCCCCCAGTCGTGGCGGGTGAAAGGGCCCATCTCTCAGGCTTCGCCGGCTATTAGCAGCCGGAAAAAGCGCTGTTCAATGAAGTTAGCAGCGGGGAAAAGCGCTGTCCAATGAAGTGACCCTCCTGATCGCCAGGCTGCAGTCATCGCTCGTGATCAGGTCGCCCTTATCCCTGTGAGCAGTAGCGTAGCTGTATGTTTTGTGAAGGGGGTCAAGGCGGAAAATAGAAACACTGTTTATGCTGCTGTTGCCATTCCACTGCACGCGGGGAAATTGACCCTATCAGGTAACGCAACTAGTGATTTTTAAAATAGAAACGCAGTACTTTTAATTTTAATTGTCTCTTATTATTGTCCTTAAAATTAGATTAATTGTGTTTTAAACAAATTGTTTGAAATTACGAGTTTTTTGCAGACTTGTGTCCAGTTTACCTATCTTTATCTACCAGGCACAGTTTACCCGTCTGGTTCCCTGGCTACGGTACTGCCTGTAAGCCTCACACGGAGTGCTGTCTCATGGAGCCACTGGCTGGAGCATCCAGCCCTGCGGAGGCGCCAGCCAGGAAGATCGCCTCCGGCGACACCCGCGGCACGGCACGCCAGCGCCGGACACAGAGGGGCCCTGTTCGGGGCGTGCCGGCGACGGAGGGTCGCTGTCTTGTGTGCGTGTTGGCTTTGGCACGCCGACGGAGGGGTGTGGAGCGTGGTGGGACGTTGAGGCGACGTGGGCCGGGGGGTATGTTGGGTGGGCCGGGGGGTATGTTGGGTGGGCCGGGGGGTATGTTGGGTGGGCCGGGGGGTATGTTGGGTGGGCCGGGGGTATGTTGGGTGGGCCGGGTCGGGAGAATGCAGGGCGAGCTTGAATGTCGACGTATGGTCATCGGCGGTTTGTGGATACCGGATGGTGCAGCACCCCTGGGCTCGTGAGATAATCGTGGGAGCTGGATGGATATCTATGTTGGGTAACGGAGTGCTTGTGAGGAAATGCGCTTGGTGGTGTTAATAATGTTGGAGCTGTTGTCCTGATCAGGAGCGCTCCTTGTCACCCTACTGTGTGTCTGATCAGTTGTGTCAAAAAAAACCCCCTGACGAGGACAACAGTCTCAAACAAATTTAACAACATGTGTGTAGGTGTTTCATTCAGGCATCAAGGTTGTTGGCATTGGCGTCCGGGAGGCTTGTGCGCTTTGTGAAATGATGTCAGTGACTGCTTCTAGGCGCCTTTCCATCGAAGCTGCATCTGCAGATATACTGCGCGCTGATTTCGTTTATGTGCATGCCAACGAGCTTAGTGGAATTCTGGCGGTTCATTTCACGAGTACCGAAAAGATGCCGCCGTGTCCTTGTGCTGGTCTCGCGCTGTGCGTCGCATTTCGCCAAGTTGCACAGAATTTCGATGAGAGTTCCCTGTAATGTGGTGTCTTTAAATTGGCACGAAAGTATGGCCCAGAGATAATGCCGAACATGCTTTTGTTGCCGTGGCATCTTCAGCGCCCATGACAATTGAAAACAGTTTGCCTTCTCAAGCTGCTGGCGAGTGGTGACCACAGAATTTGTTTGGCTGTGTCACGAGGATGATGGAACTGTTTACATGCCGTGTAGGGAGCTGATGGAGACGAGGCAGCGGCTCTAGCACAGAACACCGAGGTCGCCGTGGCCGAGGACGACCCACCCTCCCCTCAGACTCGGCCGCGTCCGCCATGCGCTGCCTCCCCCACGGGGAGGGGGGAGGGCAGCGCGGCGGGGGCTGTTCGCCCTCGCGGAGCCGTCGGGCGTGGCCGGAAGTGAATTTCCGGCGGCCGGCGCCGCCCGGCATATCGGCAGCTTAGCTTCAAAGCCGCGCGGCCCTTTATGGCCGCCGAGCCGCGTTACGGGCTGCGGGCTTTCCGGCGAGGATGGGGCTGTATCACCGGGTTCGGGCGGCGGCGCTGGCCACTTTGGCGTGAGTCGGACGATGCATTTACGGCCGCCGTGGCCGCCGCCGCGGTGCGCTTTGAGCGTGCCGGTTGGAAGCGCTTGATCTCCGAGGTGCCGGGCGGTTTCGGGGGAGGTTTGGCGCTCTGAAGGGAGGCGGCGGCCTTGTGGCTGGTGTGGTCCGCTTACGCGTGTTTTTGTGGTGGTGGTGGTGGTGGTATTCTGACGAGTCCTCTTCCCGTGATTGGCGATTGTAGCGGACCTTCTTGCTCATTGACAGCCGTCTTTTAGCCATGTACATGTGTTGTGTTCAGCGGTGCGTGCGGCGTACTGCGGACCTCTTTTTCTCTCGTTTGTCGGTTGGGCGTGTGTTTTTTTTGTGCTGTGCACGCGGTATCAGCTTCCTCATAGGAACGAGGAGGGTCATGGGGCTATGTTCCCTCCCCTTTTGACTCTGTTGCACACACACACACACACACACACATTGTGGGAAATTAAGCATTTTCCCTGTGGAAAAACGTCTTCATCCCCCCCCCCTTTTCCGGACGCTCCTGAGCCTCGAGCTGCGCTCTGCCTCCCTCGTCCGTCGGTCGGCCGGCTGGTGGATTATCGCCGTGTATCTGTAATCGATAGCCGGCCCGGAACGGCGCGGCGGGCACGCGTCACGCCTCGAGGGATCGACACGGGACGCTCTGATGGCGCCGGCGGCGGTGCTCCGTCATTTCCTGCCGCTTTGTTCTCACCCTCCCGCCGGCCCACCCCTTGTTCCCCGCTCGTTTCTTTTGTGTGGGTTCTGTGTCGCCTTGCGCTGTCCGACCTTCTGTTTGCCGGTGCGTTCGCCTCGCGTCCGTTTGTCGGGTGTCGTCTGATGTTTCGTAGCGGTCGTGTTCAGTCGTGCTGTGTCCTCAGCTCTAGCTGTGACCAGCATTTTTCTCACAAACAGGATTAGGATTGCTGCCCTGAAAACGACTGGGAAGACAAACTGTAGTGTTATGCATTAGCTCTTTTAGTGCTCTCTGCAAAAAGTGCCTGGAGCAGGGGGGTTCGAGTCACTTGCTTTAGCTATGGGCATTGATCCTCTTTGCTTTCGGATTCCGTATTTTCACGTCGAGCTGTGCTTTCTGTCTGTTGTTCCCGTCATATGGAGAATAGTCGATATGGCATCAGGTGGCCGGGCTGTCGCTCCAAACCCGACCTGCTTGTTCAGCAGACAAATCAGCTTCGCCGCGCAGCTGTGATGGGCGTCTCACCATTGTCATGTCCGTCAGCTCTGCCTGTGCTGAATCCTGCTGCAGTCGGTCGCTCGAACGCGGCCTTGTTCGGGTAACGGTTCGAGTATGGAAAGGAGACACTGGGGAGGGCTTGGCCGGCTTGGGCGCCAGCTGACTCGGATCACGTGACCACCGCGCTGGTGGGATTACGAGGCCTTCGTCAGCAGGGCCGTGTTAGGTCACGTGATCTGTGACGAGACGGTCGTGAGTCACGTGACTTAGCCGGTGGGCTGACAGCGTGGCCGTGCCAAACAGATGTCATTGGGGTGGGGACATTGCTCTTCATTTGGTTAGAAATGCCTTATCGACGGCACGGATTTTCTCCTCATTCATTGATGATGGACCAGCGGATTACACTTTCCGACCCATAAATGATTCGGTGGCGGTAAATCTGAGCGATGAATCACGTGACGTTTTGACCCAGCCAATCGCTGACGGGGAAGGACGTGACTTTGTAAGCATTTGACGTCGCTTAACCGACTGGCACCAGACCTCGTTGTCTCCCATTTATTGGGTGAAGAGCGCGCGCGCGCCGTTACAACAATGCCTTCGCTTGCAAATTGTAGGCGATTACCACCTGCTGCCAAGCGTCATCCGATTGGCTGCTGCCACCGCTTGGCTCTGTCGCCGCCGGCCGAGAGGTCTTCGCAGCTGTTTGTCTTGGAGCTCGTCGACAGGAGATGCCTGACGGTCCAGTGCGAATGTGGCGGGGGGAAGGGGGGCTGGCAGGTGCTGGCAGGCGCGATGCACGATTTTTGAAAGGGGATGGCAGTGCGAGAAAACCGTTGTGAACCCTCGTAGAACCCATTTGTCCCTTAAAATTGATTTGTGTGGAAATCGTCCAGGAAAGAGGCGGATGCAGTTCGAAAGACCGGACGGTGTGTGAAAAGATTCGTCCCACGAGTTAAAAACCGCTCCTTTGATATTTGACTGTTAAAGTTGTTTAAGGTTTATCCCCTTTATCGTGGGAAGGAAACGCATGTTATTGAATTAAATATCTCAATGAACCCTGTTGTCCTATTCAAGAATCGGATTAAAATGGGCGTTGGGATATGTTATTCGAACATTATATGCGCGTTAACGGCTTCGTTACCTGTGTTTTTCGTAACACCGCGGTGAAGTTTTACATGTGGAGCGGCGAAAGCATGGAGCTGCTGCGCGCCTGCATTGTCCTGCTTTTTTTCTTTTTGATTCTACGTCCTTGTTCATTTTGTGTCATCACACAGATGGTTGCTGCTTGCGACTGCAGAAGTAGGAAAGTGACACGGACGTTAGTGCTGCAGATTCTGAGCTTGTTTTTTCTGCACTGCTGGTTTTATATATAATAAAATAATAAACTGTGTGTATATACGTAATAATATTTATAAATATATAAATAATGCAATAAACTGTGGAGCCTTGTGACCCTCGCCGTGTCCATTTCCTACGTCTGTGCTGGCACGTACGGACATACACAAGCTAGCAGCAAGGCGGCACTTTCTTTCCGTTTTACAGGCCCGCATGGCGGCCGGTTTAGCTATTGTGCGTTTCGTCTGTAACTTGGCAGTTTGCCTTTTAGTAATTGCCGCTAAAATCAGTCATTGCGATGACATTCGTTTTAATAAACAGCATGGCGTAATGGCCCGCGCGCACAAACGCGTCATTGCAGAAGCTGTAGGGTTTTATTTTAAGGCGACTGATTTGGGGATCGTCGGCCGAGAATAGCCTTGTCATTCGCCCGCTCAGGGCTTCACGGCTGCGTGCGTGATTGCGCTGTGACCGGAAGCGGGTTCGTGATCTCGCCCGGGACGTTGCCCGGCCCCGCTAATGACATGAGGCCGGCAGCGGCCGGCCCGCTAATGCAGTGCCGGCTGCTAAAGGTTAACGGGGCCCGCCAAAGACCGGCATTAGCTGGCAGCGCAGGCGCCGTCCGTCTCTCTTAGGCTGCCGTGCCCCCCCCCCCCCACCCCCCGTGGTCCCCCGACGCAGCGCCGTGCGGAGAGGGTTCGGTGTTGTCTGCGAGACTTCGTCGTGTGGTCTGCTTGGGGCGCGATGTGGTCTGCTTGGGACGAGGCTTGGTCTGCCTGGGGCGCGGCGTGACCTGCTTGGGACGCGCTGTACTGTGGTGGAGATGCCTGTGGTCGGTCGAGGTCCGATGTGCTCTGGCCCGGATCCTGGCGGCGCTTATCTAATTATGGATGCATCCATTATCACCGCGCCTTATACGGTTGTTCCGGCGTGGCGCGGATATTCGCGCTGGCGGGTGCCGTATAATAACACAATGAGCAGGCTGCTGCGGAAAAGGTAATCTCCACGCCATCCGTCATGCTTTGACATGAACGTCATCGAGCGAAATACACAACTGCGAGATCGAGAAAGGAAGAAAATGAATAATTATACCTTTCGTGGAGCTTTGAGGCGTCTGGCTTTTGATTCGTAACAGGCGTTGTTCTTGGCGAGGGTGCCTCCATAACAGGTGACATCGCTTTACGCGACGCGACGTGATCTTTGACCGGACGTCCGCGTCGGACGACTCCGGTGCACGGCATTAACCCTTTCCCGGAGGGTTAGACGGTGTGGTTCATTCCCGGCAGTGGGTGGGGCGGATTCGGCCCCCCTGAGATCTCGAGGACTGCACATCCGATTTCATCGCAACAAACGGCATCCGGTTTGGCATGACGTAAACTACCTTTACGCAAAAATAGATTTTCAAAATTTTGAAAGCGGTGGATACGGGGAAAAAATATCAAAATTAGGAGTGTTTTTGCACTTCTTATAACTCCGTTGTTTATGGACCGTTTTCGATGAAACTGGCATGAATCGAGAGATTATGGATGGCACTTTTATCATTGGTACACACATTTGAAATTTTTAGGAAATTCATAAGCGTTCACAGGTTTTCAAAAACAGGATTAGTTTTTCAACGGCTGAATGAATAAAAAAGCAAAAAACACTTTTTTGGCTTCTGCTAGTCATGTTAGGCTAAAGAAGTACAAATTTCATTACAATGTTTGCATAATGCTAGCATAGGCGGTGCCAGGGACATGAAAAAGGAGGAACTGTCATGGTCACACATTCTTCAGATCAACTTGTGACCTTTGGCCTTAAATGACCTCCAGTGACCTTAGGGTCACGTGTAATGATCTCGTGTGCATTTAATATTATCTGTAAATGCTTTCAATCATTTGAATTCACTCTATTTCAAAAGTTTCATTTTACGGCTATTGTGATATAGGGTACGCGCACGGACATTTTAGGTCATAGCTTCGTGACCCGACCTGGTATCAAGCGGAAACTTGATACACAAGTAGAGGGCACCCTTCTACGTCATATATATTCCGGGTGTGGCATTTGAAAAAATGGCGCTGAAATGATTGCTATAAAACCAAATTTTGACTTTTGACCTTGATCTGACCTTGTGAAGTGACCTCGCATGAACGAAATTGTATCTGGACGTTGAAGTTTGAAGTTCTGTCTTAAAAACGCTATTTTTGGCAGTCATTTTCTTTTTACCCTCAACATGGCCAAAAATGGCTTGAGGTGCCCCCCAAAAACGTTGCCTGACTCCGCCCCTGAGCAAAATAGAATTTTGAAATTTTGTCACGGCACGTGGAAAGAATAGCTAGGAAAAGTCATTAATTTTCGTGAAGCTGCGTCAAAAATCCTGGAATTGGCAAACAAAAAATCGGAGTGGCGGATTCAGCCCCCCCCCCCTTGCTGGGAATAGGGTTAATCAGCGGCCCGGTTTTCGGCGTCGGTGCGGGAGCCGGCGCCGCGTCGACGCGCGCCGGCCGGCGGCTCCGCAGCGCGCCCCGGCGTCCGCCGCGGCCGCCGGCCATAACGCCCCGTCACTGCCGCGGTGCGGCGCCGCGGCCGCGAACAATGGCGCTCCCGGCCGTGGCCGCCTGCCGACCGCAGGAGGGCGGGGCCTCCGTGACGGTCCCGCGCCGCCGTCTTTGTGACGCCGGACGTCCCGGGCGGACGCGTCACGCCGGACATCCCCGTCACGGTGCCGGTGACGCGGCTGAGACGCGGGCCTCCGGCGAACGTGACGTCGCCAACTGGCCGCCGCGGCAGGGCACTCAGGCACGACATACGGGCACCGTACACAGGCTCGGCATTCGGGCATGGCGTGTAGACACGGCATGCAGGAATGGCTTACAGGTACAGCACACCGGCACGGTCCACAGACTCGGCGCACAGACACGGTGGACATGCATGACGTACAGGCACGCCAGATATGGGCGGTGTAGACGCACGGGTGAGAGACGCAATGGTCGGGCACGAGCCACATGCATGGTATACAGGCACGGTGTATATGCACAGGAGACAGGGTGGGTGTACATGGGTATACATACAGTGTACAGACACACGCCAGATATACTCGGCACGCGGGGACGGCATACAGCCAAGGTGTACAGACACTGTGCACATCATGCGCGCCTCGAGGCGTCTTATTGGCTTAAGTTTTCTTAAAATTCATTCACCGTTCCCTAGGCTACTTGAAATCTATCCCGACTCCTCCCTGCATCAGCGCTTGAGCTCTCAGCTCAGGGACGTCTGGTGTACTGTCATCCTGCTCAGAGTCGTACTGCGTACTTGTCTTTTCCTGTCCATCCAGCTCGCCCTACACGAACGCCCACCTGAGCTTTGTTTAGTAACGGTGTAATCGACCAGTCTCCATCCCGTATCAGAGAGGCTTAAGTGGACAGGGAGGACGACATTTGTGCTCTTGAAAGTCCATCACTTACGAAATGATGGTGGGGTCGTCGGCTTGCGCCATTGGTGGTTTAGAGGGATCAGTGTTTCTGCCTACGTACTTTCGGCGTATCAGTCAACGTCTTGCTGTTTTTCGTGCGTGGTTTGATCCGGATCTCCCGTAGGTTCGTGTTGTGTTACTGCTGTTCTTGCAGAAACCTACCATTTAACCCCAGTCTTGGGCATCTCTCCAACAACACAGCACCATTTACATCATTTCAGACAGCACATATACAATGAAGCGGAGTAGCCAGTTGTTACAGTTCCGACTCTAGTCGCATACAAATGTACAGCAGTAACTCTAACAAAGTACTAGGCAGATATGCTGGGAAAGAAGGTCCTTCTGTTGACTCACTCCCTGTTTGTCTGTCTAGGGATGCTTCTGGACCGTTTTCCTGTTCTTCGTCATGCGGGCAGATACGCCGGCCGGCCGCCGGTCGGAGTTGTCATTGCTTAGGTCATGCATTCGACGGTTTGGACCTGGAAGCTAACGACAGGGGCGTCGTTTTGATGAATGAGCAAAGGTTTTCGTTTCGGCTCCGCCACGCGCATACCACGCCTGCGTTTGAGCGATGGCAGCTGTGGTTGGTGGGTCGTTGTGGTCGATCGCCCCTCTCCTGGAAATCTTCTGGTCTCCGCCGGTTCGTGCTGTTCCGCCGGCTTGTCCAGTAACCCCTCTGAGAATTCTTCAGGTTGTTACTGGGGATCTCGACCGATTGCGATACACTTATTGACATGTCCTGAATTGCAGATTATGTGTAAGAACGTCTGGAATTCGTTTTTGATTCGTGAAATAACTGAAAACGAAATGGTCGTGACATGGAAAACAGGCTGATATACGGACATCTTTCTGCGCTGTTTCTTGCCGCTTTTTACGTACGGTGCGCTGACATTTCGCCACCTTTTTTCGTTCCCCTTTGCCTGACATAATGCGGTGCACCCTTAAGCCGCAATAGCAAGTCATTCAGCCGGAAATATTGGTGACGTGACAAGTTAAAGCCACCTTCTCCTCGTAAATATATGAAAACGTCTTCGCTCTTCCGCCGCGGCCAACCGTGCAAAGTCCCGCTGACCGGCGCTTTATTCGTCCGTCTCAGACGCGTGGAGGCCGCGGTCGCCATTGTTCTCCGCCGTCTGCCGCGCCGACCTCTGCCGGCCCGTCTTCACGCCGGTCACGTCCTCTCGCATGACGGAGAGCAGGACGGCGGGGCGCTCGGCCGCGGGCGGCCGCGCCCGGCTGAAACTTTGAGCGGCCCGGAGGCGGGGCACGTGGTCTTCCTGGTCCATTTATGCAGGAGACGGAAGCCCGGCGGGGATGGCGGGGTGGTGGGACTGCTCCGTGCTGAGCGCGGCGGAATGACGCTGAGAGCGCTGCGGAATGACGCCTCGAGGGCGGCGGACTGACGCTGAGAGCGCTGCGGACTGACGCTGAGACCGCTGCGGACTGACGCTGAGAGCGCTGCGGACTGACGCTGAGACCGCTGCGGACTGACGCCTCGAGGGCGGCGAACTGACGCTGAGAGTGCTGCGGACTGACGCTGAGAGTGCTGCGGACTGACGCCTCGATTCCGGCGAACTGACGCTGAGAGCGCTGCGGACTGACGCTGAGAGTGCTGCGGACTGACGCTGAGAGTGCTGCGGACTGACGCTGAGAGTGCTGCGGACTGACGCCTCGAGGGCGGCGGACTGACGCTGAGAGTGCTGCGGACTGACGCTGAGAGTGCTGCGGACTGACGCTGAGAGCGCTGCGGACTGACGCTGAGAGCGCTGCGGACTGACGCTGAGAGTGCTGCGGACTGACGCTGAGAGCGCTGCGGACTGACGCTGAGAGCGCTGCGGACTGACGCTGAGGCCGCTGCGGACTGACGCTGAGACCGCTGCGGACTGACGCTGAGAGCGCTGCGGACTGACGCTGGGAGCGCTGCGGACTGACGCCTCGAGGGCGGCGGACTGACGCTGAGAGTGCTGCGGACTGACGCTGAGACCGCTGCGGACTGACGCTGAGACCGCTGCGGACTGACGCTGAGAGCGCTGCGGACTGACGCTGGGAGCGCTGCGGACTGACGCCTCGAGGGCGGCGTAGTGACACCGAAGGCGTGGCGTGATTGACGTGGAGGCTGCGACACCACACGGGCCAAAATGCAGCCGTCAGCCCCGTTTTGTTCTTGCACACGTCCCGCTCGCCGCTTCGTCGCCGTCGCCGTGGACCAAGTTAGCCCCCCCCCCCCGGCATGTCGGCATGGAGCAGTTTCTCGGCGCTTGGCGACGACACGGGGAGGTCAGAGGCCACGCCCCGCCGCCCGGAAGGTATCGCGTGTCGTGACCCCTGCAAGCGGCCAGCTCCGGGTAATCGGCCGGCTCGTCCCCAGCCGCTGGCGGGTCGTCCCCAGCCGAGGCTGCAGTCGTGCTCCCGTCCCCAGGCGGCGAGATGCCGCAGCGGCAGCCGGCGGGAAACGGACGGAATCCTGGCCTCGGCCGGCCGGCCGGCCGCCGGGATCGGTGGAAACGGTCCGAGCGGCGGCGTTGCCATGGCGACGGCGTCTGGTGGGAGCGCGCGGTGGAACGAAACACTGTCGTTGTGATCGAGTGTTTTGGTTTGGTTTTGCCAGACGGTCGGTTTCGTCATCGGGTGTTTTGATTTGTTGGCGCAGGTGCGCCCGTAAACACCGGTAAATAAATAACAAGAGGCGAAACGGCACCTTCGCCTTGCCCACAGCGGCTTGCTGTCGCCGCCCCTGGTCGCGTGCGACCGTCGGTGGCGGCGGCTGACGCTAACGACGGGGCGCCGGCGCCACCGCTTACCCGGCCGCGGCCGGCGGGAAATTGTCCGGTTAATTATTCACCGCCGTCTGCGACGCGGCCGGCGGCGCCGACGACGGCGACGCGGGCCGGCTCGGGGGTCATCGCTAACGATGTTGGGGCGTCGGTGGGCCGGACTGGCGACGCACGCCCTCTGGCGCCGTCTTGGGACTGGAGGAGGAGTAACGACTCAGGTCTCAGAGTCGGTGCGTCGCCTCCGGCTGACGACTTCAGGATATTTTATCCCGCGACTTGCAGATTTGGACCGTTGCTGCCCGCAGCCAGCAGTCAGTGCTGATCTCGGCAGCCGACTCCAGGCCTGCGGTTCCCGTGCGGTTTACGGCGTATGTTTGTTTCTGGTCGTTGATCCCCGTAACCGGCGACTCTGGCGCCCTGCATTGGTGGCACTGGGTCATTGATGCTCAGGGTTGGTGCTCACTGCATTGCGGCAGTGGCCAAGTTGTCTCAAACTGGCGACTCTTAATCCTTGGTAACATAAACTGTGACCCATGCTTCTCCCAACATTGGACTATCAGCACTCCGAATCGCGCACTGTTTTATTTATTTACTCACTTGTGTATTCACGGCCAGCTGTTACACCTCTCGTCTTATTGGGTATTAGAGACAAGGTGTCGGGCCATTAAAAGGTCGCATTATGGCGCTAACGTAACGTTACGTTCAACGTACACGCATCGACCATCGAACGCGTGGGCCTGGCTAGGTGAGGTCGATCTGCTGGCTCTTCAAAAAGCTTGCCGGACCGAGCCCACAACCAGTTAACCGAGCGGAGCTGTCCACACACAAGCCCGGGTTGGAGCCCTCTCCCCCGCTGTTCGCGCGCTCTCTCCTCTCTATCGGCCATCTAACTGTGTCACAGCGGTCCGGTCGTCCTCCGTGGCGGCCGTCCGCGCCGTCGGACGGCTGCTGGGCCGAGGACGACAGTGTAGCGCCCATTCGGACCGGTTTGCGATATCGCGTGCGCTGCCGGCGCCGGCGCCGCGGGCCGGCGCTGCTGACATCTGGCGGCCGAGGGAAGAACCAGGCGTTGTCGCCGGAGAGCGCCTTGCTTGCGCCTGCGATTGTCCCGACCCCCCTCCCCTCCTCGTCGTGCCCGAAACGTGTGCACCCGATTTAATTGGTGAAGCGTGTTATCGCTGGTCTGGTCACAGTCGCCCTATTCTGTTGCTTTTTCGTCTGCCCTACTTCCTGCTTAGCCTCGTCTAGCGTCTCCCATCTCCTGTCTCCGCGTCTCGCGCCCCCGTCTCCGCTGTCTTCTACTCTCCCTGCTCTGTTTCTACCTCCCCTTCTGTGTGTCTTCTTGTGCGTGGCCCATTTTCACTCCTCCCTGACTGAGTTTCCTTCTTCCCTCGTCTGCGTCTCCGACTAATCGTGATCCACCTCGTCTTCTTCCCGTCTTCGTTCTCCCTTTCCCGTTTCCTGGTGTCCGTCCTGCTTTTCCGACGCCTCGCTCCGGCTTCTCCGCTGGACCGGCCGTCCGGTGTCGACCGTCTTCTGCAGCCCCCAGCTCCTCGGCACCGTGACGGCCGCCCCGGCCGGCCGGGGGCCGGCGCGTGACGTGACGAACGTGACGCGACCGAGCCCGCCGGCGGCCCCCGGGCATCGCGGCACCCGGGGCCGGCGGGTCACAGTACGCCACGAGGCGTTTCGCCGCGAGGCTGGGGAGCAGGCACCTGGCCTAGGGGGCTATTGGGCCACGCCCCACCCCCTGAGCCAAGCGGTCTACGCTAGATATTTAACGATTTCGCAGGAATACGGAATAGTGCGTCGTATGTATGTCGCAAAAGTAAACATTATATGCTTTCTCGTGTGCGTTAAATATGGCGTGAGTTAGATAAAATTGCTGCTTTTCTTATAAATTGCGTCATATGCCAGTGGTTGCCTCCCACCCCTCGTGGAAAACTGCCGGGGGGGGGGGGCAGCAGAACGTTGAAAAGGTTGGGCAGGTCAGAGGCGCAGTTCGTTTTCGTCTTGTTAAACTCAGGCGTAATTGACGGCGTGGCGGCCTTAGGCGTAATTGGTGGGGTGGGACCCCGCGTTCCCTCTCCGCCTGGGAAGGCAGGGTCCCCTGCTCGAGTCCGCTGCCGTCAGTTGCCGGAATCCGCTGGCCGAATGTTCTGCTCGGTTACCCAGCTCGGTTACCCGGCGGGCGGCTCTGGTGGCCCGCTCCGGGCTCTGCCGCCGCTCGCGGATGACTCGGACGACGCTGACGGCGCGGCCTGCTCGGTGTGCTCCCCCGGCCGTGCTCCCCCGGCCGGGAGCACGGCCGGAGGGAGCACCCTCGCGACCCGTCCGGCCCGGTGACAGCGCGCTGAGGCCGCCTGGCGACCCGTGAAATAATTACTCCCGCGAGTAGTCGCGCGCGGAAATTATGGCGCCATTTGGCCTGCGGCCATCGAAGCGAGCGCGACAGTGGGCGTCCGGTCAGGCCGCAGATCGGCGCCGCGGAGCCAGCTGCGACGTTGGCTGGTCGTGGACGGGTGGGCCTGCCGGCGGCTGGTCGTTAGTTTCAGTCGTCAGGGTGTGGTTTTAGTGGGCGGACGTGTGTCTGATCAGACATGGGCCTGGATCTCAATGAAGTGCTGACTATTCCCGCGTTTTTTATTTATTCGTTTTTTTTATAACCCCGTATCGACCTAGTCCGTTGCGTCATCTTTGAAAGGTCGTCCCCGGTCAGAGCAAAGCGGCACCTAGGTGACGAAACATTTGTCTTCGTCAGCTTAGAATTGTGCGCAAAACGAAGATAACCTGCATTATATCAGGATCGAGCACATATCTGGTCCTTACACCTGGCATCGGTTCGCTCATCCCTGAGTGATGTAGGCCCCCGTGACCACTTCGCCACTCGGTTTTCCCCTTCGCACCTCAACGGCTTTTAGGGCTCGCATTGTCACCACACATGTACCTGGATCGCAGTGAAATGAGGGTTGTCATCGTGTTGCGTCCGATTCAAGGCTGACCCGGGTAAAGTGTTTAGTCGTCCGGGCAGCGCTTTGTTCTGGCGCGACACAGCGTTTCCGAGATGACGCAGTAACACAATCAGGTCGGCGATGGAGTCACTACCAAACGGGCACGACCTGCATGTCATCAGCATCGAGGCAGATGTCCGGCCTCATCGCCTGTGATCACTCCACCCGTCCCTGAATGATGCAAACATCGGTGACGATTCGGGGTCTTCCTGTTTCCCCTCCGTACCCCGGCGACTCTAGTATCTGCCGCGTCGCCCGGAACTGTCGTGAGTCCCTGTCAGGGTTGGAAAAGGTTTTTTTGGTGCTTAACAATACCAGAGGATATGTACTCCGGAAACATTTTATACTCCAAAAGTCTGATCTTACGCCTCCACCAAACAGCTACGTTATAAGTATGTTGACAGATTTCTAACTCGGCAAGCAAATGACTGCTGCTTTCAGTAAGAAGCAGGTATGATGTTATAACTGTTTTACACCAAGAATGCCAACTTAAACCAGTATTACTCTGGGAAATTTTGTACGCCGAAACAAAAGCTGTACTCCAACACCAAGAACAAAAACCAAATTTCCACCTGCGGTCCCTGTACCCTGCTGATGAGGCCGGTCGGCGGTCGGCGTCAGGCGGCGGTGACCGGCCGGCACGCCGCCCCGCCGCCGCCGGCTATGAATAGGCAGCCGGCGGCGGCCCGGCCGGCCGTCGGCCTTGTCCCGGTAAACACGGACGGGGAGGAGTGCGGCGCGGCACGACCGCGGGCGGCCGACCGGGGACCCGCGGCCGGGACCCACGGCTGGGACCCACGGCCGGGACCCGGTGAATGGAAGGGTCTTTTCCCCCGGATGCAGTTGTCGGGGATGTCATGGTTGGAGGGTTTGAACTGAGCGAAATCCTGGTTGTGTTTGGGTGCATTGGCCACCGCCTTGTCCCTGGAGCTTTGTCGCGAATAAATGTGTGCTCGGTTTCAGTGTGAGGCCGACTGAAAAATCACGCCCTGGGCAGACTTCTTGGCCGCAGTCTGAGACAGACTCCTCGACCGCAGTCTGAAGCAGACTATCGTAGATGGGCGCGCACGGAGCTCTAGTCATCGTGAACATGCCTGGTGAAATGTTCAGGGTTTTTTTATGTGAAAATATCCCGGAATTCGTCTGCCTCTTTTGGTATCCAACGTGCTCGCGAATACAGATTACGATACCTCCGAGGCCTGATGTTGTGAGCGCCCTCAGCTCCTGAGGCGGGCACGGATCTCTTGCCAGTTGCCATCCTCACCACGCCTGATGAAATTACGTGCGAGAGGGCGCCTCGGAATCTCTCAACGTCTATTGTCCTGTGCGTTCACGGTCATGGGTAGCGCTGCCGTCAGTACCGTCCTGTGGTTCGGGCCCTGACTCCGGCGTGGTGCGCGTGTCCTAAACTCCCGGAGGTGCTCCGGTCTTGCGTCCCGCCCCGTCCGGGCCGCGCTGACATCCGCTCCGTTCCGGCAGGCGTTCCGTTCCCGCCCAGCCACAAGCTGACATGCGCCGAGGTGTTCGACCCGCGCTCCGGCAAGCCGCGGCCGGAGGTGCTCAAGCAGCACTTCATCCTGGAGGGCCGCATCGAGGAGTCGGCGGCGCTGCGCATCATCAACAATGGCGCCACCCTGCTGAGATCCGAACGGACCATGATCGACATCGAGGCGCCCGTCACAGGTCAGTCATTGTTGCGGCATTGTGTGTCAGTTGGCGGTCAGGGTCACGTGTCGGTCAGTCAAGGTCACGGGTCAGTCGGTCAGGGCCACGGATCAGTCGGCGGTCAGGGGTCATAGTCACAGGTCAGTCGGCCAGGGTCACGGGTCAGTGAGTCAGAGTCACTGATCAATCGGCGGTCAGGTGTCAAGGTCGCAGTTCAGTCGGCGACGGCCCCGGATCAGTCTGAGGTTAGGGTCACAGGCCGGCCGGTCACGTTCACGGATCGGTCGGCAGCCAGGGGTCAGGGTCACGGGTCAGTGCGATCAGGGGCCAGAGTCGCAGGCCAGCGGAGGCTCACGGATCGTGGGACGATTCGAAAGACCGTGGTTGACATTGAGGCGCGGTCACAGGTTAGTCGGTGAAGGGGTTGAGGTTGAGCGGAGGGTCACGGTCGTAGATACATCTGAGAGGACCATGATTTGCCCGAAGCGCCCGTCAAGGTCGTTCAGCAGGCAGAGGCAGGGGCACAGATGAGCGGAGGCTCACGGATGATAGGTAGCCGTCATAAGCTAGTGGGCTGCCATAGACCACAGGCACAGGCCATAGGTCACAAACACGGGCCACATGTTGGCGACGGGCATCTTTAGCTAACCCGACATCATGTAGCAAGTCATTCAAGCGTTGCGGGTGACGGTAGCCGTCTCAGGTCATTGGAGGGTCACGGGTCAAAAATGCCGTTGACGGTTTTCAGTACAGTTGAAAGGCCCGGAGTCGCATGGGTTGCAGGCTGGGCAGGGGTGGTCCCGGCTCCTTGCGTAGACCGCGGTAATCTTTTCCTCGTCAGTTCAGGCCCATTACTCTGCCGTCAGCCGTCAGCCGTCCCAGGCCGCCGGTCGGAACGGACCACAAAGCCGCCGGTCCGTCCCGTACGCGAACCACCGTCTGCCAGGTTCACTTCTCTCATATATGGATCACAGTCTCTGCCAGGCTAACTCTTCTCACATATGGACGACAGTCTCTGCCAGGCTCACCTCCGTCATATATGGACCAGTTTCTGCCAGGCTCACCTCTCCCATGTGTGAAGCATAGTCTGTCAGCCCCGCTTGTCCCGTACGGAGACTACAGTCTGTGCCAGCCTGACCTGTTTCATAAGTTCTTCCGACCTCACCTGTCCCTTGTAAAGAAGAGTCTCGGCTTTTGCACGGTCTGATGGCTTTACCTGTCCCGCATATGGGTCACAGTCTACCACTCTCACCTGTCCCGTGTAAGGACCACTGCCGGCCTGATCTGTGTCGTACGGTCTGTCGGTCTTATCTGTGCCGTACGAGGACCACAGTCTGCCAGCCTCACCTGTTCTTAACATGGACCAGTCTCCGCCATCCTCACCTGTTTCGTACGCTCTGCGGCCTCACCTGTCCGTACAAAGGCCAGTCTCCGTCGGCTTCACCTGTTTCGTACGCTCTGCGGCCTCACCTGTCCGTACAGAGGCCAGTCTCCGCCATCCTCACCTGTTTCGTACGCTCTGCGGCCTCACCTGTCCCGTACAGAGACCAGTCTCCGCCATCCTCACCTGTTTCGTACGCTCTGCGGCCTCACCTGTCCCGTACAGAGACCAGTCTCCGCCATCCTCACCTGTTTCGTACGCTCTGCGGCCTCACCTGGCCGTACAGAGACCAGTCTCCGCCATCCTCACCTGTTCCGTACGCTCTGCGGCCTCACCTGTCCGTACAGAGGCCAGTCTCCGCCATCCTCACCTGTCCCGTACAGAGACCAGTCTCCGCCATCCTCACCTGTTCCGTACGCTCTGCGGCCTCACCTGTCCGTACAGAGACCAGTCTCCGCCATCCTCACCTGTCCCGTACAGAGACCAGTCTCCGCCATCCTCACCTGTCCGTACAGAGACCAGTCTCCGCCGTCCTCACCTGTTCCGTACGCTCTGCGGCCTCACCTGTCCGTACAGAGACCAGTCTCCGCCATCCTCACCTGTCCGTACAGAGACCAGTCTCCGCCGTCCTCACCTGTTCCGTACGCTGTGCGGCCTCACCTGTCCGTACAGAGACCAGTCTCCGCCATCCTCACCTGTTCCGTACGCTCTGCGGCCTCACCTGTCCGTACAGAGACCAGTCTCCGCCATCCTCACCTGTTCCGTACGCTCTGCGGCCTCACCTGTCCGTACAGAGGCCAGTCTCTGCCGGCTTCGCCTGCGGCCGGCGGCGGGCCGGTCTCCGTTCGGCGATCGAGGCCCGGCCACCTGTATGCCGGCTTCACCTGCGGTCTCCGTTCGGCGATCGAGGCCCGGCCACCTGTATGGATCGCCGGCTGGAAATAGCGGGCAGTCGTCGGGCGGCCGCGTCGGCCCCGACGCGGCCGCTCCGCCGGCTAAAACCGACCCGGCCGTCGGTATTTCGGGCCCCGTCCGTCGCCGTTCTGGGGGGCCGGCGCTCGAGGGGGGTCTGTGTGACCAGGGTAGTGCAGTGGGAGTGGGTTTGTGAGGGAGTGTTGTTTTCGGCGAGAGTTCGGCAATGACGGGGACGGAGAGGCACTAGTTGGTACTGAACGGAGGTCTGAAAAGCGAAGTGCTGTTATTTGCATATTTATTCCCTTCCTGGTGCCCCCCCCCGCTTGCTGTGCGAGAGAAATGGGTGCGACTTTAAGTGGCAGTGTGTTGGATAAAGCTAATATGAATGAATGGGTAACGACTGCCCGGCAGTGGTGCTCTTCGATAGATAGACGTAGTGATGGCAGTGACGTTTTGTCAAGCATTTTGCGATGAGCACCATTGCCTAGTGATGGCAGTGACGGCATATTGTGTTTTTTGGGAGCGTTGGAAGAGGTGGCGCTGCGGTCAGGTTGTGCCCGGTAAGGCATTGGTGGCTTATTTTTTGTGGAAGGAGTGGTGATAAAATGTTTTGTGGTTGTGTGTCCGATAAGGCTTTGGCAGCTTTTTGCCTGTGGGAGAGAGGTGCAGAAACCGTTTAAGGGTATTTCATTTCATCCAGCGTCGGGGACTTTAATCGATTCTCCATGGACCAGGTATAACAGCTTTGCTTCCCCGCACCCCTCTCCCCACACACATGACGTCGTCACTACGATTGATTTTGACGTCACGAAGTTTGAAACCGGAAGGGATGGACTTGCTGGCCATTGTCGTGCTGACCATTGTACTTTTGTTCGATGCCATGTTTGCTCTGTTGTTGCGGTGACCGCTGAGATTCACCGTGACTCATCAATAGTCACGGTCGTCATGCGGCTTCTCCTGGAATTACCTCCACCCCCGCCCCCCTCCCCGTCCTGCATTGTGTTGTACCTCTGATGGTCCACTGTCATTTCCTTGATTGCCGTGCTCCGTACCAAGTGTCGCTGTGAAAACATTCGGCGAACGGAAATGGATTGGTCGTTGCTGGCTTGGTTCAGAATAGAATGGCGTGTCCTGTTTTCCTGGGAGACCTGATGTTTGACGCTTCACGATGTTTTTAGAGCCGACAGACCCTCGTCCACAATGCATGGTTGTTCCCCACAGTTTGTGTCTAGAACGCTCACAGCCTCACGACGGTGCTGACCCATATCTTTAAATTCTTGAAGCCCTGGGCCAGAAATACCGTTTCTGTTGATCGGTGTTCGATATGTGAACTTGTCCACTGCGCTGACACTGGCTGGTTCGCGTCCTTCCACAGTGTGTGGAGACATCCACGGTCAGTTCTATGACCTCATGAAGCTGTTCGAGGTAGGAGGTCCACCCTCTAGCACAAAATACTTATTTCTCGGCGACTACGTGGACAGAGGATACTTTAGTATAGAGGTGAGTGCTCAGCGACCATGTCGGGTATTCCTGACCACGGATACAAATCCGTGGAACATTATACTGTCCGCGTTGTTCATTGTCCATTGGTATGTGAAAACGGACTGTGGTGGCTTGCGCTTTTCACGTTCGATGATTTCCTCGCCTGAATTCGCGTTCGCACGCTCTAAGCGTCATGAAGAAAGAAGAAACTCACATGCACTGGCATCATACGCGGTTGCCGAGTGAGCAAGTCGTTTTTCCGGGCCAGCAGTTGGTGTGTGGAGGACTGGCTCACTGCGTTGGTTCGTACGGGCCGACGGTTGCCGTGCTGGTGACAGACACGTTTCAGTGGTTTGTCTCGGGCAGCGGTTGGTGTGTTCGGCATCTGTGGCTCATTAGGTCGCCGAGCTGGGACAGATGTTGCTAAGGATGCAGCTGCTGGTGGGACTGTTGCTGCGTCGCTGGCCAGGTGTCAGTGCGAGACCTGCGCTGGTTGCATGTGCTCTAGAACTCCGGACGATGGAGCAGAAATCGTCGCTTGAATTCCTACCAGCCACGCCAAAAGTGGTAAACTTGTCGAGGGTATCGAAATCCCTACCTTTAGGGAAGTATCTTTCTCATTGTCGCCTTGGTGGGTTCTGCGTGTTGGACTGGTAACAGGAGAGTGGAGCTGCCAACAGCTGCCTTTTTCCTGAGATAGCGTGGGCCATCAGGCAGCGTTCCGCCGGGCTTGATCACAATGGTATCCACACCGGTGAGTCCGGCCTTGCGCAGCGTTACGCCACATTTGTTGTCACGTCGCGTGGAGAGGCTCGTGTCGCGGGGGCTTCTTCCCCAAACAAACGCATCGTTGCTGCGTCATTGTCGTTTACAGATGTGCTTTGGCATAATCGTGAACAGATGTGTCGGGATCGAAATTGGGTTGAGCTTGTGTTAGTGTGAAAAAGTCTGTTCGCAGGACACTCGTGACTAGTTGCGTCTCTGCAGATGTTCAGCGCAAAAACGAACATCTGTCGTCGGTCACATGTGGCGGGGTTGCTCGCTTGCGGGTATTGCCAAACCGGCGCAGATTGAGGTACCACGTGACGTAGCTGCAGTGTGTTCTGTCGTTGCCTGGTGACCGGGATGGGAAACGAATTGTTCCGCAGCCTGGCATACTGCAACCGTCCTAATGAATCCTGCCGAAATGTAATATCAATACATATAAAACGATTCTAATAATTATAATCCCGATACGGTTCCAACGTTCGCCTCCGGTGCCGATTTCCCGCCGCAGCGGTTGGTTTCGATGGCAACGCGCGCATTGGCAGTGACCAATCACCGAGCGGGCCACGCACCGCCGTAGGCTGACGTTAAATGCCGCCGGAATTTAAATCGCCTCGGGCTGTGGTTATACGTCGGAGCTGTAGACCGAACTGAAGTTGTCTTCATCAAGGAAGGTTTAAGGGGTGGACGGCGGGGAAATTACGCCAGAGCCCAGAGGTGGCGTAGAATACTCATTCGGAATGGGATATATGCGAACCATTTTATGCAGTCTTTAGCTGTAGGGACATTGAAGGGGTGGGTTAAGTGCAGTGGTAGATTTTGAGGCTCTGCGTTTCCTGCAGCGCCAGTCCTGAAGAGTGAGGCGCTATGCCCTCTAACCCAACCCTATTAAGATGTGCGTTTGAAACAAAAAGAAAAAGATGCCTGAATGCACTGGCGCAGTGGCGCGGAGCTTCTCTAGAGATGGGGGGCAGGCCGATTTTTTAACTCCTTTCTTTGTATACAAGGTCATAGGGTTAATGTTGCATGTCTACTGGAGATGGGAGCAGCGGCCCCCTGTCCCCCTTCACTATAATCCACCGTCTGCACTGGCGCGTCCGGGGGAGCTATCGTGGGTTTGGTCTTCCTTTCGTCGGAAAAACCCAGGGCCATCATGTCATATGCCCCTCTTTTCCGATGGAAATTGTAGGTATTTTGTTTTGGGAAAAACAGATACACTTGGTTGGAGGTTTCGTAATATTCAGCGGGACCCATATAGGGATTCTGACAGTTTCTTTCCAGTCATTGCCGGAGGCGTTATGTTAAAATCCCGTAATATTCGGGGGCCCGGGCCCCCGCTCATCGCCCAGAAATCGCCAGCCATGCATATGCGTGTTGATGTTCCAAAGGGGTCGAAATCCAAGGAAAAGCCAGCATTTGGTGGTAGGTTAGTCTACTCAATCGGAGATCCCCGCTCCCCCCTGGAGCACATGATTTGGATCCACCAGTGATCCGAGGTAAGTACTGTTTCATGTTGCTGGCGTCGGCTTTCCTTCTTTTGACTGTTTGACGTGTGATAAACAGATTTGTTTAACGTCCTGTGCGCAATACTTCCCCGTGATATCTACACTGCGCGATATCACTAGTGTCTGCCGTTTGAAAGCGACTCCAGAGCGTTTTCGTCGCAGCTTCCGTGGACTGTGAAATTGCCAGCTTTGGCCGCTAATGCTTCTAAGCCCAATCGAACATGTGTGCTGAACACTACAGCGCCAGCAAGCTGTCAACCCGTCATTCTGGAGGGAAATCCACTTCCGAAAAGGCCGTTGCTTCCGTTTGAAAGCGACGTTTGGCGAACGCCTGGTGGGCAGGCTATTTCGTGTGCACGGATGCTATGCGGCACAGCCTACCGGTGAAGAGCTTGACCTTGAGCGGCATCTGATGATGGCGTGGACGGGTAGTGAGGTTCGGATTGGATACCGGCGGCATTGAATAGTCTCGCAGGGCTGTCGATTAGAGCACGATAATTTGATAGGGAAGTAGGCAAACCCATGAACCCAAATTAAATATTATGCTGAGTTGCTTGCTAATGCGTCTTGCTGCGTTCGATCGCGACGTCGGTCGGCGGGGAACGCCGCGTTCAGCAACGTAGCAGAGGTGCAATTTGGCCCCCGGAGGGCTCAGCGGGTATAGTTAGTCGAAATATCGCCGGGCTAGATCGACGTTAGTGTCACGAACACGGTGTATGCGACTGGCGGCGGTGAACATTAAGCGCTCGGTGCCTGCCAAGCGGCTGAAAGCGTTCATGAAATCGGGTGATAAACGACGGCGTTTGGCGGCGGACGACGCCAGCTGCGACCCGGCACCTTTGTCGCGGCCCGCTGCGCCGCCATTTTGTTCGTGGGGTTTCCGCGGCGAAACGCGGCGCGGGTGACGTGTTCGGCGCCGGTGAGTGCGTGCGGCGTTGTTGAGTGGGAAGTGGGGTCGCTGTTGACATTTGGAAACTCATCAGGCGACGGAGGCCGGGGTGTGGGCTGGCGGGAACTTGTTTGTCCGGCCTGTCTGTGGTCTGTTTGTCGCCGATCGGCCAGCCGCCTGGCGTCCGTATGTCATCTATCTGTCATCCGCATGTCATTCGTATGTCATCCGCCTGTCGTCCGTCTTTCATCCGTCTAGCGTCCGTCTGCCATCCATCTGTCGTCCTCCTGTTATCCGTCTATCGCCCGTCTGTCAGCCGTCTGTCGTCCGTCTGTCATCCGTCTATCTTCCGTCAATCGCCCATCTGTCAGCCGTCAATCAGATGTCTGTCATCCGTCAGTCATTCGTCGTCCATCTGTCGTCCGTCCGTTGTTCGTCTGTCTTCCGTCTGTTTTCCGTCTCGCCTGTCAGTCACTGTCCGTCATCTGTCAGCCAGCTATCTGTCACCCATCTGTCATCCGTCTGTTGTCCTCGATAGACGTCCGTGCCCGGGCGCCGTCCGTTGTCCGAGTGTCCTCATCAGCCGTGTTGTGTCCGCTCCGACGTCTGTGTCCGTGTCCGCGTCCATGTCTTCCGAGGCACTACGTTGGTGTCCGCTCCTGCATCTTTGGCTATATCCGGCCTTGTCCTCTTCCGACCGTGTCCGTCGCATTATGTTCTTGTCCGTTTGTGGCCATTTCTGGCGCATATGTCCGTGTCCCTCGCACTTTGACGGCGGCCGCACGCGGCGCCTGCCGGGGACGCTGTTCGTGACCGCCGAACTCATTATTCTGTTTTGACGGATTCGGGCGGCATTGTCCTGGATTATGGCGCTGGACCTGCGGCCCGGACCACGGAAAGGCTTTGAAAGCTGGCTTTGTGCGGCTGGTGTTTTGATGGGTCGCGACTGTGATTTTCGGGCTCACGCTATGGTGCCGAGGATGCTGCTGCAGTGCCGTGATTGACCGGCTCCGGGTTTTCAGACAGCGTTGTTGGGGGCTGATGGACTGTGGCGATATGGGGCTGCGATTGGCTGATGGTGCGGTTGTATGTGGTGGCTGGACGGTGATTTGTGACTTACGTATGGGACGATGTTGTGGAACTCGTGATAAGTGACAACTTGGTAACTAGTTTTACTGAGTTACTGGCACCGGGATACTCTGAGGCCCGAAGATTTACGCGGACGTTGGAATTCGAGAACTTTGGTTTGGCATTTCTAGTGGTGCTTCGTCTGTACGCCGGACGCCGGGTAAAGGAAAAGCTTCGTTATTTCCTCTGCCCCGAGGCTGAGCACATTGTCGAGTAGAGTTATGGCAGCATGCCAGTTGGGCTCCAGACATGACATCGAATAATTCAAATTGTTCCTGGGCTGTCTCGATCGATGACCATCATGGAGGAAAACATGCGAATCGTGTCCTTCCGCAGCGTTTTTCTGTTCGGATTCGAAGTTGTAAGCCATGTACGGTGAATGGGGTGAATGCTACCTCTCCGAACCTGATTTGTTGAACCCGTGAATGGCATGAGCGTGACTCGTCGACCTTATCCTGAGAACGGACGGCTCCAGTTGCGTGTTGTAGCCATCACTCAACATTGGCCTCTTCCTCCATGAGCAGTGAAGCAGTTGGTGCGTTTGCCGCCTGCTTGGCATGTTGCGGGAGTTGCACGTCCGTGTGATGCGCGCCAGGACCCGTGTGGCGGGCGCTAACCGCGCGTCGCTCTGTTTCAGTGTGTGTTGTACCTGTGGACGTTAAAGATAAACCATCCCACCACGCTGTTCCTGCTGCGGGGAAATCACGAGTGCCGACATCTCACCGAGTACTTCACCTTTAAGCAAGAGTGTGAGTCATTTGGGTCGGACCTGCGCGACGGCGGCGACTCTGACTCTGGGAGAGAGGGCGGAGCGCCGCGCGTGGGTGTGGTGGAGTCCACGGAGGGACGGTACTGGGTGCCGTGGTATTGGTGATGTGTTGGTCATGTATGTGGGTATATGTGTATAGGTGTGTGGTGATATTGGGAGCCCGTGTTGTACTGTATGGCTTTTGGGCAAGAGTAAACAGTGTGACATCCAACTAGCCTATCTTTTGAAGGAGTGCTTGCATGTGTGCGAAGGAAGTGGTCGCTGGTGAGCGGAGACGCAGGCCACACTCAGTAGCCTGAGTTTGTCTGCCGCGTGCGAGTCGGTTTGGCGGTTTCGAATGTGTCAGGTGGCTGAACGTCAGTGTATCCGTTAGTGGGATGTTGTTGTGTCTGTTCAGCGAGTGTTGTGTGTTGCCTGACTGTGATCTTGTCTGTATGTGTGTGCCTGGTACCACAGTATGTTTGTAGCCGGCAGCTCAGTCGGTCTTTAGCCGTTGGGGCAGTGCCTCTTCCCCCGACCTGCAAAACAGCAGGCGTATCTGAGCGTTCCGGACGCCTTCGGGGAACAGCACCTCCGGGCATTGATGTGTCGCGCGGAACAGCACCTCCGGGCATTGATGTGTCGCGCGGAACAGCACCTCCGGGCATTGCCGCCCCACGCCGGGCACTGTGTCCGGACAGCTGCGGGCCCTGCGGGACAGTATCGCTGCCGTGCGCAGGCGGCGGCGGGCCAGCGCGGAACCCCCGCTGGCGCGCCACCAACCACCTGTGGCCGTCCGGTGGCCGCGGCTCGGTGGGCGGGATGGGTTCGGCGGTGACGGCGGGCGGTGTGATTGACGGCACCGGCGTGACGGGATTGTCCGGGCCACGGCGCGAGGTGGCGGCTGGACGGGAGGCGATCGGTGTGGGGGGGCTTTGAGTAATGCTGGCTGGAAATGATGAGCGGAAATGGGATGGCGTTAACGTGTTTTGTCTTACGAATGGGGTTTGTCTCAAGTACAGCACAGCTGTGGACGTGTCGTTTAGGAATTTTAAAGGGACAGATGCCAAAACGCTTAATGAAAAAATCGTCATTCAGGAAGAGGCAGTCTGTTTTTGTTTACTGGAATGTGCAGTTGTTTACAACCTGCTTTGCTCACATTCCAGTAATGAACTGTTGTCATGCTCCCGTAATGTGCACGTTTTCACTTCGTGAAAGCGTGCACGGCACGACCCACAAGTCTGTTCTCTTTACTGTCTGGATGAGGCTGCCCGCGTGAGGCACAGACTAGTTCGCTTCGTTGCGGGCTTGGGCCGTTGTCTATGGCGCCAGTTGTTTCTGCTGGCTGGCTGTATGCAGGGTGGTTGAGGATAATGTTCCCACTTCCGCCGTGTACCGTCAGCTCTGATCAGGTCCTGTGATGAGAAATGTTTCCTTGCTGTGGACCTCCTGATGCCGAACTCAGTGGGAGTGGTCGGTCAGGGTGCCGGCTGTTACCGCGGGATGTTCGTAAACCCCCCCCCCCCCTCGCCCCTTGGAGGGTGATCCACCGCATTGTTGGTCAGGCGGAGCGGGAGGTGTGATGTGTTGATTAGGTGATGTGGAGCACCTCTAAGGGAGACCCGGGGGGCTGCCTGCTCGGCATCTCGACGAGTCGAGAACGGACGTGATGTCTGTTTTGCACGTGGGGCATGCTGGCGTGCCTTGGTTCAGAGCGGTGTCTTTTCTGCAGAGGAATGTCCTTTGTGCGAGTTTACGGGCCAACGTTGTCCTTCGGTGGCAACGCATTGTGCCGACAACCTATGCATGCGAAAGGTCTGTATATGTAGACTTGTGGACGTGCTGGTGAAAAGGACGAGAACATGGTGTACGTGAGTGCTTGAACTTCGGCAGGACGTATGTGGGATATGCGTCGTTCCCATGTCGTGTGTTTGCCCACCCTGGCTGGGTCTGGATGGCGCGCTGCGCATATTGGCTAAAATGATGAATCTGGTCATGCCATGTCATCTGATCGGGATGGGAGATTTAACTGCCACCATATGGCAGGGTACATTTAAGCTGTGTTTGTGGGTAGCCTTGCGCTCAGTTGTAGTCTTTGTGAAGTTTTTCGAGAAAGGGTATCGTTCCGAACTGCTGGTCACGGGTTGTAGCCATGGTTGATGGTCGTGTCTGAGCGATGAAGAGTCACGCTGACATTTCTGTAATCGACAGAATGGCGCGTCGTAGGGCATCGTGCCGTAGCCGATCCGTTCTGGTTTTGTGCCGTCGTAATTTTTCAAGTTTGACGTTGCATTGTGGCTCCTGCTTCATTTATGTATATGATCAGGGGTGCAACCACCTGCACTTTTGTTGTTGCCCATTTGAGACTAATGGCCGTGAACATGGAGCTTAAGGCATTGCATGGAAAGACTGAACCTAAAATATGCCCGCCAGCCTCAGTAATACGGACATAGTCCCACCCGTGGTGATGAGCATTAAATCGAAGCCCGGGTCAAAGTCGGAATCCGCTGCGCCCAGCTGACCGTCGTCATGGCGCCCGTCCGCAGGTAAAATGAAGTATACGGAGCGGGTGTATGATGCGTGCATGGAGGCCTTCGACTGCCTGCCGCTGGCGGCGCTGATGAACCAACAGTTCCTCTGCGTGCACGGCGGCCTCTCACCAGAGATACACACGTTAGAAGACATACGGAAGGTGAGCCATGGAAGTCAGGGACGCTGCCTCTCGCGCTGTCGTCAGCAGCGGGAGGTGGCGGACCAGTTTTGACACGTTGTTCACTATTGCTGATGTGCTTGTTTGTTTTTTCTGTCCGTTCATCTTTCGTTGTCGGTCCGTTCATCTTTCGTGACCCCTCCCCCACCCCTCCCCTGAGTACTTTCCCTTGGTCCGCATTTGTTTGATGACGCCACCATTTCGCTGTCGGTTTTTCTTCACGCCTGCCGACCAAATTCATTTCTTTCTGGTCCACACCTTGGTTCCACTTCAGCCCCGCTCCCATCCATGCCCCCACTCCTGCCGCTGTCGCTGTGTTCCCCTCCGTCTCTGTCCTCGCGGTCCCTATGTTCCTCTCTGTCTCCTGCCACCTCTGCCGTCGTCGCCGTCGTCGTCGACGCGGCTCTGTCGTCGTCGACGCGGCTTCGTCGGCGATCGATCGGCGTCCGCCCATGGCACCGGGCGCCGGCTCGCCGCGGCCCGAGGAGCGGCGGCGGCCGCCGGCCCGGCCCGGCCCGGCCCGGCCCGGCCCGGCCGCCTCGCTATGGCCGATCAATACTGCCGGCCCTGACCCGGCCCGGCCGGCCGGCCGGCGCCCGACCGGCCGCCGGATCAGCGCCGGATCAGCGGCGGATCAGCGGCGGACCGACTGCAGGCCGACTGATGCCCAGTCGATAGGCTGACGGACTTGCAATTGCTGATCAACAGCGGGTCGGCGGAGGCTCAGCCGCGGCTGGGTGGCGCCCAGCGGACTGGTAACCGATGGACAGGGGACGGTCAGCTGACGGACAAAGGGCGGGCAGCTGACTGTCAGATGCAGATGAATTGCTGATCGGCTGGCGAGCAGTTGACGCGCAACTGCAGACTGACTGACGGCTAGGGAGCAAGCAACTGGCAGTCAGCTGACATGCAGCTGACCGTCAAATACAGATGAACTGTAGATAAAGTGGCAAACAGTGGACGGTCAACCGCGGATTAATGGATAAGTAGCTGGCTATGCATTGCTCATCAGTTGACAATCAGCCAGCAAACAACTGACTGTCAAATGCAGACCAACTGACAGTCGGCTGACGCTGAAATGCCGACTGACGGACAGCATTTCAGCCTACTAGCAAATGAGGTCGGATGACGGCCGGATGCATATCGGCTGACACACTGCCGACGTCCAGCTCTCGTTCAACAGAAGCTCAGCCGTCAATCAGTTGACGCTCAGCTGGCGGCCAGCTGGCGATCGAGGGAAGCTCAGCTAACAGTTGGCATTCTTCAGCCGCAGTCCGGGAAATTCCTGAATAGCCGCTCAAGACTCTCACTCTGAGAATTCGGCGGCGGACGAGGACGCACTTAGACGGCTTCGGGCTTCAAAGCTCGTATTCTGTAACTGAGAGGCTCCGGGAAGGCTCCATAACCTCGCCGTACACCCGCTCGGGAGACGCCGAGCAGAGCGGAGGGGGCAGCAGCCCGCCGGCGGGGAGCGTCAGCCGCCTCTCAGACCGCCTGCCCGTTCCCAGAAGACCTGCGGCAGGGATCTTTCGGCTCCCGAGGCGCTCTGTCCGCGTTGTCGCGTGCTAGACGGCCAGCAGCTGTCCGCCGGGAGAGCGTGCCGCCGGGGTGTCGGACGCCGCGGCGGTGACAGGTGGTCACGTGACGGCCGGCCCTGCCAGCACGCCCGTCCGCTAACTGCCAAAAAACGGGCCCGGCGCGAGAGGCCGGGGCCGGCGCGCGGGCCGCGGGGGCGCCGGCCGCGCCGCCGATCGGCCGCCGGGCCGGCTTCCGCGAACGGTCGCCTGCGTGCTGGCGACGGGCCCGCCGGGACGCGACGGCGCGTCCGCCGCCGTCTCGGCCTCGCCGCGTCGTCGCCGGCGGCGCTCGCCGCCCCCGTCACGCTCGGCGGCCATCGCCGCCGACGACCGGGCCGGCGGCGGATGAGCCGCCCCCCTCGCCGCCCGCTGCGAAGGAGCCAATCAACGGCCTTCCGCTCCCCTGCATGCGGCAGTGGCCGGCTGGCGTTTTCGCGCGGGAAGTCGGGGTGGGCGGCGGCCGATGGGGGCTGGCCGAGAACCAGGTCAGGGGCTGTTATCTGCTATGTAGACGCCGTCCTTGGCTTAGGTCACGGATGGTAACGGCTGTCAAGTTTCTCTCGCGGTTGAAGGCGTGGCTTTGATCCGCGTATCCGGCTGACGTCGCCGGTCCCGTGGCAGCACCGTCCGAAGAGGCTGGCAGGCTGGTCGTTCTAGCGCTAGGCGCCGTCCAAGATAACCCAGCCTCCAACCTTTTGGAAGGTATCGCTCTCGGTGAAGGTAGACAGTCGTCCCTGGTGTGCTCGCTGTATTGTGGTCGGTCTGCCGTCTGTCTTTTGGTCTGTCTTGTGTGGCCGGTCTCCCGTATGTCTGGTGTCCGGTTCCCTTCTGTCTGGTGGCCGGTCTCCCCTCTGTCTGGTGGCCGGTCTCCCCTCTGTCTGGTGACCGGTCTCCCCTCTGTCTGGTGGCCGGTCTCTCCTCTGCCTGGTGTCCTGTTTCCCTCTGCCTGGTGGCCGGTCTCCCCTCTGTCTGGTGGCCGGCCTCTTCTCTCTGGTGGCCTCTGTCTGGTGGCCGGTCTCCTCTCTGGTGCCTTCTGTCTGGTGTGGCCGGTCTCTCCTCCGTATGTGGTTGGTCCCCCTCTGAGCGCGGCCGGCGCCGCTCGGTCGGTCGGTCGGTCGCCGGGGGCGGGATGTTTGTCTCGTAACTCTGTCCCGCCCGCGGCGGTCGGAGCTGGCGCGCGACCGACGCCCCCCCCCCCCCACACCCCCGACGGCAGCTCCGGCCGGCTGTGGGAGCGGTAAACAGGTCAGCCGCCGGCAACGCGGTGCCCTCGACATCGGCAGGCATCAAGCGCAGGTCGGCTGGCCGCCCGCGACGCTCGATGGTGATTTGGTGTTCCGCGCCGCCGGCCTGGGCGTTCGGTTTCGGATCAGACGGTTGCTCGAGTTGAGACGGAGAGTGTTCTTGATGCGCGTCAGCCGCTTTGCGAGAGTGTGACCCGGTCTGTTTTCCTTGAGAAGCGTTAGCGCCGCTGCTGCCGGCGCGTTTGGCTGCCCTGGTGCTGTGTCGTCTCCTGGCTTCCGTCGTGGTGCAGTATTTCGTTGCCTGACGGTGTCGTATCGTGGCGGTTGTCTCTGAAAACTTTGTCTCCGGACTTGTTGTCCCCTGAGCCTCTTTTTTCCCGCGTCACTGCCGCTGAGCGACTCTCTCATGACTTCCTCTCCGTGTGTCTTGAGTCACTCTGCTGAGCCTCTGTCTCCTTGAGCCATTGTCTGGTGAGTCTGCCATGGGCCCGTGTGGCTCGACCCCGTCTCTCGAACCTCGTGTCTCCTGAAATGTCGCCTCGCGAGTCCCTCTGCGATGAGCCTCTTCCCTATGTCTCAGTCCCCTGTGCCATTGTCTCATGAACCCCTCTGTGTCGAGCCTCTCTCGCGGTCCTTTGTCTCCTGATCTGCCGCCTCATGAGCCGCGCTCTCCTGAGGCACTGTTCCCGTGCTCCCCGCCGCCGTCGCCGCCGCCGCCGCCCGCCCGCCCGCCCGGGAAATCGATCCCCGGTCGGTCAGGAAGTGGCCGTTCCACGGCGGGCCGCCCGCCGGCGCCGACGACGGCTGCGACGAACGGCGATGGCCGGCCGGCCGGGGCTGTGACGGGAGGAAGAGTGTGGTGCATGGGCGGCGCGCCGAGGAGGGGTATTGTGTTGGCCGGTGTGTGTGCGGAGGAGTGGAGTTTTGTATGATGTGGTAGCTACGGGGTCTTGGTATGCTCCGTGACGAGAATTAGATTTATTCATATTTTTGTTTATTTATTTGACGTCGGTAGTCTCCTTACAAGGTGGGGTTTTCACAACTCATTGTCAAGGATACGGTAATGGCTGTCGTCTTCGGAGCGAAGGAGACCGGATCACACAGCTTTTCAGCGCGGTAATGGACTGCAACATCGCGCATTTTCTTATTTCCCTTCCTTCGCATCTGGCACTGTTGGTTTTCGCAAGAGACGTATGTGAGCTGAACCGTGCGGCGCCGATTTTCGTTCTCGGCCTGAACCGTACCTGCGCCGGGCGACGCGTCCTGCGCGCCGTTTGTCTCTCGCCGGCGATCGTCCGGTGTTTGTCGGACTTCGGCGATATTGGCGCCCGCGCGCGACCGCCGTCGGAGCGCCGGATCGCCGGCTCACGAGCGGAATAAACGTCTCGGCGGACGCTGCCATTGCCGGCGCTGGCGGCGGCCAGGGCGGGACGTGGCGGAGCCGACCGCGTCGGAAATTCGCACGCGCGCCGTGTGATGAAGGCGAGGATGTGGACGGCGTCCGGGCGATGGGATTCGCCGGCGAGATGGGATCCTTTCGGTTGGATCAGGGTGATGAGACGGGAGGGGGGTGTGCCGGGGGGATATTGAAGGAAGGGTGTTGATGGAGTCGACGAATCTACGGCGGTTCTGTCCGCTGGGTCTGTTCAGGGGAGTACGTTGTCGTGTGGAGTCGGTGAAGCGTAACTCCTGCACATTGTGACTTGGCCTGATATGACCTGGCGCGACAGACCTGACCGGCCGACCTGATCTGACGTGTCCGACGACCTGGCCTGACCTGACCTGATCCCCTGCTCTGCTTCGAGGAACCACCAGCGTGCGGTCCCACGCACAACATAACCTGACCTAACCTGTACCCCCAGCTGGACCGCTTCAAGGAGCCGCCGGCGTTCGGGCCCATGTGCGATCTGCTCTGGTCGGACCCGCTCGAGGACTTCGGCAACGAGCGCAACGCCGAGCACTTCACCCACAACAGCGTGCGCGGCTGCTCGTACTTCTACAGGTGAGCGACGCCTGACGCCTGACGCCTGACGCCTGACGCCCGGTCGACAGTCGCCCGCTGCTGTTTCTGCCTCCAGGGCTAGGTCTGACGCGGCTGCCGTCACGGCCTGGAGGTGCGGACGAGGCCCGTCGTGTTTTGTTTGTGCCCTGGGGCTGCCGGCAGTGTGTCGACCGCGGCATAATGGCGGACAGCAGGAAAGGATATTTTCGTCGCGATAAACGGCGTGCGTGTCATGTGTCGCCACACGCTAGTCGGACATGTCCAGGACACGTCACTAGAGTGGTGAGGCGAACGTCATACGCCGGCAGGTCGTCTGCGATTCAGATGATGCTGGAGTCGGTGTCTGGAACCACTGATCAGACGCGTTCTCGAGTCTGGCGCGTGCTCAGACGATGCCTGAGCAGAGACGGAATCCGCTAGTCGGATGCTTCGTGAAGTCTAGCGCGTATTTATCAGCAGAATGCGTCGATTCGCCTCGCTTGCGGTGACGGGAACGCGTGTCCTGTGTCGGTCGTGGTGGAACGGGAGCCACCATTGTGAAGTCGTTTAAACTGTGTGTTGTGTGTGCTCGGCTCATGTGGTGTTGTGTCCGTTCCCAGCTACGCGGCGTGTTGTGACTTCCTCCAGCAGAACAACTTGTTGTCCATCATCCGCGCTCACGAGGCGCAAGACGCGGGGTGAGTGCTCTCTCTCTCTCTCTCTCTCTCTCTCTCTCTCTCTCTCTCTCTCTCTCTCTCTCTCTCTCTCTCTCTCTCTCTCTCTCTCTCTCTCTCTCTCTCTCTCTCTCTCTCTCTCTCTCTCTCTCTCTCTCTCTCTCTCTCTCTCTCTCTCTCTCTCTCTCTCTGTCTCTCTCTGTCTCTCTCTCTCTCTCTCTCTCTGTCTCTCTCTCTCTCTCTCTGTCTCTCTCTCTCTCTCTCTCTCTCTGTCTCTCTCTCTCTCTCTCTCTCTCTCTCTCTCTCTCCTCTCCTCTCCTCTCCTCTCCTCTCTCTCTCTCTCTCTCTCTCTCTCTCTCTCTCTCTCTCTCTCTCTCTCTCCTCTCTCTCTCTCCTCTCTCTCTCTCTCTCTCTCTCTCTCTCTCTCTCTCTCTCTCTCTCTCTCTCTCTCTCTCTCTCTCTCTCTCTCTCTCTCTCTCCCGCCCCCTTCCTCCCTTCCATTTGTTTGCCATCTTATCTCTGAAACTTGACAGCGACACTGTACTGGTGCTTCTGACGACATCATCGCAGTCTTCCGTATCACAGTCAGACCTCTCGGACTCCGTCGCCGACCTGGCCGGCCTGCGTGGCCGCTTCCGGTGCCCACCATAACCCGACGCTGCCGCGTCCGTGACGCCCGCTGCTGTGTCGGCAGGTACCGGATGTACCGGAAGAGCCAGACGACAGGGTTCCCGTCGCTCATCACCATTTTCTCGGCGCCCAACTACCTGGACGTGTATAACAACAAGGTCAGTGGCCCGGCGGCGCGCCGGCCGGCCAGTCATGGGCGCAGACGGGACGGGCAAGGGTTTCCGGGATTAGAAGGCTCGTTTGTCTGCGGCGATGAATGCGGGATCACCTCGCCGTAGCGCGAAATGTTTGTTTTGCGGATCTTCGGCCGTGCATTGTCTGGGCCATTAGGAGGGCGACCGGCTGCCTGTTCCACGCGTCGCTCTGCGGTGAGAATTAGCATGCGTGAATCAATGATCGCTCACGGCGTCGCGTGCCGCCTAGCCATCTAGCGGCGGATATTCTAAGTGACGTTTGCGGGGCTGTCGCCAGGCGGCGGTGCTAAAGTACGAGAACAACGTGATGAACATCCGGCAGTTCAACTGCTCACCGCACCCGTACTGGCTTCCGAACTTCATGGACGTGTTCACCTGGTCGCTGCCATTCGTCGGCGAGAAAGGTGTGAATCTTTGTTGTCTGTCTGTAAGTCTTTCTGCTATTAGAGCTTCTTTGGCAGCAGGGCGAATTCTGAAAGTGAAACGCCTTGAGGCATCAGTCAGATTGTTCAGATCACGACTGTCATCCAGCCAACTGCCCATCCACCCAAACACCCAGCCTTCCAACCAGGCGCCTAACCATCCATTCAACCAGCCATCTAGCCGTGTACTCCGTCATCAAGCTGGCCATCCAGTCGACCGAACACCAGCCAACCAGGCCCAGAGACAACCAAGCAACCTGCCATCCGGCCAACCATTCCGCCGTCCACCTAGTCGGTCGCCCGGCCTCCCATTTGCCGGTGGTTCCGGGAGCCCATCAGTGCCAGTGCCGAAGGCGGCGCTGCCGGCAGAGGTAAGCGGTGGTGCCAGAGACAAACAGCAGCGGGTGGCGTGTGACAGTGACGCAGCGCCGCGGTTTGCCGCGTCAACGGCGGCGCGCCGCAGTTTCCGCGGCGGTTTCGTCCGGGCCCGGCGTGCTGACTGGCGCTGGAGCCAATGCTGACCGCAGTGACTGCGGGGGAGGACAAACTGACGGGGGAGGGTGTTTGTGGAGGCCGGTGTTGATCGGTCCTCTGGTGACAAGCTGCGGCGTGTTGAGTGGATGAAAGAGTGGTTGTTTGTTGAGATGGACCGGTTAATAGGCCTCTGGTGCTTGCAGACGGTGAACACTGCTGAAGCCGTGGTCGATCTATTTGGCAATTTTGCACTCCGTGTGGAAGTTTATCCTTTAGTCTGTTATGACTGTGCTAGAAAAGGTGCTGTGACTATGCGGAGCTTTCTGGCTCCGGAACGGATTTTCATGACTGTGGAAGAAAAAGACTTCCTTTGCCAGCGCAACGACTCGAGTAATAGCAACGGTTTAAATTTGAACTGCCCTTTGTCTTGCTTATGTCGCTAACTGTGATATCCTGTAGCTTGTTTCGAAAGACTTGTCTGGTACGAGTTCCATCCCATGCTTTTGTTGACGGGAGGCTCTTTAAAAACGAAATTTCTGTAAAGTCATATAAAAGCCTGCGAACGGAATCAGTTGTAAATAATCCCTGTCCTCCCCCGCTAGATTGGCAGGAACAGTTGGCGCAGTGGTCTAGCGGCTGGTCCACCTTAGTTGCACGTTATATGCGTGTTGTGTCCCGTCAAATGCGTGGTAGGTACTACAGGGTTCTGTGTTGTGTTGTAGCGTCCTGTTGTGTTATTCTGTTGTGACGTGTTAGTGACGTATGGTGTTATTAACGCCTTGGCCGAAAACAGACAGTGTACCAGAGCACGAATGACTTGATGATGGCTTCTGTCGTTTTTTAACGCTTTGTAATGAATCCTGTCTTTGTGTGCGTTGTGGTATGTTGCAACATTGTGTTCCTCCTGCTTGTCTCCCAGTCACGGAGATGTTGGTGAACCTGCTGAACATCTGCTCGGACGACGAGCTGATGTCGGAGGGCGAGGAGAACTTCGAAGACGGTGAGTTGATAGCGATGCCTTCGTGTGTTTTTTTTTTTGCCTGTCTGCTGCTAAAGTCTTACTGCTGCTGCTCGCTGTTCTCTTCGGTTCGGTTTCCAGTGGGTTTGTCGGAGAACCCGAAGGCGGTTTTGTTCGTTGTCTGGTCGTGGAGACGCAGGCAAGCCTGCTTTCAAGAGTCTTGAAGACGGCGATGGTAGCTCTTTGTCAAGCAGGACCGTAAGATGTCCAGTCCAAGTCAACAGCGCTGTTCAGCGTGTCGCTGTGGGGGTTGCACCAAGTTTTTACGTGTTGAATGGTCTTCCCAAGCCAGAGCCAAACGTTGCGGTGCTCTGTCAAGCTGTTTGTTCTCGAGCGATTCGAGTGGCAGTTGACGGGACCTGACGGCTAACGTCATCGCTCTGATGTTTGCTGATGTGTGCCGACTTGTGCCGAGCGTGGTAAATTTGAGCCTCAAACGTTTGGTAGCAGTGTTCTTGCGTGAGCGTAAGACACCACCTCCGTGCGTAAATCCCGCGGTGGGGTTTACAGTGATGATGAATGTCACATGGGCGTGGTGTTGCATTATCGTTTCGGTGGATTTTTTTGGGCGGTACTTGAAGGCACCGGTTGTGAAACGGTTTTGTTCGAATCTTATTTTTGCAAATTTTTAATCAGCAGGGTCTTTTACAACCAGCGTGTGCCGTGAACGAACCGATTGTGACCGAGCTGTGGGTAAAGTGCGCGCACATGGACGACTGAGGGCGGCGCGTTTACCGAGCGCGGCAAAACTCAGAACTTCGTTCAATTCGGCCCGTCTTGTCGACTGCCCGTGCTTCCGCGTCTTTCCTGATGTACGAAGGCCAGGTGTATGGACTCGGGCGCCGGAGGCAGGCCAAAGTTCGTCGTGCTCAGGGGACCGCGCTGCTCGTGGTGCTTTATGGCCGCGTTACGCCGAACCCGGCCCGATGACGTGGTACAACTTGGCGCCGAGATCGCTTCCGTGCTGGGTGCCGACGGGGCTGTATTGCGCCGTGGCGTGTTCTGAATTTCCGGCGAATTGAGCGAGGCCGGGTGTATTCCGATGGGTGCCGGTGTATTCCAGTGTATGCCGGTGTATTCCGGTGGCGGCGCGACATCTCCGAGAGACAGGACGCGGCAGCATGCGCTTGATTGCAAACGACAGAACTCTGCTACCTCCATCTGTTGGGCGTTTTTTTGACCTTTCATAGTCCATGCGTTCTGAGACTCAAAATTCGCAACACTAGCGCCATCTCTCGACCGGTCGCGCCACCACTGGGCGCCGCGGCCGGCCGGCCGGCCGGGCCGGTGGTGGACGGTGCGTGTTTGGTGGATCGCCGCCCCTTCCTGGACGTGGCCCTGTGCTCTCTGGCGCGTAGATAAGGAGTACACGGAGCGGCTGGTAGCCAGTCTGGCCGGCGACGTGGCCGCCGAGGGCGGTGAGTGGCGTGGGGAACACGCTAGGGGCGGATCCAGTGGGGGGGGCGGGCAGGTGACACCGTCGGTTGAGCCCGCGGGGCACCGCTGTGGCAGTTCGATATGATTAGTTGTGAGCTTCGAAGGCGCATCGTAGCAGTCTGCCCCCCCCCCCCCGATCGCGGTTTTGGATGTGCCCTTGGCACGGTCGCCACGTTTAGCCTGGACAGTAGCCTATTTCGTGTGAAGACGCTGTGATAACGCCGTATCCCTGCCCCCGATCATTACATTGAGGAAAACTAGATGTTTGAGTCTCCGTTAGCGAAGTCGGAGTTTGATGTATGCCGGGAGGGTACTTGTGTCCTTGGTGTTGGGTCAAAGCTAAAGGGGGAGGGATAGATGTTACTTCGTTGTGTACTTTCCGTGATTGCCCTTTCATTGTTGGAACTGAGTTCCCTGTCTGGATGGAAAAAGACGTTTTCTCCTTGCTATCGTTGAACTTGCAACTCTACGTACTTTACTCATTGCTTCTGGAAAGGAAATCAGCATATCAGAAACACGGAAAAGCTTGTGGAAGTTGTTTCTTGGCGTTCTACGTTGTGCCTTCTTGCCTTTGTCTTTCACTCCATGTACGAACTAACGTCCACGGACGGACCAAAAAAAATGTTCGCGCAAAGTTGCCACGATAGCAATCTGCTCACTTCACCCCGACCTCTTCACCCCCGATTCCACCACATTTCGTCTGATATTCTTATTCACTGTCTCCACCTGCGACCCGTTTTCTATCCTTGTCCCTGCAATATTGCGACCTCCGTGACGTGATCTCATAATTGGTCCTGTCATCAGTTTTCCCTGCCCATCGTCTTCACATCGTCGTCATCGTACTTACATCATCATCATCTTCATACCTGACTCACTCTTTCACCCCCCACCCCCACCCAACTTGGGAGTCATCAGGCCCACTGTCACGTGACCTTAGTCCCACTCGGACGGGACAGCGCCGGGCGGTCACGTGATCAGGCATTGGTTCAGATTTTTACCACTACTAACGGCCGCCGGAGGGGTGTCCACAGGCTGTGGTAGTCTTCAAAAAATGCTGAGTCTCATATGTTGGTTGTTGAGCATTAAATGAAGTTCTTTGTCGTCAAACAGAAAAACTGAAAGTAACTGAGTTTTGGAATGTGCAAGTGGTGGTTAGCTGGACACGCCTCCGTGTTGTTAAATCTGTCGTTTTGGCACGAGGAGGTGGCGAAAGGGCAGCGACCGAGACACTGCCCCGGCTGTCTTTTGCCGTGACCCTTGCGCTGGTACCGGTTTGATCTCGCACTAACACTAGGTGTGCCATCGTGCGGGACGGTGTATGTCTGTCTACGTGTGTATTTGCGGGAGCGGATACTGTTTAGAATGTTGACGGCGTTTGTGATGGTGATGGCCACGACCAAGAGCATGCCGTAAGTTTCGGACGAGCACGCCATGCTGTTGCCAAGATCTGAAGCTGATTCTCCACGATGATCCGTATTATTTCTCGAGCTTGAGCGGCGGAGGCCTCTGCTTTGTTTTTTTCTGCCTCTGTGGGTGTGGCGATCTCGCTTCAGTCACGTGACTGCGCCGTTTCCAGTCTCTAATTCATGGCTCTCCTTCGCTTGGGGAGGGGCAGCTGTCGCCGATTCGCTGACTCTGGCCTTTCTTTTCCATACTCTGCTGTGCCTCGATCGTTGCTTCTGTTGCGCAGATCCAGGCAAGTATTCGTGTCGCTCGCGGCCTGTTTAGCAGTTTGTCTGGAATGGCCATCCCTTCCACCCTCACCCCCTGCTCCCACCCGCACTCTCACCCGTCGCCTTGACTGCCGGGCGGGTTGTTTGTTACGTAGCGTGAAGCAGTGCTCTGTGCTAGAATGTACTTCACGTCGGTAATAACTCACTAGACCACGGTAGAGGGTACCATACGTCAGTAATAACTCACTAGACCACGGTAGAGGGTACCATACGTCAGTAATAACTCACTAGACCACGGTAGAGGGTACCATACGTCAGTAATAACTCACTAGACCACGGTAGAGGGTACCATACGTCGGTAATAACTCACTAGACCACGGTTCAACGGAGAGCCGGGGTTTGCTTGCGGATCTGCCGTCGGTCTTGAAACTAATAAGCCAAAAGCTGGAGCCGTTTTGGATATTGTTAGGTAGATGAATTGCTGCGATGCGCTCAGGCATAATTTGCTGCAGAGAGCTACAGCGAACGGAGCATTCAGCTGAACTTTTTGCAGAAGAAAACAGTGCTGTTCGTAGATAATGCAATGTGCGCCATTATTTCGCCCCACGGCTTGAAAGAGGCTACACCGTGTCTGCAGAACTACAGCCGAACATGTGACTGAAGCTTGCAGTAGAACTCTTTCGTATGCAGTGGAGTAAAGGGCAGAGAGGCGGTGGATATGCCGCTAGAACTCCCGTAAACCGGCGGCCAGATGAAAGCCGCTTAATTAATTGGGCTAATTCTTTCATTGTTTGTCTCTCTGTTAACGTACAGTGAGAGAATACACGTTAAGGCGGGGGTTGAATGACTAAGGGGACTTCACTGGGTTTCCTCCGTACTCCGTTACCGAAGCCTTTGAGAAGAACTTTGGTCCAACTAGCGAGCGGAACACAATTCACCCGCCTTGAACCGCTGGGTGTTCAAATTGACGCACACGTTGGCATCATGGCGTGGACGTCATGGAGTCTGTCTTGTCTGACGTCGTGAGGTGTGTGAGTTGTTCATCGTGCCCCTTATCTGACCACTGAATGTCCCGAAGCTGCACACTAACTAGTACGACGTGTGGAGTTGGCGTAGCACCTGGCCACATAGGAAGGTGTCAGGCCCCGGTGAAGCGTTTTAGCTGCACCCTGGACCCGAAATCTAGATATAGAGCCGTAAACTGGACAGCCTGCATCATTTAACACGCATGCTTGTAGTGTTCGGCAGCTCGTAATTAAGCGGATGCTGTCTGACATTGTATGAACTGGGCGGCGTACAGAAGTGGGGGTTATAGTCTCGACGTTAGGTTTTCTGAACCCTTCTGGTTTCGAGCTCTTGTCCCGAGAGCTCTGGCATTTGTGCTTTCCGAAATTCCATAGGGATAAAAATTGTCATTTTCTGGCGTACTCGGGGGGGTGCTGAGCAGAAAAACTGCCGTTACTCCGAAAAGGGTAAAAAAAAATCACAGTTGCAAGACACTGAGGAAACTTCTATTCAGAAATGATACATGGCTGGTGAGCACACTTTGAAGACCGATTCGGTTTCGTGTCGTGAACAACACCATGGGAGACCAATTCCCTGGCCGGTATCTCCTAAGCCGAGGTGCCCGCCGACCGCAGGCGTTGACCTTTGACCGGCGTGTTTCAGAGCGGGCGGCCGCCCTGAGGAAGGAGGTGATCCGGAACAAGATCCGAGCCATCGGCAAAATGGCGCGCGTCTTCTCGGTGCTCAGGTCAGTGGCCGGGGTCGGATGGGGTCAGGTCTCGAGCGCGCGGGTCACCGCCGCAGATCGGTACAAGTCAGCAGAGGTCACATCACTGACAACCATTCACAAGCGCGCACCCGTGCTGCCGCCGCTGCGGGTATCGCCACAGCCGCCGTGAAGGTCTTTGGCTCGGTCCGGCGGTGGTGACCGTGGTTTGCGGCCAGGTCTGGCCGTTGGTCGGCCTCCGGTCCGACAGCGGCAACGGGGTAGGGTGGACACCAGGCCCGGCTGGCTTCCTCTCTCCGGGAACGGTCTGTCTCAAGGCTTCTTCTTGCCGGGGACGGACTGTCTTGAGGCTTCTTCCTACCAGGGACTGTTTGTCTCTGGACTCCCTCCTGCCAGGGACGGCTTTTCTCAAGGTTTCCTCCTGCCGGAGACTGTCTGTCTCAGGTTGACCTGCTGGGGACGATCTGTCTCAGAGCGTCCTGCTGTCAGAGACGGTCTGTCTCCGGGCTTCCTCCTGTCAGAGATGGTCTGTCTCATAGCTCCCTCCTGTCAGAGATGGTCTGTCTCATAGCTCCCTCCTGTCAGAGACGGTCTGTCTCCGGGCTTCCTCCTGTCAGAGACGGTCTGTCTCATAGCTCCCTCCTGTCAGAGACGGTCTGTCTCAGAGCTCCCTCCTGTCAGAGACGGTCTGTCTCAGGGCTCCCTCCTGTCAGAGACGGTCTGTCTCAGGGCTTCCTCCTGTCAGAGACGGTCTGTCTCCGGGCTCCCTCCTGTCAGAGACGGTCTGTCTCAGGGCTCCCTCCTGTCAGAGACGGTCTGTCTCCGGGCTCCCTCCTGTCAGAGACGGTCTGTCTCAGAGCTTCCTCCTGTCAGAGACGGTCTGTCTCAGAGCTCCCTCCTGTCAGAGACGGTCTGTCTCAGAGCTCCCTCCTGTCAGAGACGGTCTGTCTCAGAGCTTCCTCCTGTCAGAGACGGTCTGTCTCAGAGCTCCCTCCTGTCAGAGACGGTCTGTCTCAGAGCTCCCTCCTGTCAGAGACGGTCCGTCTCAGAGCTCCCTCCTGTCAGAGACGGTCTTTCTCAGAGCTCCCTCCTGTCAGAGACGGTCTGTCTCAGGGCTTTCTCCTGGGAGGAGAGCCTGCGGTTGGCAGTTAGATGGTGGCCGTTGGGGAAATAAACAGATGGGGCCGAGCAGCTGGTGACGGCGGCCGGCTGTGATGACTAATGTCTCGCTTCTGTGGGGCTCTGTTGTAGACTTGCTTTGCCGACTGTTGCATCAGAAAGGTGATAAGAGAAAAAAACCAGCCGGGCTCGGGTAACGATTGAGTTGACATTGCGAAGGTTGACTTAATTTAGTTGTTTTGTTGCGACCATCTGAGCCCTAGTTGTAGACGGAAGGCAGTGAAAAGGTTAAAAGACTCGTCTCGTTACTCCGAGATGTGACTTTTTATTTCCTTTTTTGTCTGAATAACTAGAGGGTTTGGTTGGTCAAAAGAAATAGTCAAGTACAACGTATTCTACCGCACTGTAAACAAATATCCTCGTCTTTCAAGCGCTAATCTCTTTTACATAGCTGACTGATCATCCACTCAAATGTTCCATCCGTTTGCCTATTGAGTCTCCCTCTTTCGCCAGTACATAGTGCGGCGAAAAGGTGTTACTCACCTTTTATTTAAGATTAAACGTCCCACTCCCTCGTCACCAACTCACTCTTGTCCATTCACTCTTGTACCCATTCACTGCACCGCACTGTAGGCGCGTCCTCTGGGTCATCGTCTCCCCTCTCTGGGTCAACGTTTGCCCCCCCCCCCCCTCCGCGCACTGACACCACCCTGCTCTTCCACAGGGAGGAGAACGAGAGCGTGCTGCAGCTGAAGGGCCTGACGCCGACCGGCGCGCTGCCGCTTGGCGCCCTCTCCGGCGGCAAGGTGACCCTGCGCAGCGCCCTGCAGGGCTTCTCGCCCAACCACAAGATCGCCTCGTTCGAGGAGGCCAAGGGGCTGGACGCCATGAACGAGCGTATGCCGCCGCGCAAGGACGCGCCGCCGGCGCCGGCCGGCCGCGACAAGCTGGGCACCAACAACCATTCGTGAGCGGCGCCCGCGCACCGCAGGTCAGTGCAGGTCAGCAGATGTCAGGTCAAGCGGGCGAATCGCGGTTGAGCGGTGGCTGTGCACCGCATGTCAGAAGGGATCACCAGCGGTCAGTAGGGATAAAGTCCGCTGTATGACTTGTGAGCGACGCCCTCTCACCTAAGATCGTTAAAGATTAGGTTCCAGCAACCATTCATGAACAGCGTCCGCGCACCACAGGTTAGTAGCAGTCAGCAGGAGACGAATAAGGTCAGTAACGACCATTCGTGGACGACCCCGTGGCACCAGAAGTCAGTACAGGTCATTGGACGATACTGCCTACCCAATTCAGTACCTGTCTGACATCCGTCTTTTGTCACCGAAGGCAAATGAGGTTATAGTCATTCAACTGCTGATCATCCAAACACCAGGAATGTTTGTCAATCTCGATGAACATGCGTGCTTCCCCTGACTTGAACTCCCTTGGTTTCAGTGCGCCGGACGACGCGTGGCGCCGCCCTGGCGGAGACTGCACTCACCTCCGGTCGGGCGCTCCGCCGACAGATGTCGCCGCGATCGGCGTGCCGGTGCCGCCCGATTGGCCGCGCGCGCTGACGGTGCGCTCTGATTGGCCCGTCCGCGCCCCTCCGGCCTGCCCCGACCAGAGACCCCGCCCCCCGACCTAGACGTGTGCTGCACCTCACCGCGCTCCGACGGTACCGCCCCCCCCCCCCCCCGCCTGCCTTGTCCGTGTTTCGGTCCTTTGATTCACATTCGGCCGCGTGTTCGGTTGTTAACAGGTGCGTGAGTGGCGCGTGGGCGCCCGGCGGCCGCGGCCGGGCCTGGTTTTCAGTGTGGTTGTGCGTGGCCGCTTGGCGGGTGGGTTTCGACTTATCGGTGTAGTTATCGCTCTCCGTTTGACTGTGCAGTGAGGGCGGCGCGGCGCGCGCACCTTTGCCAGTGCCATCTATTGTGTGATCGTGGAGTTTGTAATTACCGGCCGCGCCGCGGTGGGCCACGTTTCTATCGTTAATTTCATTGGGTGATACATACGTATATTATAGTGCTGCATGTGCATACCTGTATATTACCTTCTTCTGCCTGCGCGGCGCTTGCCGCGACGGTGCCCCGCGGCCTGCTGGTGCCATCTGGCGGGCCGTCTGCAAGTTTTAATACGCCACTTGGCCGGCAGGCGCGCGCGCATGCCGGCCTGACGGGTTTTCACGCGTTCGTGTGCATCAACTAACGGCGGCCGCCAGCGCGCCGGCCGCCGCGCCGTCGCCCGCCCCTCTCCTCCCGACGCGCCGGCTGTACATACAATCATGGTGCTCACGGTCTGGCCGGCGGCGGTGTGCAGTTTGCGTTGTTGACTTTGCAAAAGTTTATGCGCTGGCTGGCCGTCGGGCGTCCGGCGCGGCCGGCGGCGCCGCCGCCGACCGCGTTGCCATGGCGACGGTCCGGACGCCGCCGGCGCGTTTTGTTGATTTGACCCGTTAGGAAAGACTATAATTTGCATCGTTTCATTTACGCAGCCGGTTTCGGATGTTTGCAGATGGCCGTTTTTCACCATCGGTGTCGTCGGTACCATTACGATGAGATACTCTTAATCCATATCGTCCTGTACTCGTCTGAGTGACCTGTGGCCCGCATACGCTGCCGCGTGATTCGTCTTGCCGCTTCAGTGCTCCCACTGGTTCAAATTCCCGTACGGTACGACTTTCCGGCGGCGGCGCCCCACGGGGTCGCGCCGTTGTTGATTTGGTGCGGCGAGCGGTTTGGTTGGCTGCGTGCGCAACCGTCCCGTTTCCGTACCTCGTTTAGAATTCGCTTTTGTTCAATTCCATATTGTAAATGTTGTTGTTTCAATATTACAGGTTTCAATAAAGACCGGTTGGTTGACGCGCGTTTGCGGCCGGAGGTGGCAAGGGTTTGTGGTTGAGTTTTTGAGGATTTACTGCATTAAATTTTCATGATTTTCATGAAATTTTCTTTTTTATGAAACTTTTGAAACTTTTGGAAAAAACTTCATGAAAATGCATGAAATTTTCGTCATCCGAGATTATGACCTCATCGCTGAGGTTATTGACCGGTAAATGGCCAAACCAGGTTTTTTTGATTATCCGAATCTTCGGAATGATAAAGGCTTGTGAGCCCAGCCTTCGGGAATAGTTGACAGCAAATTGGCGATACCCTGCCGTTAAAAGGACCTGTTCGACGAGCAGGGATGCTGCGCGCACCAAACAAATGACTCATCAGTGGAGCGCTTGAAAGATCTGGTAACGACCATGTGGTTTAGAGTATCTTTGCGGTCTGCAATGGGCAAGTGACTAACGATCCCGTGGTAATATGTGGCAGTTGAGGGTGATACGGCTGATTAGTGAGATGGTCCATTGCGATAGATAGGATTAGATAACAAAGGGGTTGTTTCGAACTGAGTAAAGCGAGAACGAAGAAGGTAAAGACGAAGCAAAGCAAACGCAACGGTAAAGTACTACACACACTGACCTTTCATAGGCGATTCGGCGTTCAGGCCGTTTCTTCGTTGTCCTGTGCCTATTGCGAACTTGTTACCCTCCTTTTCCGGCTGCCGCCGCATTTACAGCAGAACCTCGCGGAATAATGGCAATGGTTTCGCCGGGGTCTAGACCTGTCGCATCCTGAAACGAAAGGGACGTCGTGTCTCGTGCAGTATCATGATTTTGAAATTTTCCCTGTGTTTCTCCGCCCACCTATGCCTTACATCATAAGCCTTCCGAAATACAAAACAGCTTCACCACACTTTCCGCGCGGCAATCTTAACCCTCGCAGGCCGAGGGGGGTGGAAACGGAAACCCCAAGCGGGCTTCCGTGGCCACGGCAAAACAGCGCACAGCAGCGCCGTGAAATTTTGCATAGCTGATGATTCATTTTGCATGACCTGAGTGACCCCGGGTCATCTCGGGTCGCTTGACTACGACGTTGTTACAGAAGGCTTGCAGAGCGATTTTTGCTCCAAATGACGTTTGCTTACTGCTTTAGGGCAATAGGAATGCATAAACGGCAGATAACAAGCATAAAGTCGGCTCAGAATGGCAGTCCAGATGCAAACAGATCACTTTAGACAGGGCAATGACCTTTTTAAGGTCGTAAGAAGTCAATGACCTAAGATGGCCTGTTATGACTTTAGAACGTTTCTATGCTAATTTTCGGCACTGAATATGGTGAAGGACACGATTTTAGGCCTGTTCGGCCCCAAATGTGTCGTTTTTAATGACGGATAATCGATTTTTTATTCCCAAGCATTAAGTCTGCCCTGACCTAAGAGGCCACTGGTTGACCTGACGGGGATAAACTCTTGAGATTCCTTGGGCGCAGAGCTATGGACTACTTTTTCTCTCGAGGCGCGAACTCATTTAGGGAGCAAATGACGAGAGGGGTGCCTACCACAACTCCCCCCCCTCCCTCCTCGTCTTCGGTGCGAATGACAATCCCTCCCCTCTGATGATGGTCAACATTTTGATTGAAGCCATTTTCCGAAACAGACCCTAGTTCCAACTTCGTCCAATAGATGGCGTTGAGGCGCCGACCGCGGCTATCGGGCCGCGGCCGCTCGCTGACGGAGCTGCGACGCTTCTGGCGCGCCAAACTACCGGCCCGTCGCGGCTGACGGAGCGAGTCGGATAACTCGAGGCCGGCAAACCGATTCGTAGAAACGCCGGCTCGCGGCGGTCGGGGAAACCGATCCGCCTAGACGCCGCATCGCCGCCAAGGAGCCGGATTCGCCAAAACGCCAGCTCGCGGCGGCGGGGGCGATGATCGGAGAGCCGAAACGCTTCTTCAGCCAAAAAAGTTGGGCTAAAACGCCGGGCCGAGGCCTGGCCAGAGAGGCGGAGGGCGCAGAACTCGGCCGAAACGCGTGACGAAATCGGCCTCGATGAGAAGCATGCACCGTGACACGGTCAATGCCAGAAGAGACCTCCCGCGCTGGGAATGATGACAGCGATCGCCGAGAAGATCTTTGGTCAAATTTTCATTCTAGTTTGCTAGAAGCGAGGATTGGAGGAGTAATTACAACGTTTCTGGACTCCTACGTTAGAATGAATGTTGCCTTGATGCAAGTGACACAGCATCAAGGATCACGAACCATTTCTGTGCGGCATGGTTTTTGTGTGTCTGCTGTTTATATATATATATATATATATATATATATATATATATATATATATTTTCATCGCACGCAAGAGTGATAATAAACTGCCACTGACGGCCATATTTGTTTAGGTTTCGTGTATCATTTCCCACTGTCCTATTCGGATATGCTTTAAAACAGATTTGCTGACGCGATGCTCACTTGTTGCGGCCTGTAACGATGTCTGGCACGCCACGAAAAAAAAACGCCCCACAGGCTGCGAGAGAATAGAGTAAATGGTACATTGGAGTTCTTCCACGGGTGTAACTTCGTATACCTTTGATATGGAGCTTTCCATATTCCATGCCAATAATTTCCATAGGAAATTATTGGCATGGAATTCCATACAAATATTTTGACCCATTCATGTGTTTTCTTGCTTCACAAAAAAAGACTTTCGTTGGGTCCGATGCATTCATTTTTCCATACCCAGGTATGTCCCAATTGAACATCCATGAGTCATTCTGAGAACATGAAAATAACCATCTCCGTTGCAAACGTTGATTTAGTGGCATTGTTCGATATTGCAAAGCAATTGTTATGACGGTAACGAGATGGTTTCCTGAAACACAACATAATCCACCAGACTTGTGCTTGATTCCGTTTCGGGAGGATCGATTTCCAATCCGACTCATGACTTGCTGAATCGACTCTGATTCTGACTCAACGCGTTTTTCGAGCTCTGATTCGATTCCCGTTCCGACTCAAAATGAAATGAGTGGATCCCGGGGTCAGTTCTTCTAGGATCCATTGGACTGTTTGAAGCTAGTGGAATTGATTGCAATTCTGGTTCCGTAGACAACCGTGCGACTCAATTTCGACTCTAATTCCGTCACTTCTCAGTGTAATCGATTTCGATTCTGGTTCTGACCGGCAGTACCGATTTCGGAGTCCATCGTGATTCCGATGAAATTGAGCACAAGTTTGTATTCCACTGATGTCTTTGTTTTGTATATTTCCTTAATCATATGATTCTGCATTTACCCGGCTTGGAATGCATGGATTAGGGCTCATTGCCATGTCATGCGCAGACATAAGGACTCTACTAGCCTGTGACTGTTTTCTGTTCTCCTGCACCTGAGAGTGGTAAATCACGAACTCTTCCTAAAAGTCAAATCGCAAAACACGAACCCTCCCGTGCGCCCCTGCGTCTGACAGACAGCCAGGACAACCGGCGGCGGCCGGCGGCGGCGCTGCCGTTGATTGGCCGCTGTCCCGGGGACGTTTGTGACGCTCGCGGCGCGTCTAAATCAGACCGGCCAGACGCCGATTCTCCGACCTGTCGCCGCGCCGGCTTCCAATGAGATAGCCGTGGTCAGTTCGCCGAAAACGAACGGCTGCCGCCAGACTTTTCAGCCGAGACGCTGAGACGGCAGGTTGTGCAATCGGGAAGCGAAGACGGCAGGAGATGTCAGAGAAACACAGACGACAGAGGACGTCAGGGGAACACACGCGACAGAGGATGTAAAGAAACGCAGACGACAAAGGATGTCAGGGAAACACAAACGACAGAGGACGTCAGGGAAACACAGACGACAGAGGACGTCAGGGAAGTACGGCAGCCACAGATCGTCAGGGAAACACAGACGACAGAGGACGTCAGGGAAACACAGACGACAGAGGACGTCAGGGAATCACAGACGACAGAGGACGTCAGAGAAACACAGACGACAGAGGATGTCAGGGAATCACAGACGACAGAGGACGTCAGAGAAACACAGACGACAGAGGACGTCAGGGAAGTACGGCAGCCACAAATCGTCAGGGAAACACAGACGACAGAGGACGTCAGGGAATCACAGACGACAGAGGACGTCAGGGAAGTACGGCAGCCACAGATCGTCAGGGAAACACAGACGACAGAGGACGTCAGGGAATCACAGACGACAGAGGACGTCAGGGAAACACAGACGACAGAGGACGTCAGGGAATCACAGACGACAGAGGACGTCAGGGAAACACTGACGACAGAGGACGTCAGGGAAACACAGACGACAGAGGACGTCAGAGAAATACAGATGACAGAGGACGTCAGAGAGGTAGAGACGGCAGAGGACGGCAGAGAAACGCAGCTGACAGAGGACGGCAGAGAGGTAGAGACGGCAGAGGACGGCAGAGAAACACAGATGGCAGAGGACGGCAGAGAAACACAGATGCTCATAGAGATAACACTACTCTCGCAAATGTTGCGGAACACGTCTCCCCCCCCCCACTCCCCAATTCCTGTTGTGTTGTAGCACGTGTGCTAGCGTTTATGCCATGTTAGGTGTGGTGCAGCACGTGTGCTATGTTAGGTGTGGTGTAGCTTGTGTGCTGTTAGTTGTAGTGTGGCACGTGTGCTATGTCAGATGTGGTGTAGCACATACGCTATGTTGGGAACAGAGTGAAAGACGCCATCGTGCTCACTCGAAATGGAAGGAGTGTCCACTGAGGTGATTGTGGTAGGCTCAAATGCTTGCGAAACTGAACTGGTCGTTACAAGCACACGTGGGCCATCTTAGCTCACTGGGACCTTCCAGCGTCAGAAATGTGAGCCGTAATGACGCCTGTTTCTCGTACGACCCGGCACAGAATAGCACCCACACCTAGAGATATCTTAGTTAGAATGCCATAATACTGAGCTAATCGATAGTTATTCAATACAGGTACTTGCTGTGAATTTTTTACCACCATGTCCGAGTGGTAATGTAAGTCGTGTTTACTTACAAAGCTGCATAGTGCGACCATTTCATGGCGGGTGAATCCATTGTGTTTTTAGCCCTCTTGTTATCTTAGGCACAGCCCACCAGGCAAAAACGTGAATTACCAAGGTGTATTGTACAATGCTTAACGTCATTAACAGCTTGCGTTTCACCGAATGGGGTTTCTCGGGTCCCGGTCTCACTTTCTGTAGGAAAAATAGATGGCAAGAAAAGAAGTGATGCGAATTACAGTCAGCCCGTTAACCCTATTCCCGGCAGGGAGGGCGGAATCCGCCCCCTTCGGGTTTTTTGCTTGCCAATTCCAGGCTTTTTAGCGCAGCTTCACGAAACTTGGTGACTTTTCCTAGCTATTCTTTCTACGTTCTGTGACGAAATTTCAAAATTCTATTTTGCTCAGGGGCGGAGCCAGGCAACGTTTTTGGGAGGCACCTCATGCCATTTTTGGCCATGTTGAGGGTAAAAGGAAAATGTATGCCAAAAACAGAGTTTTAAAGCTAAAACTTAAAACCTTAAATGGATGTATAGCTAACTAGTGGGGCAATGCGCAAACAAAATTTTGTTTATCTGAGGTCACTTTACAAGGTCAGGTCAAGGTGAAAAGTCAAAATTTGTTTTTTCCTTATACTTTCGGCGCCATTTTTTCAAATGCCAAACCCGGAATATATGTCACGTAGAAGGATGTCCTCTACTTGTGTACCAAGTTTCAGCTTGGTATCAGGTCGGGTCACGGAGCTATGACCTAAAACGTCAGTGCGCGTATCCTATTTCGCAATAACCATAAAATGAAATTTTTGAAATAGAGTAAATTCAAATGCTTCAAAACGTTTACAGATAATATTCAATGCACACGAGATCATTCCAAGTAACCCCAAGGTCACTGGAGGTCATTTAAGGTCAAAGGTCACAAGTTGATCTGAGAAACGTGTGACCATGACAGTTCCCCTTTTTTCATGTCCCTGGCACCGCCTATGCCAACATTATACAAACATTGTAATGCGATTTGTACTTCTTTAGTATAACATGACTAGCAGAAACCAAAAAAGGCTGTTTGCCTCTTTTGTTCATTCAGTTGTTAGAAAATTAATCCTCCTATTTTTGAAACCCTGTGAACGCCCATGAATTTTCTCAAAATTTCAGATTTGCGGAACCCATGATAAAAGCCTTATCCATGATCTCTCGATTCATGTCAGTTTCATCGAAATTGGTCGATAAACAACGGAGTTATAAGAAATCCAAAAGTACCCCCCATTTTCACATTTTTGTCCCCCTGTATCCACAAATTTCAAAATTTTGAAAATTTCTTTTTATAAAAATGTAGGTCACTTCACGGCAAATCGATTGCCGTTTGTTGCGATGAAATCGGACAAGTAGTTCTCGAGATCTCAGGGGGGGCCGAATCCGCCCCCCCCCCTGCCGGGAATCCATCATACCGTCTAGCCCTCCGGGAATAGGGTTAAACATTTCATGCATCTTTTACAAGCCTCTCAGAGCAATCGTGGGTGCGCCCAAGGGTTAAACAACGTTCATATTATTGTTGTGCCACGGGCCTCATGTTAAACTTCACGATTATTGGTGGACAGTACTAAAGGCACAGACGGCGTCACCCTCTGGTTATGCGCAGCACCCTCTGCTCTGCTGTAACACGAGGACGCCGCAGGCGACACAGGAGTCAGGAGTGCGCTGGGCCGCGCGGCACGCTTCATTACGTCCTCTCGGCCGGCAGAGGTGCGTCTGGCCGTGACAGCGCGGTATGGGGTCACACGGGGTCAACAGGGGCGCGGTCTGTCCCGCGGCCAAACAATGACCCCGGGCGATGCCAGGCCCGGCCCGTATCGCGCGCAGGAAGAACGCCCGTGCTCCACCCCCCCCCCCCCCCCGTTGGTAGTCTCTATATTATAAATTTTAAAATGTCGACCGTCGGAGTTCGGTTTTGACGGGCTGGTGCGCCGAGACCACATGCGGCACAGAGGTGAAACTCGGCCAGGTCACGGGTTTGGTGGCACAATGCATTCTGGTCACGTTTTCGGGCGTCGGGGGCGCACGGGGTGCGCGTGGCACGCGCTGCAGTCGCCCATAGGGTTTGCATGTATTTTTGACGAAATCGTGGAAAAACGGTGTCGCGCGCCGCTTCCGGGCGCCCGATCTCGGCAACCGCAGGTCGCATCGACACCAAACCAAATGCCATCGAAAGACAATCTGCAGGGGAACAGCATGACACCGAACACGTGGCGCGGGGTTCGGCACGTGGCGCGTGCCACCCGAGGCAACGAGAAAAATGGCCGTTCTCAAAGGTTTCAAAATGGCAACATTTTTCATTACCGGTTCATTCGTGTTTACACCGCGATTTCGACAGCATGCAGTGTGACATTGTTGGCAAAATCGGTACCAATGGAAAGGCCGTAGTTTTGTCGTTCTGACGCCGCAATAAAATCATCATACTTGACATAACTGTTCGTGCCATGGGGCATCAACCGAACCGATGCATGTCGTAGTTTTGCGCAAAATCGACGGATTTTCAGTGTTTTGCGTTCAGTTGAACATTGTGGCGCCGTCATTGGGAGCTGGCCATTGAAAATACTTGCATCGAGTTCGTCAGTCAATTGTCAATGCGTCGGCATAGGCCATTTGGTGTGTCTCGTTGCGGTTGTTTTCAACGAAAGCGTACAAAAAGGTCTTATTTCGTCTTTTGCGTGATTTCTTCGTCAATTAGGGCTCCCCTTGCTCATACATAAAATTGGCTTCATGCGCAAAATCGACGCATTTTCAGCGTTTTGTGTTCGGTTGACGATTGTGGCGCCGTCATTGGGAGCTGGCCATTGAAAATACTTGCATCAAGTTCGTCAGTCAATTGTCAATGCGTCGGTATAGGCCATTTGGTGTGTCTCGTTGCGGTTGTTTTCAACGAAAGCGTACAAAAAGGTCTTATTTCGTCTTTTGCGTGATTTTTTCGTCAATTAGGGCTCCCCTTGCTCATACATAAAATTTGCTTCATGCGCAAAATCGACGCATTTTCAGTGTTTTGTGTTCAGTTGAAGATCGTGGCGCCGTCATTGGGAGCTGGCGATTGAAAATACTTGCATCAAGTTCGTCAGTCAATTGTGAATGCGTCGGTATAGGCCATTTGGTGTGTCTCGTTGCGGTTGTTTTCAACGAAAGCGTACAAAAAGGTCTTATTTCGTCTTGTGTGATTTTTTCGTCAATTAGGGCTCCCCTTGCTCATACATGAAATAGAAAAGCAAAACCCAGGAGGACGAGGCAGCGGCTACATTGTACCCTAGGTAGTCTTACGGTAGAAACCGCATGGAGGGAAATGAATGCGGTTACCATGTTAATAACAGTTTCCGATTATTTCTTCCCTTTATTGGTCTGTTGTTTTCTTCTTAGTGACTTCAAGTGAGCAGTGCCCGAGAAAAAAACGTGACCGAACACGTGATTTTTTTTTTGCATTTGCGCGATTTACATACGTGGCGCATTGAAAAAATAAGCCATTCGTCTGATACGTGTTGTGCTGTGTGTGTTCTGGCCGATTTAGGCTTCCTGGACTACAAGCGTTTTGCGTGAAATTATGGAGTGTGTGTACTGTGAAAGTGTATTGCGCCCGAAGTGGATTTGTGATACGCTCGCGATGAGGCGCCGGCCGAGCGCGGCCGACAGGCGCAGGGCGGCCGAGCGGGCCCGGCTGCGACGCGAGGCCCTGAACGAGGCCGAACGAGCCGCCGAACTGGAGCGCCGACGAGTGGCCCGTGCCGCGGATGTGGAGGTAAGGGAGGCCGTCGCCGCTAGACTGAGAGACGCGCGCCGTGATGAACAGTATGCCGAGCGGGAGCACGAGCGCGAGCAGCGTCGTCGCGAGGACCCAGACGCGATGCAGCGCAACCGCCACCGCCAGCAGCGAGTGAGGGATGCCGCACGCCAAGGACGGCCCGCACCGGCGGCGCGGCAGCCCGACGAGGTTCTCGCCGGCCGGCAACTTGATGGTGGTGGTGGGACGGTCCCAGGATCAGTTCGGTCACCTCTTTGGCCGAAACTTGATTCGATTCCAAAATTCGAACGCGCAAAGAACTTTAAATGCGCGGCGCGGCAGACTTCCAAATTGCTGTCGGGGCGTCGCGAATGTGTCGTGTGGCGTACATGGGGAACTCGGCGGGTATGGGGGTACAGGAACGAGCTCGTAGCGACAGCATCTAGATGGGGCGATGCCGGCCGACAGGCCGGCTGTTTGCCGCTATCTCTATATTATAAATTTTAAAATGTCGACCGTCGGAGTTCGGTTTTGACGGGCTGCTGCGCCGAGACCACATGCGGCACAGAGGTCAAACTCGGCCAGGTCACGGCTTTGGTGGCACAATGCATTCTGGTCGGGTTTTCGGGCGTCGGGGGTGCACGGGGTGCGCGTGGCACCCGCTACAGTCGCCCATAGGGTTTGCATGTATTTTTGACGACATCGTGCAAAAACGGTGTCGCGCGCCGCTTCCGGGCGCCCGATCTCGGCAACCGCAGGTCGCATCGACACCAAACCAAATGCCATCGAAAGAGAATCTGCAGGGGAACAGCATGACACCGAACACGTGGCGCGGGGTTCGGCACGTGGCGCGTGCCACCCGAGGCAACGAGAAAAATGGCCGTTCTCAAAGGTTTCAAAATGGCAACATTTTTCATTACCGGTTCATTTGTGTTTACACCGCGATTTCGACAGCACGCAGTGTGACATTGTTGGCAAAATTGGTACCAATGGAAAGGCCGTAGTTTTGTCGTTCTGACGCCGCAATAAAATCATCATACTTGACATAACTGTTCGTGCCACGGGGCATCAACCGAACCGATGCATGTCGTAGTTTTGCGCAAAATCGACGGATTTTCAGTGTTTTGCGTTCAGTTGAACATTGTGGCGCCGTCATTGGGAGCTGGCCATTGAAAATACTTGCATCGAGTTCGTCAGTCAATTGTCAATGCGTCGGCATAGGCCATTTGGTGTGTCTCGTTGCGGTTGTTTTCAACGAAAGCGTACAAAAAGGTCTTATTTCGTCTTTTGCGTGATTTCTTCGTCAATTAGGGCTCCCCTTGCTCATACATAAAATTGGCTTCATGCGCAAAATCGACGCATTTTCAGCGTTTTGTGTTCGGTTGACGATTGTGGCGCCGTCATTGGGAGCTGGCCATTGAAAATACTTGCGTCAAGTTCGTCAGTCAATTGTCAATGCGTCGGCATAGGCCATTTGGTGTGTCTCGTTGCGGTTGTTTTCAACGAAAGCGTACAAAAAGGTCTTATTTGGTCTTTTGCGTGATTTTTTCGTCAATTAGGGCTCCCCTTGCTCATACATAAAATTTGCTTCATGCGCAAAATCGACGCATTTTGAGTGTTTTGTGTTCAGTTGAAGATTGTGGCGCCGTCATTGGGAGCTGGCGATTGAAAATACTTGCATCAAGTTCGTCAGTCAATTGTGAATGCGTCGGTATAGGCCATTTGGTGTGTCTCGTTGCGGTTGTTTTCAACGAAAGCGTACAAAAAGGTCTTATTTCGTCTTTTGCGTGATTTTTTTCGTCAATTAGGGCTCCCCTTGCTCATACATAAAATAGAAAAGCAAAACCCAGGAGGACGAGGCAGCGGCTACATTGTACCCTAGGTAGTCTTACGGTAGAAACCGCATGGAGGGAAATGAATGCGGTTACCATGTTAATAACAGTTTCCGATTATTTCTTCCCTTTATTGGTCTGTTGTTTTCTTCTTAGTGACTTCAAGTGAGCAGTGCCCGAGAAAAAAACGTGACCGAACACGTGATTTTTTTTTTGCATTTGCGCGATTTACATACGTGGCGCATTGAAAAAATAAGCCATTCGTCTGATACGTGTTGTGCTGTGTGTGTTCTGGCCGATTTAGGCTTCCTGGACTACAAGCGTTTTGCGTGAAATTATGGAGTGTGTGTACTGTGAAAGTGTATTGCGCCCGAAGTGGATTTGTGATACGCTCGCGATGAGGCGCCGGCCGAGCGCGGCCGACAGGCGCAGGGCGGCCGAGCGGGCCCGGCTGCGACGCGAGGCCCTGAACGAGGCCGAACGAGCCGCCGAACTGGAGCGCCGACGAGTGGCCCGTGCCGCGGATGTGGAGGTAAGGGAGGCCGACGCCGCTAGACTGAGAGACGCGCGCCGTGATGAACAGTATGCCGAGCGGGAGCACGAGCGCGAGCAGCGTCGTCGCGAGGACCCAGACGCGATGCAGCGCAACCGCCACCGCCAGCAGCGAGTGAGGGATGCCGCACGCCAAGGACGGCCCGCACCGGCGGCGCGGCAGCCCGACGAGGTTCTCGCCGGCCGGCAACTTGATGGTGGTGGTGGGACGGTCCCAGGATCAGTTCGGTCACCTCTTTGGCCGAAACTTGATTCGATTCCAAAATTCGAACGCGCAAAGAACTTTAAATGCGCGGCGCGGCAGACTTCCAAATTGCTGTCGGGGCGTCGCGAATGTGTCGTGTGGCGTACATGGGGAACTCGGGGGGTATGGGGGTACAGGAACGAGCTCGTAGCGACAGCATCTAGATGGGGCGATGCCGGCCGACAGGCCGGCTGTTTGCCGCTAGTCAACAATAAATGGGAGAAGCGGAAAGGCATGGGAGACGTTTCGACGCGGAATCCATTGAGGCTTAAGCTACGATGATGAAACTGTCGTCAAGTTACGTGATTTGTGTCAGCATAAAGTCACCAAGCATGGTCAAAAATGCAATGCATGCACGCCGACTGCTTACAGAATGTTTAGAAGATCAAAATAAAGAACGAAAAGGAAGTAGTCGACTTCAGCGTTGGATTTTCTCAGACTCGTTAGCCCTATACGGCGTAGTGAAAACGCTAACTCGTGAGTGCGTATGACCTGCACCCAAACGTTGTGAATGAGCATCGAGCAGCCAATTTTGAGCAGACCCATATAACGTAATATCTTCCCAGTCAATGTGCAAGGTAAGTACGACACCCGTCATAAGATTGCTAACGTCCAGGATCATTCAAAACGATTAGATCTGATAATCCCGTGGGATGCTTTAGGAGCTAGATTTCAGGCTGGGACAAAATGATTGTCGGTTAAGTGTTTCGCTAAGCTCATTTCTCCTATTGATAGTAAATGAGATTCAGGCCTTAACCAAAAATGGCGAAAAATATCAAAAATCGCGATGTCTTTACGACAGTTTTGGTTTTAGGATATCAGGTGACCATTAGATGGTCGTTTTTTTTATATTTGGCTCTTCATAACAGGCGTAATTGTATATGCACGATTAACAAACGGCCTTCGGTGTACCAGAGGACACTGTATTGTTATATAAATCAGCAACAGATCGAAATTATATTAGTCTCAGCGTTTCGGCTAGGGGCCATCGTCAGAAGTGATGGCCACTGGACTGACATGGCCCCTGGCCGAAACGTTGAGTCTTATATATTTCTAATCTGTTACTGGTTTATCTAACAATACAGTGTCATTTGGTATACTGAAGGTCGTTTGCAAATCGCATGTATACGATGTCTAATAAGAGCTTTTCTTCAAGACATTAAAGCAGTAATTGTATCCGGGTGGCTGGATACAAGAATTCCATCATTCTATGCCTGTAGCTATCACAACTGCCATCAGTCACTGCGTCATGACCACAGCATGGCTACGATCCAGCAAAAAGTGATAAGATGTATGTAAGCCTTTGCTTGGCGTTGCACAGTCGCACAGTCGCACTGGCGCACACGATGGTTATGTTCAGAGTCCGTGAAGCAGCCTCTGCGAAGCGTAGGCCCCGACCCCAGGCATCACCGCCGGAAAATGTCCGAATTATGAAAAACAGTACAGCATGCGACTGCCCGGACCACTGTATTTTGCCACCTGCTCATAAGGGTGCATGCTTTTGGAAAAAGTGTTCGCATGCTGCCTAAAACTGGTTAAAAGCCGGGTTAATCCGGGTTATAACACAACGAAGAATATTGGCAAACTCCTTCCTGGACGATGCGTGAAAGAACGGAGATACCGCCACCTGTTGCGGTGCAGCTTCGACAGCTGTTTGCGCGTCGCCGGTTATATTTCAGGACAGCGGAATGCTTTATCCGGGGATCTGACTGTGACCTGTTTCGGCTCAGCTGACGGCACTCGGCGGTGACGGGCTGGTCGCCGCTGATTGGTCGCGGCTCTCCCGTCGGGCCAGCGCCCCGGGCCACGCCTGCGGGCCCGAGCAGGGGCGTGCCCAGGCAAACGCCGCAGGAGGACGGCCGACTGAGTCCGCCGACGGGGAGGGCGGAGGCAGACACCCTGGGAGGAAGACGTGTGAGTCAGCGAGAGGAGTGTAACCAGGCTCGGGAGGACGATCAGCTGTGGTTGCAGCAAGGGTAACCCCAGGCAGACAACGTGGGAGGGCAGCCTGCTCTGATGCAGAGACGGACGACACCTCGGGACAACGATCTGAGCCAGTCGCTGCAGGACGGACTCCGGCAAAGGACATGGGAGAATGGATAACCCTCCGTCTGGTCTTAGCCCCCGAAGTAGCATCTTCAAGCGTTTGGGGTGACCAGTGTAATGACGGACTCTGAGCCTGGGCCAGAAAGGATAAATACCACCGCGTATCGTTGGCTCTTTTGACCACCAAATACCACAGTGACGTCAGAAATCGGCTTCAGAACTTTCAAGGTTTGCCTGATCGGCGTGGTAACACAGAACCTGCGCTAAAGCTGAGCTCGAACCTGTCGAGCATGGCAGACTGTTGGACCGCCAAAATAACCGAAGCCCGGTCAGGAGCCAGTGCAGAGTGTAATGCTCAATTTCAGTACCCCTGCGGTGTGCGCGACAATCATAGTGACGTGCTTGAATGGGGCACGATTTCCGCTACCTGGCTCATGTGTAATAATTTGCGGACTTCGTGTTATAAAGCCAGGTTTCGAAAGCTTAAAAACAAGACATGGTGCGCCTTAGAAAGAGTTAGCGACGTAACTTGTTTCTATTTTTCTCTTTGTGTGTGCTCTCTAGACACTAAGAATATTTATCCAGCTTATGTCACAGTGGAAATCATACGGCGCATGACTGGTTGATGTTTCATAAAGAGTTTCCGGAGTTTTGGATTTCTTATAACATAAAAACGAGCATTTTTTCAGGTCTTCTCTTAAATCGTTTTCAATGAAGAACTCATTCAAGTGTCACCACGGTACCAAAGAGACGGATCGTTTCCAGTGTTGCCGTTGTTTTCAGTCATACTACGACATATCATCGCAACCATTATCATTGATTGCGAGACTCTCTTCAGCTGGTTGGTACCGGTTGCCCGCATTGGCAAGGATTGGATGACGGTGAGAAGGTTTGGCTATCACAAATCTTCCGAATGTCAAGATAACACTGTCCACAACTTAACGTTGGTAGTTTCCAGCACTGAAAGTAGAAGTCTCTCCCCTTAACTTCCCCTTCACCCCCTCCCCACCACCAGCACCACGTCCGCCGTTGCTTCTGCAGCTTCCTCACGTCTCGCTACCCCTACCGCTGCTCTTGGCGTCGCCCCTGCCGCTATATGCTCCTTGCGCCTCGCTCCCCCTGCCGCTGCGCCTGCCGCCGCCGCCGCCGCCGCCGCCGCCGCCGCCGCCGCGGGCGAGCTGTGTACGCGCCGGTCCAAATTATTTGGATATTTCGGCGGCCGCCTGCCCGTCGTCAGAGGGCGCGTCGCGGTCGGCGCCGCGGCCGACGGGCGCGCCGCCGGCCCGCCGTAGACGGCGACGCGCCGGGCCGTCGCCGCGTCGGCGCCGACGCCGCAGGTGTTGGGTCGAGACCGACGGCGGAGGGAGGCGGCGGACGGCGGTGAGAGCGGCGGACGGCTGCAAGAGGCAGAGGGGGAAGAGAGAGGTGGACGCTGGAGAGACAGATAGACAGCACTGAGAGGCAGACAGTGCTGAGAGGGATTGATAGTGGTGAGAGTGCTGGACAGTGGTGAGAGTAGAGGACAGTGGTGGGAAGGGTGGACAGAGGTGAGAGCAGCGGGCAGTGGTGAGACCGATCGGCAGTGGTAAGAGAGGTGGACAGTGGTGAGAAGTGGAGGCCGGGATAGGCGGAAGGTGGTGAGAAAACTGTGCTGGGGTAAAGGGATCAGATGCGTCAACGGCGTCACGTGAAGATCAGCTGGTCGAAAAATCAGGAAGTGAAGGCGGTGAGCAGGAACATTTGAACATCAGCTAAACGAAAGATCATGAAGTGAGGGCGCGGTGAAGGGGTGAAGCGGTAGCAGCAGACGTTCTAATCAGGGAAGAACCAGTGAGACGAACAACAGCGAAGGAGGGCAGTTCCGAGGACGCAGCTGGTGAGTTGTTTTGTTCAAGTGACGATGATGCCACACATTCTCGTGATACCATCAGTCACCAGAGACTGATGACTTGACGTGGGTGGCTCCACGCGAAGATATGACGTTATTTGTTGTTTAAACTTTTCCGTTCGAACACGGTATTTATATTTAATTTATTTATATAACACGTATATATATATATGTATGTATATATGTATGTATATGTATGTATGTATATATGTATATATATGTAATATATATAATATATTTATATTTATTTATATAACACGATATTTATATCAAGGGAAGATAAACTCCACAATCTGCATCGCGCCACTTCTACTATAGCCGTCAACAGACATGCACGGGCCCTGCATGTATGCATGCACATCACAGGACATGCAGTCAGACTTTCAAACGAAATGAGCAGCGTCAGGCACATGAATCAGCCGACTACGATACGACAGTCGGCTTTTTACTGTTGGACTGTTGCTGCGTCACCCAGAGACGTCAGACGCGTCAGAAAAGTGGCCTTCTGCCCGAGCAGCCGTGAAGAGATGTCGCGTTTTCCCGGTGTGGCGCCGCCGCACCACTGCTCGCGCCAACTGACGTGATATTCTGAAGCAGGGAAGCCAGGAAAAGGCCGCCATGACGGAGCCTTTCTCTGTCTGTTGTATGTCATGAACTCTCTGTCACGAACGGTCTTGTTCATGCGTGCTAGGTGCGCACGGAACAGAGCAAACATCGCGAGGAACTTGATGATGGTCATGTGATCTGGGACTGACTGGTCCATTAGGTTCGAATCCATGCCATTCCCAGCATTATGTTTGTACTAGAATGTGACAGAATGGTACCTCCTATTTACTGTCGATTGCAACAGTGATGCGGCACTTACCTCACAGTCAAACGCTGAAGGAACTTCCGCGCAAAACTCGCCGGCTGTTCATGTGTTGGTTCATTTTGAACATCTGACAAACTGAAGTACAAGTACGGTCGCTGACCTGTGACCCGGCTGTGCCCGGCCACGGCCGGCACGGAGAACGGGGTCAACTTGATTCTCTGTAAACGTAAAGGTACGAGAAGGAAATGTTAAATAACTCTGACACTTCCCATTGGTGGGAAAACGTGCCACAAGTATGCTGAATTTCGTAAGTGATGAATAGAAGCAACTGAAACGTTTGCATGGTATCGCACAGAAATTAAAGATTGAAAGCATTGACCAAACGGGAGATTATACACTTCTCATGATGGAAACCCTGGCTAAGCCTCTAGTATAGTGCTTTGCGACGAAATCCAAAATGAAGTCCCTAGCGTAGCCGATGTTTCGATGTTGTGTGTAGCGCCGTGTTCCTGATGGAACATGATCACACATTTCTGTAATCACGTAGACGAAATTAGACGAGTCCACTAAATGCTGCGTCATTTTTGTCTGACAAATGACGTCGTGTGGCTTCAGCTGATCAGCCGGGTATTGCCCGTCACGCCAGAGTAAATGCAGACGACAAACGGCTAATCGCGATCGCGCAATGGTTTCTTCATCTCCATCTACCATCTCCCTTGAATTTATTCATGAGGGCCAGATGTACGCAGAAGGATGACAGCCGATGTCAGGCCTACTTTTTCCTACGTTCCGTGCGGACATCGAACCTGGGCTCTCGAGTTCATCAGCAGTGGTGAAAAAATACGCCGACCTGGCAGATATTATCGGTGACCAGTAGCCCTACGTTTGCCTGCATTTGGGTGACCAAAATAGGGAAATCGACATGCGATGAAAGAAGAATTTCCCTAAATTTTCTAACGTTTGGAAAACAATCGAGTCGTGATCTTCACCATTTGTCCTTATTGAAATACGCCAATAACATCAGTCGACTGAGAACACTGTAAAAACAGCTTATATTTTCTGGTCGTCAAAAGGTACCCCTACGGTATGTGAAAACGTACCGCGCTGCCATTTCCAGTAGGTAACACCATTTCTATTAGTCTAAAACGAAATATACCAGGTGACCATTGGTCACAATATCGGCAGAGAACGTCGGTACAGTGTTCGCCCGCCTTATTAAGTCTATGGCCACGAGAGCGCCAACCGGCTGGTTGAAAGCGCCGACGAAGTGGTCACCTAGGAGAATCAACGCACCAGAAATAGTAGAAGTATTCATGATACTGGGGAAGAGTACCCTGCGGTGAAGTTGTTGACAGTTGAGGACGACAAGCTCGAAAAAGACGCGGCGGTTCAAAGTTAAAAGTTTTCAGACGTACCTACACTTACCTAGCGAAGCCTAAGCCATAGAAACCCAGCAAAGTCAGTGTGCATACGTATTGATCAGTCAGCTTTTTTGGTGACGAAGTGTCGTGGGGAGATTGTGATGGAGAATGGAAGGCCGGCCAACCGAAAAGAATTCGACCGAAAGTTCAGTGTGGGCATGCCAACTGCTCGTATGATGTTAGCAAGCAGAGCTACCGAGGCTCACCAAGCTAAACACCCAGGAAAACCTGTGAAAATAAAGGTGCAAGGCCCCTCCTGTCCTGAAGGTCGATGGGCTAGCTGGGTCAGCAGGGTGAAAGGTAAGTTCAGGGGACAAAGGTCTCCTAATTCGTTATAGCCTATCTGCAACGTAGGGCACACTTAATGAGAACTCATGTGCACCAATATGCAAACCATGGTAAGGATGCCAACATAATTTTACAGGCAGCCTGAATCCCACGGGCACAATGTCTCATGGGTTGCAGGGGCATGTCCCCCCACAGATTTCCAGAAGTGGTAATGTACCCCCATATTTAAGGTGTAAAATCGTGATTTTCCATAAGAGACAATTTCTTGAGCTTCAGAATCTAATAAATAAATAATAGTTTCAACCATAGTTTTTCATACAGTGCCCAAAGAAGTGATTTTTACCCTTGTCATACCTGTTCTTGGTGGACTGCAGTCAGCTTGATCCCCTCAATTTCTGAACTGTAGCTACACCCATGTGGAATCCTGCCCTGAATGGGGCAGATGCTGATCCATTTGGGGAAGGGTCATGCCTCTGGTAACCTAAACTACCCATCAAAACACAATTTCTGTCAGATTTATGCCACTGGTAGTGTGAGCTGCCCTGATACAAGAATTTGTCTCAAAATTTCAAAAAGCTGCCCCAGATTTCATATTTTGCCCTAACCCTGACCCAGTGACATCTTTTGAGATCTGCCATGTTCTGCAGGCTGGTCTTATAGGGATGGAGGAGTAATCATTTGGTAGGTGCCCCTTCTCTAACTGACAAATGAGATTGTGAGATGGCATCATCTAAGGTTTGGCATCTGCACAAATGTTCCATAATTTCACCACACTGTTCAGTGTTATGTCATGTGGGGAAATTCTGGTGCAATACTGCCAGAATTCCACCACAATCCCTCTGATGTTGTTTAGGTACATTGTTGTACATTTGTGCTTGTCACAGAACATCACATGAATCAAATTCTGGCACATACCTTTGTATGTTGAAAATTAAGCACAGTCTTACTTAAACTGAAGCACATTAGTATTGAAATTTATTTACATTCACTCTGAAATTTGAATGAAGCTGATGCCAAACTGAAACTTAGTCACTGGTTTGTCAAAAAAGTGGAATGTCAGTCATGATGATTTGGGCTAAGTGCAACTCAGCTATAACATTATGTGGCATCCCTTGTATTTTGTACCTCCATATGTTACTTATCTCCATTCATTATGCATATCATGAAACCTATCAACACCAACATATTTGTGCTGGAATTTGTGTGCATTCACCCTGAAATCTGAATGAAGCTTATGCCAAACCTAGACAAACAGTCATAAGGGTTTTGGAAAAGCAGGATGCTTGTCAGTGATGATGATTTGGGCTTAAGTGTGCATCAGCTATGAGTTTATGTGGCACCCCATTTATTTTCTTACCACCTGATTTGAACTAGGCATCTTAACCATATACCCATCATTCAAAGAGCATATGGCCAGTGCAACTAAAACTTTGGATGCACATTTGAAATTTACATTTGCAGGTACACAGTTGGGATAGCATGATCTCTAGATATTCAGATGTCTGTATATGCCATCTTGGCATTCATGGTTAATTGTAAACAGTCAATTGTGGTGTATTGTATTGATGAATGTAGTCACGTTCCCAAAGGGAGTGAAAACCTTGGCAAAGTTGAAGAAATGTATTTTTGGCTCGTCTTCCCATGCATCGTTTCTCAGTTAGCCTGCCAGTTTTACCATCAGGGCTGTGTTCAGAGTCCACCGGCAGCTCCAGCATGTGAATGCTGCTAAAGAGTGAAGAATACTATTTTATACTATATTTTTTATAGTTAATAATACTAAAGAGTTAATAATACGTTGGAACGGCCCAGACACGGCACACGCGGACTGGCTCATACAGGCAGTGCTGAAGAAGCATAGCTTCAACTTTGTGCGGGGTCGAACGAGTCATTGGCATGGGCTCGTGAAGGCATAGCGATTTCTCACCACAGGACCACCAGATGTGTTGGCGGATACATTTTCAAGGATTGACAATGTGTGCTGGTGCCATGTACGAAGACTATCCGGCAGGAGCAGCGTTAGCTCTGTGTAGGAACATTGTAGGGGAGGTGCCGTGTGAGCACAGTCTGGGAGTAGCAGAGCTAGCTGTGTGTGTGTGTGTGTGTGTGTCAAAGAGCGGCAAGTGGTCCTAGGTATCTACAATATCAGCTGCGTAGCTCTAGTCGACTTATGTTCCCTGGGCTTCGCCGATCGAATCTTTCCTTCATTGTGAAGTAAAGAAACCTTGTGAGCTCCGACACTAACAAAGTTTCAGGGACTAATAGGAGGCAAATTGCAGATGTTTACGCACGTTGGCTGGTGGCTCCTACAATTCAACGAACTCACGGTTGAAAACATCGACCGATATGTAACTTCCTTTTATAAGACCCACCGCACACGCACAGTTACGTTCGGCACGGCGTTACGGCATTGCATTAAGAACGTATATAAAACTTGTCAAATTTGCACTTTTGGTCAGGGTGACCACTTGGCAGTTTCCACATTTGGTCGGCGACCACCAAATAACCTTTTTCACCCCTGTTCATCAGCCTCGTGTGCTACCGACAGCCCTCTTCTCCAAATATATTTGTTGTGTCCTGATGCTGGTGTAAAAGAAAACTCGACACACCGTCTTCTCAGCAGAGCATCTTCGTGCGTTCAAAAAAGACGGTTAATGACTTTTGGCTCAAGTATGGTCACGAACGGAGGATACAGCGGAGGACATCGGAACATGGCCCCTCCTGTCCCCCCCCCATTTCGTTGGAATGCTCGCAGCCATGTCTTTCGGCCCCTCTTTTCAGATAGAAATTGCAGATATTTTGCTTCCGACACAGAAAAATTGTTTCGAAAAAAATAAAAATAGCCTACCCTCAGTCGCCATTTGGGGGTAAGCTACTTTACAAGGACTGAGATTTAGCCAAACTCCCAGCCCACCCTGTAGCACATGGTCTGAATCCGCCAGTGTTGGTCACAGTTACAGCCGTCAAGCCGAACAGCCGCGACTGGACGGATGCAGAAAAACTCGTCGCTTGTCGTACTGAGGCGCACACCCTCCACTGGCCTGGAGCGCAAACCGTTGTCGCCTCCCCTTCTGCGCCACACACCGCCCAACTGGGGATATTTGCCTCCGGTCGAGCAGCCGATCCCTGGACGATACCGGCCCGCCGCAGGCGCCGGGTCAAGGGCGGCCGCTCTGCGTGACCTTGACGGGCCCGCGCCTGAGGCGGTGTGACTCCACGACCGGGCGCGCTCACGGGCGACTACGGGGCGCCAGAAACCCCGTCAGGGGCGTAGCTAAGGGGGACCATGGGGGCCAAGTTGTCCTCACTAGATATATGGCGATTTCGACGAATACGGAATAGTGATCATACATGTGTTGCAAAAACAAATATTATGTTTTCCTGTGCGTTAAATATGAGGCAAATAACACAGAATTGACGATTTTTCCTATAAGTTTTGCCGTCTGCCAGTGGCGTATGGCAAAATTTGACATTTGCCCCCTTCCCCCGAGGAAAATCCTGGCTATGTGCCTAGCCTGCACAACATGTGTGTGGCAGCCTATGGGACAGTTATGGCATCGGCCCTACCAATTCGGAATATCCATTCCATACCAGCTTTAAATAATTTTAGCATAATACTTTTTCGTGAAAATAAATTGTCGGAGGTACAGTCCTAATAGCTTTGGAAACATCCCTGCGCTGATGCCAGACAAATTTGATCGCTGCAGTAGGAGGTGCATGTATGGGGAGATAAGATTACACTGAATTGAATTGAATTGAGGTGAACGGTTGCGTACGTTTCCAAGGCGCCTAAGACGGTTTACGTTCGTGAATGTCATGCACGGTATGTCTGAAGCCAACTAGAGCATATGGATCTAGTCTACTGTGTGCTGTGTGTACAGCGGTACCATGCACCGGCGCAGACCAAAGGGGGCCCGGGTCCCCCTTTAGGCACGCATTCTTTTGCGAAAAACATTGCATATCGTCTTCCCAACGGCGATTTTCGTATGATTTCAGGTGACTCGGGTCCGGTCACCCTTTAATAAAATTTCGGCTGCGCCCCTGGCGCCATGCAAATTTTACTCACCATACCCTTTAACCCTATTCCCGTCATGGGGGTTGAATCCGCCCCCCCCCCCATCGGGCTTTTTGCTTGCCAATTCCAGGATTTTTGACGCAGTTTCACAAAACTTGGTCATTTTTCCTAGCTATTCTTTTTAGTACTGTGACAGCATTTCGAAATTCTATTTTGCTTAGGGGCGGAGCCAGGCAACGTTTTTGGGAGGCACCTCACGACATTTTTGGTCCCGTTAAGGGTAAAAGGAACAATGACTGCCAAATATGGAGTTTTTCAGACAGAACTCAAGACTTTGCATGGATGTATAGCTAAATAGCTGGGCAACAAACAAATACGATTTTATTTATTTGAGGTAACTTCATAAGGTCAGGTGAAAGTCGAAAGGCAACATTTGCTTTTGTAGTAATAATTTCGGCGCTGTTTTTTAAAATGCCAAATCCGGAATGCATGTAAATGATTAAAAATGTTTTCAGATAATAGTGAATGCACATGAGATCATTCCAAGTGACTTCAAGGTCACTGGAGGTCAGTTAAGGTGAAAGGTCATAAGAAGGTCTGAAGAACATGTGGCCATGACAGTTCCCCTTTTTCATGTCCCTGGCACCGCCTATACTAGCACTATACAAAAATTGTAATACGATTTGTACTTCCTCAGCATGGCATGACTAGCAGAAGCCCAGAAAGTGCTTTTATCTGTTTTGTTCATTCAGCTGTTGAAAAACTATCCCTCCTATTTTTGAAACCCTGTGAACGCCTATAAATTTTCTCAAAATTTCAAATGTTTGTACCAGTGACAAAAGTCCCATTCATAATCTCTCGATTCATGCCAATTTCATCGAAATCGGTCCATAAGCAACGGAGTTATAAGAAATCCAAAAATACCCCCATTTTGACATTTTTTCCCTTATATCCACCCCTTTCAAAATTTTGAAAGCTTCCTTTTTTAAGGTGTAGTTTACGTCAAGGCCGATGGCCATTTGTTACGTTGAAGTCGGATGTGCAGTTCTCGAGACCTCAGGGGAGCCGAATCGCCCCCCCCCCCCCTGTCGGGAATCGGCCATACAGTCTAACCCTCCGGGAATAGGGTTAATCTCATTTTTGCTTTCGCTGCCGCTCGGTGTCGACGAGCAATACAGCTTCACTGCCCTCCCACAGATGTCAGCATCGGCGGTCAACTCCGTCGCGCGCTGCGGCCGCCGGCGCAGCGCGCGCTATTTTTAGCGCGGCGGCCGGCTGCCAGGCGGCGCCGGCGGCGCCATGCCCGCGGGCGGCGCGCGCGGGCTGGACGGCGACTCCAGCAGTGGAGCGGAGCGGCCGGAGCCGGCCGCGGGCGGCACCGCGCGGCGACCTGAGATCCGGATCTCCTGCGCTGGCGCGCCGAGCGAGGCGCGCGCGGCCGTGCGGCGGCGCAAGCTCGGCGTGCACCGGCGCCGCGGCCGGTCGGACGCCATGGCGGCGCGGCCGAGCCCGCTGGACCTGGGCCGCGCGGCGCACGCGGACCCGACCCGGGATCCGGCGCGGGAGCGGCCGTCGCCGGATCCGGACCCGGACATCGCCTTCTTCCAGCAGCGGCTGGGCAGCGCGCCGCGCGTCGTCGGCGCCACGCTGAAGCGGCCGGAGCAGGGCGGCGGGCGTTCACCGCCGTGGACGCCAGCGCGGCCGGCCGCCTTCGACTTCGCCGAGGCCGCGCCGCCGTCGCCGGCGCCGTCGCCGGGCGCCGAGGCGGCGGCCGGCTTCCTGTTCGCCGCCGCCGACGAGCCGGGCGACGCGCTGCGCGCCGAGCGCGACTTCATCGACTACGTGCTGTCGCTGCCGGCGGCCGAGCTGGCGCCGGCGCGGCTGCGGCCGCCGCCGGCCGGCCGGCAGCGGCGCTCGGCCGGCGCGCCGCCCGCCACCAAGGTCGGCCTCGACCACCTCGACCACCTCTGCAAGCTGATGGAGCAGCTGGGCGAGCTGCGCGAGCAGAACTCGGTGCTGCAACGGCGCATCCAGTACCTGGAGGAGCTGAAGCGGCTCCAGGAGGAGCACTGGCCGGCGCCGGAGGGCGCCGACGACGGCGACCGCCCCGCGCGACATGGGTCCGAGGAAAGCCTCCTGAAGCGCGCCGGCGGCGACGGTGGCGGCAAGGCCAAGCGGAACCTCAAGCTGAAGCGGGCGCTGTACGTGAAGCAGCGCGAGCGCAGCAAGTCGGTGGGCCACGACGCCCCGCCGGAGCTGGAGCCGGAGCCGGAGCCGCCGCCGCCGCCGCTGCCGCCGCGGCGACCCGTCGAACCGCCCCTGGCCGCCGGCAAGGCCAAGATCTCCAAGTGGACGAAGGTGAAGGAGGCGTTCCGCTGGGAGAAGGCGCAGGAGCTGCGCGAGGAGCCGGCCGACGCGGCCGGCGCCGCGTCCGCGCTGCCCGAGTCCAAGTCGCAGGACTCGGGACTCGAGCTGGACCGGTCGCGGCTGCTGCAGATTCCCGGCTCGCGCTCCGGCGAGTCCCACGTCAGCCCATCGCCCGTGGACTCCATGCTGTCAGGTGGGTCCGTGGAGCCCGCGAATTCCATGCTGTCAAGTGACGGGGCGGAATTCCTTGGATTCCGTGCTGTCAGATGCGTCCGTGGAGTCCATAATGTCAGGTAGGACGGGGTCCATGGAGTCCATGATGTCAGGTGGGATGGAGTCCGTGGATTCCATGCTGTTCTGGCGAGGGTGGAGTCCGCGTATCTCGTGTTGTCAGGTGAATGTTGAATCCATTCATTCCATGTCGTCAGGTGAGGGTGCAGCCTTCGCGAACTCTTCGTGGTCGAGGTAGGGAGACACCGGGATGACCTGAAATCAGTTACGGGCTGGAGATTTTCTTTCGTTTCGGTCGTTCGCAGGTTTCATGTCGTTGAATGATGTGTAAGCCAATGGATTCCCCGAAGTCGGGACTGGAAAAACTTAATGGACTTCTTGTGGCCAGGCAAGGGAAGAGTTACTGGATTCCACGTGGTCAAATGAGGGTCGAGTCCTTGGACTCACTGTACGCGGGTTAGGAAAGAGTTAATGGGTCCGATGTTGTCACTTGAGGAGTAAGTTTGCGACGAAAATTCTCCAGTGGAAGGTGGCCTGCGTCTCGCACTTTTGAGGGCCTTTGAACTCAGCAATGCGTAAAGTGATCCACAGTGCATGATTTGCTTCCTCTTTATTCGCGGCATTCCTCGACGATATAAGATATGAGAAATGAAACATGCCACCGACAACTGCTGCTTTATTAATTACCGAATGGCGTGTGACATTTTGAGAATTTTCCGCAATGCCAGTTCTGCCAGTTGGCATGCTAATGAATTGGGCGTTGGCCCCAGAAGCCATGTTATCCTTCGGTACGAACGATCTTTCTCCTTGTTTACCTGAACTTTCGTTTTTTAGCCCATAATCCATTAATAGCACAACGATACGTTAGTTTCCTGTCCCATTTCGAACCGATTCAGACGCCGTTATCAAAAAGTGCTGCTTCGCTTGATAGTTCCATAACCAGTAACCAGAGGATGCGATGCCGTAGATGATTCCAGTGTAACAGAGCGTTCGTGTGCCAGGTTAAAGAAAACGGTATGGAAAACCCTTCAACCCGTCCTCGGATTCAGCAGTGATTGTTGTTACCAATGCCACAGAAAAAAATTGTTATCACTGTTCTTACAGACAATGTCCTACGCTAATCTTTCCAAAACTACCAGCAGTTATATACTGGATGGGTGATGTTTGTTTCAAGATGTTGTCCTGAATGTCTGTCTTTGATCAAGAACGTCAGATTCGCGAAACAAAAAAATAAATCTACATTTCCTATCTCGCTGGACACACTTTCCTTCGCGCATTCTGCCGCCAATGTCGAGTCGCTCCCCAAACCAACTGAGTCGTTCTACAGGCCGGGACTGTGACCTGAGTGTCCGATTCCCCTCTGACAGGTGGGGGGGGGGAGGAGAACTTGCGGGACGGTCCACGGCTGGTGCTGTATGTGATGCACACTGTGCAATCATTTCAACCCGTGCATCCTTGGTCAGTAGCCTGATGTTTACGTTCTGGTGCTCGCGGGAGGCGGGGAGTCTATATTTCGTCTGGCTGAGGGTTGAGGTTTCGCCTGCGGGCTGCGGGTTCTGCCTGGCTGTGGGCAGTTGTTTGCTCTGGTTGTGTTGTAAATGTTCGTCTGGTGGTTGCGGGAACCTAGGAAGGCTGGAAAGGAGGGACTCTGAGGCGGCAGCTTTCCCGTCATTGGGGAGATCTGGCATTAACCTAATGCCGTTTTAAGGAAATCAGTGACTACCTGGCTTCCCTCTGATAAGCGTTCCACCGCTACTGCGTCAAACGAAATTGTCAGCCAAACTCCAGAATCGCCGTTCCAAATTTGCTTAAAGCGAAAAAAGAATGGAGGTTTTTCGTCTGCTTTACGAAGGGAAATGGCTCGTAGTCATGAACTGATGTCAAATAATTTTGTCTTGGTTTTGAAACAAACTGCCAAATGCGTTCTGATTATTTGCGTTTCGACGCAGCATTCTGGGCTGCGTTTATAAGCTGCACGTGTGACCACCGCAAAATGTATCCGACCAGCTACGCTAATTTTACGCTGCCTCAGCAAGAAAGCCACGATTATAATACCACTGAAATCAACTGAATTTCGGCCGGTATGACGCATCAGAGACGTTGACGCCGCGGTACATTCACGATATGGCCGTCAACATGACTGGGTTACCACAGTGCCTCAAACGTCGTAAGCGGCCCACGAAAAGCACTTAGAAGACGTCCAGAAATGGAGTTTTGCGTCCGTGCGTCGCGACGTACTGACGCAAAACTGCGTCACCGTGCGCTGATGCGTCGGTGCATTCCATCGGTCTCTGGAGACCTGGTGTCTGCATACCTGTACGCTGCTTTCAAATCCATTTGCTCCACGTAATCTCCCTTCAAACATCGTAATGAATTATTTGTAAAGGTGCCTTGACAAATGACACGTCGGCCTGCTGCCTGGCTTACAGAACGCATTCCGCCACCACCAGGACTGCGGGCAAACAAACATACGTGCACTTTACTCATCGCTTCATTCAGTAGATCGGGGGTCTAAAGAGGGCTCACCGGACCAGACCAGAGCACATCTGGTCGGGAAACCTGGCCGTCCTGCATTCAGCATATCACGCGCGTCTGGCCGACTCATCAGACACCTGGACTTGATCGAGAAACACGTGGATAACGCGTCTGGACAGTCCCAGGGTCGGCTGATGTAACTTTTGGCCCGCTGAAGACCCCTTTCCAGGGAACGAGCCTCGTGAACCCCAGCATCAGCCTGACGGCGCCGCGAGCCGCGGGTCACAGGTCACGGGCCACAGGTCACAGGTCACGGGCCACAGGTCACAGACCATGGGCACGGGCGGTAGCGGCATGAGCGGCAAACGTGATTTTTTTTATCTCGTTTTGTTACTTGCGCCGCCATAGGATCAATGTTAAATGTTGCCCAAAGTCGAGGCAACTGCCCCGTCTGCCACCCCCCCCCCCACCGGTTCCAGGGCCCTTGGGTATGGGTCGCAGATACCTGATACCTGCCACAGGTCACAGATCACCGGCCACTTGTCATCAGTCACACGCCACAGATCACATTTCACCGGCCCATTGCCACGGGTCGCAGTTAGCCGCAGATAACAGGTCACCGGACACAGGCCACACGCCACAGGTCACGGGTCACGAAGGTGACAGCTGGCGGCTCTCCTCTCAGTATGTTGCTAGGCTCTAACGGGGGGGGGACGTGGGCAGGCCTCAGCCTTGTGAGAAACGCCTGGCAGGCGCCACCAGCTGTCACGTGACCAGCGCGACCGCGCAGGTGCGGCACTCTTGAGTCATGAAGGTCGAGTCTGCGCAGGAAATGTACGGGCCGTTGTTTGGGTTACGCTCGCGCGTCATCTGCCAATGCGGGACAGATGGAATTCCGTGTTGTTGTTGGATAATGGCTCGGAGTAAAAGGTGGCAGGGTTCTGACAATGGTGGGCAAGGCTAGTGCCGGGAATTTTCCTTCAACCTGCCAGGCAGCTGCTGGAAGGGACAAAGACGTAATTCGGACTCGCAATTTTCGGTCATAACGCCTTCGTGGAAACCTACGCCGCTGTCGTTTTTTCCGTGATCTTGCAGCGATGAATTTGTTTGCCCTTTTGACGAAGTTTTCAACGGGAGCTCGTCTGGTTCGAATCTGCTCAGACATTTAGAAAGGAAGAGGGCCTTCAGGGTGTTTAGATGCAGTTCAATAGCTTTGATGTATGACTTTAGGTTTGGAAATAGTTTTCAGGTTGGTAGGATTAAAGCCATTTCGAGCTTCTGAATTTCGCCATTTGTCCTTCACCGTTTTGATTTCCCAGCGCAATACGTTGGGACTTTCGTAAAAATTATCCAAATCTGTCGGGGCCCACTGCCTAGATGCCATCTGGGCCGCTTCAGCCATGAGCAGCACAAGATATGTTTCGAAAAATGAAGACAACACACAGCTGCAAACTATGAAAGCCATCATTGTGGTCATATCGGCATCGTGGCTATACCCAACAACCGGCATTTCTAAGAATTGTATTGTTTGTTTATTACTCGAGCCCATCCTTGCGGTAATAGTTTTTTGGGGCATAGTGTCACGCAAGTAAAAGTGATTAAAGAACAAAATATGCGCACACAGAAAAAGGACAATACACATGTATACACACATCGATGCATACCTAGATGATTTACCTGTTTATTTCATCAAACAAGGTCTTAAAAGCAGACAAGGGTTGGCATCCAGTGACAGGGACAGTTCGCCCAGGGAATGTGGTATAAACAGGAAACACACAGCAGACCTCAGCAGAAGGACAGTCTTGGAAAACTTTAACCGCGCAAAAGCATCCGGGAGACAGGCACCCGGCATTCGGCCTTACACAAACGCCGGAATTCGTTGGTCTTGTTTCAGGGAACGTGAATAGACATTTGCTCGGAGTTTGCTGGGGAACAGCAGTTTTGGCTCCGGCCAATTTTGTTTCCTTCTTTATTTTGAGGAAAGATCAAGGCACCACGCTGTTTTCATGGTGTACGGCGCAATAGCTTCGGTCTCCGAAGAAGTTGTTGTTTGCTCGGGTACAGGCCAGACCGTCTGATACACTGCAAGTACAATGAGACGGTGAACCTATTGAATCCACACGTAATGGAAGGGTCTTCATGATTCTCCCGACAGGTTTCAGCTATGTCCTGAGGAATAGCAACATTTCGCGGTCTCCCGCCACAATCGGCGTGAGAGGCCGCGTGCAGAAATTACCCTGGCAGACGAGAGCGTTCACAAAAGATCCAAATGTCAACCCATAACTATGTCCCAATCCACAATGAAAGCGTCCAGCAATTTTCGGATGTGCCATCCCACATGTGTTGTACTTGTGATAGCGTGTTTGCAAACCGTTCTGGCTGTTCGCGCGCGTCCGTGCCGTATCAGGAGATATCATAACTTATGACGTGTTCTCATTTAGGGCCGTCAGCGTCTGTGCCAATGTCTGATCATGTTAGTAGATGCGACGTCGCCTCAGGGCAGGCCGTCGGCGTCTGTCCCGATGTCAGGTGATGCGGTTATGCGTGACGTCGCCTCAGGGCAGGTCGGCATCGTCTGTCTCGTTGTGAGCTGGATAACCTAACGTGTGTCGTGTGTCATGTGACGTATGGCGCGTGACGTGTGACGCGTGACGCGCAGCGTTCGACATGTGGCGTGTGACGTGCCCTCAGGCGGATCGACCAACCTGACGGGCAACACGGCCGTATCGTCCGTGTCTTCGTCCACGACCTCCAGCTCCGAGGATCTCACCGAGCCAGACTTCGTCAGCATGGCGCGCGAACAGGATGGAAACGGTGCGTGCCGACCTCACCCGAGGTCTCACGACCCACCTCGCATGTCTCACCGCTTGAGTGCTTCTTGAGCAAGTGCAGTGTCGCACATTTGCATTGGACTTAGCATGTATCTCAGCGTATGTGACCTCATGCTCCCCATTCCAAATGTACTTGGAAAATACTTCCGGACCGATCTCACTCTAGATACTGCATATATCTCTCGAATTAAAGATTATCTCGCGTAGCTCAACTCACAGATATCGTCTCACGGACTTTATGCTGATGTCCCACGGTAGCATCTGAGGTTGAGCGCTCCAGCAAGCGTAAAGGAGTGAATCACAACTAGCCGCAATATTTGCGCCTTTCAGGTGGCACAAAGACTCAGGTTTGATAAAATACCAGCTAATCAAAGGCTTTGTGACGTCATCGCGGGTCTATTGACGTCACAAAAAGGTGAATCATGCTACCTGCGTTTTAATCCGCAGGATTCAGAGCTCTGTCATTTTCAAGAAATAGCACCACACTTCAGACCAAATTTGGCATGTCGTTCTTTAATATTCTTCCAGATCGTGCAGAATTTCCAGGGACGTAAACATTTTCATATGCCAACCGAAGGCAGATGCAGGACGAAAGGTTGCTCGTCTGTAAAAAAGGACAGGGGTCACCAAGATTTTGTTCAGCTGTGTGGGATTTGCAAAGCCAAGCCTTCCCCGCCCCTGGGTGATCTTGAGCGCATTTCGGAAAATGTCCTCGTTAGCCGACTATTGTTGTGTTACCAGTTCCGACCTCGCAAGTCGTTAAGGTGATGGATAAAACGGGCGAAGATGTAAACATCACACTAAAGAGAAGAAAGCTCAGGTTTGGACAGTCGACCTGCGATGGACGTCGCCCCCCCTGACTTGACCAGCGTACAGTATTGGCCGCGACTCGCCGTTCACAGTCGGAGTCATGTGTGTAGCAGTCCGCAGGTCGGGCAGGGCGACAGCCCTAACAACCTGGCTCGGCTCCTACCAACTTTGGGTAATTGCGAGCGAAGCCGAAGGCCGAGTGAGTCGAACTTCAACCAGTAAGACCTCATGGGGTGACTGATAAGCGACGCCTATTTCGTTGCTGTCGGCATTATTACGTTTGCTTTATGCATTTGGCAGCACGAAGTGACATCAGTATCATTCTTTTTCGGTATTTTGCATCCAAAATATTGCAAGTTTAAACTTCACGCAGATTCTCGGTATCACTCGCTGATTACTGATTACTGATACCATTACTGATCTATTCATAAACACACATGGAAAGGTAGGTCTATAAGTGAAAGAATTATTCCTACCTATCTATGAATTAATCTATGAATTATTCCTTCCTGTCTATCTATCTAATTATTACCTATCTATCTATGACCTGTCTCTGAGTGAAATTTCATGATTTAGTGCCCAGTGGTTGCGAAGTTATTTGCCTTCAGAAATCGTTATAGTCGGGCCACGCCGGGCTGCTCAATTTAATTAATCAAATGGTACTATGTATGGTATGGCATTGTATTACGTGTTATATTATATGTAGACTTATGATAATGTATGGGCCAAATTTTCCTCCAAATGATTTTGTCCTTGGCTTTGGAAGCGCCCCTGCGCTAACTGTCGGTGTGATGTGCAAATAAAAATGCCATCAGTTTTCCGACCGTCACTGGTCAACATTTTCACGGTTGCATGTGCATCAAACGAACGTCAGAACTGGCAGTCATAGCAATTACTATACGCGTTAACTTGAAGCCAGATGAACGCGGAAATCCATCAAAGGTGGATCCAGCCCACCATTTGGGGAGGCCAAACCACTTGGGATAGGGCCAGGCTGTGATATAGGCGCAATTAATTTTCGGAATAATGCGTAAGTGATATGCTACACATCGCAGTGACTTGCTTCGTAACAGTTATTAGACATGTCTTCATAGAAGGATATCCATATTTCTCTCCAGCATATGGCTAATTGTCTTGGAGCAAACGTTCGACCATCTTCGTCGGCTGAACCTTTTACACCCCATCTGTACTCCACCACTGGTACCCAGCACCGCACGGCAGAGCGCCCTGGCGAAGGGCTCATCTCGCCCATGAGTTCCGGGACCCGAGTGCTGTCACTCCCACCCTTTCTGACACGGCCGTTTGGCTCACCCACTCCGACGGGAGGACAGCTCCTGGAGCTCCCTCCGGCGGGTGAGTCAGCTGACTGCGCCCCCCTCTCCCCCCCTTGACGGCTGTGGCCCGGTTTGCGACGCCGCCAACCCGGTGAGTGACAGATGTGATAAAAACCTGGCGCGCAGGCAGAGAGAACGACTGCTCTGCGGCGGGTCAGGGGTCAGCTCTCCGGGCAGTGGAACAGAGAGGTTAGCTGACCCTGCATTGGATCAGAGAGGTCAATTGCCCCTACAGTGGGCCAATAAACTGTGGAAAGTTTAAGCGTAGGTCGGAGGCGCCCCCAGGTGGTGGACCAGGAAAGGCAAGACGTCAGGTATATACCTTATATATATATAACCGCCACATCTGGCAACACCTGAACTCACGGCTTCTCCTCCTTTCTGGCTCGCGAATAATTTTTCTTTTCAATGATAGCTAGTCCACTAATCAGTGCGACGGTAGACGTGCAATATCTGACAATCTTCCCCTCCCAGCGACATCAAAACACAACGGCATCGAGAAATGCTTCGGTAGATCAGGTGTCGCTGAAAATGATCTCATTTCTTAAAATCGCATATTTACTCGTTTCATAACTGCCGCCTTCTACACACCTGTAACGATCTTCGTCAGACTAGGCCGTAAAACAAAGCACTAATAAACCAATTTTCGCACGGCCCAGACCAGCCTTATCATACCAGCGATCCTTGTCTGCAGTATGCGTGCTGGTCACCGCGCGTCGATGTTACGCCAGAGCGATCTGTCGTCATACAGAGGCTTCAGTTCCCGACCAGACCTTTCTGGCGCTTACGTCTCTGCCTTGTAAACTATCATAACACACCACTGAAATATCTGCATGCCCTTTCTGCCACAACTAAACCACCTGCTGTATGGAAGTTTTGAAGAGACTCTCTCGATGCATGCATCCTGACTGAGCACAGCCATCGACTCATCGCGGAGTGAATCAATGACGCATGTATCATCGCGGACCCACTGACCTTTCCGCACAGTCTGGGCCAACGACCTCGCCCCAGCTCTTGGCAAAGAGAAGGTCGGTCTCTTGGTACTGCTCGCACTGGACCAGACAGCTCACGGAGCAGACATGTCCAAACACAGTTGACCGCTGTTTTTGATCAGTGAGTCAAGCCGTTTTGACTAGAGCCGACGCGGACATGTGTTTAGTAAGGTCAGAACGCTGTTCCATGACACGACCTTTCCGCCTGTGCAGGGAGATCGATTTTTTTTTTTTTACACTTCCACCTCTCGCTGTCACATATCCTTTTCACTTGGAGTCACGCGTAATCTCATGACTCACATACGGAAACTGGAATAAATGGGTATAGTTTTCTACACTGTTGCGGGTGTTCTGGCACCAACAATAATGATTCGGTGTCCCTCCCCCCAAGATTTCGTTATGATTTGAAGACTCCGAAATAATATATAGGTCAGCACCCCTAATCCATTTTAAAGAGTTTTTGCTCCTGATGGAGTGCATATTTTGCAGGTAGCCTATGGACTACATGTTTTCGGAATATTACTTCTTCCGACATTTCTCTTGAAGTATCAGTCGTAAATTTCTGCCATTCCTCGAGATGACGTTGGAGCGCTTGAAGTTTTCCTACACATGGTCTCTTGACCTTTCTCTGCCTCCCACCCTCCCTTCCTATCTTTTTTCCTCTCTCCCTTCCTCCCTTCCTCCCTCCCTCCCTTTCTCTATCTGTCTCTGTCTCTGACTCTCTATCCAACTATACCTCTTTTTTGTCCATCTCTCACTCTCTATGTGCCTGTACACGCACACACATATAGATATATGTGTATTTGTATATATATATATATATATATATATATATATATAATATTATAATATACATATATATATTACCTACGTATATAATATATATATATATATATTATATTACCTACGTATCTATATGTACTTCGTTGTTCTTTATTTTCCTGAGTTCTTTATCCATTTTTCCTTATTTTCTCATCATATCAAGCGAACGACTCATCTCCCGCAGACCTCTCCAAGAACCCGTCGCTCTCGGTGCTGGAGGCGGACGAGTCGTGGCCGCCGGACGACGGCTCCAAGACCAAGTCACTGGACCGCGAGCTGCTGCGCGACCACGCCAAGGTCAAGGACAAAAAGGACCGCACCACGTGGGGGCGCGTGCGCGCCATCGTCCAGCCGCGCAAGTACAGCGCCAAAAAGAAGCCAAGCCGCGACGCGGCGGCGGCGGCGGCGGACGGCGCGACGCTAGAGACACCTGTCGGCGACCTGGAGGGCTACGAGAGCTACACGAGCGCCGCCGACGAGGAGGACGAGTCGCGGCGGCTGCGGCGCGCCGGCAGCTGGCGCCGGAGGTCGCAGGAGCTGGCCGGCGAGGAGCAGGAGCGCTGCCACTCCAGGGAGGCGGAGGCGCGGCTGGCTCCTGCCGACGTGTCGCGGCAGTTCTCCAGGGAGGAGGGCGCAGAGGGCAGCACCGGCGGCGCCCAGCAGGTGACGGAGAGAGGGAGAGAGAGAGAGAGAGAGAGAGAGCGAGAGAGAGAGAGAGAGAGAGAGAGAGAGAGAGAGAGAGAGAGAGAGAGAGAGAGAGAGAGAGAGAGAGAGAGAGAGAGAGAGAAGGGAGAGGGGAAAAAGAGAGAGGGGGAGGGAAAAGAGGGAGAGAAGAAGGCAGGAAGGGAAGTGGGAGGAGATAGGGACCAAATTTTGCAAAGCAGTCTGATACTGCAGCTCGGCAGTCAATCTGTCTTACCTGGGCTGTTGACATGCAAAAGCTAACACCTTCATCCGTCCCCGGCACTTCCGATCCTGAGCTGATGTTTACCCCGTGTACCCCGTCACCCGGGACTTGGCTGCAGTCAGCCGGCATTAGCTGACCCTGAGCCGACGGCATCGCTCGTCTCATGGGAGACTTCTCACTCTCTTATAGCGGGGGCTCACTGAGGGCAGACCATGGGCTGGCCTCAGCGAGTGCACGGTGTTGTGCTATGTCTGATCAGTTTGCTCATCGAGCAACTCTGAACTAGTATTTGTTGATTAAATGAGTATAAGCCGGTAAAGTGTGACGAAAACTGAAATTTGAGCCATATTTGAATACTTAGTCATGAGCAGATTGTGGATGTGCTTATTTCTAAATCTAGAAGAATAGCTTTTGAATCGATTCGGCAATTTCGCACTTCTGTCGTGAATCATAATCAGAAACGGCTCACTTCAAAACCGCGGTGAATCAGAATTAAAATCGGAATCTAATCACAGGGTTTTTGTCATGTAATCGTCATCAAATTAGGATAGAATCGATTTGCTTTGTAAAAGTCCATATGAATAAGAATCAGAATCGATTCCCAGCTCGATGAATCAGGCGGTGAATCGACTCTCTTAAGGTGAATCAAGTAGAGGCCCGGTCATGAGTCAACTCTGTACCCATATTTTGTATGCCACTGACCCCGTCAACCTTTGATTCGTCACGTACGTTTTTGGCTTGACTGCTAATGACTAACCATCGGATTACATTGTGAGACGTGACTTCCTGTTCCATGACTGTCATGTCTATGGGATTACTTTACTAAGTTTATAATGTCTTACATCTTTGGGGAGCTTACACAAGCGTCTTGTCACCCGCAGCAACAGCGACCGATCTCTGCCGGCTTTCGACCTTCCTTTGACCTTCACTCGACCAGCCTGGGTCGCGAGAGCAACTGGTCCAAGGTCAAGAAAGCCTTCCTGACCGGGCCGGCCACGCGGAAGGACTCGCCCGGCGTTCAGCGCATCAATCAGGAGCAGCCAGGTCGGCCCACCAACCAATGGCGTGCCAGGCGCGCGATAATAGCCAATAGGCTATTATCCATATACTTACAAATATATATGCGCATTTCTATTTATATACTGTTATCTATACCATTATATATATATATTTATATGTATATTTCTGCGCGCTATCTCGCTGCCCAAGCGCGACTTGTGAGAAGTATGACGAGCAGCATGGACATCATCCGCCCTTTCGTCATCTTTAATACTCGTCCTTGTTCCCGAAACCTTTTCTCTTCGGGACAGTTCAAGTGCCACTCAAACGTCACTTCGTCATTCCATGGCTCCGAAATGATCAGATGGTCGAAGGAGCTCTGTCCTCAACCAAGCCCTGGGAATGACGAGTCGGCCGTCAAGAGGCCATGAAAGACTTACTTCCGAGTTGTGGGCACGGCAGAAATCAGTCACGAAAAGGCTCGAGCTGCTGCCTAACCCTGTGGTGTTGAGATTTCGTCGCGGGCGGGCGGTGCCCAATGATGCACAGGTTAACTGGCATTTGGCGTGACAAGAAGACATCGCGAGACAGTTTCGCGCGATTTCGGCGTTCAGATTGCCTCTCGTGACACAATGCTGGAAGTGAGGGGGTTTGGCCACTTTCTGTTTCTAAGGCCAAACCCCATGGCAGTCGAATTCCGCTAATCGCGACCGAAGATCTAAATATGACCGCAGCCAACCAAAGCTGTGCTGACGCGAACCAGCAGTCAACATCGAACAGCGGCTGTTGACCTCGAATGTCGACGTTGCGTGAGACTCAGTTTATATTTATCCCATTCGCGCCCACAAACTTGATTTTACATAAACATTGGGCGGCGCAGGTAACGGTTTGTTGAAGAGCCTGTCTCCTGATCAAAAGATCTCAGGTTTAATTCTCGTCACTGTTGTAATGAACACGAGCATCACTGTGGCGGCTGGCGCCAGGAAAATGCTGCGTCACGTTTTCGGTAGCCACAAGTCAGGTCAGATATTCATCGTCACTGGCTATCGTAGATGCGATGTAATAGATTGGAATCGGATTGTATTGGATGTATTGGATGTATTGGAAAACCTTGGAGAAGTGAAGTAAGCAATGCTCATATCATCTTTGTAACCCTGCTGGCGCACGACAGTCAACAGTAAAATTCACATTTCGGTTATTCTGGTGAATAAATTTGGCGAGAGATTTCAGGGCGGTGACAAATTTCAGTGCCATACCTCTCTGATTGTCTCGATTTTTTTACGGCGTTGGTAGAAAGGAGCAGTAATTTGTTATGCGTCTGTTTTCCTCACCGGATAGATAAAAACATTTTTACTGGAAGTTTACTGGCTGGAATTTACTTTCAAGCCGTTTTACATCTCACTCTCATTCACGGACAATGGAACCTCGAGTAGCCACAGGGACCCAATGCCCGCAGAACAGCAACACTCCATCATATCACCCGCCGGACCTCTCAAAACAGCGCCTCGTCGCGCCTGTCGACGCGCGGCGGACATCCCGAACATCGACACCGACGGCCGTCGGCGGCGGGGACGGACGAGGGGAAGGGGGTCGCCTTCGGTGGCGGCGTGGTCTGTCTCCAGCCGAGCCGGCGGCCGGGGCCAAGTCAAACACGCCCACGACGGCGCGTCTCGGCATCGGCGTCGGCGTCGGCGCGTCGGCGACGACGAAGGAGACCGCGACGGCGAGCCGGCGCGATCGGGTTTTATGGTCGCGGAGGAGCCCAAACTATGCGGTCACGTTCGGATGGTTGATGGGTTTGAGGCAGGATAGCGGACGGGATGAGAGGCCGCCCGCTGCGGCGGGTGGCCTCGTTTTGAAATAGGGTTTCAACTGGGCAAAGGTCGTGCGGTGTGAGGGGGATGCACTGCCTTCCAAATTATAGTCAAAACTTCCCGACCAAAGTGGGACCACAGGCCATTTTTAAGTCATTTCTTTTTAGTCAGCGCCACAGGGTTAATGCTAAATTTAGTGTTCCAAAGGGGACGCAGCCCTTCAGCACCTTAGGTGTCCGGTCCCTTGAACCAAATGTGTAAGGTTCGATTGTTGCCGACTCGTCATCAGCTTGGGGATGGGGAGTTCGATATGAAGTGAAATCATACGAAAACCGCCAGCTGGGAAGACGATATGCAATTATTTTCATTGCGGGCCCAAGAGGGGCGCAGCCCCCCCCCCTCTGGTTGCGCCGGTGGTTGTCATGAGAATTACGCCTAACCCGGTGACGGTTTTGAAATATTTTTATTATGGACTCTCAAACGTTTTACAAACAACCGGATCACCAGTGCAACGGCATAGTGACTGCGTTCTTAGAATGGAGATTACGTTCACATTCATCAGCGCGTTTCTCCAATGACTCGACCGCACTGTATTCTGCCTGTTTTAGTTACGTCTTCCCCATCCCTCATTACTACCTTGTAAGGATTTGGATGGATTCGAACCTTTGACTGTTCCACTTTTCTTACTACAAATCCCACCCAGGGGAACCCAGATATACATATCCAAGACATTTTACGTACTAGGCCAATGCCCTATTATCAACGGTAACACTAGTTTCCTTTAAGCATTACCCGCCAACTAACAAGGTCATTCCGTTGATACTGACGTGCCCAGACAGCTTAGAAAGCGATTTCGAGCTGTGGTCAAACATTTACGCAAGACGTACGCTTGAACCGAACGCCTCACAACCCAAACATTAAGGCTTCAAACGGCGCAAAACATCCCGATTCCCTCGGAGGCACGGCAGGGTTCCCCGAAGCACCGCACACCCAAACACGACCACCCAGACGCCCGGCATCGCTCGCATCTCTTCCGCAGCCCCCCCCCCCACTCGAACCAGACAAACGGCTCGCGCGCGCGCCGACCTGAAGAGATCAAGGGTGCCGCGCTCCGCCTCAGGCGTCGGCGCGTCTGAACTGTGATCCCGCCAGGTGGCCGCCGCCCGTCGCGCTTGTTTGCGTTGCCCGGCGACGACGCTGGAGCACGAGAGCTATGACGTCACAACAGCGGGCGCGAAAACTCGCAAGCGGAGTCTCGCACCCGGTCCTGCGGAGAAACGGCTCCGAAATGTACGGAGATGGGTCCGTTTTCTTCCATGCGCTGGTAGAGGTGTAACAATGCTAATTTTGGCGAATTCGGGAATCCACGTGCATTCTCAAACTGCATTTTATTTCACCATGCCTCGCCATAAATATAATATGCGCCATAAATATATATAAATGTAATAAAAAAATATAATATAAAACCATAAACGCCACAAAAATGAATATATTTGAGGCATTTCGCATCACGTGTGCATTTTGCAAGATGTTTGATCGCCATACACTGCGAATGTTTTGCAGTGTACTGTTCAAATTCCGGGTATATTTCTCTTTTCTTGTGGAGTTGTCCAGCATTTCATTCAGCATCATTCCAGGTAGAGACTGCAGAGGAAAGAAAACACTGATCTGGAACTTTTTAGGCTGAGTGCCTTGAGAAGTTTTGAGTTCTGATTGCGATGCCTGTAAAAGCGTCACGAGATATTGCAAATTGTTCTGTGCTCGCTCAGCAGGACCGCAGGCCAGACAGTTTTCGACTTTTGTGAGTGTGGCTTGTTTTCGATGAATGTGTGGCACAATGTTCACGGGAAGTGAAAAGGAAAAGTTTTTTTTCAGAACGGTAGAAATAGTGTGCGTAACGGCACACCCATTGTCGCCTCCAAGACACTTTTTCGGGTCGTGCAATTGAATGAGCATCAAAACACCGTTGATGTGATTGCACCACTGTCGGTTGGATTGCACCATGTCCTACGTTTTACGGGACTTGACTCTGGCACTGTGTGGGATACTGCAACCTGTTACTTGTTCCTCCGCAACAAAATGAATCGCTGCACAAACTAACAGCCACAGACTTTGCATGGGCAAACACGCGTCATTCAGCGGTACTCATGATAGATGCTTGGCAGAAATTTTACGTGTTACGTTCGGGGGCTCTACTTCAGAAGAACTGAAGTCTGATGGTGGCAGTCATTACCAACTGGCCGGAGGCCATGTTTTTGCTCGAGCTTTCTGGGAAAGCTCTGTTGAAGACAGCTGGTGTTCAAAGTGGCGCAGCGCGAGGTTTATGGGATGGAACTGGCAGGACACTGTCTAGAACCCATGAGCTCTGAACTGCCGTGGTATGGATAGATACCGCCGACACCACATGAAGGAAAAGGCCAGGAAGAGATGAATACGGTCATTCATCCATTTTGTGGCGCTGGCTGACACGTGGTTATGAAAGTCAGTTTGTGTTTTACTCTTTCATGTGGTTTCGTTTCAGCCGGGCCAGCGATGCTTTGCTGTTCTTTGCTATGAATTCGTGTCATTTCAGCTGTGTTATGATCTTGCATCTATGTGGCTCACCCTTAATGCACCACCATCAAAGGAACTATTTGCGTTACGTTTTACTCTCTTTCTTGCGCTGTGACGATGACGAATAAATAGGGCGCCGGCAGATCCAGAAAAGGGCCAACGGGTCATGCCTTCCCTCCCCATTTTTGCAGAAAATCCTGGGCCTTTTATCCTGGGCTCCCTCTTGGCATTTAATTTTCCGATGGAGACTGTAGGAACCTTACTTCCAAAATAACCATTCTCTTATATGAACGCCAATTTCAAGGAAAAGACCAAAACAAGCTGCCGGAATCAGAGGAAAAACGGCATTCCGAGGTAAACTAGATGCCGGTGAAAACTTGTTCCCTTTTTAGTGCACGGTCTGTATCCACCAGTAGATACAAAGTGTTGCATGTGGAACATCTCGGTCGTTCCGATGCGAAGTGCCTCAGCAGTATTACCGCAGTCTCACAGACGACCTATCATCCATCTTTGACCCTGTGCCTTCCTAAAAAAAAAAACTGTTCACTTTCACGTGCCACTTAACGTGACATGTTCCTCCACGTACACCGATGCAACCGTGTCAAAACGAAACGTTCCGACCAGGGAATCATCAACCAAACCGCACGAACACGAGTGCGCTGCAAGAACACGTTAGGCAATACTTGTCACCCTGCCAAGATTGGTTTCAAAGGAACTCGCTGTGTAGTCCAGCTGGCCTGCTCCGAAAGTGAATGTGTGGCTTATGGCGCACTTTGCAGGCGCGGGTTTGAAAAAGAGCCTGCGTGGAAAAATAAACCAAGGAGCAGGTGGCAGATGGTGTAAATAAGAGCTGCGCCAGGTTTATAAACTTGCCTTCAGTCTGTATCTCCATGCAGCTTTTTCGGACTGGCCCGATGATTCTATTGCGAACGATTTGCAACATATCCAACAAAGATCATGCTATGGGTAAATGCTACCGAGAACGTCGGAAAAGGGTCGGAGCCGATCGCAATTCGCAGGAACACCCGATTGCGATGCAGCGACGATAACCAAAACAGAGCCAAAGAGCATTAGGATCATTCAAAAAATAGTGTGAGGAGGGGGAGTAAAAATATTTTTCATAGGGCCAATATTACATCATCGGAAATGGGTCATGGCCTCGCCCATCCCCCTTCCCCCATTCCTGCGCCTACGGTGGGGTCCACACCAGGCGTTAGCTGCTTTGCACGACATGCAGCGGCATGTTAGGAGATTCGCAACGTCTAGGAAAACGCAACAATGCCAGGCAGCGTCCTCTGCAGGATGGTGCTCGGTCCTCGGTCAAACGATTATAAAATATTTGCTCTGCCTCGTGAAGTGCAGCTGGACGGCAAGAAAACTCTGACTTCGTCTCGAGAAACCAGAGAGCGAGAGCCCTTCTCGTTTACATAGTAACCATTAACTGGTGGGGCTATGGTCTTCCATCTCTGAGTCAGTACGTAAATATCAGTGGACTTTGCGTGCGCAACAACATGGTGTGTCCGCCCTGTGAGAGAATTCTTCTGCTAAACACTAGTCGAACGTGTGAAAGGTTGTCTATGCTCGTAATATGTGAACGGCGGCACCAAAGCTCCAATTATAAAAAAGAATCCGCCTTTTTATGGAATCATGACAATGACTAAAAGAGATCAAACTTATCAAAAATGGCGAATCTTCGTATTAGTACTTATTTGTACGAGACCGTTCTGAAATAACGGTACTTCACTCCCCCCTGCTTCGAGAAATCACGGCAGTCTGCGGCGCAGAATGCTTGCACGGGCTCCATTCGTCTAATTCGCCCGAAAGCAAACAGGCCGAATCGATGTCGCGGCCCGGCGGCGTGCGCGTCATTCAACGGAGCAGCTTTATCAGCATCAGCTCGGCCGACGACGCCTGTCACCGGAGCCCCGTGCGGTTGGCAGACGGGCGGCACCCAGCTGGAACCGCTGCCGCAGTTCAGCGGCGGTGTCAGGGACTGCTCTTGGCAGGCGGAGCGTCGGACAAAACAGTGATGGTTCAGCCGGATGAAATTTGAATCAAATGCGTGCGGTGTGACTACCGAATGCGATCAACGGAAACAATCAAAACGGGGCGGGCAACGGCGATTTCAGTGGATGTAGCAGAGGAGCAGCTGTTTGACTTCCAAAAACATAAAACTAGAACGACAGAGCTATTTTCATGCACAACAATGCACATCATGCATCATCACATCGCACATGGAGACATTATTCGATATTATTGTAATAGTATTATATAAAGAGTGGCCTCTGCCTCCTCAGGTGTGTGAGCTTTGCGCTGTCGCTGGCCAGTGGTGGGTGTGTCGGCGTCCTGGGGCCGCCTCTGCCGCTGATCAGCTGATCTCTGCCGTCAGAAATAGACGCCGCTTCCGAGGCGGAAGTGGCTCGGGCGCGGGAGGCGCCTGCCCGCCTGTCCGCCTCGCCCGACTCGCCCAGTTCGCCCAACGACCACAGCCTGCCGGCCGGCGCCACCGTCGCCGACCACGTCACCGAGCTACAGAAGAACCTCAGCGAGGATTTCAGCAGGAAACTGCAGGTACGAGCCGAACCGCCGCGAAGCGGGGGGGGGATATTGCAGGTGGCCGCGGAGATCTCCAGGTGGTAACCGAAGGGAACACACTTGCTGGGGGAGGGGGTCCAGACGCGTTGGACAGCGCTTCAAAACATCGGCCGTCCTGCGTGGCTAAAAATACCGGGAGACCCAGCGGCTCATTGCAGTGAAAATAGATCGGGCGCCGAACTGTCAGCCCGCTAATGCAGTCAGACCTTGGCGCTTCAATCGGCCAGCTGTTGTCTGATGTTTGAGTGGCTGGAGGCTGATGTCTTGCAAGGGACGTCATTTATCAGCAGAATACAGGGCAGCTGACTGGGTCTAGGAGCGATGCATTTCGCAAAACTGCCATTATATTAATACAGTGAGTATACAGAGAACTGGCTGTACCGAAAAGAAGTAGAAATTACATTTTTATCGTATATATTCATAAAAATGCCATTTTTACCGTACAAACATCTCCATTCAAACGACAAATTTCACGGATATTTTCGATCGATAAAACGCATTTTTTGCCGTGAAGTATTAACAAAAGTTGGATGGAAGCCTTACGGCTCCACACCTGTTCCTATATGACGTGGAAAACGTCAACTGTCTTTGTTGACGGCGTGACGTTTCCGTTTCCGTTTCGGTTTTTTGGCGGCAGGAGTGGGAGAGGAAGAGGAGTGGCGGGCAAGGCCGGCCACCCGAGGAGCCAGAGAGGCCCGAGAGACGGAGTCGCAAGGAGGAGGTGGAGCGACAAAGAAAGGTCACACAGGTCAGCTGCGCCGCCGGGAGGGGGGGGGGGTGACGGGGAGGTGAAGCTCGATCTTCGGTTGATCGGCTTCGTGCGGCTTTAAAACTTGCCCCGAACTCGGAAGACCATTGGAAATTGCACATATTTGGAATGCGTTTTAACTTCTAATACAGTTTCGGACCTTTCTACGCCCAGTTATGTGATGAAAACATTTTTAAGTTCAAAACGGCTGAGACATTGTGAAACCTCCAGACATGTAACTGTTTTTCTTGTTCTAAATTTTGAATGATTAATGAATGCTCGTGGAATGCTCGTGGGCATGGGATGGGCACAAACTTCTGTCTGACACTTTGGGCCGCGGCGGCAGGTGCAGCACGAGCAGCAGCTCCCCGCCGAGTTCCGGCGCCGGCTGCACGAGTGGGAGCGGAAGCAGCGCGAGGGCAGCGGCCGCCGCAAGAGGACCGACGAGGGCGCGCCGGAAGTCCGCCGGAAGCCGCCGGATCCGGAGCGCCGCCGCGGGAAGGAGGAGCTCAGGGAGCCGCGGAGTCCGCGCATCTCACCGCAGGTGAGCACGGCGAGCGCTCGCCTGGTGAGCGCTCACGGCTGTCCTGGCGAAGAGAGATGTGCTGACTGGTGAGCACTCGAGGCTGGTGCGCCTCAGCAGCACGTTTCACTGGTGGGACACTGAAGCGTTGCAAGGTGGCAGAGGAGCAGAACCTTCCGAATGTTTTTCTAAGGGTGATTAACTTCCGTTTTTCTGCGGGCGCGGGAGGGAGAGTGCCTTCCGTACAGTTCCAAGAACCATGTAACCAGCCATTCCTTTTCCGTACTCGGTGAAGTAGAAGCAACTCCTCGACATGTTCCGGAAGTGCTTCACTTCCGCCATCTCTCCCGGCAGACGGTGAAGGCTCTCCCGGCTCTCGGAGCTCCCGGCCGAGTTCCGGAATCACTTTTCCTCCGCTATCTCTCCGACAGGCGATGGAGGAAGAAGCGGACGAGTTCCGGAAATACTTGACTTCCGTTCCGTCCCCGGCAGGCGGTGGAGGAGGAGCACCTCCCGGCCGAGTTCCGGAAGCGGCTGACCGAGTGGGAGATCGCCAAGGCGCTGGCCGGCAAGTCGCAGCAGAACGTGGAGCAGCTGCAGAAGAACTTGCCGTCCGAGTTCAACAAGAAGTACGAGGAGTGGCGGCTGATGAAGGCCGGCCAGCTCAGCCCCACCACGCAGAAGCGACGCGCCGCCGAGGTGCGACGGCAGACGCGCACCAAGGACCTCCAGTGGCTGGAGCGCGAGCTGCAAAAGGTGAGGCTGACGTCACGGCAGAGCGGAAGCGGCGTCGCTTCCGGTTGAGGGCGGGTGACGCGTCGTGCGGTAGAAGAAGCAGTGTCGCTTCGGAACGGGTGTTTCGCATCAAAGCAGGCTTAACGTCACTTCGCAGCTGGCATGGCACCGCGTCAGAGCAGGGTGACATCAGAGCAGAACTGGCGTCCGTCAGAGCAGGACTGACGTCTGTCAGGACAGGACTGACGTCTGTCAGAGCAGGAGTGACGCCAGGCAGCGCGAACTCTGAACACAGCTCCGCACTCATTCAGCTGTTCTCAAGGACACGGATAGCGGGGTGGAGGGGGGGGCAGGGGGGCAGCTACTCCCAACTTTTCGAAATTTAACATTGGCCTCATGGTCGTTGACTCGGAAAGAATTTACCTAAAATGCCTCTTATCTCCTTCCCCTCGTCCGAACCGTGCAGAAGTTTCCGCGACCCCTGGCTGATTATATCAAACTGTACATCCGAAAAAGAAAGAGGAAGGAAATATCGCGACTTTGAAGGTGGTGAAAGAGGAGAAAACAAACCACTGTTTGCACTGAGGAGCTTGTTGAGAAAATCACGCTGGAACTTGTTTTCCAACGCAGGTGGAACGAGAAAAGGGTCGCCTGGAGAGGGAAAGGGAAAAGTATCTGGACCGAGAAGCCAGGTAAGCTGTCAGATGTATCGCGAACGTCGTTAAGTGTGACTTCCTCTAGACGTATTTATTTGCTTGTGCATGTAAAGTCCGGCACGGTTTGTCACACATAATCTTCATCCTAGTCAATTTACACTCTCAAGGAGGGAGTCCATGATTCGTAAATACGCCATCAGGAGACCAGAAGTCTAAAGACAGCTTTGAAGGTGAGCAGCGAAAACGTCATACAGAACCCTCACGTCTGAAGTGCATGTCTTTCCATTCCCTCCATTCATACCAGCCTTGGGAACTCTTTAAATCCAATGACCAGCCCTAACCAACCCGCAGCTGTGCATGAACTTATCGCCTGTCTATTTAACACGGGCGTTGTATGCTAAGAGATCTCCGAGCCACGATGTCTGTTCAGATTGACGGCCTCTCACGTCACCGCATGACTGACGTATTTCACTCCAAAGACGACAGCCGGAAGCAACAATGTGGGAGCGTTTTCAAAGTTGGTATGGCAAGAACCACTTTAAAGCTATTTCTTTCCAAGCAACACCGTACGCCAAGTGCTAAAATTATCCCGAACTGGTTTGGCAGCTGCCATACCTAACCTATGAGCCGCAGCTCTCACGGTCACGGGTTTTCTGTCACGTGACGGAGGTCTAACCAGCTGCTCCAAACCACCTTCTAGGTTGGAGCGAGTAAGAGACGCCATGCGCCGACCCAAGGAGGACAAGGTGACCATCAAGACGGCCGAAGGGGAGTTCCGCTTCGAGGGCATCAACAAGAACTTCACCAAGAAGCTCTACGAGTGGGAGGAGAGACGAGGTATGAGGGAGGTGCCAGTGGTTCCGGTGACGCAATCGCCTTCTGGCGCGCTTTTGTTGGCGGGGATTCAGAGCACGAGTCTGGATGCAACAGGTGGGAGGTCCACAGCGATGGCAACAACAGCAGGCAACAGCCGCCCAACGATATCAAATATAAACCCACATGTTGCCTGTTTGTCTCTCGGTCGCATCATGTTGCCTGTTTGTCACTCGGTCGCAAGTTCCCAGCGGTCTTGCATGCTGTCACCGGCGAGGTTATTGAAGCAGGACTCGCGCAAGGCTGATGGAGATGCTGCAGGCAGGTGCGCGCCGGTGATAATGTGAAGTCGACCCAAGCTGCTGCTGTGATCGTGATAGTTGTATCGATTCCAGGAGCTTAGCCGGGGGAGGGGTTCAGCAGAATCAGTTGATCCCCCATATGGTTAGAGATTTCCGACAATGGGGTATTGTCACAAATTATTTGTTTTAAAAACGAACAAAATAAGATGAGAAGACAGAATTCTTTAAAATTAGAACGTAATGTACCTTTTTGATTTGCGCGTTTTCTCTTTCATAGGATCGATTCCCCACCTTTGCAATAAAATGGTAAGACTTCGTAATAAGTCTTTTTATTTTCGCCTCGACCCCCGTACGAAAACCTGGCAACGCCACTGATCAGTGCCCTGAAGGAAAACATTGCCCGAACTCACAGTGGTTAAATACCGGCCGAAACAGCTGACGGAGAACGATAACCACCCGCCGGGAACGCCTCCGGCAGGAATTCCACCGGATTCGGAGTCGTCAACGATCGCTCTGCTGGCGCCCAACTATCGGCCGACGGACAGACAGGAGCAGGAGGCCGGCAGGGTCGCCAGGTGAGGCCCAGACGCCGAGGGATACTGGGGGGAGACGGGGCGGGCGAGCATGCCGTGAGGGACGACACAGTCGACACGTGAGATGCAGGGTCCGAGGGATGCAGGGGAGGAGGGGCGGGCAAGAAGACCTTTAAGTAAGGCCGAGTCGGCACTTGACGTGGAGGACTGAAGGGATGCAGGGAGAAAGGGGCAGGTATAAACATGCCTTGAGAGACGGCATGGTCGCCAGGTAAGGTCCAAGGTCCGGCGGATACGGGGGAGGGGGGAGGGGGGACGAGCGGGCCCTGAGGGACGGCATAGTCGACGAGTGAGGTGAGGACAAAGAGGGTAACAGGGAGCAGGGGACGGGGTCAGCAGACCGTGAGGGACGGCAGAGGTGGTACGTGAGGCAGAGGATTAGAGGGATAGAGGGATGAGGGGACGGGGCGAGCAGACCTGCAGGGGTGATGAAATGGGGTGAGCATGCCTTGAGGGAGGGCGCAGTCGTCAGGTGAGGTCGAGGGTCTGGGGACAAAGGGATGAAATGTCCAGGGTCTGGGGACAAAGGGATGAAATGTCCAGGAGAAGGCGCCTGGGGTGACTAGGCCTATTTGGGCAGAAGTCTGATTTCAGAGACCAGGGATAGGGGGTCCGAGCACGAATGGGGCGGAAGGACAAAGTCGTCACCAGATGAGGTCAAGGTTCAGGTGGATGCGGGAACGAGGATCCAGTAACGGACGTGGTTTTTAAGCCCTATTTTTTAATACAACATTGAATAGAATGTCCAACCAACAGGCACCGTCTAGCAGGAAAATGTCCGCCAATGCTCTGGTGAATGTGTCGTACATGATTTCCCGCGATGTGAAGTAGTCTTCATTGTAATTACAAACGTCCCCTCCAATTGTTACGAAGCCACGCACTGCGCTTCACTGTGTTGCCATCTCAGAACCTCGGTCAGATTTCGCTTGTTCTAACGCTTCAGCACAGCGCCGTGCTTGATGTCCTCGTTCACCGCCGGGCTCCCACCGTTCACTGCCGTGTTTCCGCCGTTCACCACCGTGCTCCGATCGTTGCCCGCCCTGCTCCGACCGTTGCCCGCCGTATTCCGGCCGTCGCCCGCCGTGTTCCGATGGTTGGTGTTCGGGCCGTTCGGCAGATGCAAGTCGGAGGGGAGCCTGGCAGAGCTGGCCTCGGCGGCGCTGGGCCAGCACAGCCGGCAGTCGTCAGAGGACAAGACCGGGGCAGGACTGGACGGCACGCTCGCAGGTGGGACCGACGCCTCAGAGGCGTACCAGGCTGACCAGGCTGACAAGGCTGACAGGCTGATCAGGCTGACAGGCTGACGGGCTGACCAGGCTGACCAGGCTGACCAGGCTGGCAAGGCTGAACAGGCTGAACAGGCTGATCAGGCCGACAGACTTACGGGCTGACTAGGCTGACGGGCTGACCAGGCTGACTAGGCTGACCAGGCTGACCACGCTGACCAGTTCCAGGGACCAGGGAAGCAGTTTCCTTCCCCACCTTTGGCAGAATTTAGTGCGAAGCCCATGGTTGTTCCACTGAAAGGAGCCCCTCCCAAAAAAACTCGATGTCAGCAGACCTCACCTCCCAGATTTTGGCCTGAGGCCGGGCTCTCACGCCTTTTTGTGTGAATCACATGACAGCTGGGAATAGAGGGAGGGACTCTGAAAACATTCGTAACAGCCTAAATACGCCCACAACACCGGGCCAAGACCGGACCGATCTTGGAGCAGCCGGGTGCGTGACGGCAGTGAACCCCGACCCGATGACGTCAGAGCCCCCTGTGCCGGCAGATTCTGCCAAGGCGTGCTCAGAGCCCGACCTGCGGTCCGACTGCGTCGACCGGCCGCCAGCTGAGCGGCCAGCTGACGGCGGCGCCTGCGCGGTCATGGTGGACGTGGAGGAGGTGGAGGCGCCGCCGCTCGAGGACATCCCGCCGGTGCGCGCGCAGGAGCCCGTCTACAGCTACGCTCCTGAGGAGGTCACGCGGCTCATCGACTCCAGTGGCAGGTCAGGAGACGCCATGTCCAAGACGTAGCCAGTGAGGAATCATGAGGAAGTATACCAGAGGTGGGACCAGTTTCAGATCTTGGGAGGCATTTTAAACGTGCGACCGTGTCAAGTTCAGGCTTGCATCCGACTGATCGGAGATGAATCGATCCACGGCATGATGTGCAGACCGGGGATCTGTTTTGATTCCGATTACGGCAAAACGAGAAAGTACTGAATCAATTCGGAATCGGTTCGAATCAACTCAGAATCGAGCGCAAGTATGGGCAAACCAGGAGAGAAGAGGCCATTTCAGAGGCGATATCAGCGTTAGGTCAGGGGAGATCATTTCAGGGGCGTCACCAGTGTCAAGTCCGGGGGGCCATGTCACTGCTTGCCATCGGCTGCCCTTCAGGCTTCAGCTGACGGCAGCGACACTGTCTGTTGTCAGCGACAGTGAGGTGCCCGGGTTCTTCCACCCGACCGAGGGCCTGCTGGTTGCGTTCGCGGTGCCGGATGTCGCTCCCGGGGACGCCGCCCAGGCCGACGGCACCTACACGGGCCTGATCGACGCCAACATCTCCATCCTGGACAAGCTGAAGCAGAAGGAGGACGTCTGCAGGTGAAGCCATCTCGTCCTTTCAGCGAAACGCGCGAGGCATTGGTCGAAGCCATGTCGAGTGTTCGAAATTTCTATTTCGTTTACACACGTTTTATTCCTGTGAGAGTTTTTTCTGATCACATGATTTCCAAATAGCGTGCTTCCGCACCGAATTCGTTGGACTGTAGCGTCCGTGTTGTTAATGAAAATCCGTACCTTTCGTTTTTCCGAAATTCTGTTAAGGGTGTTTCATTTTTCAGAGTCTGCCAACCGTTGATATGCCACGTCCCCATTGCTGTACTCGCGAAAAATATTAAATCGCGAAATATTGTTAATCGTCAATGAGGCTCTGGCATTTCCAGTGACCTCATTACCCATGCATTTGAAGAACTTGAGGTATCCTTACGTCCTTTCCGTTGTATTTTTCATGGTGTCATTAATCTCTTTTCTGTCGCAGATGTTTGGAAGAAAAACTAGAGGAGATCGGCCAGAACATGATAAAGATTCAGCAAGAACACAAACAAGAACTAGGTGAACTTTCGTTTTACGACAAACATTGTCCGACTGGCCATTCACTCGCCTATGCCAAGTTATATTTTAGTGCTTTTGATTAGTCAGAAGTAATGTGACAAAGCCAGACTGGGCTCAACTGTTCCTGATATCTATAAGGGGATCTGCTCGCCCGCGAGTCGTTGTACATGAAACTGAAAAGGTGCTGAAGTACAGAACAGCGTCAGAAAATGTAGCGGCTTGTGTATTATCTTCGGTGTAATCCTTTTCAGAAAAGCTGCGGAACCAGCAGACAAAGCTTCTGCCAGCAGAAGAAGGTGAATACTGGCTTTTTATAATGTGCGAGTATGCCCCGCATGTTCGACGACGATCGTTCCAAAATGGTGCCAATATAATAAAAATGGGTGACATTGTATACATTCAATTTACAAACTATCTATCCGATTGATATAGCAATGCATGGTCTACTGGCATACTGAAGGTCGTTTATTAATCGAAGGTGTACAATGTCTAAAAGCCAGGAGTATCTGAAAGCCATTCTTCAATCTATTACAAGCTTTGAAAGTAAGTCAGATGCCGTTTGAAATGTACTGCATTTAGTTACTCCGTTCCCCTGGGTGGATCGGAACAGTGTGAAACAACGGTTGCACTTTATTTTCCTTCAGTTACCTTCCTCTTTGGGTGCACTTTTGTGTACCTCCCGCTTGCTCTGAATTTGGAGGCATGACCGCAAATATCCACACGTTCTGACGTCACGCTCCACGTCGTCTTCCAGACCTCGATACCAATTTCGTCTTCCCGTCATCATCGCTCCCACGTGCGGACGTACCGGATATGAAGTCTATTGGTAAACTAAAATAGAATCGGATCCCATATCCCGATACAGACATTCAGTAATCGGAGGTATGTCACTGCTGGCTCCCAGTGAAAGATGACGAATGTCACTGACTAGTCTATGGCTGCTGGCAGCGGGCGAGGACATGACGGCCGAGCAGGAGATGGTGGAGAACAACCTGCAGTTGCTGGAGAGTCTGCAGCAGCGCTGCAACGAGCTTCAGGGCACCGGAGACCGCCTCAAGGAGGAGAGGGAGCAGATACAGGTCAGAGGAACCTGCACGGCATTAATCCAGCAAATCTTTATCCATACAGTAAATCTAGATTTTCATTATTGGAATTTTGGACTGGCACGTGGGTTTTGAGGCCCAGAATTACGTAGCCAGGATTTGGGTGAGAATAGGGCTCTGAAAACTGTTTTGGAAAAATTCGGGTGATCAAGATTCTCAAAACAACAATCGTAAAATGATAGCGAAAGTGGGCAGGTACTCACTGGTTTAGCCATTCCTTCTGTTCCTACGTCACCGAAGCCGTCATTATTGACACGCATTGTAAGACGTGTTTCCCACTCACAGGGCAACTATTCCGATGCAATGTTGCGGTGGCGGTCGCAGAAGCGGCGAAACTTCTGTGAAAATGAGGGGGATGGGGTGCAAAAGTTATTTTTACCTCGTTTCTTTCCATGCATTTCCATAGCGTAAACGTTAATGTTGCCCAAAATTGGGGGCCAGCTGCCCCTGCCCCACCCCCTTCCCCGGTTTCAACGTCGCTGGACATTGGTCAATGTCTTTCCCAGGCCTCACTTCAACATCACAGTGACCAACAAGCAGACCTGGCTCGCCATCTGGTGGGCAATATCAGGAAGTTGCAGGCGGCCGGCTCCTCCATAGATGTCAACACTGACGACACCTCAGTCATACAAGGTAACGGTCAAAATTTGGACCAAAGGATCTCAAGTATTGTATTTTTTTATGGCGTTATTCGAACAGTCTTTGCAGGCCATTCTTATGCTTTCTGGTGACGGGAAGCCTACCCTGAAAGTTCGTAATTTTCCTCAGTGTTTGCAATTTTTCTAAATGGTATGCCACTAATTTCTTTTAATTTCCATTTCTCAGAGGAAGGCAGAGCCCGCCGTGTCCGACAGCCTACGAGTGGAGGAGCCGGAGAGGCTGGTGCTGCCATCTCCCGGCCTTCGCCGGAGACAGGTGGACAAGAAGACGGTGGACAAACTGCAGGCAATCAGTTCCGACCTTCTGTTGCAGGTGACTTCTTTAATTTCCATATTTCGTTTACTTTGCCTGTTATTGGTTTTGACCGTTGGCAATGTCTTTTAGCAATGACAACAATCACTGGTCCCACTGACGAAGGCAGGGTGGCGGCGTAGTGTAGTGGTTACCATGCTGACCTTGTGGCCGAAAGGTCCCCGGTTCGAGTCGGGGTAAACACGACATTTCGCCGTCCCTCGCGGCAACCGGCGTGAGAGGCTGCGACGCGAAATGACTCTGGCGAACGTCGAGAACGTCATTAAATAACCCAGTAACTAACCACTGACGAAGGCAGTTAAGTGGTGCCGAAATATTTCGGCTTTCGTAAAACCAGACGCACCATGCACTCAAGGTGTGCTCCGGAAAAAAAAATTTCATCGAGCACCGGCTCCAGTGAAAACGGTCATTAGGGACTCATGTGAACGAATAAACAAATTACATCGTCTGGTATTCATCCGTTACCACGTTCAGTTTAAAACAGTACGATGGTCGTGCGGCAGAAGAGCGCCCAGTGGTTGGTATGGAACCATGCGCTCATAACGGCATTTTGTCACAGTTTCTCTCACCTGCATCACACTTTCTCTCTTACACAGGCGAAAAGACTGGAAAAGGTGCTGGGTCCTCGACAGGGAAAACGCCCGACGCGATCCTTCTCTCAAGGTCACCACAGCAGGGCGTGGCCCCGGAAGGATGACTCCTCTGATTGGCTGCTCGCCCAGAAGCAGCCGTGGCAGCCCACCGATTGGTCCTCATTGCCCAGTCAGCTGAGCAGGAAAGTGGAAGAGCTCCAGAGAGAAATGCTCCTACTCTGTACGGCTCGAGGTACGGCTATATGTGTGGTCTATGTGCTCTACATTTCTGGTACATTTCCTGTGTTAAACAGTCTATGTTTGAGATGCACTTCCAGCAGGAGTATGGGAACACCCAAGAAAAGTGTGGGGGAGACCAAAAACGTTTTCCCCCATAGGGCTAATGCTAAATTTCCCCAAAAATGAAGGACGTGTCCCCTCCCCCATTCCTACGTCTGTGATTTCTAATGTACTATATGATTTCTAATGTATATGTATATGATGTATATGATGTATATATATATAACATGTATATATACGTATATTATATATATGTATATGCGTATATTATATATGTATATCATATATTTATATAATGTATATAATTTCTAATGTAATTCTAGTACGGTGAAAATGTCAGCGGTTCATTTCTCGTCCGTAGAGAGAAGTGACACAGTGGTGCGCTATGCAAATGCCATGTTGCATCTGGTCCTATATTTCCGCATTGACGGTGTTCAGTGCTATAACATTTCGTCAGGAGCAGGCAGGCATAATACAGCGCGAGGGCTGATGACTCTGCTCCCCATTAACAGCGGTAAACACTTTTCAGGAACACCTCAAAGCCCGCCCAGCCCGCACAATCTCAGCATCAGCCCAGTCGTGACGGATGCAGCGCCATCTAGTGACGACCTCAGTCCCGATAAAACGGTCAGCTTCACGTTTCGCCTTCCAGGGCTGTCGGCCCAGGAGAAAAGTCGACAGGTGAAGCATGCTGTGTCGTTATGAAGAGCAACAATGGCAAAAATGGCCACATCTCTTTTCCGCACAATTTTCCCTTTTCAGCTGCATTTTTTTTTGCGCGTCGCTGCCCAGCAGAAGGCTTTTTGAGGCCAAGGCTTTATTGACTTTTCCGGCAGTTACTGTGCCTTCGCCTAAAACTCCACGACACTGGCAACGTGTGGATTCGTTTACTGCCCTGCAACGTTTCTTGCGGATGTGCGATTCATATGCGTTAACGGGTATGTAAATATCTCGCAAGTGTCTCAACCATTTGTCTGCGCTGCTCCGGTATGATGATGTCGTTATATCCGGCGCCAACTCTTTTTTCTGCCGGTCAGGACGCTGGATCTCCGGAACATCTAGATCTCCCACTGGAGGACGCCGTCGCTGAAAACGTGGACCTCAGAGGCATGGCGACGCCCACTTCTCCAGGTGATGCTGCCGAAGTCACTGAGGACTCAGACGTGCTGTTGCTACCTTTGTAAATGAGGCATCGGTACACGATCTGGGAGAACCTGGTCTTTCCCTGGACTTGAAAAGAACTTGCGGTTGCCATGGTAGATCGCAGGATAATTCTGTGAGGACAAAATGTCACATCATTTTGTCGTCCCCACACCAACGCCAGTCGAGGAGCGCATTGCTGGCACTGAATATTTTACAATGGTTGTTGTGAGGGCTGTTAAGCTTTCCCCAAAGACTGACGTTAATTACATGACGTTACATAAACCAAACTGTTTCCAAATCTCTCAGAGCGGTTTCCAGTTCTCTCCAAAATCCCTCTGTCTGTGGTGGCAAGTAGGTTAAATCGTGATATAGGTCAGATGGATTAAATCAGGTCAGGTTAAACTAGGCGAAATGGGTTAAACAGCGAGGTGTCAAAAGCTGAAAAGAATTCCCTTCTCAAGTGTCACCTGCTTTCTAACTTTGCAAAAGTTTGGTTTTGCTCACCACTGCCATAGATGGAGATTTCCGAAAACATTTGGTCCGACTACGATTCCAGATCGATTCTTTACAGCCACTGCCGTGGGCCTTCTGTTGAGATCCCTGAAAACTGAGAATCTAGACCTTCCCCTCCCCAAGGGACTCCAGCCGTGGCCTGTGAAGTGTGAGCGGCGGTTTTGGCTCCTGTTTCAGATGACGATGTCGTGTCGCCGTGCTCGTCGTCCCGCTCGTCGGTGGAGGACCTCGGGGCCGCCGCCAAGTGGAGGAACAAGACCGACCTCTACACCTCCTACGACCAGACACTGAAGGTGCGACCTCCACCATTATTCCTCGTGTTAAAAATTGCAGAATCTTTTTTAGCAACTTTATGTGTGCCAGAAGAGCGCCCGTTACAGGTCACATGAGCATTTTCGGTGCACCAGGTGGCACCAGTGGTGATTCAGTGGGCGGTCACAGAGCGGCTCAGTGGCAGTTCGTTAAGTGTGAACAACGGGAAAATTGGGGCTACCACGTGCGCAGGAACGTTCTTAAATTTGTCGGGTATAGGTATCCCGTATAGGTAGTTTAGTCTTAAGTACAACCACAGTAATTACGTTAAAATTAGACGGCGCTGATAAGGTAGCTGTCCTGAGCACCATAAGGGCTTCCTTGCCCACGCGAGACGACTAGTGCTCCTATCTCTCGTCGTCGTCGCCCGTCCTGACGCGTGTTCAAACAGTCGCACCTCCCCGGCAGGAGTGCGCGGACTCCAAAAGACCAGGCATGAGCCCTATGAGCCCGACACCCCACGAAGCACCAGCTCCGATGTTTGAAATCAGGCCACCGTCGTCGATACCCGTCGCAACATTTCCGTTCGTTTCGCAGGAGATGCAGCTGGAACTGGAAGCCGTGGAGGCCGACTACGCCCTGGACCGCCGGCGGAAAAGCTCCGATGACGTCATTTCCACGCCCTCCTCCTACCGAAGCCGGTCGTCCAGTATACCGTCCTCGGAAGAGGTGGACGAGCCGAGGCTGTACCAGGTGAGGCTTCTCCCTGGACCGCTCAGACCAAAATACATTTCGGGCGGATCTCGCCCAAATTTTGACCACCACACCATTAACCTCATTTCTGTACTTTCGTACCCGGAGACTGCCCTGGAAACGGTGGAAGCTGGGGGAAACGGTGCCCGTGGAAACGGTGCAGCTGGGGGATTATTCCCCTCAGTCCTCAGATGGCCGAGCGAGTAGAGATATTATTGCTCTCGGTTCTCAAGTGATAGGATATCTTGACTTCTGTTGTTCTCCGTTCTCAGGTGGCCGAGCAAGCGCAACACCTGGGCTATACTTCGTCTCTGTCCTCAGATGGCCGAGCAGGCCGAACACCTGATCGAGGAGGAAGAGGACGAGCAGGGCGACAGCCAATCAGAACGCAGCGACTGGAGCGCCGCCGGCCTGCGCATGCGCAGCCTGCACGCCTCGCCCAGCGCCTCCTCAGTGTCGTCGGAGCGTCCGTTCACGGCCGGCGCCACGAGGACGTTCGAAATCCCCACCGTGGACACGCGCAGCCTCTCGGGCCCGCCACCGGCCGCCAGCGCCCCCGTGCTGGTGTCCGCCCAGCGTACGGTGTACTCGGTCGAGAAGGGCCTCCTGCAGGTCGTCGTCAAGGAGCAGGGCGTGGTGCCGCCGCCGGCCCCGCCACCGCCGCGCGATGACGTCGCGCGCGATGACGTCGCGACCGTGCGGGGCGACCAGGCCAGCCTGTCGCCGCCGCCGGCCGAGGAGGGCGACAGGCTGTCGAGCGCGACGCCCACGCCGACGGCCAGCCCGCTGCTGCTCCGGCAGACGGAGGTCGCGAGGTCGAGGTCGCCGATGCGGCCGAGTTTGTCCGTGACGTCGCAGGAGTCGATTCCGAGCGTGGAGGGCAGCGAAGCGGACTCGGGGACGCCCAAGGAGGGCGCGGCGTTCCCCATCGCCGCCGCGTTCCCCGCCGTGTCGACCAGTGACGCCACGAAGCCGTCCGACGTCTCCAAACGCAGCGTGCTGAGCCTGGCCGGCGCCAGCCAGAGCATCCGCGGCCGGATCGAGAAGTTCAACAGCATCTCGGACGCGGCGCCGGAGACGAGCACGCCGCTGACGTCACGCCGGGAGCTGGTGACGTCACGGCCGCAGCTGGAGCCACCCAGCCTGGCGCTGCAGCTGCAGAAGAGCCTGTCCGACGGCCTGGTGCCGTCAGCGGCGCGGTCGGAGCCCGACGAGGGCGGCGCGGACGCGGCCAACGTCGTCGCGCAAACGCGCTCGGCGAGCGGCGGCGCCGTGCCGCAGCTGGAGACACCTAGCGGCGACTTGGTGAAGTCCAGCTCGCTGCCGGTGGCCGGTAGGGGCGCTGACGGCGCGGCTGCCGCGCTGCCTCCGCGCTGGAGTCCGCTGCCCCCGATCGCGTGCCAGGTCCCACACCTCACGAGCTCGGCCGGCGCGAGAACCAGGGTCCTCTCCGACCAGACATCGTCCTCGGGCGTGACGTCACCGTCCGGCGTGACGTCGCCGTCCAGTGTGACGTCGCTGCCTGGCTGGACAGCGTCCGGGCTGGACTCGTCGCTCGACTCGTCGTTCGACTCGGCGTTCGAGCGCACGCGCGAGTGCCGCAGTCCCGACGCCGAGCGCGCGCGCCGAGAAGCTTACGGCGCGCGCGCGACGAGTTCTTCGGCGCCACGTGGTCGGCATCGCCGACGACGGGCGCCGACGGCGACGGCGCGTTCCCGTTCGGCGGCGGCAGCCCGCGCCGGCCGCCGCGGCGGCGCGGCAGCGCCCGTGGCGGCGGCCTGGCGCACAGCAAGAGCACCGGCACGCTCAACGAGGCTGCGCGCCGCAGCGACGTCAGCTGCGGCAGCGACTTCAGCGACGTCAGTACCGACGACGCACGGCCGGAAGTGGCGATGCCGCCGCCGCCGCCGGCGGCGGTGGCGGCCGGCGGCCGGTCGGCCGGCTCCCGCGTGGCCAACTTCCTGCGGCTCCGCCACGCCAAGAAACGCAAGGGCGCCGCAATCGGCGCGCTGATTCGCCAGAGCATGGCCTTGAACGCCGGCCAGCCGCCGCCGGCGCCACCGATTGGCCCGGAGGCGGAGGTGCCGCCCCCGCGGCCACCGATTGGCGCGGAGGCGGAGGCTCCGCCCCCAGCGCCGCAGGCCCCGCCCGCGCGCAGCTGCCCGTCCACTCCGATGCCGGAGAGGACGGAGCGTCGGCCGAGGCCCGGCTGGCGGCCGCCCAAGCTCTTTCGGTCGCACACGCCAGAGGGGAAGCGGTAGAACGTTTCCCTGGGCTGAATACCGGCGAGGGGGAAGGGGGCATTCTTGTTGTGCATCACCCGGCATAACGGCCTCGAACATGCACGGAAGACGAAAGTGGTCCTTTGATGTGTTTGGTTCCGACGATCGAGCTTCCAAAGCTAGTCAAGCGCGCTACTGCAAGGCGTGACGAACAAGCCACAGTCGAGGCAAGTCATAGAGGCCTGGCATTTTTCCAAAAAAGGCCAGTTTCTGGTTTCGCCACTGACGTGCGCACAGGACGACTGTTTGCATACATCCTGCTAGGATGGCTGCTAGGAGATCTGGTTCGGCGAGAGATACCTTAAGATGTTCTGCTGTTATGTCGTGCGTGAGGGACATGAAACGTCGACGCTGCTGGTGACGCGTTCATTGTGTGGCACAGAGCTTCTTTTCTCTACCGGCCCACGGAGAGTGGCGAACTCATTGCCGTCGATGCTTGACCACTGACTGGGCGTCCAGTAATCGGGTTGAAACGACATTGCGGAAGGAGTTGCATGGTTAGCGTGACAGTAAGTATATCCCGACATGTGATCAGCGACCTTAGGCAGACGAAGTCCGGTTTCGTCCGACCTCCAGGCGTTTCTCGTCTGGCTTTATGCAAAGGCCATCAGGAGAGCATCTCATCAGAAGTACGAGACAGTACTTGTAGGATTTCTGGTCGACTCGTCTTGGAGTTCACGAGACAAGCGAAATGCAGACACGAAGACAGCGCGGAGAAGGACCGGTGATTTTGTACCTCAGCCCTTGTAAGCGGCGGAAGATGCCGGAGTGCCTAGTCGTACCTTAGCAGCCACAAGTGCCTTACGCGTGCGATAGGCTTTTAGTAGTGTAAACTCGCCTAGTGTGTGGCATCACGTGCGTTCATGTGGTGCTTCGGTGCTGCTAGTCAGTCGTGCGTTGGCACATGGTGCTGCACCATGTATGCGCCTAGTCTATGGCCAGTGCATCAAACTGCAGTCCGGTGAGGCCTTGTAGCTGTGTTTTCGCTTCATCTGCCTGTGTAATAAACTCAGTATTTGATGTCGAGGGTTTAACCCTATTCCCGGCAGGGGGGGGGCGGAATCCGCCCCCCCTCGGGTTTTTTGCTTGCCAATTCCAGGCTTTTTAACCCAGCTTTACGAAACTTGGTGACTTTTCCTAGCTATTCCTTCTACGCGCCGTGACAAAATTTTGAAATTCTATTTTGCTCAGGGGCGGAGCCAGGCAACGTTTTTGGGAGGCACCTCAGGTCATTTTTGGCCATGTTGAGGGTAAAAGGAAAATGTCTGCCAAAAACAGAGTTTTTAAGATAGAACTTAAAACTTTATATGAATATATAGCTAAATAGTTGGGCAATGTGCATATGTAATTTTGTTTATCTGAGGTCACTTTGCAAGGTCAGGTCAAGGTCAAAAGTCAAAATTTGTTTTTTTGCAATAATTTCGGCGCCGTTTTTCAAATGCCAAACCCGGAATATATATGACGCAGAAAGATGCCCTCTACTTGTGTACCAAGTTTCAGCTTGATATCAGGTCGGGTCACGGAGCTATGACCTAAAATGTCAGTGCACGTACCCTATATCGCAAAAGCCAAAAAATGAATTTTTTGGAATAGAGTGAATTTAATCGATTAAAAACGTTTAGAGATAATATTGAATGCACACGACATCATTACAGGTGACCCCAAGGTCACTGGAGGTCATTTAAGGTCAAAAGTCACAAGTTGATCTGAGAAACGTGTGACCATGACAGTTCCCCCTTTCTCATGTCCCTGGCACCGCCTATGCTAACATTATACAAACATTGTAATGCGATTTGTACTTCTTTAGCATAACATGACTAGCAGAAGCTAAAAAAGTGTTTTTACCTTTTTTGTTCATTCCGTTATTAGAAAACTTATCCCCCTATTTTTGAAACCCTGTGAACGCCCATGAATTTTCTCAAAATTTCAGATTTGCATACCCATGGTAAAAGCCCTATCCATAATCTCTCGATTGGTGCCAGTTTCATCGAAATCGGTCCATAAACAACGGAGTTATAAGAAGTCCAAAAGTACCCCCCATTTTGACATTTTTGCCCCCCTGTATCCACAAATTTCAAAATTTTGAAAATTTCTTTTTATCAAAATGTAGTTCACGTCACGGCAAATCGATTGCCGTTTGTTGCGATGAAATCGGATAAGTAGTTCTCGAGATCTCAGGGGGGGGTCGAATCCGCCCCCCCCTGCCGGGAATCGGCCATACCGTCTAGCCCTCCGGGAATAGGTTTAATGAATGAAAGTTAGTGTCCGTACACTTCTGCTTTGGAAGAATTTTAAAACGCGTTGGCTTGACCGCTTTTAACCCTATTACCGGCAGGGGGGGCTGAATTCGCCCACCTCGGGTTTTTTGCTTGCCAATTCCAGGCTTTGTGACGCAGCTTCACGAAATTCGGTGACTTTTCCTAATTATTCTTTCTTCGTGCCGTGACAAAATTTCTAAATTCTGTTTTGCTCAGGGGCGGAGCCAGGTAACGTTTTTGGGAGGCACCTTAGGCCATTTTTGGCCACGTCGAGGGTAAAAGGAAAATATCTGCCAAAAACAGCATTCTTAAGATAGAAGTTAAAACTTTATATGGATGTATAGCTAAATAGTTGGGCAATGTGCGGATATAATTTCGTTCATCTGAGGCCACTTTACAAGGTCAGGTCAAGGTCAAAAGTCAAAATTTGGTTTTATTGCAATAATTTCGGCGCCGTTTGTTTTCAAATGCCAAACCCGGAACATATGCAACGTAGAAAGGTGCCCTCTACTTGTGTATCCAGTTTCAGCTTGATATCTGGTCGGGTCACGGAGCTATGACCTAAAATGTCTGTGCGCGTACCCTATGTCGCAACAGCCATAAAATGATTTTTTTTTAAATAGAGTGAATTCAAATGATTGAAAACATTTACAGATAATATTAAATGTACACGAGATCATTCCAAGTGACCTCAAGGTTACTGGAGGTCATTTAAGGTCAAAGGTCACAAGTTGATCTGAAGAGCGTGTGAGCATGACAGTTCCCCCTTTTTCATGTCCCTGGCACCGCCTATGCTAACATTATAGAAACTTTGTAATGCGATTTGTACTTCTTTAGCATAACATGAGTAGCAGAAGCCAAAAAAGTGCTTTTGCCTTTTTTGTTCATTCAGTTGTTGGAAAATTAATCCTCCTATTTTTGAAACCCTGTAAACGCTCATGAATTTTCTCAAAATTTCAGATGTGTGTACCAATGGTAAAAGTCCTATCCATAATCTCTCGATCCATGCCAGTTTCATCGAAATCGGTCCATAAACAAGGGAGTTATAAAAGGTCCAAAAATACCCCCGATTTGAACATTTTTGCCCCCCTGTATCCACACCTCCCAAAATTAAAAAAATCTCTATTAAAATGCAGTTCACGTCATGGCCAATCGATTGCCGTTTGTTGCGATGAAATCCGATGTGTAATTCTCGAGATCTCAGGGGGGCGCCGAATACGGGAAGACGATTCCCTGCCGGGAATCGACCATACCGTCTAGCACTCCGGGAATAGGGTTAAATGACAAGATGATTCAAGAAGTCAAGGCAAGTTTCGCATGACAAGGTGATTCAAGGGGCCAAAGTATTCAAACACTTCAGAATTTCACGCAGCTCACATTTCGACATAACCTTTGTCGTCTACGGTCCTTCTGAGTCCAGGTTTCGTCTGACACTAATTATTACCTACTAATATCATCACCACTGCCTCTATGAAAAGCACGACTCAGTGCTCGTGCAAACTACTATCCACATCAAGACCAAGAATTGTGACGAACCTACACCAGCCATCTTTTGTAAGATTTCTGGCCTCAGCGTTGGTGGTGTGAATGCCTAAAACCCATATCCCGTGCAAAGCTATGAACAGTGTTTGTGCGACTGGAACAGAAAAAAATTTTCTTCCTCTTTCTAGGCCACGAATAAGTCGGTACAAAACATCAAACATCAAACGCAAAATCAACTGGTAAGACTTATATTACATGTACATGAATGATGTTTAGAAGGCGTTAAAAAGACAGCAGTCGGACACACATAGCCCTTTATGTATAGACCATAAGGATTCCGCAGGCCGTAGGCGAACTTCGAGAAACCGCTCGCCCCCTCCCCAATCAACATCACCGGCCTTTGTGGATGATGTCTGTCACACATCCCTCCCCTCGACACCGCTGTTCGTTCATGGCGCACAGTTCCTCCCCCCCCCCTCCCTCCACCTCACTGCTGCCAGCTCACAAGGTGCACTCTCCCTCACAACGCTGCTATCTCACAGGACAGGGGTCCCTCTCCGCACTACTCTGTACCACTAAACAGAGGTTCTCCTCCTCGGCGCCACTGTTAGCTCCCGAGGCCCAGGGCGCCCCTTCTCTCCCCGTCGGCAGCGTTACTGGCTTACAGGGTAGAGCTTCTTCCCTCACAGCGCCACTGTTAGCTCGCAGGGAGGTTTCCCTTCTCCCATGGCGCCGCCGATAGCTCGCAGGGCGCAGTTTCCGTCCTCCCACGGCACCACTGCTAGCTCGGCGCAGTTAAGTCAATGCCGCATCATCCCCCCCCCCCCCACCGGCCAGCCCACTACGCCCACTCCCTACGATACGCACGCGAGCGCCACCATTCCCATTCACACACTCGTCGCTCACTCGCTGCTCTCTTCTTGGGCACGGCTCCGGTGCACAACACTCGGCAGCCTCGCACAACCCCGGTTAACCTCACCGGTCCGCTGCTGCCGCTGCTGTCCCTCCCACCGTCAGCCCACGGCCGACCGCCAGTCTCCCCACTGACCGGGCCCAGTTCCTGAGGCCGCCGGCCGCTCACTGGCTGCGGTAGCTGGCGCGTGAGCTGTCCGCGTGCCAGTTGGGGCTGCGCGGGGTGGTGAGCGGCACGTCGGACGGCTGCACGCGGACGGGACGGAAGCGGCGCACCGGCTGCGCGTGATGGACGGCCTCCCGGCGGGCCCTGGCTGCCTCCCGCTGCTCGGCCAGTTCACGCTGACGCTCCGCCTGACGGGCAGGGAGGACAATCAGCGCCGGGGGCAGCGGACGGGGCAGTCAGCGAAGAGGCAGCAAACAGGGAAGTCCGCACCAGGGGTAGCGGAGAGCATTCAGCACCGAGTGCAGCGAACAGGGAAGCAGGGACTGAGGGCAGGGAACAGAACACTCAACAGCGGGGCAGAGAACAGGGCAGTCAGCATCAGGGGCAGCGAACGGGGCAGCGAACAGGCAGTCAGCACTGGGGCAGGGGACAGGGCAGTCAGCACCGGGACATGAAACAGGGCAGCAGGCACTGAGACCAGGGAACAGAACACTCAGCACCACGACAGGACGGAAGCACCGGCAGGAGCGGGGAGGCTGGTTAAGGACAGAGTAAGGACGAGCTAATCCTCGTGGCTCCATTCACGGCGAAAAAAACGAACAAACAGCGCACATCCTCCCCTCCACACCGCAGCTCCCCACCTGACCCCTACCGATCCGCCCTCACCTCCTCCCTGGCGGCCTGCAGCTCGGCCTCGCGCTGCTTCTGGCGCTGCTCGAAGCTCTGGCGACGCTCCGAGCGGCGCACCGTGTGCAGCTGCGGCGTGTGCGCCGCCGTCGGCCCCCGCTCGGCGGGCCGCGGCTGAAACGGCTGGCGCGCCGTCACCAGGCACGGCTGCGCGTGGAACTCGAGCGCCGCCCGCTGGCGCGCCTCCTCCTCCTCCAGCTGCCGCCGCAAACGGACGTCAGCCGCCGGACACGTCACACGGCTGATGTGAAAACGCGTCACGTGGATACGGCTGACGGCCAGATGCCATCGGACGGGCGAAGCCATACAGAACATCGTCAGAAGGGCGACGTGAGGTGACGTCAGACGGTGACGCCAGAATGGAGACGTCAGGCGGCTAACATCACACGGATAACGCTAGGTGGGAGACGTCAGATGCCACAGGATTCACATCACTAGGTCTGCAGCAATCTGGACGGTAGGTGTTTCGAGCTGGCGTCTCTCCGGTGCAGTCCCCTTTTCATTCGACTATCATCACAGACAACCCCGATGATGTGAGGCTGCCATCGGCCGGCAGACGCACCCATTCTGCTGTCACCACTCGGCGCGTATGAGCGCCATGCAAAACCGTAGCACACGGCGCAGAAGAGGCAGACCCACACTCTGCGGGACCGACTCCAGAGAACGGGGAGAAAAATTCGTCACACCCAGATCGCGGAACCCGGAGAAACCAATGGCAACGACACGGCACGACGAATCAGCACCAGCCTGTCGCCTCGGCCCAGCCAGTCAACCACTGGACAGACCCTGGTCCTGACCCTGAATCATGCTCCTGTCCCTGACTTCCAACCTTGACCATGACACCTGACTCCTGATCATGACCATGAACCCTGTCCTGGCCATGACTTCTAACCCTGACTATGACACCTGACTCCCTGACCATGACCCTGAACCCTGGTCCTGGTCCTGACTTTTGACCTTGACTATGACACCTGACCCCTGACCATGATCCTGAACCTTAGTCCTGACCGTGACCCTGACCATGACACCTGATCCTTGACGCACGGTCTCACCCCCGACCTGACGCTGGCCCCTGACCGTGACCCCTGACCTGAACCCTAAACCCTAACCGTGACAATGATCTCTTACCGTGGCGCCTAATCTGAGCCCTAAACCCTGACTCTGACCGTGCACCTTAACCTAAACATTACACCCTGACCCTGCCCCCGACCTGACGCTGACTCCTGACCGTGAAGCCTGACCTGGATCCTAAGCCCTGACCCTGACGATGTACCCTAACCTAAACCCTACACCCTGACCCTGACCCCGCTGGCCGGGCGGGGTCAGCTGACCTTTTTCTGTCGGCGGGCGGCGGCGGCGGCCGCCTGCTGTTCGCCGGGCAGCTGGAACGGCTGAGGTCGGGTGGCGGCCGGCGGCCGGCGCTCGGGCACGCCGCGCGGAGACAGCGGCGGCAGCAGCTGCGCCCGGAACTCGCGCTGGCGCCGCTCCTCCTCCAGAACCTGGCCGACACAGGGGGTCAGAGGCGGTCAGCAGCGGTCAGGGACGGTCAGAGACGGCCAGGGGTGGTCAGAGACACAGCAGCTGCGCCCGGAACTCGCGCTGGCGCCGCTCCTCCTCCAGAACCTGGCCGACGCAGGGGGTCAGAGGCGGTCAGAGGCGGTCAACAGTGGTCAGGGACGGTCAGACACGGTCAGGGGTGGTCGGAGGTAGTCAGAGGACACGGTAGGAATTGGGTTTTCTTCTTGCCTTTGAGTATAAATCTCCTTCTGGAGTGAACATTTCTGAAGTATTAAAAAGCAAGCCAATGAAAAATATCGCTCTCGATCAGCTTTTGATTTCTGACAGTTTTTAACTTTTAAATAAGCTACAATACGCTGACAGCCAGGTTACAAGTTGAGTTCTGGAAAACAAAATGTTTTGGAGCAAAATTTTTAGCATCCGTCATCACCATAACCCATAACACCTTTGAAGTCCGTCAGTGCGACGAATAACATTCTCAAAGAGGACAACAGTCCGCAAATCATTAGAAGTAGTGACAGCAAGTCAGTTACTACCGAACAGCACAATTCCTCGCTACAGCCGACGGCGCAGTACGAAATGCATGTAAAATGGCCGTCACGTTAGCTATGCAGCAGTCAGTAAAACTGACCACAACACCTTACACCATTGGTGGTTGGTTTTTGGCAGCTGTATAGTGTAACTAAGGCAACACCACTAACGGACATACCTAGAGCGCCGGACAAAGAGACGTTGTGCCACACGTCTGTCTGCCCAATAGACAGATGTGTGGTGCAACACGTCCAGCCGCGAGCCAGTTCATCCCTCCTTGATGCCTCCCCCCGACCCCGCCCCTGCTGCCGGCATCGTCACCTGCTGGATCTTGCGCTCCTTCTCCAGCTGACGCTGCTTGTCGCGCGTCTCGAAGCTGAACGGCTCCGGCCGGGTGGACTTGTGGTCGATCTTGGGCGTGAACGGCACGCCGGCGTCCGGCAGGGGGTTGGCCCGCACCACTCCTCCCGACTCCTTCTGTTCCTGAGGTCCGACCAGCACGTCAGACATCACCAACAGCGATACGCTGATAACAAATCCCAAGCGAGACTCGCACGTGGTAAGTAAGCCGAAGAGACCACGACGATAAAGAGGGACACGCAGCAGAAAGTTGACACAAATGTTCATTGACTGATTACTGGGGCTTAGGAACATACCGACTTCGTAGTCCTACGGCGCCCATACAAAAACCACTGTATTAGCTCATGAAAGCGAAATGGCACATGGTACCGCAGACCAACGTGAGCAAATGGTATCTTCCGAATAGCACAGCACTGGTTTTGGAGTACTTCAATAACATTCCGTGAACAATGTCTTTTTGCGAAACCTACAGAAAAACCCAACTTAGTCTGAGTCGAATGCATTTTGTCCGCAGTCAGTCTGCACCCAAGTAAAATGCAAACTAATACGCAAAAAAGTTTGTTTTTTAGCAAACTAAAAAACAAACCTCAGCTAGCCCTAGGTGGCGTTTTCCGTTTCCAATGTACGTGGACATCGAGCGCAATTCCGCACCTCTCCCTCTGCGAAAGGCTCGCTCTTTCCCAGCCCTGATCCCAGATTTTACGATAACTGCGCACCGCCCAACCACCCAGTTCCCACTGGAGAGGTAAAGCTGCCATATTCCCTGCCCCCGCCCTGCGCCCAGCATGCCCTGCCTGGAGCCGCACACCTTGATCTCACGGCGCCGCTCGGCCATGCGCTGTTTGAGGGCCAGCGCCGGCGACTGGGGCTGCGTCCTGGCGGCCGGGCGACGCTCCGGCACGCCCTGGGCCGCCTCCAGAATCTGACGCGGCGCCGGCCGGGCATGGAACTCACGCGCCGCCGCCTCGGCCGCCTCGTCCGCCGGCTCCTGCACAACATACCGCAGGACGGCGTACGGTTACACCATCGGAGTACTGCACACAGCTACACCACCGGAGTACGGCATACGGTTACAACGGCGGAGTACCGCATACGGTTACAACAGCGGAGTACCGCATACGGTTACACTGCCTGAGTACGGCATACGGTCACACAGGACCAAGTCAAGCGTACCAAGTCACATGGTCACACGCCACACGGCCACACCACCGGAGTACATCACACAGTCACACATGGTCCGGTCCACGGAATTCGTGCGTAAATAACCCTGCCTCAGCTCCTCCCGAAACCAGGCGATGAACCTGGTGTGCTGCAGGCACCCGATTCAGTTTCAGTCCCAGAACGGTGTTCTGGGACCAAAACCGCGCCCAATCTATTGACAAGATCACGTCACACCACAACACACAAACATGTGATTCTTAGTCGGCGACTTAGCCCCTGCAGTCCACACCTGAACATACCCCAACGCCGATACTCTCTCGCACCCTCCCCCCTCCCCCACTGACCGGCTGCTTGTGCACCACCTCGGTGAGGGCGAACGGCTCGGCCCGGGTGGCCGAGCGGGCCCGTTTGGCCGGCACGCCCACCGTCTGCTCCAGCACGCGCCGGTTCACCGGCCGCGCCCGCACCTGGTGCCTGCGGCACGAGGGAGAGACGGCTGTCACGTCCGCGCACGGGGCTGACGGGGTCGGGGAGGTACGAGGGGGAGACGGGTCAGGAGGGGAACACGGCGGAGAAAGGTCGGGGAGACAAATGGGGAGACGGGGTCGGGGCAGGCACACGGGGGAGACGGTGCCGTCAGCGGAGACCGGACGGTGTCGGCCAAAGCGCTGGCGCACGGAGAGAAGACGCCGGGGAACACATCCGGGAGGATACGGTGCCGTGAACAGGGTTGGAAAAGGCATTGTTTTCCGGTGTTGAAGACTATTGAAAATCTGCGCACATAAAAACATTTTATGCCCCAAAAGCTTGATCCTGTTTCTCCATCGGAAAGCTACATTATAACCATGCTGATAATGTTCTAACTCTGCAAGCGAATAACAACTTCCGTTCAGTAAAAAGCAGGCATAATGGCATAACTGAATTACACCAATAACGCCCACTTAAACCAGCATTACCCTCTGCAAAATTTTGTGCTCCAAAACAAAAATTATACTACACCAAAAACAAAAACCAAACTTCCAACCCTGGCTGTGAGCGGAAATCGAGTTACCGGCTGCATCGCCGACACACGCGAGAGATGGTACTGTAACGGGAAGCTGGACGCTACCTGCTACAGCACGAAAAACAGCGAGAAGCTGCGACGCGCCACGGCAACGGCAGTGAACACACAATCGCCATCCGACGCGCCGACCGCCTGCACTCCTTTGGCTTTGACCAGCTAATGTTCTGTGTCAAACCACGGACAGACACATAATCATGCCCACACGACGGTCATAAAGAGAACCTGTCTCCCCCACCGGTCGTCCAGATGAACGCCTGACGTACGCGACCAGTCAGATTCGAGCCCACGTCCCAGTGCCCGGAGACATACGCGACAACCACGCGGCCCCCCTCCCAGCTCGCCTAGATGCACGTCTGCTCGCCGCGCGGGCCAGTGCTGCCTGATCTCCGGCCCGCAGACGACCACTCACTGTTTGCACTCCTCCAGCTCGGCCTGCTCCAGCTGCTCCCTGGTGGGCACGTTCAGGGAGCGGGTGCGGCCGCGCGTCATCAGCGCCGGCGTGTGGCCGACCGTTACGTGAGGCGAGGCCGGCCTGGCCTCGGCCGCCCCGGCCGGACGCTCACCTGGGGCACAGACGGTACCTGTTACACAGAGTGACACTCACAGTGACGGTCACCTGGGGCACAGACGATACCTGTTACACAGAGTGACACTCACAGTGACGGTCACCTGGGGCACAGACGATACCTGTTACACAGAGTGACACTCACAGTGACGGTCACCTGGGGCACAGACGATACCTGTTACACAGAGTGACACTCACAGTGACGGTCACCTGGGGCACAGACAAACCTTTTACACAGAGTGACACTCACAGTGACGGTCACCTGGGGCACAGACGATACCTGTTACACAGAGTGACACTCACAGTGACGGTCACCTGGGGCACAGACGATACCTGTTACACAGAGTGACACTCACAGTGACGGTCACCTGGGGCACAGACGATACCTGTTACACAGAGTGACACTCACAGTGACGGTCACCTGGGGCACAGACGATACCTGTTACACAGAGTGACACTGACGTCACCTGGGGCACAGACGATACCTGTTACACAGAGTGACACAGTGACTGACGGTCACCTGGGGCACAGACGATACCTGTTACACAGAGTGACACTCACAGTGACGGTCACCTGGGGCACAGACGATACCTGTTACACAGAGTGACAACTGTTACACAGTGACACAGTGACGGTCACCTGGGGCACAGACGATACCTGTTACACAGAGTGACAACAGTGACGGTCACCTGGGAAAAGATACCTTTTACACAGAGTGACACTGACAGTGACGGTCACCTGGGGCACAGACAACCTGTGACACAGAGTGTCACAGATGACGGTCACCTGGGGCACAGACGATACCTGTTACACAGAGTGACACTGACAAAAACCTTTTTTAAGAACATACAGTGACGGTCACCTGGGGCACAGACGATACCTGTTACACAGAGTGACACTGACAGTGACGGTCACCTGGGGCACAGACGATACCTGTTACACAGAGTGACACTGACAGTGACGGTCACCTGGGGCACAGACCATACCTGTTACACAGAGTGACAGTGACAGTGACGGTCACCTGGGGCACAGAAGGCACCTGTTACACAGAGTAATGTAGACGGTGAAGGTTAACCGGGATACAGACGGACAATGAAAGCCAACTAAGATACAGACGAAAGCTGTCACATGGAGTAACAGTGACTGTGACGGTCAACTGACATACAGACGAAAGCTGTCTCAGGGAGAGACGATGACAGTGACGGTCAACTGACATACAGACGAAAGCTGTCTCAGGGAGTGACGATGACAGTGACAATCTATTGAGGCAAACAAGAACGCCATCACAAGGACCATGAGACCAGGCCCAATACCCAGCCAGGAACTCCATCATGTCACCCACCACCCTATGCCTGCCCCTGTCAACCGCATGGCCAAGGGAGGCCTAACAACGACAGATAGTGACGCAATACACTACGCGGATTTACCACAGATCTTTAATCACAAATGATTCGGCATTAACCTTGGTTTACACTTCCTTCTACCATTGCACGGCATGTTTAATTTTACAGAGATTCTCGCGAATGTGTACGAAAACCTTTAACGCATCGCCCAACATTCAATCGCATTGTAGCGGCGCGTCCCCATCAAGACCCACGCACACATCCACCACCCATTCGTAGAGGCCCCTGCCCGTCGCCAGCACACCCACCGGCTGGCCGAGTGTGGAACCGCGGCGGCGTCTTGCGCTGGAAGCCCTGCACCATCTGCGCCAGGGACCTGAACTCGGCTGGCGGCTGGCCGGCGGCGGCCGCGGCCGGCCGGACCTCGTGCAGCTGGAACGGCTGCGGCACGGTGGGAGGCCGGACCGGCACCGCGCGCGCCTTGGCCGGCTGCGGACAGGGCGGGGAGACGGTCTCAGTGCGGGGTCACGGGTGGTGAGTCGCCGAATGTTCTCAACTGGAGACAGACGAGCAGTGGCCATAATACGGACTACAGAGCCAAAGACAGACAAGCAGCGACCATATTCGGACTGCAAACCGAAGAAAACTGTCAGGCTGATAAACCGCGTTTCTTTTTTTTGGGCGGGGGGGGGGGAGACGAGGGCTCCCGCCCAGAGCACGACTGTTTGCCTCCTATTAGCCATTACACTTGGTCAGTCGCAAATGTCGTCAATGATAGTCCAATCATGGCCGGCCGTCGCATCGCTACAAAATGAGGTCCGTGCTAACACGGGATGTGAAAATAACACGATCTCAGATATGAGCCAAGAACTGTACAAGATGTACAATGGTTACGATCAACAAGCCTATCAACCGAAACCTTCCAGGAAGTGCTGTAAAATCCATCCAGCTGCACATAAAAACGTGCAGTCGAGAGATGATCCACAACAAACAGAGCTTCTACGCAACACTATTGTTCAGGTAAGGTTCAAATTACTGTTTATCGGACAACTCTCCTCCTCAGTCACAACATATCTAACGACGAGTACAGTCCAAACGGCACGGAGCCACCCCACCTTTGCGACGGCGGCCTTCTTGTAGCTGGCCATCTGGCGCCGCAGCGAGTCGAGACGGTCCTGCTGCTCCTTCTTGACGGCCTGCTCGGCCTGCGCTCTGGCCGCCGAGCGCTGCCGCAGGCCGCGTCTGCCGCCGCAGAGACGGTACGGTCGGGCCGCGGCCGCCGACACGGGCCGGGATAGAGCGGACACACGACAGGGGTGTTGGAACCTCAGACCGAGGAGAGTCGAGGTCGGAATGTAGGGCACACATGGAGGTCCACAGCTTAATACGGAAGCCAGAGGTCACAGGCCAGTACGGCGGACATGCAGAGGTAACAGGCCAGTACAGGACAGACAGAGGTCACAGGCCAGGACGGCGAACACAGAGGTCACAAGCCAGTGTTGAGGACAGAAAGAGGTGACAGACAGAGGTCACAGGCCAGTGTTGAGGACAGACAGAGATCGCAGCCACACGGAAGAGAATAGCTGACATAAAACGATGTTCAAAAGCGGCTGTGATTAAACTGCGTAAATCCAAGAAAAATCACATTTCCGAGCAGAACGTATTGTAAGAACACCTATTTTCGTGACCAAAAACAGCATCATTCCGAAACGGCGTGCGGAAACTTTAACTGAGAGTCCCGTTCCGGAGGCCACTAAGTCCCATCAGCACCGCTGGCACCCACATCCAGCGTCCGACTTCCCTCCCCATACCTGAGCACGTCCGGAGTCTCGGCCACCACCAGCTTGCAGCGGGCGGCTGCCGGCCGGGCCGGAGCCGCGTCGTTGTGGCTCATGCTGCGCCGCCGCGCCCCGGCGGCCGGCGCCTGACGCCCCGCCGGGGTCCCCCTCGCCGACTGCTGGCCGCCGGCCGACGGCGTCCGCCGCGCCGCCGCCGGCTCGGGCAGCGCGCGGCGCGCGCCCGCCTGCGGCGTGGGCCGGCGCGGCGGCGGCGGCGGCGGCGCGGCCGCGGCCGACACGGAGCGGCGGCGGCCGGCCAGGCGCGGCGAGCGGCGCGGCGGCGGCGTGGCGGCGGCGCGCGCGCGGCCGCGCGACGGCGTCGGGATCTGGGAGCGGCGGGGCGGCGGGCTGGGCGGCCTGACGGCGGCCGGCGCCGGCACCGAGGAGCCGGGCGCCTCCTCCGACCGCGGCTGCGGCGCGGCGCCGGTCAGCGGTTAGCGGGCGGGCCCCAGGGCCGGGGGTCCGGGTTCGAGCCCGGCCGACTGCGGGGACTGAGCGTCACGGCTACAAACGGCGGTGGGGCCGTCACACACACGACCACTGCGGTCAACAACATCACCGACGGGAAACGGACGGACGAAGGAAAGTGAGCTCGACGGAATCAAAGAAGAAGGATCACCGGGAAGATACGCCATAAAGATACGCCACCTTTTTCACCAGGATACGAATCCGAATAACGAAACAAGAAAAAGTGTCAGCAACGGGCTTCATCCATATGTAGGCCTCGTATGGATGATGCCACAGACAGGATATGTGCGTTTTGTAGGCAGGTGTAAAAAAACGAAGTTCAAAACCACCTAGCATGGACAGCATCATGAACAGAAATATAGCTCAATTGTCAATTTCATTTCGAACAGACTCCATATCAGTCATCGCTGGCGATGGCCTTATGCCAGCTATCAAACCGAAACGCTTTTTTCCATCCCGACAATCGGCAGATCAACTCTGAAACAAACGTCTTCTTCAATAGCCCAGCCTGTTAGGCTGATTTACATTTACAGCTCGCTGTGAAACGGTGACAATCATCACCTGTTCCACCTCCTCCTGCGAGTCGCCAGCCGTGGCCAGCTGTCGCGTCAGCGGGGTGCGGGCGCGCGCCTTCCGCGGCGAGTTGGTGACGTCACGCAGCCCCTGCTGGCCGCCGGCCGGCTTCTGCGGCGACTTCCCGCCCGCCAGCAGCGTCTTCGGCCCTGGCGCCGAGGAAGAACCGGTAAGTGATCGGTCACGGGGCGACGAGCCGTGGTCACGTGATCAGTCGCAGTCGGACGTGCGGGAATCAGGTGATATCTGTCAGTCCCAAAGTGGTGGTCACACCTATGCCACCCATGACAGTTGCATAATGGATACACATGTAAGATTCATAATGGATACATCATATACACTATACATACGTATAAGATATCTTAATGCACATATTCACATGTCTACATAGGTACCTGTGCGTGTACATATATGGATATATACATGTACATACATATAAGATGCATAATGGATACACATATAAGTTCATAAAAGAATCACGATGAACAGGGTTCTATTGCTTGCAAACCAACGGCAAAAACGCTACATCTGTAACAGGCCATTAGGATGCCATGAACCAATTGTTCCAGACATAGTTTTGCACGATCTTACAGTCAAAGACCTTTCGCAATTTTTCTGACAATTTTCAACGACTTGGAAGTGATGCGGCCAATCTGTACCACGGCATAACAGACATGGTGATAATAACAAATAAGTATGCCCAATGCGCAAACCCGTTTATCATTCGGAATATTTATTGTTTGATTTTGTGGCTCCTATATCAGTTTATTACGTTTCAACAAGGACAAGACAATCAGCCTGATAACAATTTATTGTTACGTTTCATCAATACAGTGCAAGTATGATACTATTGTTATAAACGATACACATCACGGCGATAAAAACGTAGTTATTCCCGGTTTATAACCATTCTCAGAGTAACTATCAGCTGTCCTGAATCAGCTGTATCAAGCTGTGTCATTTAGCACTTAAGGCAAATCACAATAAAAGGACAACATTGCACACATAACAAAGATCATGTTCCTTCAGTGCAAAAACACGACAGGATTGAAGGTTTTCTTCCTGGAGCGCGTGTACCTGCGTCTCCACTCAGTCAATCTTCAAACTTTCTTTCCATACATCACGGCAAATCGCACAAAACTATTATCTGAGGAAAGAACGGACACTAGTTACAAACACTCCAAACGCCATGACAAACTGCGTTCGCTTTACCTTTGTTCTCCTTCATCTCGGAGATGATCTGTCTGTTCGTCTCCGACTGGTGGCTTCCTGAGCCGCCAGTGGTGCCGGAGCTGATTTTGGCCTCATGGTCCACCTCTGCAACGCCACCGCACGGTGTCGGCTCTGATTAGACGGGGTCAGCTGCTCAAGTCAAATGCAGTGATTCCATGCCAAAGCACTCCCCGGCTGCCTGGAAACTGGAACTGACGATCACTGCATGCAAGCCGTGACCACAGATGGCTGCTTGAGGTACCCATCTCGGCGTTCGAGAAATACCCGGGAGGTGTGCCCAGACTTTGCATGTACATCCAAATGCTTTCAATTCGAAATCCGAGATATCTGCGAGTGTCTGAGCTCCTCCAGACAACGAACCACCTTTTGGAGCCGTGGCGCGATTATGTATATCCCATATATATGACGTCATGTATCCCAAGCGCCTTTCTGTCATGCCAGGGGTTTCGTGAGACCTATTCCTGTGCACGTCCAGCACGTCAGAAGTACGCAGATCTGCACTAGTCATAATTGCCGCTGGGATACTCCAGCGTACGCGCAAGAACAAAGATAAAAACACAGCCGTTAATGAGCGAAGGGGATTTCTTTTCCCCTTTTCCACGAAACACCGTGCCCATCATGTCCCGCATTAAAGGACCGCAGAGCATCAGTCACCCTACCTCACCAAATCCTCACGAAACCGATGTCTTCACTCACTCTTTTGGGGTCTTTGGAAGATGCGGTGATATATTTCCAGATCTAAAGGCGCCAAGTTGCCGATTTGAACAGTTCTCAATGCTGGTTATCAGAGCTAATATTCTAGTAACAAAATCATGCTTCAAACCGTTTGCTTGCAGCAGCTAGACCCGGAAATGTCCTAAGGGAGAACCTTGAGTGACAGGGACAGCTTTTTAGAGTTGAGATCCTGGTCATTTTCATTCATTTTTACATGGCCCGGTCACCATTCAGTGTCTGCAGGAGGAATACCCATCACCATCCCTCTTCAGTTACATTCAGCCAGTTGACTGGGACAGGTTAGCATGGGATCAAATGCCCTGTTGAACAGAGCCTCCAAGCTTCCATCGTCTTTAACCAAGGACTAAAATATTAGTAGCTGCTGCACTGTTGTTCACCACAAAATTTCGTTTGCATTCTGTCCATTCGTTTGCAGAATTGGCAGCAGCCAGGTGATATCCACAATCTGATTTGAATTGGAAAACAGATTTGGAAATAAAGATGGATTAAAATGGATTTGAATCATGCATGGATTTCATGTAAAAAAACTGCTTAATGTGTACCAATGTCTTATCAAGGTCTTATTATGGTGTTTTGAGACTACGGCAATGTATGGGGGTTGTTTCACAACAAATTTCCAGAATATTCTTATGGAGTTGAGTAAACTGACTGCACTGCATCACCATTCAAGACAAATTTTTGTCTGTAAAAACTACTTGTAATTTTCTAATGTTAAAGTTTGAGTTTGTAAGTAATTTTGGGCAAATGACATCATATGTCAGTTTCCAACAGCTTGTACCAGTCTGAACTGGCCAAAAACTAAACACAAATGTTTACACATGTAAAATGACAACCTCACTTGTGTCTAGGGCAAACATTTCCTTGATTGCAAGATCAGCATCCTAAGTTGAGACAAATAATGTACTCAGTGAAAGCCAGACAAATTCTGAGATCAAAATGTTTGTGCAACATCTGTTTAAGAATCATTCAAATAGGACATTGCACAGATATGCTAATGCTTTACAAATGTTTGATGCTCCAATTAATGTAGGGAATATCAGATATGCATGGACAATGGCCTGCGATTTGACAAAGGCTCTGAAAACAAACTGCAGGGGCACAGATAAGTTTTGCTCCCTGGTGTGGAGTACAAAATTTATCAGCCAAAATTACTAATTTAACTTCACATCAGGGGACTGCAACCTTACATCCAGACAGCTTGTAACTTTTGATTATGAAAGATTGTAATCTTGCAGTATCACAATATCCTCACAATAGCACAAAATGTTTTAACTGCTGTTATTTCATACTCCAATAACAGTTCAATTATCATTTTCAATTTTCTTCATACACCTCCAGATGCAAAGCTTGTGTTTCTGATGGTGCACATTTCATAGAGCAAACATCAGTGTTTCAGCCATGGCTGGGTTACAATGCCCCTTTCATCAGCACTGGGAAACTGAAACTTTTGTCCCTGAAAGGAACATGCTATGTACTCCCAGGTGCTTCAGGGTGGAAAATGGGGATTTTTTGTACTCTCTTCCAAATGAAATCACAGTTTAAGAAATGGAAATGAGGGGGCCAGTAGCTACACAAAATGACTGGTGAAAATGAAGTAGCATATGGCCACTTCTAAGAATAGATGTAACCATGTGCTTTTCAGGGGATTGAAGGTATGTGAACTGCATTGCATTCATACTGTGGTGTTCTTATTTTTGCACTCTTGTTTAACTCCTTCAAAAAGTTTGTACTCTGAAATAACTCATAAAAACATTTCCTACCTGCTATGTCTTAAGACTATCATTATTTACCTTCCATGAAATATTTACTAATCATGGTCAATGAAACTCCTGCTTGGCATCATAAAGATGCCTTCTTCCAGATTATCAGTCACCACAAACAGCCAATATACCCTTCTTTTGGGTCCTGTATGCATTTAACCATCATTGTTCTCATAGCAAATCCAAAGACCAGGAGTTTTCACAGGTCAGCTATGCAAATCAGTCTAAAAAAGTGGTCCTGTCTGTGTGCTAAATCAGCATCAGAAAAATGAGATGCAAAACCCAACACATGCCTGTAGACTGGTGCAAAATGGTTGTAAAGAATGGTATCAAGATATGCCCATATACATATGCATACAGAGGCCTATTATAACATGAGCTGATATGCATATATTTGACAATTTTTAACTTCTATATAGCCATTGTGTACCCAATCTCACTAAATGGTTTATGCTCACATTTTAGTATTTCAGCAAAGAGAACATATGAAGTTTCAAAATTGTTGGTAAAATTGGGCTGGTGAGTGTTTAAAGGTTTTGATATTTCATCAGACATTCACATTGCCCCTGCAGTGGTTTTCCCAATCATTGGCACTGGGAAATGAAGCTGAATAACACATTACTTTGCTGTGTTGCCTTCCTTAAAACTGCTATCATTTCACCCACATGTTGATTTGCAAATTCCTTCCTGTCCTTTACTTTCTAACATATATTTTTTACTGTATTAATCTGAGTATTACTAACTATAATTAGATTCAAAACATACATCAGACACCACAATAATCATTCAATTTCAGGATCTCAGCATGCAAAGAACAAGGGTGTGGGAACTCCTCTGCAGCTGGTGGGGGGGGGGCAAGGAAGCATTTTGGGTCAATTCTTCCCAGTCAATGCCCACATGGTCAATGCTAAATCTCAAAAAAGTTGGGGAAGCTGTCCTCGGTCCTCCCCCGCTTCTCGCGTCCTTGACGAAGAATGCTGAGAATTGGGTTTACAGCCATGTCAACAACGATGGCCAATAATGAACCACACACGACAAAAATCCAGTTTGCAAGAAGAGAAATTCCTACGCAAGGAAATTCATGCCTTCACTCACCAAAATAGGACTCGGCGTCTTCGTTTTGAGACTCTTCTGGGTCGAAATTGGTGAAGTCAACGTACATGGGAGCGTTGAAATTCAAATCCATCGCCTGCGCTGGAAGTTTTCCCTCGGTTCTGAAACGCAAAAAAATTATCTCATCTAAATAAAATGCGACAGCAAAGAACACATAGCAAGTACGGCACACCGTTCCACGCAAATATTAACATTTTCAAACCGTAAATCCCAGTACCTTTACCGGTATGTCCGGGACCTCTCGAATCCCACCGTGCGAGACGAATGCACGACGCGCTTTTCAAATCAAACGGCGGTGTCGGATCAGCTGATGGGAGACTGCTAAAACGCAGCAATATAGTTCCTTGTCGATAAAAACATGGAATGTTGTCTTCCATTAAAGTTACTCCAGAATTATGTCTTTAATTATGAACGAATAACATTCCAAGAAATCAGTTCTGCAAGAGAAGCTGAAAAATGTTTTTTTATGCATGTAACACGCGCAGCGCATGTGGATTTGTATTTTTTCTCCAAGCAGAGGCGTCGATTTCTGTAAACGATTGGGGGGACCGTGCCAAGGTCTCGCAACCTAACCCCCCAAAATGTGTACTTCTCAGTGGATTTATCGCACTTTATTTTGACCAAAAGAAATTTATAAGTTTTTTTGCTACCATTCATCAAATAAAAAATGCATTTATCCCGATGTATGCGGCCATACATATGGATGAAAGAAGAAAGATAGATAGATGCATCGCTTTGGACTTCATTTTTTGTTTTCTTCCTATCTCTTATCTAATGCGGCAGTTCTTTTTGTTGCTGTTACTCATTTTACTTTGCAACCAGCAGAAAATATGGGCGGGGGCGAAACCAACATTAGGGGACTCAAATCAATATTGGATGGGCCAGGGCCCTCTTGAAAGACTGCAAATCGACACCCCTGTATCCAAGGCGATTTCAATAAGCTATGCAACGGGCAGAGAAGAACGGTCCGAAATGGGGTAAAAAAATGCGCGGATATAGCTGGTTAGCACCCTTTCGCTAGCTTAATTACCAGAACACTCAGGGGCGTCGATTTCTGCAAATGATTGTGTGGGCCGAACCAAGGGTCCGAAAACCTAACTTGTCCCAAAATGTGTGCTTCTCAACGGATTTAGTCTAACTTTATTTTAACTAAATCGAATCTATGTGTTTTCTTGTTAATTCTTGCCAAATAAAATTGCAGTTATTCCCATGCATATAGGTGTATACGTGAAAGAGAATAGAAAGATGCAACGTTTTCGACTTTATTCTTGACTTTCTGCCTACCTCTTATCCATTGCAGCAGTTCATTTTGTAATTACTATTCACTTCCCTTCAAAACCTGCAGAAAAGAAGTGGAGTCCTAAACCAACATGGGGGGAGGGAGCAAATCAACACTGGATGGGCAAGGCCCCTATCAAAAGAATGCAAATCGACACTCCTGAGGACACTGCTTTCCCGGTTCCAGGGGTGTAGCGAGAATTTTCTTAAGGAATGGGAGACGGAGCTGAGTGTGAACTAAAATCATACGAAAACAGCGTGCAGAGAAGACGATGCGCAATGGTTTCCGCAAAAATGCGGGCCTAATCGGGTAGTGGAACCCCCCCCCCCCCTTTGCCGCTACGATGCCCAATTCCCGTGACAGGATTCGAATCTTCTATTTTTCTTTTTCTCCCCATTTAAGGAATCCGTATATTTTGGCTTACATGGCTTGGTGTAGGGGAAGCTGCCCACTTTGCGCCACCTTTTAGAAAAACGTTCACTATGGCTATGAAATGGTCACAGGAATGTTTTATTTCTTTGGTATATACCTTCTCTAGTCCTTTGACCACCATGATTTGCGGTGTTTTAAAACTTCAGTCTTTGCCTGCTACTTGTTCAATTTCTAGCAAGACGCTGCAAAGGCGCAGTTAGGGCAACCCTACTACATTTGCATCGCATGATGTGCCTAATTGCGCCACCATGGAAATGGTACGGAGTTCCGGGTACTTTGCGGCCCGCCACCATAGACATGATGCGGAGTTCCGGGTACTTTGCGGCGGTAAAAGGTGTAATGAAACATTGTCTGGTATATTATGAACAGTACCACTTTTATTCTTTTTGCCAGTGCTTGCAGACAAACCGGGAGACGTGCTCAGGTCCCGACAAGATGCTGGGCAGTCCCATGAGAGTGGCTGAGTAGGCGCACCTAGTGGTTTTGGGGTCCACACCCTTCTTGTGATCCGAAAATGTTCCCTTCTTAAACCCGAAAATACAACAGTCTTGCGTTTCCTAAACGTCGAAGTAAGGCAATCGAAATCAAAAGTGCTTTAGCGTGTGAAAAGGGTGCAGTTTCGCCCTTCAGGGTCCATTTTAGCATGTCAGTTAGGGAGCAAATGCTGCAGTGGCAGCTAAATCCCCTGATGGAGAGGGGCGCAGCGAGCTCAGCTGGCTCCTAAGGGCACAGTGAGTGAGGTCAGCGGCGAGCCACCTCCTCTAAATGAATTGGCTAAAATCTGAAACAAGGTTGCCCGAAAGATTGGTAAGAAGTCCTCGTTCCCGGGGTGTCACCAGGATTCTCGGCCTGGGGCTGCCAGCGAGAACTGGGGCGCTGATTACATGGTGAATGAGGAAAAATGATCTTTTGCTTTAGTTTCCGAAGCCAGTGGACGGCGGAGGCTGAACGGGCAGCGGGAGAGGGAATGCTGTTATGTTAATGCTGTGTTTAATGCTGCAGTCCTTCCAAGAAGGCCCTGGCGCCATTTCTTCCTCACTCTCAAGGTGTCTCCTCTGCAGCCGGAATCCCCCCCCCCGTGATTATCGCTTGAAATGGGTCCCAGAAACGTGCGAAACACTGGAGCAACCATCAGCACACCGTTAGCTAGTCCTGCCCCGATCGTGCTACTGACGCAATAAAGCCCGGCCAATGGTGGCGCAAAAAGGGCAATGGCTCTACCATAGCAAAACTAACCGCAGGAAAAAGAACGTGCGAAAGTATCATCTCTGTTCTGGTCAAATGGTGGAAGCGCAATTTTACAATGGAGGCACCATATTGAAATTATTTTGTTTTACGGTATTGATGGCACTGTTATACACGGGTAACGCAAGGCAGAAAATTATTCCAAACTTGCACCGAAATTTCATGAACCCACCACACGTTTGTACCGCTGGCAGAGAGGAAAAGGAAGGGATCGAATCTGCATCCCTGTGGTCGCTCTCAGAAAACATCCTTTATCTGCCGATCATCTGACTCAAGAGGTAATGTTCAGTTCAGTTCAGTTTAATTTATTTGCGAATCTTCCCACCGCGTGGATTACCGTTTGATTCTAGTCATTACAGTACAGCATATGCGCAATAGTCATAGAGATAAAACTAGCCAGCCAGACACGTCAAGTTATAAGAAAAAGTCCATCAAGTTTGCGTACAGGCTCTCCACGGGTTCGAGAGGCGGTGATGTCCGGCGGCAGGCGATTCCAGGACGAGGCCGCGCTATACGAAAAAGTCCTGCGGGCCACAGACAGACAGGAAAGTCAGCGGCTCTAAGGCTCCGACCGTCGACGCCCGGGTGGCACACTGGGACAAAGCGGTACGTGGAATGAACAGGCACCGGACCGCCACCGGAGCACGCGAGTCGTTCAGGGCTCGGAAGACACCAATGCTGTCGCGACTCGCAACTAGGTCACATACGGCGCGCCAGCCTAGCGCCCTCAGGGTCACCGACACCGAATCCCGCTTACGAGCCCCGGAGACGACCTTGGCCCCGAAGTTCACCACCCTCTGAACTCTGCTAAGGTGACACGACGCAGCCCCGCCCCAGACCGAAAGGCAGGAAAGGATGTGGGGGAAAACATGTGACTGGATTAGGAGTGTGAGGACATCGTCCAGATGTCAGACCGTAAGGTGGTGACGTATCTTATACAAACAGAACAGGATGGAGTTGCACTTTTTGGTAACCTTGGATATGTGCTCCTCCCGGGACAAGCAGTTGTCGATAGTGAATCCCCAGCATCTTCACGGACGGGGGAGGGGTTAGTATGTGGCCGGCAAAGTTAAGATGGAAGGATGTGGTCTTCTTGAGGGTATGGGCTATGCCGACAAGGAGCGGGGTTGTTTTGGACGGATTCATTTTCAAGGAGTTGGATGCAAAGTAGGATATCACGGCAAGGAAAGTCTCTTCTTGCCGGGATTTTAGGATGGATGAATGATCTGGATGTGCGGAGTCTAGCAGCTGGGTGTCATCGGCGTAGGATACTAGACGTCCATGAGGCAGATAGGATGGAAGGTCGTTCGTAAAGATGCTGAAGAGGATAGGACCGACAATGGACCCCTGCGGAACACCGTGGGAGAGAGGAAAGGAGAAAAAAAAACACTTCTCACCACCTGCCGTCGATCAGCCAGGTAGCTCTCGAACCACCTGGGATCGATGCCATACCACTGGAGCTTGGTCAGGAGAAAGTCATGTTCGACACTGTCAAAAGCCCGACTGAGGTCAATCGAGGTGACGGCGAAGACGTGGCCACCGTCAATACGTCGCACCATCCAGTCAACAGCGTCAACCAAGGCGTCCTCGGTCGAGTGACATGGTCTATATGCATATTGTGACGGAGCTCAAAGATCATAGGTAGCGAGATAAAAAGACAGCTGTGTGCGCACGGTCTTTTCACATATCTTCGACAGTGCAGTTAAGATAGATATGGGTCTAAAATTGCTGGTGATGCCACGCGGGCCTGAATTGTGAAGAGGAAGAGCAGAGGCCATCTTCCAGGAGGAAGGGAAAACACAAATGGCGATAGAGCTGTCGATCAGATGGGGTTAATGTGGCCCGAGGACGGAGAAACATTTGCGCAGCGTATACAGCGGCACGCCGTCATGTCCTACCGCCCTCGACGATGTTCAACGAGTGCCGTTGAACATGCTTTGTTTATTAACTGCTAGTGACATAAGTTACGATAAATGGCTTTCAGACAACGGGATGAACAGCACTCTTAAAAAACCCATCGTCGCTTCTTCTAAAAAACCATCTTCTGTCTTGCTTCCCTCACCTGGCTGGTCATTCACTGTTTTCAGGACCGATTCGACTGCAGTCTCTGCTGGCCCGACTCTCATTACATATTCTGCCAACATTTGTCAGTGCTCCCCCTGTTAATGTCTTCCGCTAAGTTAATGGTTGTCATGCAACAACACCCTTCAACGACAACCTTCGCCGGTCAGAAGTGGGTTCATGGGACTCCGTCTCTCCAGCTCTCTAAGGCTAGCGAAATAAACGAAAAGGCGCACAGATATGAAACTTTGGATGCCTTTTCATGCATCGTTTTTACACCTTGAGTTAATTTTCAAATTCAAGGTCACCGCAGGCCGTTGACCTAGGACAGGTAAAATGAGAACATGTTTCGCTCGCCTTGAGGCCATGTTCAGTCGTGCTGGCGCGGCGCCTGGGTGTGCTCGCTGCCGCCGCCCCCCGGCCCCTCCCGCCGGACGGCCCCGTGCGTCAACTCAGAGTTGAGGCGCCCGAGTGACACTGCACACGACTGTCCGCGACGGCATGCGACTGCGCGAGCGGCTATCAACTACCGACTATCGACCATCAGCTGAGTGATATTGCGGATTTCTGCCGCCTCCGACTGTGCCAGTCAGAAACTGTGCCAGACCGGCAGCTCCGGCGGGTTGAGCCGACCTTGTCCAGTTCGGTGCGTCGCGTTGAGTAGCATTGTGATCGACTCTACAGAGACCAGTTCCGTGTCCCGTACTCACCGCCAGTCTTCTCGTGCAGCCAGCACCATTCTCGCACTCCTGAATGCCATCGTCATGGTGCAGTCCGTCTCCACGTTCCTGCAGGCTGTCCCGCCATCCGTGGGCCCGTGACCCCGCTCAGCCCAGCGCCCGGAAAGGTCGTCACATTGGCTCCGGTCACTGACCCGTGACGGTGACCTGACCCAGCCGGCGGACGCCGACCTGACCCGGGCCGGCCCCCACGGCCGGCCCGGGCGGTGACCTTGGGGCCTGCGAACAGCGGAGGCCGGTCGGGCACCGACCAACCAGCGGACGGCAGGGCGGCAGCTGGCGGACGACCTCGGTGCGGCTGCAGGGGCGGAGGTAGAAGCGGCTGGGGGCGGGGCGGAGTCAGTTGGCGGCGTTGGTTGGTTGGTTATTGGGGCTTAGGGGCGCACCGACTGCAGGGTCATTCGGCGCCCATACTGTGGGCGCCGAATGTAGCCTTTAAGTAGCTCCATTAACAAGAGTCACGACGATTAACATAATCCGTCGGCGTAACATGGTGCAATTATGTCAAGACAAAAAAGCTGCCTACAACACCATACACAAAATAAAACACATACAATTGGCGGCGTTAAGGGACATCAACCCCGGCCGTTTCATCGCAGGTCAAATCAATATTCAATCAGTTAAGCCAAGTTGACAGACTTCCGTAAGGTCTCCACCGTGTGCGATTTTGATGTGTTATCTGTGAGACCTGGCTCAGCCATGACACGCCTGTCCGGCCGCTGACTATGGCTGGCTACGCTACTGGTAGAAATAACCGCCCTGCCGCAAGGGGTCTAGCCAAAGGTCACTGCGGTGTAGCGCGTTAATTCCGTTTCCGTTATTTCCGTTAATTCCGTTAATTCCGTTAAACCCGGTTCCCACGATTTCGAGGTAAGCACAGGAACGAACATCGGCGTAGAAAACTCTAAGTTACCGGAGATTCGAACGATTGCCTATTAAAGTCGGGTGGTATCAGCCCTGGCCATGTTACAGATCGCATGCTCGGCGCGCACGATTTGCACATGGGCAATAGCTCGCGTTCTATTTACCGGCCCGCCGGCGGTTTGCTTGGCATTGTCGAAGTGTCGCGTCCCGACCGTGTCCAGCGCACAGGTGTCACAAGGTGCCACTACTGTAGTCCGCACGACTTCACACGCACAGTTTTGCGGCCCAGTTGCCACCAGGCTCCTAGTTCCAGCCTGTCGAGTATCGTCGCGATCTGCACCGAGTATACCATGCCGAATTCAATCAGCGTCTTTTTCATGCCTCTTGAGCCGCCGTGGTCAAAACCCCTCCACCAAGGAAAAAATGGTAAGCTTTCCTTCACATTTTTTCTATGTTTTCTTATGCGTTAGGACGCTCAGCCCCTTGGTCGCAAGCGTCTGTGTCCTGAGTCAAGTCTTGTGTCTCGTCGAGCGTCGGTCAGTCGTCTGTTTTCCGACTATGATAGACACCGTCGCGCCAGTCCACAGCGTACATCTGCCCTCCGGTGACAGCTGGAACCAAACAGCTGACAGGACGCCGCCAGCTGGTTGTGCACCACAGACTGCCCGAATGCAGACATCAACAAACTTTGTCGCGTGGCTTGCCAAGCACATTTCCATCGCGAGTTGACCAAATCAAAGCCGCATAATTTGTGGCGCGTTTAACGTCCGCTTATCGGACAAAAAACAAGCGCAGTAAAGCGTTTCCAGTATCGCGCCGGACGCCTGTAACAATGATTACGTTACAGTCGAAATTGTTACTGCCGCCAGCATGCCTGCACCAGTCGGCCTCACGCCGGTCAGGCTGCCATGCGTCACAACGGGAGCTTCTAAGGTCCACGCTGTAAATATCAACAACACTACTTTACGTTGTTGACCATGGAGAGCTCGACGTCCACCGCCACTGATGGCAACAGTGTATGCATGACGCAGATCTTTTCTGAGCGGCTTGGACACGCGCCGCTGAGTATTGTAAACATGTGCTTAGTTACCGGGCAAGTGCAATGCATGGAAACATGGAGACATGTATTGATTACACCCGTACCCAAGGCCAAGACCCCTACTGATCCTAACAACACGCGGCCGGTTTCTATTTTGCCCGCAGCTATGGAAAGTGTCGAGTGGGCAGTCCAGCACCAGCTCGTAGACTTTCTTGAAATGCACCTTCTTTTGAAACGCACCTTCACCATAAAACGTCTTTTGTCCACCGCTCAGCAGGGACATCGTAGGCGATAGGCAACCGAGACCGCCCTCAGTGTAGTTACTGACAGTGTTTAGTCATGGACTGTGGTAAAATGGCAATGCGTGTCCTTCTTGATGTGAAGAAACCTTCCGATGTGGTGCCACATGCCTCATGGTCTTCTTCCCACAAAACTCCCGCGTACGGAGCTGACACTCGTGGTTCGCAAACTATTCATGTGATCACACCCAGCAAGTGCGTATGCGTGGGCGCGATGGACATACGACACTGTCTCATAGCAACCCCAACACAGCTGGGGGGTTTCAGGGCGGTAGCCTCATCTGCGTGCTGTATATGCTGTTCGCAAAAGAGCTCAGCCTGTTTGTGTCCGAGTCGGTGACGGTGGTCCAGTTCGTCAACAACACACATCATCCTGATAAGCGGCAAGAAGGTTCACCAGTTTATCAGAGCCGTGGGAGATGCTTTGCATTCCCCGTTCCGATGGCTCTATACCAATGGGTTGAAGCTAAACGCAAAGAAAACCCAAATGACAGTGCTGGGCACGCCAGCCATGTTGCGCAACATGCCCGACGTTCAGCTGAGTTCCTACGGTACTGTCGTCCGTTGCAGCAAGGTGGTTAAAAACCTGGGAGCAGGGGTGTAGTTTCATATCTCTTTGTGGGTGCCCCGGCGCACACAAAGTGGAAACGGGTGCCCACAGTACGATTTGGGTGTCCACACTTCAGTTATGTTTAAATATTGACATATATTCTCAGCCCCATGTCGCTAAAGTCAGCTCTGCAAACAATAACCAGAACTCATTTAATCCAATGTCGCACATCAGTTGCTTTTCCCCACCACTCTTCAAGAAACACTGTGTCCAGCCGGATTCTGGAGAAAGGTCTTCCATTAAAGCGAGTGTATCTACTTATAAATCGTAATCTTTCAACTGTGCACGTACAAATAAAGAGCACATTTTTATGAATCAAATCGTAGGTACAATTCACTCTTGCCAACTCGCTCTCGTTTGCTCATATTTTACAGGGGTAAGTCACGCTGGCTGCCAGCCCAAGTTTAACCCTATTCCCGGCAGGGGGAGGGGGCGGAATCCGCCCCCCCTCGGGTTTTTTGCTTGCCAATTCCAGGCTTTTTAATGCAGCTTCACGAAACTTGGTCACTTTTCCTAGCTATTCTTGCTACGTGCTGTGACAAAATTTCAAAATTCTGTTTTGCTCAGGGGCGGAGCCAGGCAACGTTTTTGGGAGGCACCTCATGCCATTTTTGGCCATGTTGAGGGTAAAAGGAAAATGTCTGTTAAAACAGAGTTTTAAAGCTAGAACTTAAAACTTTATATGGATGTATAGCTAAATAGTTGGGCAATGTGCATACAAAGTTTTGCTTATCTGAGGTCACTTTATAAGGTCAGGTCAAGGTCAAAAGTTAACATTTGTTTTTTTCGCTATAATTTCGGCGCCGTTTTTTCAAATATCAAACCCGGAATATATATAACATACAAGGGTACCCTTTACTTGTGTACCAAGTTTCAGCTTGATATCAGGTCGGGTCACGGAGCTATGACCTAAAATGTCAGTGGGCGTACCCTATATCGCAATAGCCATAAAATAAAATTTTTGAAATAGAGTGAATTGAAATGACTGAAAACGTTTACAGATAATATTAAATGCACACGACATCATTCCAAGTGACCCCAAGGTCACTGGAGGTCATTTAAGGTCAAAGGTCACAAGCTGATCTGAGAAACGTGTGACCGTGACAGTTCCCCCTTTTTCATGTCCCTGGCACCGCCTATGCTAACATTATACAAACATCGTAATGCCATTTGTACTTCTTTAGTATAACATGACTAGCAGAAGCCAAAAAAGGGTGTTTGCCTATTTTGTTCATTCAGTTGTTAGGAAACTAATCCTCCTATTTTTGAAACCCTGTGAACGCCCATGAATTTTCTCAAAATTTCAGATTTTTGGACCTGGCATGACCTGGATATCGGCATAAATGACATGAATATCGGACCTGGATATGGCAAAAGCCCTACCCATAATCTCTCGATTGATGCCAGTTTCATCGAAATCGGTCGATAAACAACGGAGTTATAAGAAGTCCAAAAGTACCCCCCATTTTGACATTTTTGCCCTCCTGTATCCACAAATTTCAAAATTTTGAAAATTTCGTTTTATAAAAATGTAGTTCACGTCACGGCAAATCGATTGCCGTTTGTTGCGATGAAATCGGACAAGTAGTTCTCGAGATCACAGGGGGGGGGGCCGAATCCGCCCCCTGCCGGGAATCGACCATACCGTCTAGCCCTCCGGGAATAGGGTTAATCGATTTACCCGATTCCCTTTTCAACACCAAAATCGCCGACGAATCGGGTTAGCGTATCGTTAGCCTCAGCGATGTCAAGCTTGCATCAGTTGACGAACACCAAAAGTATGGACACGGCCATCATGGATTCAGAGGCAAGTACCGCTGCCGTTCCTCGAATCTCTCTCACAGGTATGTATTACGTGAATAGGTCAAAATACGTTAGTGTTGTTTGTCAAAAAATCGTCGTTGCGGTTTGTAACCGCATCTAATACAGCAAGGCATAGTCTTCGGTAAGCATTGGGTGCGTCCACCGTTTACCTACGTATTTTCCGTTCGCCGATTGGCTATTTTCTTTAGTATTTTGTATTGTATTATGCCTACCAATATCACTGGCAATAAATACAATAACTAAAATGCATGACATATTGGTCTAAGATGATCAAAATGCACTTTTCATTTGCATGATAATCCATAACCAATCTTAAATATTCGCCGGAGTGCATTTTTGGGATAACGGAAAAACCAGACATATTCACTTTGAGGATGTCACCGCCATAAAGTCATCTATGATTTACGGAACTCATCCTTCTGTAACCTGCCTCCCGTAGTACCCTTTTAAATTCATTTCTCTGAACTTTAGGCGTAAACGCCTGTCACGCCCCCCCCCCCGATACGCAATGTCTGGATGTCCCCTAATGCGTTTTGGGCACCCACAGTCATCTTTCGAAAACCACACCCATGCCTGGGAGTCGTTATTGACCGACATCTAAATTATCAATTCCACGTAGATCATCTCACACAAAAATTGTAATGGCGCTCAGCTCGCGCTGAGCCATGTCAGACATGTAATCCCGAGAGCGTCACTGAAACCCATCGTACAGGCGCCCGTGCTGTCAATCGTCGAGCACTGCTTGCCCGTTTACGGAACATGTGGCGAAACCCAGCTTCATCGTGTGCAAAAAGCTCTGAATTTCCGCACGTGTGGTGTGCGGAAAGTGCAAGCATGACCATGTGTCGGACGTGTTTAAGGATCTGAAGTGCTTCACTGCCAGAGAACTTGTATCCTGCCACCGTCTGTGTTCCGTTCATGCCGGCCTTGTAACTGGACAGCCAGTGGCTATACCTTAAGTCAGGCAGTCAATCGGAGGCATGACCACGCTGCCAGGCGAGCCAGCGATATCACGCTGCCACGTATTCGAAGGAAAGCGGAGCGTCGGAGGCCTTGTTTCAGTGGTACGCAAGACTACAACCAATTACCTGCTGCAACACAGACGCCGCCTTCCGCCTTCACGCGGCTTCGTGGCCATATTTTACGGCACGGTACACCATACCGTAAAACCATGGTCATGACAGCTTGATAGGCCCATGCAATGTTTTCGCTCGTTCTCAGCGCTTGTCATCGTTACTTACATCTTTTACCCAGTGTGTGAATGTCGGTCAGGATGCTGCTGGTCCGCCCAGTGCCTCGGTGCCACTTCGTGCGACTTCGTCCATTTTATTCGCTTTACCACAGTTGACGCGCAGTGGTGAACAGCTAACGATGTTGTTGATCTATTGTTACATGCGTTGTCTGTTGCGTATTGTCTGCAGTCTGTTTGCATATGTTATTGGACCCCTTCACTCGTGGCCTGGGGTCAGGTCGCCTTTCATGCTGAATTTTGCGGACCCGCAACCGAGTACAATTCTTTGGCTTACCGTCCTATAATGGACGTCACATTGCACGACCTTTACACGCAGTGCAGGACTAAATCACTCAGAAGAATATCGGATATTCTGCAGTACGACACGGAGCGCACATCGCACGTGGCCGTGCTCGCTCGACACATATGCTTTTTCCCCACAATTTCTCCTCCTTTCCAAAGTTTTTTTTTCATTATGATATTAATTAAAACGATGCGGATCGAGATTGGGATGGGGCGGCTGACCTTTGCGTTGACCGGGGCAGACAGGGTGGTACCTTTACGGTGGTGGTCGGAAGTGTTCCTATCATTCGTTGCTGGTTTGCAAGAGGTGCCATGTAATATGCATACTGCATTTGCAACGGTCATTCAAAAGTCGGTTTGTTATTACAGTGATTTAAAATACATTTTTATTGACTGATTGATGGACTGATCGCAAATGCGGTATGTTTCGCATTTATTATTTCATGTAGACTTAACGATGATGAGATAGGACATCAGCCCTCTTGGTACCCTGTGCCCTTGATGCTGACTTACAGCCACCCCAGTAACTGAATCAGCTCTATTCCATTCTTGATCATTTTTTGTCGGACGCAAATGTCTTTGCTAGGGTGCTCTGGGATCCGAGTCCGCGCTGAACAGTGTTTTTACGCGAGCTACGTTCCGTACACCCGATCGAGCAATGCCAGGTTAACGGCTGGTTTTTTGTAGCGGTGTATATCTTGAACTGTCTTCTAGGATTGTCCCCTTCTGGTTTCTTGACGTGGCGCACTCGTTTACGAATTGTTTTTTTTTTCGGCTATCACTTGCAAGGACTTAATATTAATCAGTTAATACTTGTTTTCCAAGATGCATATACCAGCGCGCATTTCTGAGTTTCGGGATTCTAAGAGGACGTCTGGAGGTAAATGTACTTTATAATCTAGGTGCATGAAGACCGCAAAATAGACAAATGCCATAACAGACCAGTCTGGAATATGTGCTAAAATATGGAAGTTTGCAAACAGCACGCGCGTAGGCATTGCCATGGCGACGGTGCATAACCATAGCGATGCCAGTTGCGTTGAAATGGCGATCCAACGCCCAAATGCTGCCAAAGAGCTTTGCCCCCCCCCCCCCTGCATAGGTTACATGTATCTGGATCAGAAACTCCCTCTTTTCGTCACTGGTATCAGCGACCGCGCTGGCCACCTAGCGGTAAGAGTATGAACTAGTTGCGAAAAGTCTCATTTGTTTTTTGGGGTTTGTTTGTTATTGGAGGCCCCTCGGTCTTCCACAGCCGTAGAAAGGACATCGGGCACTAGGCCATTAAAAGCCAATTTCGTGAGATATCTTCAAGCTTTCATACGTTGCCATGACGACGTGGAACTTCTTTGGAGCATCTGTGGGCACTTTCAGTCTGATTATTTTTAATATTCCCGTGGGTATAAATTCGTGTTTTATTAACTTCCAAATAATGCTGCAAGTTTTAACATAGCCTAATGATACTTTTGAGGCATTTCAGTGGACGCAAAGATTGCTGATCATGGACGCGTTATTCAAAAGGCACCTGTGAACACCATCCAAACAAGTCGCCAATCAAGCCAAAACGCAACTGACTTTCGTCGATTACGTGCTGCACTCGCTCGCTGCGCTTGCTCGCTCTGTATGAATCATTTTTCCCTTTTAAAAGGAAATCTCGATGAAAATGATACCCAAAAATCACCTGATGGGTTCCTCGCAAAGACTTCTACGTTTCGATAGCTACGATGTCTTTGCCGTCATTTCGGTTACCGATTAGCAGGGGGTTCCCGATTCATGTATCCATGATCCATGACCCTGGCAATTCCCATCTCCGGAGAAAAGACATAGCAAAATCACTTTTTCCGCTACCACCAAGTAATGAGTGGGGTGTTTACGTGACTAATCTTTTTTCTTTTCATAGAGGTACGCATGTTATATCTAAGGCTGTGTATTTCTGGGTCTTTTAACTTAATTTAGATCTTGTTTTTATTGTTTTACTGCCGTTTTTGCATCACACTGCCCCACAAAAACATAATTACCTTTAGCACACGATTTAATGACCCGTTGCCATGGCGACAGGCGGGGAAGACCCCGATGGGAATATCTATCACAAGTAGCAACGACACGCAGAAGTCGTGATTGAGGTACGCTAATGGTTTCGACCCGAATGTCAGGTCAATCTGTGACATTTTGGGGCGTTAAAAAACCTTCATAAGAGTGATCTCTGGCACACAGGGTTTTGCGTCGTCAAGGCAGAAAACGGTGCCGGACGTTTTTTTCCGGAGTTCAAGGTCAATCGCCCCTTTCATCGGGTCAAAGACCTTGAACAAGTCACTTCTGGTGTGCAGTATGCATAGATCGGAACGATGGATAAAAGTCGCTATGGGTTGAAGAGCGGGACAAGGTTTCACCTTCTTTTGTCGAAATGTCGATACATTGCTATTTCAAGCACCCAAATGTATTGGTCGAAATGTCGATACATTGGCATTTCAAGCACTCACATGTATTCGTCTTATGAGGGGAAACAGTTTGGGTTAGGGCGCGGCCAGGATTTTCTTAAGGGGGCCACGGACCTTAGTTTGAGCCGAAATCATACGAAAACTGCCTGCCGGGAAGACGATGTGCAATGGTTTTCACAAAAAATGCGGGCCTAGGGGGGCCCAGATTCCCCCCCCCCTCCACTTGGCTGCGCCTGTGGTTTGAATGGGTTTTCATGGTTGTAAATTGACCAGTTTAGGCGGTTTGTGCCTTAGCGGATGTCGTCGCAGGTGCAGTCGCAGATGTAACCGCAGATGAGGTTGAAAGCCTGATGGAGGCTCGTTACGCGCCCAGCAGTGAGAGCCCTAACCACCCTCGAAAATTATGAATGGATGTGAGTTTAGATTGACAAAAAATGTCCAACACCAATTAGGCGGAGTTGGATTTTTATGTAAGAAGCCCCCATAAATATTTTTCAGACATTAGGCATATGGTTTTAAAAATGAATTCCAGATGTAAGACGTTGTCTTTCCCTAATGGGGCATAGCGTATTCACTTGTGTAAAATGCAGAGAGTCGATTTCATTCACTGGTCGGAGGCCGAGAGGTGCACTGGAGCTTCTGGGTTTTGTCGCATGGTGGCGCCACCTGTACACGATGACCAGCACCCCTGCCAATGACATCACGTGTTCATATATTCCTGTCACTCATTGCAGTTCCGAATGAGGTGAGAAGGAAATCTGCGCTATGTTGCTGTACAAAATGGGCCGGGGTTGTATTTCCATCATGTCAGTCTATCATGTCAGTCACATCACTAAGTAAACTCATCAAACGGGGCGCAGATCTTGGAGTGATGTACTCGAGCGCAGAGGCGTAAGGGGCTCAGCGTGGCTATTCCCCTTGCGGTTGCAATTTAACGTTTCTTTGCCCAGTTCGAATCAAAATAAATGAAAATTTCCAGAACTAGACAACAAAGTGGCCGGAATCGGAAGGGTTTTCAGCTTTGGGAGGGGAAAGTTTGCCCCGGCTCCCTGCTTGTCGAAATCCTGACAATGAATTTGTTGGAGCGAGATGCAAGATGGTAACTAGATAACTGGCAATTCAGTGAACTCGCTGCTCTCAGAGTTACTTGCGTCCTGCCCTTACGGTTGTCAGTTGGACATAGCAAGTGAGGTAGAGCGGAATGCAACCAAAACGTATCCTTCTTTGCCTTATTGCGCTATGGATATCTGTGTGGTGCAAAGGCAACGGCGCTTTTTCTTATGTTGTGCCATGTTTAAAAGCCTACGGGTGTAAACTGATTGGGCATCCACCCTGTCGTTCTCCTTATTTCCCACACACATCCCCATCTTTCTGGAGCAGAATCGGAACCACTCATAGCTCTTTCCTTCAGCCCCTACCCTAAAATTATATGACGAGGTCGAAGAGCTGCGGCCGAACCAAAAGAAGAATTGTTGGGCCATGACACTGATCATAAGGAAGATACGTACGCACAGCTTATTCACCACGACCCGTAGGAAGTGGTTGTTGAGCGAACTGTTTTGCTACGATGCTGCTCATCTACATCCCATGCCTAAATCTCCACAGATGGCATTTGTTTGTATTATCGGTTTCCCATTGTCGCAACTAAAACAGATCATGCATGCACGATGGAGAAAAACGCATTGGCAAACTCAGCAAAGTACGAATCACACAGAATGAACGTCGTGTAGAGGTAGGACGATTACATACAGGGTAACGGAAAAGTTATTGAAAATGTTCCTGTATCCGTGTTTTTCTGTTGTAGAACAACAGAATGGCCTCAGTTGTAGAAATGTGCCCGAAACATATCTCATTATGTCATTGGTCCAGAGGACTTGAACACTGCAAGATATATTCTGAGCCGTCAGAACAAAAACAAAACAAAAACAAATGCTTTGTCGTTGAGAAATGTGCATTTGACAAATGAAAACGTCCTGAGAAAAAATCCCATAACGCCACACCAAATCTTCGCAAGATTTTGTTTTTACAAAAGAAAAACGAAGTGAATTTAGCATCATCTACTTTGCCGGACTGTTTTGGTTTGTTTTCCTCCCTCCAAATCCTGCTCTATTTCACAACGTATCAAAAACCAACCAACAGGCTGAGTACAGAAAGACAAACGATGCCTGCCTGCTTGCCCCGTGGTGTGACGACAAGATCGCAGCCCCATCTTTTAGCCCTGGGCACGCAGGTGATCAAGTCGCCAACGAATTCGTCCAGGGAAATGTATGGTACTGGCCTCAGAGATAAACAAATGACAATTGTTGGTGACGAGGTGTGAGAATTGCGGTTGGGGTGGCAGGTAGGTCATGGAATATGCAGCAGTACAACTGGATATTTGACACAGCGTCGGCGTTTTTTTCAGCACAGTGAGCCGTATAACCTCGCTTGGCTCAGACCGTGTTTTCATCCCACTGTAACACAGGCAGCGTTGGCATCAAACCAACGCATATGGACTGACAAGAAAGGAAATGATTTCATGACGTCATTAGCTGGAACCAACAGCTAGCTAGCAGGAACTATCGACCAGGATTGGCTTGTCACATTTGTTTTCAGCCACAAGGTGCAAGACACGCAAACGTGTGGCCCAAGCTGCCGATACCGAACACAATGACATCGAGAAAGCGCCAACAGCTGGATTTGTTCCTGGGACCGTCGCTTTGTCCGCGTACACGACTAGACTCAGAGCCCCCGAAACGCAGTCTCCCCGGCGACAATGCGCACGAGGGACACAGAACACCGTCGCGGGCATCGTCACTACCAGCGAGCCATCCGACTCGCCGCCACTACCCCACAAAAACTGCAGCTCTCACCGACGCTCACCACTAACACTCGCCGACCACGCGGCACTCGGTCCGGCTGGAAGTGAAAGACGTATCCGCCGCGCTGCGCGTCCAGGCCGAGTCCGACGGCGCGCGAGTCCGCACAGTCGGCCGGGACTCCGCAGGTCTCCTGGCCCCGATCCGACGCGGCGATGACTTTCCGTTTTGGCCGGCGTCGCGGCGCGAGGCGGCGCGGGCGCTGGCTCGGAAATGGGTCACGCACCGTTCTACTTTCGGGTCGGCGTCGGCCGGCCGCCTGGCGGCAATTAAACGCCGCCCGGGCTGACAGTGAGCGCCAGCCGACCGCGACGCCGGCCGGCGGGCGGCGCGGCGCGCGTCCGCGCCGTCTCTGGCGCGCCGCGAGCGCCGCGCGTCGCGTTAGCTCCGGCCGGCGGCGCTGAGGTCTTGATTCGCGGCCGGCCGGCGCGCGCGGCCGCCGAGCGAATCCCCGGAATGCGAGGTGCGCTGCGCCGAGAAGCGCGCGCCGGCGGCACGCGCACTTCCTGGTGCGTGACGCCTCCGTCTAGGAGTCCTGCGGCCGCAGTAGCAGGCATCGGGCGTGTTGTGCTCGATCCAGTCGAGGTAGTTGGAGACTCGAGTGTAAACGCCCGGCAGGCCGGGCCGACCGCACCCTTGACCCCAGCTCACGATACCTGTCGGTCGGGGGTAAGGTCACGCGCGAGATCATGACATACGTGCCCGGAGATTCAGCCTCATGGAATGTGGCCAGCGGCCGAAGTGAATTAATCTCCATCGTCTCGGTGATCTGTTGGCGGTTGTCGAGGCATCTGCCGCTGGCGAGCAGGTTATAATTTATATCGGTCTAGATTCCTATCTAGCGCCATATGTGACACAAATACGGAAATAGTCCATAAACGTTTTAGTTACTGCAAATTACCGGTCATCAACAACCCCGTTCGTCTCTCGCTGTCTCGTAGGAAAAACGCTTCAACTGGGGCACGTTTATCCTACCTAATACGGCTCAATGCATGCTTGACGCATGAATGAAGAAAATGGATCCTTTGAAAGGATGGGTCCTCGAATACCTTTCGGACATTTGTACGGCTGTCGCCGCACGTGGAAGACTGTCGCCCCACTTACCGATGAGATCTGTTTTCCCGTCGTTCGACTGCCAGTGCATCGGCCCACCACTGTCTCCCTGCGAAAGAGAGCTTCAGTCACAACTCTCATCACAGCAGCACCATCACATCATCACATCATCATATCAACGAAACATCAGCAGTCTTCCTTACGATGGACTGCGTTGCGTAAATATGGTAATAAACCGAGAATCAAAAACCGGGCGAATGTCAAGCGATTGGCAGCTCATAGAGCAGGCAGGGAATCGGCCGTACCAACTTAACGGTAGCCCTACAACTCGAAATATTTTTTAACACTTGTTCTGCGGTGTTACGTGGAAACAAATTTCCCAAAAACAGTTTTGGCCTTTTCAGCTTTGAACACACTGACACACCGGTGGTCAAGCTTCTTAATATACGACTTCCTTGCGGCGCCCTGCATACCCCACTCTTCACGCATAACGCGCCGAACGTAAGCGCGCACACCTCGCCAAAGTGGCATGACCTATGCACGGGCGCGGCCAGTTGGCAGCCGGACCGAAGTCGGCCCAGTTCCCAGCTCATTGTGTGGCGGTCGGGGCTCGGCCGCGGCGGCGGCCGCCTCCAGAGCGCAGCTGGTGCAGCGCCGGCCAGTGAAAACGCCCCGTCTGGCCTGCCTCCGGGACGGTGACGAGGCCGAGCCGACGGGGTGGGGCGCTTCGGGGATCGGGGCACCGGTCGTGGGTGAACGTCTTTCTTGAGCATGAGATCTGTCCCTGCCATGGCTGGAGTGCCTGGAGTGCCTGGGTGGGGGACGTTCGACGGTCTAGACCACATAATATTCAGATATTTTAACATGAGGCCTATGGCAAAGACCGGAGAGAAATGGTCTGAAATTCTACGCAGACCTTAATAACTTTCCGAAACCTCCGGCCATGGCTCCTGCATATGCAGCAAGCTTGTGGCTGTTGAGCGGCGTTGGTTATTTCTCTATGTGAGCATCGTTTTCAGAAAACTTCCTGCGACCTTCAGCCATTTGAAACATTCTCTGTGTTTGGCCCCTGCATCTATGCCTGATCCATGACAACTATGGAGTATTTGCACCGCGGACACAGTGTCCGGCTGATTGTTGTCCGCCGCCGACACGGTGTCCGGCTGAGTGGCTGTCCGCTGAGCTTGTCGGTGTAAAATCCGTGACAAGCGAAGGTTACTGGGGAATATTGTATGGAGTGAAGGTCGGAGAAGAGAACGAGGAGGAGCAGAACACACGAATAGCAGAACAAGGACGGAAACAGAGGAGGAGGCCGGAAGAAACGAATGGCAGAAAGGGAAAGACAAGGACAAGGGTGGGGACTTTGGATAATCATTGGCGCTGTCAGCGTCACTTTGAAGTGCATTCTTTTCATACGTCACAATGGGCCTAATGTTTAGTTTCGAATTATTAGTGTTGCATTGGCGATACCAGTAGTGCAGGAGATGTGCAGGAGATTCCATCCTTGGAGAGGGATAGGTATATGGACAACAAGTGAACAAAGAGAGAGAGAGAGAGGGAAAGGAAGGGCCATAACTCAGAGGAAAGAAGAGGGAATATTTCCTTTAGTACGCAAAGTTTCTGGTGAAACAAGCGTTGTTCTACATTCGTGTTTGTTAATGGCTTTCTGTGCCCAGGTCATTCAAAACGCAGATTCACGGCTGAACACTGTGCGCCAGCAGTCGAGCATTGTTCGGTGGTGCGCCGCCGTGCTGCACAGGTTAAGCGCGGTTGAGGGTGCGATGAAGCCTCAGGCAGGTGAGCGGGACCAGTACGGAGGAATGAGGGCGGGGGCAGTGTGACGTCACGGACCGGTAGGCGGGGCCAGTACAGAGGACTGGAGAGAGAGAGACCGTGTGACATCACGGACCGGTGGGTGGGGCCGACACGGCGAACTGGGATGGGCAGTGTAACGTCACGGGCCGATGGTTGGGGGCAGCACAGCTGACTGAGGAGGCGGGAGGGCGGCCGGGAACAGTGTGGCATCATGACCCGGTCAGCGGGGCCAGTGCTAAGGATCGGAGCGGCGGGCGGTAGTGTGCCATCACGGACCGGTCGGCGGGGCCAGTACTAAGGATCGGAGCGGTGGGCGGTAGTGTGCCATCACGGACCGGTCGGCGGGGCCAGTGCTAAGGATCGGAGCGGCGGGCGGTAGTGTGCCATCACGGACCGGTCGGCGGGGCCAGTGCTAAGGATCGGAGCGGCGGGCGGTAGTGTGCCATCACGGACCGGTCGGCGGCAGCCGGGGGTGGCCGGCGTCGCTGACACAGTTCAGCTGGTGTGTCCGGCCAGGCGGGCGGCGAGAGGCCGTGAAAGTGCTCCGTCTGGGGTCTGCCCCGATCTGCAGACCGCCGCGGCCTTTCTTGGCTATGTGGTGTTGTAATTATGCGGTCTTCCTGGGTGTAAAGATCCCCGGGCCCTCTACAGCCGTTCTTGGTTCTGTGGTGTTGCTATTTCCGGGGCCTTCTGGGTCTGAACAACACGGTCCCACTTCGGTCGATCCTGGGTCTTTGGTGTTGTTATTCTGGGGCCCCACTTTGTCAGAACATAAGCCTGGCCCCGAACGACTGTTCTTTGATGTCCTCTGGGGGCGGGGCGAAACAGAGGCGACACAGATTTAACGAAATCGTTTTACACATGCTGTGCTCTGTGGTGCCAAAGTAAAACGGCGTACATGAGACTCTGTGTTTACAGGGAATAGCGCAAATATGTGTGATGTACACTATTTTTGCAACTGCCAAATAGCACGCTTCTCAGAGTAAACTGTTCAGTTGTGAGCGACGTAATTCAAAAATCGTTCCTATCTTGACCAACAACGTGCTATTTTCGTTGACGAGGGGCATAGCAGCATGGAAGGAGACCATTAGCAGTTTCCGGGGAATTATTTTGCGTTTCATTTTGTACCACGAAGTACATGGCGTACTCGACAGTGTTAATATTGCCAACAACGGTAGAAGGCCGACGTACGTTTATCTCTTCCTGAGCCCATCGTTTAAGTCTACTTGTAATTGATTTTCCGCTCATTTTAATGTAGAAATGCGTGCATTTATAATTTCGCATAAGCATGCGCAGCCAAAAATGCATGAGGCTTCTACTTCCCTTCTACTTCTATAATTTCCCCGGAGTATACGCAAAAAAATATATGCAATCTCAGCCTGTCATCGTCACGACTCAAAAGGTTGCATTGGACGAAGAAAGAATCTTATTGATGGAGAAAGGTCACATATACGCGACAACAGCATGCTTTTAGCATTCCAGCATTCTTCAATGCGCTGTAAACTGCGACAAATCCAGCTCAAGGTTTTGGGTGCAAATTAGTCCTCGTTTGCCATATATTGTTAACGTTCTTGTTGCACGGAACCGTTCGTAAGCAAACCTTCATCCTCTTCACATAACTGCATTTGTTTGTTGTTTCCAACGCTAGAAGCGTCTCCCAGCGCAGCGGCACAACTGCAGACAAGCCCCGCTCCGTCTCACTTGGACACCGCGCGCCGCCGCCGCCGCCGGCGACACTTGCAGTCGTCGTCGGCGACGTGAATTAAGTTTCACTTTTGTCGTCGCGCTGGGAAACGGGCCGCACGTGCTGCAGCCGCTAGAAAGTGACGTCGAGGCCACGACGGTCCCGACGTCGGCGGCGGCGGCGGCGGACGACGAGAAATCGAGCAGTTTGGAGGACAACGACAAAAGAGAGCGCTCCGCAAGGTGAAGTTCGAGTGACTGAGATAGCTAACGATGGCAGTATGGCGCCGGAACAGGGCAATTTCTTGAAGTGCTGTTCTGTTTATTACGTTTTTCGGTATGCTGAACTTTGCGGTTGCTATGCGAGTGCCAGTTTGAGGTCTCTGTCACTCAGTCGCCATGACTCGCAGTATGACGGATGGAGGAGAATTGAGAATGCACGTAAGGAGTCCTACGATTTACCAGGGGAATATTCTGAAGTCAAGATACGTTAATCTAAATCGCACTTACTCCCCCTATGAAGCTGAAGGTTCGGCGTCTTCTAAATCGCCAAAAGAGGAGGGAGAGACATCGACTCAAGACCGAGGTTCTCACCTTTGCCAGCCGAGCTTCCCGAGAAAGCAATCGTCGCAACATTACGTTTCATCAAACATCAAGACCCAGAGATTCCTCAGCTCACTCGCACCACGTAGTCCTCAACCTCGCCCACTGCAGCGTCCCAAACGCCTCGTATCACGCAACCGCCATCCTTTTTTCCACAAAAAGATCGCGAACAGCATAGTTCCAAAAGTGCCTCTGGGCGGGAGCGTTGCCAGGGGATCGGGGGGGGGAGGGGGAGCAAATGGTTCCCCTCACTGTATGGTCGAAAGTTTCTAGGGAAGGCTGTGACCACACATGATTGGTTTAAGAAGAAAAACATTTCGAAGTTAAAACGTAAACGCAAATGTACTCGAATTTTCAAAATCTCCAGGTATGGTAGTTTACGGGTTCAGTTTCTCCATGTCTGCAATAAAACGATGAGACCGGAACTAAGCTATTTTTTAGCCTTCGGCCCTCCTTTCGAAAATCCTGCTCACGCTACTGCTCGGGTGACGCTGTTACTCCCGAGGCCGGAGGACTGCCCGGCCCCGTCTCCGCTGCCCTTGCTGACCTGGCACGCGTCGATCTTGCCCTGGGTGTAGCCGGCGCAGAGCATGTTGTTGGTGATCTCGTCTGGCTCGTAATTAAGGCCGCGGCACTCGGCGTTGCTGAAGACGGGCAGCAGCACTTCTTGCAGGAGGTTGGCCGTACTGCCGCCCTCCGAGGTGCGCCCCCAGCCGACCACAGTCACCTTTTCGCCCGTGTAGTTGTAGCCTGGCGGGGGGACAGCACCGGGTTAGTTCAGGAGGATTTTTAAGGGGGAAAGTTTGAGGAATCCATGGGAGAAGATTTAACCCTGTTCTCGGAAGGCTAGACGGTATGGTCGATTCCCGGCAGGGGGTGGATTCGCCCCTCCCCGTCGTGAGATCTCGAGAACTACACATCCGATTTCATCGCAACAAACGGCAATCGATTTGCCGTGACGTAAGCTACACTTTGAGACAAGGAGTTTCCAGAATTTTGAACGGGTTGGATAGGGGGGGACAAAATATCAAAATGAGGGGCGCTTTTGGACTTCCTATAACTCCGTTGTTTATGAGCCGATTTCGATGAAATTGTCATGAATTGAGAGATCGTGGATGGAACCTATAAAATTGGTGCACATATCTGAAATTTTGAGAAAATTCATTGGCGTTCACAGAGTTTCAAAAATAGAAGGATTAGCTTTTTAACAAATAAATGAACAAAGAAGACAAAAACACTTTTTGGCTGCTGCTGGCCATGTTATGCAAAGAAATACACATCGTATTCCAATGTTTGTATAGTGTTAGCATAGGCGGTGCCAGGGACATGAAAAAGGGGAACTGTCGTGGTCACATGCTCCTCAGATCAACTTATAACCTTTGACCTTAAATGACCTCCAGTGACCTTGCAGTCACTTGAAATGACTTAGTGCGCATTTCATTTTACCTGTACACGTTTTCAAGTATTCAAATTCAGTTTATTTAAAAAATTCCATTTTACGGCTGTTGTGATATAGGGTGCGCGCACTGACATTTGAGGTCGTAGCTCCGTGACCCGACCTGATATCAAGCTGAAACTTAATACACAAGTAGAGAGCACCGTTCTACGTCACATATATTCTGGGTTGGCATTTCAGAAAATTATGCAGAAATTATTACTATGAAATTAAATTTTGACGTTTGATCTTGACCTGACCTTGTAAAGTGACCTCAGATAAACAAAATTGTATTTGCATGTTGCCTAACTATTAAGCTATACATCTATATAAAGTTTTAAATTCTATCTTAAAAACGCTATTTTTGACAGTCATTTTCCTTTCACCTTCAACAGGGCCAAAAATGGCCTGAGGTGCCTCCCAAAAACGTTGCCTGGCTCCGCCCCTGACCAAACCAGACTTTCGAAATTTTGTCACAATACGTAAAAAAAATAGCTAGGAAAAGTCGCCAAGTTTCGTAAAGCTGCACCAAAACCCTGGAATTCGCAAGCAGAAAGCCCGAGGGGGTGGATTCAACCCCACTGGCGGGAATAGGGTTAAGGTAGAGGCGATTTAATTTAAAGTTTTAAAGTAGGGTAGGGGTGGTGCAAGCAATAATGAAATGAAAACTCCTCCGTGGGAAGATTTCTGGACCACATGGGTGGCCACCAAGATGTCGAATGCTTTTCATAATTATGGTCTAAAGGAAAAATGCCAATTAATGGCACAACAATCCGGACATGGTCCTTATGGGTTCGGGACAAGCGTCACAAGAGAAAAGGATAGATTCGATTTTTAATGGAAAAGTGTTTGCGGTCAAAACTGCGTAAAACAAGAGATAAGGTGGGCAAGGTAGTTTGGTGTCATTTATGGACGGAATGATGGAAACAAAACAAACAAAGCTAACAAAATTTTCATATTGCCATTACTAACTCGCAGGCTTTGGAAGGGACTCCCTCCCGCTGGTGGATTATCTGAATGCGTCCGGCCCTATTTTCCATCTTTCTCCCTATCCAGTGTAGCATAAACACCGAGAGAACCTTACCATGGTTCAAACGCACCACGGTGGCACCTTACCAAGGTGGAACACTACATCAGTGGAACGTTGTCGCAGTCGAATCTCACCACGGCACAACCCTACCAGGGTAGAAACCTACCATGACACAACCCTACCCTCGTGGAGCTCTATCGCGTTGGAACCTTACCACGCGGGACCCATCGGGCTTGGGGTTCCGGTACCATCTTCCCCCTCTCTTTCTGCCTGGTGTAATCTACCACCACGGGAACCAAGTGGGACCCCGCCACCGTGCAACCCCAGCACAGTGGACTCACCGGGCTTGGGCAGGCAGACGGGTCGCATGATCCTGCTGAAGTTGACCGGCTCCTGCATGCGTACCAGCGCAATGTCGTTGTTGAACGTTTTGGGGTCGAAGTCGGGGTGCTTCAGCCACCAGAGCACCTTGATCTTGAGCGTGATCGCCTCGAACGGCAGGTTCCTGTCATGCTCTCCCAGCGTCACCTCCACGCGGTTGTGGTTCAGCCTGAAACGCCCGGACTGGCTGAGTCAGTGTTTCGCTGGGACAATACGCTCAGATAATTTGTGGACGTCAGATGACTGGTAGGCGATTCGGTGCAACGCTACGAAAGCAAACTTGGATTCATTTTCTATATGAAGGATACAGCTTCAGCAAGGACTTCATGCATGGCCAAATAATCTGTTGGACAACTGCTCATACAACTGCCGACAACTGCTCTCCGTACAATGTAACCTCTGTCCTTTGCAGTGGTGTTGGTATTAAGTTTTCAGCGCGTCGAAATATCCTTTAGTCCTCCCTGATTTTCCTATATTCATGAACAATGTCCGCGCTGTAGTAAGAATTTACCAAGTCATAGTCATAAATTTCGTTTCAAAAGCTTCGGAACGTTATTCCTCTCGCCGGTAACTACAGCCTCCAGCAAACTAACGCATCTAAGACCGGCAAACTTAATTTCAGATCAGTTTTAGACAGAAGTAGGCTGTCTGCACAAAGCCGAAACAAACTTAAAATTTTAATGGCTCAATCAGATCTATTTAAGAAGCGCTGAGGCGACCTTCAAAAAGGCCGCAAAGGCAACGAGGCAAACTACAAATTATAGTTTTCCGCTCTAGCTGCGAGCGACAACAGCAGGATGACAAGCAGCTCAAGACTGCACACCAGCACCACCGGAGAAGTTACTTTCGCGCTCGTGGAGGCCCCCCTTAGCTCGAGCTCGGCAGAGGTCAGCCTGTTAACGCTCCCTCCCCCTCCACTGAGCTGGCTTGTCTCCAAGCTGACTTCCGTCACAGGCGGGCGCGTCGCTATCGCCGTCGTGGGAGTCCGGAGACAATTCTGGCGCGGACCGCCCACGTTTACCGATGGGATTATGACCTAATAAGACGTAATGATTGGACCGAGTTCAATCGAGAGACCAATTGGAAACACCCGAGAAACTCACGCCAGGCCGAAAATTGGTCTGAGCAGACCATGTTATTCTCAAGCGGCGTCGATTACCCTTGGTAGCACGAACAAGTCAACTGGGGTGTACATAAGCTGAAAGCCCTCCAGCTGCTCTTCGAGTGATCTCTAAAACATCGCGAATGACAAGTCGCCGTCACAATGGGAGAAATTATCAGCCGCGAACCGGGAGGCCACAAGGAACGCTACAAGCTTCCACGTGCCTTCGTCTCATGAATGGAGCCCTGGCGCGGATCCCATTCAACGCGAAGCGCCGTCGAAAACGAACCACTGGGGCGAAATGAGAGTCTTCTCCGGTTCAGCGCGGCCAGACGTCCGGACGTATGCAACGTCGATAGCCACAGGAAATGTGGCGCAAGGGCGCATGGTGAAGCCATCAGTCCTCAGCAGCATTCACTTCCTGATTAGCCGTCTGCTGCTCGAGTTCACGGCGTTGCACGGGGGGGGGGGCGTTAAACGCTTTCCAATTTCGTAAGAGTGCACGATGCATATTCCAGATTACTGAACGGCAACGTCGGTGACCGCAATGGTCACCAGTAATGAGCCATAAATTCCATTAATGGCCGGCCATCTCGCGCTTAGAGTCTGCCCGGTTGGCAGCGGAGTTGCATCACCGCCACAAATTGGCAGAAAACTTGCATAAGGTTTGCCTAGGCCGTCACGCGCGTGGTGAATGGTATACTCCACGTGGTCTGGTAAAGTGTGCTGGAGCCCACTGAGGAATGCCAAACCCGAGGCATATACCGCCGTACCACGCATATTGAAACCACCGAACCTTTGAGTACCTTAGAACAAATTAATCGGGATGATAAGGAACTTAAGGAAACTTGCAAACGTCAAAACTTTAAAATTTGAGTCTTGACCTGAAAAAACTGTGCACGGCGGACAATGCGCGAAATAAAAGAATAATGAACGAAAACTTATAAGCTCCGTCCCACTCAATCGGTCTTTCACTTGACGGGTATTCCATGCAGTGACCAATGCTTATCACAAATTTTTCACAAATCTCCCGCACCATTTCCGTCTCTTGGCCCGTCTCATAGCACCCTTTTTCTACGCACCCGTTGATGCAGTGGGCGGCTGTGAGCACGTAGCGGTCGCTGATGAGGCTGCCGCCGCAGTAGAAGCGGCCGCGGTAGGTAAGGGCCACCGCCCAGGGGTACTCGTTGATGCGTGAGGGGCGTCCGCCCACGACGCGCGTGCCTCGGTTCGGCACACCGCAAGCTAAAACAGGCCAGGGCGTTACTGAAACGCGGGACCGTGAGGTGCACGCTGGCCGAAACATGCGTCTGCAACGCGCACGGTGTGTGAAACAATTCCACGTGGAATATCGCATGTTCAGCTAACATACAGGAATGTTTTATGGCAGGAATCCATGAATGACTGCGTACGTGGCAATACAACGCAACTGACTTGGCAGCTGTTGCCACAGCTGGAAAATGAAGACGTCACTGGTCGACCACGTCAAAGAAAAAAGAATGTGAGGCACAGCTCCTCATTGGTGCTTCTGAAAACCACATCAGTGGATCGCTGAAAAACGTACCTTAACCAAACTAGTGGGTAACAACACACTCAGACGTAGCAAGCAAAAAACTTACCTGCTTGCTGTGATATGACAACAGCGAGAACGCGAAACGGATGAAGCATCAATGGCATTCAAAAACACACTTCTGACGAAAGATTTCCTCCTTGTACCGACTCTCATGTGTGAAATATTTTTTATTTATCGAATAAACACACTACGACACTTAAGCTTGCTGAAAAGGAACATACCAGTCCTGTTAGGAAATGATTATCCTCGCTGTTTTGCCAAGAAAGGTAAAATGGGAAACAACACATTGTTGCTAGAAGAACGGCAAATACGTTTTTTTCTCAGATGCGTTGTCAATCGAAGGTCCAGATTCGCGGCGCCGGCAGTGGCACTGTGCAGATTCTTCCTGCACAAGAGCTTATCTGCCTGACCAAGCATGTGAACAACTGACAAGTGAAAGAGATGGATCACTGCGTAGGCAAACACCGTGTGCACTTTCCTCTGTTGTTGCCCGCTGCATCATCCTAATGCAGGCGTCATGTGGTACGAGAAAGTGGGCTCTTGCAAGGTGGATTGAGTTCACGTCATGTCACCGAGTCAACATCGGCTGAGAAGCCGGAACCCGACGAAAACAATCTGGCACAGCCTAATAGAGATAACCTCATTATGTGCGAGCCATATGTTTCACAGATGGCGTCGTCGTGTGTGCGATGACGTGATGGTTATTGTCAGATGTAATTACGTTTCATTATCTATGAATCCAACGCACTAAACGAATAAGTAATAGCGTAATGATAGATTATGAGCATTTTACCTGAGAATTTGTTTTTGCATATTTCCTCGCATTTGGCCTTCTTCGGTGCTTCCTGTAGTCGTTGTGGTGTTTTCTTCATTCTTGTCTTTGTTGAAGATGCTTTGAAGGTCGTCAAAAAGGCCTCTTTGGATTGCTCCCGCCTGGAAGTATCCGTATTTCTCCTGAGACGGAGGTTCTGCTGTTGAGTCTGGAGCTCGTGCGTCTGCTGATTGGTCCGTCATCTGGTGCTGATTGGTCCGTTGTCTGCTGTCACCAAGCTTAGGTTTTCACCTCCAGGAACAGATCATTGATGACGTAATCAGTCGTTCGGGTCGAGTTGAAGACCAGCAACAGGTGCAAAGGTGATCCGCCTTCTCCAGCGACCCTCTTTGTCTTGTTTTGTCACGGAGATGTCTGGTCACCGTCAGGACGTCTATGATGTAGCAGTTTTCGTGCGTGTGTGTTGTAGATGTTGTGCCTCTGAAGTCGAAGTCATGTTGTACGCATCGTCCAAGCTCGTCGTTCAACTGCTGACCGGTCATGGTCGTCTTTTCGGTCTCCTAACAAAGTTCGTCTTGCTGCTATAATCATGGGCATTTTTTACAATTAATGTAGGTAGTCTCCAAATTAGTGGGTCACAAAAATCATTCCGGAAATCACGAGTGGCTGTTTTGAATTTATATCCCGCTTCTGCGGTCTGGAAAATTAAGTCAGTGAAGTTAAAGCAAATTAAAATGTGGCTAAGACAAAACTCTAAGAAAGAAAACATAACCTGTCTGACATAGCATAGAGCCATTTCCTGCAAAATGACGTGTAACATGTCGCAACCGCACCTAACTTGTCAGCTATTGGGCGCAAGTAGATCGCTTAAAATAGGGTTGCGACTGGTACAACGGCAGGCGTTGCGCTATGGCTATCTTCTCAACGAGAGCTTTCAGCGCCGTTGATTATTTAAACGCACTGAGCTCGAAAACCCGGCTTTTCTGGAAGTCAAAAGCACCAAAAGCATCAAAAGCACCCCATCCACATGTGTGCGCACCGACAGCGGACTGGAGCTCGACTGCTGCATCTTATAAGGCCAGAGACAACAACATCCCAGCCCGAAATAGCTAAGACCAATGAGCACAGCTTTCCCGCCGTGCCAGAGAGCACGTCAAGCGTCCTCTGATGGATGACAAATCACGCTGTGCGTCGGAGGACTTCCTTTCACTTTGGTTGTGGATGCGACCTCGCGGTCTCACGTTCCTCCGGCCTCGGCGGAGTTTCCTACCCGAGTGTTTACCGTTCACACGGGGGTCGGAACCGTGACGGAAAACTGGAACCAGCTCGTCGGGGCCGGGTACTAGACGGGAACTGTCGTCGAGACGAAGAAATTTCGAGAGACGCTACGCTGACTCTTCTACCACAAAGTGTTTCTGCTGTGTGTTTAAAGACGAGAGGATGTTGAAATGTGACAATTCAGTTCTTCTGAGCTTTCTTCTGGGTGGAAGTTGCACCGGGAAACACGTTCTGAGCAATTCGTTTTTCAACCGCCGAATGTTTGAGGTGGATGTTCGAAAATAAGAAGCTGGACAACACTGTTCTTCTTAAGACCACGGAAGTAACTCGGAGGAAGGTGGCAGCTGATGGTCGTACAGCCAGCCGTGACCGCCTCCCTGCCTAATGGTTATTCAGGTCAGGATGTGTGTAGATCACTGTTTGCAGAAGTCCGGAGGCAGACGCAGCAGAGGGCTCGAGGTTCAGGAAATAGGTCAAGAGGTTTTCATAACAGTACACGTGCAGTGGGCACTGTGCAGCAGCTCCTGGTATGTAAATTGTACAGCATGTAAATCTGGGGAAACCGAAAGACGGGCATTCCAGCAGCACAGAAAAAGCCGTGAGAACTTTCGGTCCCATTGAATCGCAGTCGAACGACAACCAGCTACAGCAACAATTGTCCACTAAAATTCAGCGGCCACTGATTCAAAATTACCGCTACCAATCCACGAGGCAGTTGAATTCAGCGGCTACCCATTCACGTGCCAATAGAATTTAGCGCCTGTCGCTCTACATTCGATGCCCACCGGTCCACAGGACGGTGGAATTCCGCGTTCACCAGACCAGCTCTCGACGGAATTCCGCGGCTGCCAGACCGCGCGGCGGCGGAATTCAAGTGCCACCCGAAGTCGCCAGCGACGCCCGATGCTCAGCGACCGCCGGCGGCGACCGAAGCAGGAAATCGGCGGCAGGGAGCCCCCCATCCCCGGAGAAAGTTCCCCCCGATGGCCGACGCCCGCTGTGGGCCACCGTCCAAGGTCCGCCACCGGCCGTCGACGCCGGCGGCGCCGCGGACACTTTCACTGCCTCCGACGGAACCGACCTTCGCCCTGTCGGCAGCGGCCTCAGACGCTGCGGTGAAGGTGACGGGGTCGGTGACCCCCTCCCCGTCCCCACCCGTCGCCCGGCTGGGTGGGCGCGACCGGGCGGAGTGACTCGATTCCGTGGGCGACGGTGACGGGGAGGGTGAAGCGGGGGGGGGGAGGCTTGTCTTGTGAGATAACCAAGGTAAAAACGGATGAAGTCTGAGATAGTCCGGCCTTGCGTGGAACTGTTGTAGTTTGAATGGCGCACCAGAAGATAGAATGAATACGATAAAATGGAGGACCTTAATGAAGTCTACGCTCCAGCGCAAGACGCTATCGTTTTTTAATGACAGGGAGGATGCGAGGATACAAGGATACAAGGATCAGATATTTCAAGCAGCAAAGACACCTTTCTTCGTCGTTAGTGCAGAAGCAGTGGCACTGATCTTCTCCTCCTTCGGTTCCCTTTTACTTTTCCCTTTCTGTCCAAAGGCTGTCGCCCAAAGAAGGCGACAGCCTTTGGAAGGGCCTCAGCGCAACCTTTATTGCGATACCGAGGCGGGCCATAAACGCCTCGTCATCCGCCGCTCGCCCTGTTTCCACACTCTTCGCTCCGCGTCCCCGTCACATCTAGAGCACGCAGCATCGCGGCCCTCGCAATCACCGCCCCATTCTCCGGCGTCTTCCGCGTCCCAGTTCATTCAATTGCCCTCCCTGCAGCCGCTCAGGCGGCAGACGGGTCAGAAACCGACGTCACGCGCGCCGTGCCTCTCGACGGCCAACGCCCGAACGGAAGAGAGAGGTTGTAACGTGTGTGCGGCGGCTTGCGACACTTTCCTCCGTGGCCCGTCGCCGCAAACGCCGCGGACCGCGCTGTGATTGCCGACAGCCATTAACGGCCGTGCACGGCGAGGAAATCGGGCCGGAATTACACAACGAGCGCGTGCGGTCACCACGAAAGTGCGTGCGCACTCTTTCGGTGAATAGTTCGCCGCGCCAAAGGAAGCAGTCAAAATGGATTCTACACTTCTAAGACGCGTTTATGCGTGTAACGCGTGTAGTGCGCGCGCGAGGTGTGAGGAATTCAGGTGCATGCCCGCATTTCCCGTCGGATGCCGCCGTTCTGAGACGCATTAAAGTGCCGAATTAGCTCCGGGAGCAGACGCCTAATTCTCACGTTGCGGAATGCGTTTTTGCACCGTTAGTCCGTGGCACGACTTTGCGCACGCGTCGTTACGCAGAGGGCGCTACGTGTGCGAACACCGCACGTCACATTTTTCTGGCGAACGGAAACCTTTGAGGATCGAACGCCTCGGTTTCTGCGGTATGGGCTAACTGGCAGATCGTGGTATCTTGATCCCAAGTGCTCAGTGCAAAAAAACAATTACGGATGAAAGGCCACATGGTCTTCTTAACAACTCAGCATAGAATAAGGACTAGAGGAATTGAACTCATTACCCTCGTTAACAATGCGACTAGTTTGGAAGGAATCAGTAAGCTTATCCGGTGTATTTTCAGAGCATATATTCGATGACAACGATGTGATGTAGTAAATAAGACCTTGGACCGACGTATCGGTATTCATTTCTGCTTTCTCCCGCCTACGGTTCATGATGAAGATATAGAATTTCAGCTGTGGTTGTCATCATAGCTTTGGTACCTTATCAGGCACGAATTATTCCAGATCGCCTTCATCTCGTTTTCTAGACGTCCCGCATCGCAACAGAAAAAACGCCACCAGCTGGATTCGAACCCAGAACTGGCCTTCGAACCTTTCCAGCGGTGCAGCCACGTCATCCCGTTCATCCTGCACTTACCGCAGTTGCACCGTTTCGGCGCTTCGTACCGCTGGGGGCCGAATAGTTTGTCCCAGCCCATAGCAGCCTGAAAGGTCAGGTCGGGTCACGTCACGGTCCGGTCACGTCACGTCACGTCAGTCGGTACGTTGGTGACCGGGTTACGCGGCGTTAGTTTGCCGTCCCGTGCGACACAGTAGCGGTGCACACAGCGCATCACACTACCGATGCGATACAAGCCGCACAGCAGAATGCTTGCAACAAATGCATCAGACCGTCAGAATCGATTGATTCTTGCATGGGTGTAGCCAGCGGCGAGCTGTGGGTTATGTCCCCTCCATTTTTGATCGGAAAGTGGACGTTCTCGCAATTTCCCCCTTGGAAAACAAGGTTTTGGGTCCAACTGTTCCCCAGATCCTGATCTGCCCCCCCCCATCCAATTTCTGAGGCGTGGCTACAACCATGGATTCCTGTATGGAACGACATGAGCATAGCAAGCGAGCAGTAAATGAGGGACCCGGTAGACATCGATACAGCACAGAAACGTAACGGCGACTGCACCTTAGACCATGCCCTAGCACGAAACGGAAACACGTTGAAAGTTTGTTTTTCACATCGACGGGGAAAATCTTAAACTGTGAGAAATTTTACATGGAGCGACAGACGGTTTATGCCAAACGAAAAAGATGGTCTGCACACTATAAACGGCGACAACTCCAAGCAAGGAAGTATGACTACGAGAATAACAACAAACATCATCTGAGTATGGTTTGATGTTGATATCAAACTCTCGTTTAGGGAATAACTTAAGTGATACCATATTCTATTTAGCACACCCATTTTCCTTTAAAACTGCTGAAATTTAAGTACCATGAGTTTTCAGTGGGAAAAAGGTAACACCCAATGGAACATTTCGCAAGCATTATTTCCTCTTTCTTTTATCTCCGTCACTTCGTCCCTCTCCTCCTCCTCCTCCTCCTCTCCCTCACTCACTCTGGTTCTTTCCCCCTCTCTCTCTCCCTCTCCTCTCTCTCCCTTTCTCTCTCTCTCTCTCTCTCTCTCTCTCTCTCTCTCTCTCTCTCTCTCTCTCTCTCTCTCTCTCTCTCCTTCCCGGCTTGTAAGCCCCAGCTGATCCGTTAGCATTCCGCGATGACCCAAAGCCGGTTCGACGCATGCCTTCAGAACACCGTGCCAAAGCCATGGCAAAGGCTAAGATTCGCCGATTTGCCTGTCAGTCGACCTTTGGTTGCACTCTGCTGACATAACCGGCTGGCCGGCAAAGCAAAGTAAGTGAGCCATGCCAGTTACGACACTGCTATGCTGCGGCTGCCAAAGGGGCCCGCTGGGCGCGACCTTTCAAGTACCGGTTGGCAGTGGCCATTGTGCAGATATGTGTCAGTGGTGTGGTGACGCCAGCTGACCAGAAGCACAGTTAGACAGAGATGGGCCAAGGACCAGCCCAATCCGTATGCATGCATACAGCCATTTCCCGGTGCATACAGCTCATGCTGTATAGCTAATCCAGAAGTCCCGGTACATAGCAGGTGTTATGAAAATTGAGCATCATGCAAACAGCCCATTTGGGAGAGGCAATTTCCTGTTTTTAGACGAACTTAAAGAAACGCTACAGTTGTGCCTAAAAACGCATGGCGTTGTGTTGCTTGCCAGTTTGGTTACATAATGGTTATCATTACCAGGGCTCATAATTTTCTATTGTTATGTCGTCACTGTGGCGTAACTGAAAGCAACTAATCCATCCATGTTTATCTTTCCTCCTATCAGAAGTCGTCAGATATGCGCATTTCTTGCAAGTAAATGCTCCATATTTTCAGTACCAGTGATAACGTCAAATGACTGGAATGTAGGTTGATGCCACTGTCACTGTGCTGTATACGTTACAAGATTGATTGTTCCGTCTCTTGCCTTAACAACGAAGAGTTGATGTAATATAGTAGTAAACCCACCCGAGTTGCGCTGTCTAAAAAAGTAAAGTTTGCTTTACGTAATGTCCGCAGATCGAGCTGCGCTCGTATTTGCTCCACCATACTACCGGTGGTGTCAGACCACAAAAAAAACGCTTGCGTAAAACCAGCGGGAGATCTTCAAGTCACGTTCACCATCCCGTCACTTTCCCTCTTCTTGTGAGCACAAAAGATGCTTTGATAAGATGTCGAGAAGGGATCAGTGGGCCAAGTTCAAGTTTCCCTACTCGTGAAAGGTGTCTCAAGTTCAAGAGGGAGATCAAAATAGAGATCACTCACCATACGGCGTGGTTATTGTCTCTGGCCGAGCCATCAGCACGTTTATTTAATTTCGCTGCCAAAGCTCAGAATCATGATTTATGACAGCAAAGTTAAGTTAATTTTTGTTTGAACGGAATAATATGTTTGACAATGCAGCGCCATTCGTTCATGGACTTCGCCTGCTCAGGAATCTTCAGGTCTGAATTAGAAATGTCGTCTGAGTGGTAAATATATCGATAGGGCGCATGCCAAAAAATGTTAAGCCATGCTTTTGACCGTTTATTCGCAGTTTCGGCAGAATAACAACACTGAGCAATGCAGGAGATGCTCTGGGATTGCTAATTTCTGGTCTATTCGTTTAAAAATAAGCAATTTTGATCACGATTATGGACGGTCTAACTGACCATTAAAATCAGGACGATTTTAGAGCATTTAAAATGTAAAGATTTAAAGCTTATTCGCATTTCAACCAATCACATTTAAAGCCAAGGGCTTCCTCATGTGTAGCGATGTTATCTTAAAAAATATAAATTGTCGAAAATTAGCGAGATAACCTTCCCACAAAAGCTCATACTGTAACATCAGTCGTCAGAGACAAGAACGTGCTGCTTATCACCTCAGGGTATTTGCCTGCGCATGCGCGGAGAGTACCACGGTGGGCGGCGCCGTGCTTTCGACTTTTAGGCCAGCGCGCCGACGGCGTTTGTTCACCGAGCCACGTGCTGCAGCGCGTGGGAGTCACCAGCCAGAACGGCGGACACCGGGCCAGTGGTTCTCAAACTGGCCACGCGAGTCTACACTGAACAAGCGACCATCACCGCACGGGAGAGAGATGACCTGCTCCACGGACATTGGAGGATGTCATTTGAAACTGATAGTCGTTTTTTCCTTAAAACACCGTATTTCAAGTCAACATTTAAAAGGCTTGGCAAACGACAATTTTTTCTCATCGGGCATGAAACCATGCATTTGAAACGTGTCAGCACAACATGCGTTCCCAGTCGAATCCTTAAAAGGTTGGAACGCAAGTTTGCGCTGCACTCCCGTGGCCTCAGATGATAAAAGTTTTGGAGCCCCTGAGAATTTCTTGGCGGCGTTTCTCGTTCGCCAAAACTGGACCAGAATTAATCAGTGACAACTGATCGCCCTACTGGCCGCCGAAACGAGGCCCACAGCTGATTAAGCTTTCGCCACCTGTCGGCAAAATAACGTAACCTGGATGCGTCACCGCACCTACGGTCTGACTGGGTAGATAAACGACTGTGTTACACCCATTTGATAAGATCAGAACAACGCCATGTCCTACCCTTTGTCAACGTACATAATAATGCTAACGTAGAGACGTATGGGTGTAGAAAGTTTTCAAAGCCAGGAAACCTCGAAGACCACTAAAAAAGACTACCATTCAGTGTTAAGATTACCGGCCAAAAGGGACTTAAAACATTTCTAAAATCTAGAGTCTGCTGCACGCTATCGCTATCCGATTCTTCACCGACTAGCCTCACCTTTTCAGCCCCAGTGATGCACCGTCTCACTTCTGCTACCTGCGCCTGCAGACTCTTGCCTCAAGAAGCAGGACTGCACGCCTTACGCATGGCAAAGGACGATATTCCCCAGACGGAAGTCAGCATGCCGTCATGCATTACGCAGTCGCCGCACAGCGCGGAACTGACCTGCACAACTCGGCAAAGCTTTGGCCAACGCATCCAACTCGTTTCAAACAGGTGCCATTCCGCAGAAACCGCCCGCGAGTTGCAACGAAACGGAAACCCGTTTTAACCAGTTTTCTATTCAACCGTCCGGTTCCTGAGCGATTCCGGTGCGCCAGCATCACCGGAATCGCCCATAAAATGAACTACTACATAATGCTTCAACAGGGTAGCCGAGGGTCGGTAAAAGAAGTGATTCACGACTCAGCGCCACCGGAGAGCGTTGCGCCCACCCACCCAGGTTAACGCGGTCCTTTAAAATGATCGGACACCTACGACACAAAAGGCGCTTCCCCTGTCCAGTAGCCGGACACTTTTAAGCGCCAGTAATGGCCTCCCACAGTGGCCCATAGCGTCCATGTGTCGCGACGTAGCGGTCCGCGACACACGGCCGCCTCTCCGTACCAGCTGCAGCCAGCACACCGCTAAACCGTTCCAGAACCTGACACCCAGAGGCGTAGGAAGGCGAAGAAACGGAGGGCCGAGGACAGCCACCTTGTCCACCTTTCACACCACCTCGCGGTGCTCTGGGGGTAGTTTTTGCGAGCAAAATCCGAAAGCGGCCCTCCCACCCTGCCCTGTGCTGGTGGCGCCCATGCAGGCGTCTGCTGGTAGCTGGTCGTGCACGGATAGTGGCCGAGTGACCCAGTCGGTGCTGAACTGGCTCCCTTCCGACCTCTGTGGCCTATCTCCGACGCCGTCCTGCAGAGGGTTTCCACGGTGGAAGGGGAAGGTGTCAGTTCCTCGGGGGGGGGGGGGCGTTACGCTTGGTCTGATCGTGAGAACATTGAAGAAGATACCTGAGCATGAGGTTCTTTTCGGAGCATATTTGAGTATAATGTGTCTGATGTCGTCAACCAAATAATATTTCGGCACAATTTGATACGTCATTGTCAGTGGGGTCAGATTCACTGAGCCCAATGACGATTGCATGTCAAATCTTGGCGAAATATTTGTGCGTTTATAACATCAAACTTATTGTACTCACGAATAACACGAAAACTTGATCATGATCTACTGAGTAAAAAAATGCCACTACGAACTCTATAAATGAACTAACGATGACCATGGGCTTTTCATCTCGCGTTTAGTTTTGAGAAGCAATTGCACTGCGTACCGTGTATACCGACCGCAGTTCTTCCCGATTGACAGTATGACAGAACTGAACAGAGGTCGAAAAATCTTTGTGGTGCACATCGCTAACTTCAAACGCGGTGAGAAGGAAAGGTGAAGGGCGCATAGCAGTTTAACGCTATGGTGTCTGTAGTTGTGAACAATGCAGTATTGAGCGTCGAGTTTATCCGAGGATGCTGAGAATTCACTGCTCATAACATAGGGGAAAAAATTAAAGAGGTTTCTTTATCGAAGTGACGTGAGACACCGACCGTAGTCAGGAACTGATGCAGATACGTGGAGCACACATATTTATATATAACATTTATATGTAGCATACATATATATATAACGTTATATGCATATGTACTTATCTACATACTTGTATATGCAGAAATATATCACTGTACTAACCATATCTGATAATAGACCGCTAAGGATAATAGAAACCGTATTCGATAGTGCGCCACTAAGCAGCATGCATAGCCGCTGTGTGCATGCATAGCCGCCTTGAGGGTGTGTAGGAATACTGAATATTTCATCTCCCTCAGTAAAAAGACAGAACTATCTATTTCAGCCCGGATAATATGGAGTCATAACAGGGGAAGACCTCGGTTCTGACCTTGGAGGCAATGGACAACAATGTCGCTTCGTAGGCATCATTAGATTGGAAATATGAAGGGTTCTGAAACAAGGCTGCAGATCGCCTCGCATTGACATTTAGACGATCCCCTTTATCGTTCTGCAGATCACATCACACAGAAAGGCCCCAAAATGTAGGTGCAGATTTCTGGTACTCGCGAGGCGTCTCTGTGGCAGAATAAATTTGCGGTTGGATTCGTCAATGGAATCAAGGCGAAATCAAACTGTGAGTTTTCCTTTCACACCTGCTTCCCTTTCTCCTAAGTTCTGAGCTGTCATCCTGGTCACGACACCGGCATGACTCATTCAGACTCGGATGCGACGGTCATGGTCCAAGTTCGACCACATCGTCTGCTGCTACGACCAGACCACCGTTCTCTGTCTGCCGCAGACAAAACCTGCCATAGCCACCGACACGCAGCTGGTTGGAAAGACCTACGCCACTGCTGAAATCGTGCTAAATGAGAACGCAGGTGGAAGATTCGTGCACGTCGGCGCTTAAGTCGAAACGTTTTGCCCGAATGTCCGGCGCAAATGCACGGAGCTCGGAAAATAGGCAAGGGAAAGTGTTACAATGGGCCGGACTTGTGCCGGATGTGAAGGTTGACCCGAAGAGTTTGGCTGGCAGCCGGTATTCGGCGGTCCAGATAAAATGTCAGGGATGAATAATGACAAGGAGTCGGGCCTTGTCATGGTAATGACTCGCCTCAATGTCCATGTACGTCGATAGAGAAGGCCTCTGCGCACAAGCAGGCAGTTTGGTTGTGAGGGCGAGCATCAAACGATTGGAAATGTTTTCGTAAATGCGACGTGATTTTTTCGCAATTTTTTTCTTTTATTTAGCCTTTTGCTCAACCATATCAGATGCTGCTTCATTAAAACTTCGTTTCCATGCTGTTATTGCCATGCAAATTCTGAAACGTGCATCCAGCTACCATTCATGCTCTTGCAATATCTCTTTGCGTACATGCACGAGATGTATGCCATATCATGATGAAAGAGAAGGTAAAACAAATCAGGTATGTATTCTAGCTATTTTCATTTGAGGGCAAGAAAACGGGTAGCGATGAAAAAACAACTTCTTCCACAACTCGCAGATTTTCTCTTCGGCTCGTAGAAACAAGCCATGGTCACAAAGAGCTGAAAAATCGGAGGAAAATTTGACTTACCTCTGTTCTGTGAGCACAAAGCACCAGCACGATGATCGCACTGCACATCACAATCACCAAACTTCTCGCCCTCATTGTAGCTCGTTTTCTTGGCACAGTCTAATTCACGGTAAAATCAGCTACGCCGTCACTAATTCCAGGTGCTTCTAAAACACCATGCGCTTCAAAACTGGGGTACTCTATCCGTTTACAAATCCCTGGAGTGGAGTTGCCCACGCCAGCCGAAATCTCCGGAACGGAGGTGCCCAGCCGGCCGACGCTCGCGCTGCTGCGCCAGGCGAAGCGCCGACTCCAGCTTGGCGGCGGCGACTGAGCCGGCGCTGGCGACGGACCAAGCCCGTCGAAAGTGAGAATTCGGTGTAACGGAGATCTGCCGAACTGGGTGATAAAATTAGGCCTCCGGACCTAGCCGTGCGGCGCAGCGCTCCCACTACGCATGGGAGGTCTGAGTACTCCGGCGCCGTGTATTCCGGCGCTGAGCTAGTGAGACATCGGTTCCTTTTGACATAGAATACCAGTTACAATCGGTGCTTTCCGTAGGTTTTTATACACAAGTAAGCAGTTCTGTGGGGAGAGGCTGGCATGCGTCTTTCGGGAGTGGTATTTCTACATATAAAGGGACAGCCATGGCATCAGGGGCGTTGATTTCTGTAAATGATTGGGGGGCTGACCTGAGGGCGTGCCAACCTAACCTTCCCCAAATGTTGGTTTCTCAACGAATTTGGCCCACTTTAGTTCGACCAACGGAAATTCGTAGGATTTTTGTTACTTTTTATCACATGAAAAATTAAATATATCCCCATGTGCATAGGTGTATACATAGATATAAGGTAGAAAGGTTGACAGATACATCGCTTTAGACTTTATTCTTTACTTTCTTCCTATCTTTTATCTACTGCGGCCATTATTTTCATTCTTATTACTCGATTTCCCTTTTAAACCGACAGAAAATACTGGGAAGAACCCAAACCAACATTGGGTGGGCCCAAATTAACATCGGGTGGGTCAAGACCCTCTCAAAAGAATACAAATCGGCACCCCTGCAAGGAACACATTTGTATGTCTGCTGTTTTGGATATATTCCAGTATTCCCGCACTTTTACGTGTTGTACTCGTCATGCTTATAACGTTTTCGTATCACTAAGGCATACGTTTGGCAGACTACGTCAAATACATGCAGAGGGATCGACATAAAACTAAATCACCGGCAACGCCAGGGGCGCGCTGGGCCTTTGAAAATGGGTGAACAAGTCAACAAGTAGAAAGTCCAGATGCTTTATCCATTTCCTCAAAATGAATCACATTCATACCACATTTTCCCATCCTCTTTATGGAGTAAGTTCTGCCCGTATTTTAACGCTAGCGTTTCCGCCATTGTTCACAAAATTTTCTCACGGATATCTGTCAACTAAATGATGCTTGGAACATTTTCTTGTACTAGCTTATCCACAAATCACCAAGCGTACCGACTGTGGTAATACTGTAACACGCCTGCCAACTTGCATGCAGCATGCTTCAGCGTAAAGGAAGGGTTTTGTCTGAATCGCCTAGAATTTGACTACACTGTCAGAATGGCTCATCCTTGGGCTTTACCTTTGCCTTTACCCCCTTTGAGGACTTTCTTGTCCACTTTGTCTCGGGCTTGTATGGTTAGTGAGTAGTAAAAAAGAAGCTAGTGTAAAGCGTTATCAAAGCATAGCCAATGAGAACTTCAGCGGCGAAGTTTGTTGAGACGTGTCATCTTTGTCGATGTGTGTTGTTTTGGCCGAGTCACCGTGGCATGTTAATTCTTATTAAATCGGTGTGGAATCTACGGAGATCTATAGCAGGTGCAGCACCAGGCTGCAGACGGATGTGGGGCATGTCGTGGCCTGGGGACCCCGAACAAACCGACTGCCCCTGCTCTGCCGACTCTGAATCACCCGCTAAATTGGGTTAGAGCCAGACTGCAGAACATGGCCGTAGCTCCCTCGGACGGAGGTCAAATTCCGTTGGGAGCCGCAACCTCACATGTTCAACATTGGATTTGACCATAGGCTGAAACAAAACGGCGGAGAAGAAGATATTTGATTAAACCACATGCCAATGAAACCAAAACGCATCAGGGCGTGCCGTGTTATATCTGGACGAGATTTTGTTGAAATGCCTTATCAAACTGGGTGAACAAACATGGCCACGGTCAAAGCCTTATTTTGGAAATATTGAACCACATCCCAAGAGAGTTCAACTGTCTTCTCCTATTGTGATTCGAAAGACTTGGGTCATTCGGAGTTTAATGTGTCTTTTCAGGAAAATCTTGAATTTGAACTGATACATCACTTCTTGAATACTAATATGGCATTCTGCATTCGAAGGAAGCAGGTGTCTTGATTAAACAGTGCATTTTACTAGTGCAAGTGCAAAGTGCTACCGCATTTTCCGGAGCTGTCAGACAGTAAACAATACTAAACCAATCGGGTACTGGGCCACACGCAGCAGAAGGTGTTGTCCCATTAGTTTTGTTTCCACATTAACATTCTGTCAGACATCCCACAGTTGAGGCGGCATGTGGTGAAATTTACCATGAAGTTCACAGGAAGCAACTATTTGAAAATCTCTATACTGGCCTGAATACTGACCTCGCCCGGTCGCTCCTCGGTCTAAGAATAAATAAGTAAATAAATAAAACCGCAACTCGGTTTGGTTGGTTTAGTCAGGCCTCATGCAGCATTTTGTATATCTACCCTTTTAGATGAACTCTGTCAGTTTTAAATTTAGAATAATCCATTTTCGTTCAGAACAGACCGCCTTGTTTTTATATTGATGCATTCAAGCCGACTCTTGTAAGGAGGCGTTAGAGGACGCGTACACTAAACTCTGAGGCAAGAATTATTGAATGTTTTCAATGGTATAGCACTACTGTAGCATTAGAAGGTTTTAACCATTTCTAGAAGATCGTTTTCTTGCAACAGCATGAGCCTGCTCAGACGTTTGCGTTCCGTCTCAAGTGATCAAGAATCAGACATTAGCAGCAGTTTTTGTTTGCATTTTTTCCTATTATGACGCGGCTCTTTGAAACACTGATAATACCTCCTTTAAAAACGTTGTCACGATGGACAGCATACTGTTTTCCAGACATCCGTTGAGCTTCTGTAGCGTTATTGTTGAGATACCTTGTCCTGCAGCTACAACAGTCAGCGTTTTCAAAATCAGTGGCTACTGGACAAATATTGTCCCAGATGTTTGTCCAGACGAAAGAAACCTTTGTCATTTTCCATTTCTTTTTTTTCGCCGCCTCCCAGGACCCTCTTAAATATACGGTGGAATTTACGTGGTTTTTAACCCCACCGCTTATGATCCATATTGGGAACATAAAGATTGCCGTCTGCATTGTTTGAATGGGAAAAATTTGTTTTCGGCTTGCGTACTTACGTATTTAATTATCCATTGTCCAGACAGTTTTTAACGCTGAGCTAAAAGATGGCGCCCATGCATGGTCCTAAGCCAGTCTTGTATGTCACTGGTTCAGTCATACTAAATCTGACAGATTTCAACGTGGAAGGAGTACCTGGACTGCTTGGCTGGCCGGACTCTGGCAGCATGATCCACTTAAAAGCAACTGAAGAACATAATGAATTATTCCAAACTGAAAACTGTTGCAAAGCACAGCATTTTGTTCCAGTCTGTGAAAGACTGCTAGTCCTGAATCACTTTTCCTGGAAGCTTGGATAGCGGATGGTTAGCTAAATTGAATCCACTATATACCCGTGTCTAACTTTTCCCCTCACATTCCCAATCCTCATCAAAGATCAATGTTGTTTAAGAAGAATACCTGATTGTTAGCTTGCTTCCCAGTTTACTGCAGAAACATTGTACCACAAGTATTGTCTGCCTTTCACTGAGGGAGATGTAGTGTAATTACTATCCAGTGCAGTTTTTAGTCTGGTCCGATGTCTGCAATGGCTGCCCATGCCTGCACTGATAACGGAATAAGACAGATCGCTATGTTTGATGCACATGTCGTCTGCAAACGTTCCTTTTGAGGAATTCATTTACGTACTTGGACCTGCACTCTCCTATATGTCACGTCAAAAATATTGCTTCCGTGAAGAAATCTTAGAAAAAAAATCGCATGACATTTCCTGTAAATGTACCTGATAAGGCAGCGGTGACATGGCGTAGTCCGTTTTTCATTTACTCCTTTTCGACAACGCTATACAACAGTTTTGTAACTAACGGGTTACGTCTACCCGCTTGGCCCTAATGACTACACATCCCGGAGGCACCTTCCCTTCTGGCGTGTCCTTCCTCCAGTCACGATAGCATCGGCTGCCGGGTTGGGCAACCGCTTCTCGGGGCCTCCGTCTACCCGGTCCCCCGCCGCGCCGGGTGAGGAAATAGTGAACGCACACGCCGCCAGGTGGGCTGCTGATCGCGCGCGAGAGACGACGCAACGCTTACGTCATTAGGGCGTGTTCAGCAAGAGCCTGCAGCCGCCCCTTCGAGTCAGCCTGCTTCGAGCGACAGGACCCGACCCGGGGCTCACTGCAAAAAAAGGACGCATTGCCGTAAATCCGCGCAGGATATTCAGGACAAGTAGTCCTAGCCGCTATATTGCGATTTATTCCTGTGTAACGTCATAGCGAAGACCTTTCTGTAATGTACATCCCTAGACACATCATACTGCAAAATGACATCAGCTGAGTGGCTTGCAAAGCTTTTCTCTGGTAATAAAAACTTTTTAACGTAACGTGTTTATAATCGTTCACGTGACCAGGGTTTTCGCACTGGAGACGGCGGATGCGGTGGGCAGGGCATTGTGCACAGGGTAGGGTCCACCCAGACCTCCCACCCCCCAGTCGGCCTAACACTACCAGGGTAGGGTCTTTCCTCCATCCGGCCTACCCCTACCACGCCTAGGGCCCACCATACCTACCCGTCCTCTCACCCTCGACGCTGTCCACTTCAACCTCAATCAGGAAATATAGCCCATATTTTCCGGGGAGGAGGCTCGATCTCCGAGCAGTTCTTAAAATCGAGACTTAGTGCCCTCGCCTTGTATTGCATATTTCGTGTTCGGCATTGAAAGGCAACTCCGTGCGTTCACAGGAGATTCAAAGTACGGGAAATAATTGATCGGCCAGCCTCTTAGCCACTAGAAAGTTTGGTCCGCGAGACAGTCGTCCGTGCCTGACCTCTGTTCAGACCTTGACTCAAGGTCTCGGTAGCGGCGTGCCGGCGGACTTTCTGCCTCGAGGCCGGGCGGTACTGCTCAGACCTGTCTGTCGCTGGTCAGGGCCACTCGACGCCCTTCCTCAGAGAGAGGGGGCTCGGCGAAAGAGAGGGAAAGAGGGATAATCAGCGAGAGAGGGATGGGAAATGTCGTCACGTCAGGACAGGGCAGCCAAAAGAAGGGCGAGCACCGTTTGCGGGCGTTTCAACACCGGGACAAGGAGGCGGTGGCGCAGCGGCCGCCTCCGCTGGTCGCCATTTGTGGCGCAGGAACGCCGCAGCGTTTTTAGAGCCAGGGAAGGAAAAGCCTTACGAAGGCAAGTTGGGGCGATCTGAAGGGAACGCCCTTTGCTGGATCAAAATCAGCTCTTATACAAGATTTACTTAGAACATGGATGGTAACGGTAAATACGTAATCTTCCCACTGACTTCCATTTTCAGTAGAAGTCGGTGAAAAAAGCCTGTCCGTTATTCTTTTGCAGGACCTTTCTCGGCAAGCTTCAAATAATGACCTGCGGTTTTGTGACATCTGTTGGCATTGAAGCATTGCCTGTCACCAACTGTACGGCCCAATTTCTTTTGTTTCGATTAGACTACCCCAAGGTGCTTTGTCGGCTATTCGTGTGAAATTCATGTGACTTATCTTGCTAACTTTGCGACCCTTCCCTGTACAATTTCCAGTCCTTCAAATCCTTGATGAATGCGAGTTTTTGGTGATTTAGTCAAACCATCATTGCAACAGTCTCAAAAAATCAATGGCGTTTTGACATTTTCTACTTTTTCGGCTAACTGGTCGGGACCTCAAGAGTGTTGATTTCGTTGGCTACCAGGTGCCAAGTATGAGGTTGATATGTGTACACACACACACACATATATATATATATATATATTTGAGAATATATATACTCTATATATATATTCGAGTATATATATACTCTATATATATGCTATATATATACTCGAATATATATATATATATATATATATATATATATATATTCATCTCTATGATCTTTGATAACATTTTCACGTCAGCCGGTTAGCAAACCAGAGGGCGTTTAGTTTGACAAGAACATGAAATGTGTTAATCCACATTCCATAAATTCGCATCGCATTACATTTCATATTTATTAAGGTGCTTTTGGCCAGTTATCCCGCGTATTAACTTTGTTCTGAGATATTCTGGTGCCTTTGTCGGCATTCGTCGTGCAGTACCTTTATCTTGGCACTATCAGCTGACCTTTGTTTCCTGTTTTGGACTCAAGTCGCCTATTAAACTACATCAAGACAAATCCTGTCTCAGCAGGGCAGGACATTGCTGTTGACTGCTTCGTCGTGGGTACCAAAAGCAGCTTGGCCAACTGTTTCCTTCCGGGCAGGAAATCTCCCGACGAACAACGGAGGCTGCGTCGTACGCAATCGGAGTGTTACTATGGATTTGCGTATATAAAGGCCCTGTGTCAAATAACTTAATTTAGCCCAGAATCAACTTCAAGTGTGCTAAATGTCCAAGAGTCTCCCGTAGGATGGCGAGGACTGCATAACTCTACAGATCAAGTTATTCAGTCCCGCTGGGCAGTAACGGTAGGAATGACCTTGCCCGCGGTCAGCGGTCTCCTGCAGTGGGCGGAGCCTAAAGGTGGCGGCGTGACGTCATACTTCCGCAGCCCCTGTCAGGGGTACATTGAGCATTGAGCGCCTTTAGGTCCCTTATGTGTGATTCGCTTTTGACCAATCCTTTTCAGAAATCGGCGTTTAGCCTGAAATTGCTACCTGTAGGGGCATCGTAATGGTGGAAGTTGTCTTAAAAACAGAAAGCACAGGGTTTGACACCGAATTAATTAGGCGAAACGCTTTCTGCTCGTTTACTTCTGAATGGAGGCACGAGTCACTCAATGACGCAGTGGTCAGGCACTGCAGTGACATCTGTGCAGTTTCTGCCCAGGTGGCGCTGAGATCTTACTAGGATGGGACAGTTCCATGTGCGGCGCCACCGTGGAGTACGTGGGGCACCAGTGCGCCACAGTCATTTGATTGTGAGGGCCTACATTCAGCATCCCACAACAGTCGTAACTCTCGGGAGGTGAAATATAATGCTGAAGTTAATTTGTACATGGGAGCATTTTAAGAATCTGTCGTGGTCACTCTGTCATTTTAACGAAACTGGTTGGTGCGCGAGGATTACCAGCTCGCCTTCGATAGAGATCTGAAATCCGGTGCATAGTACAGCAAAGTTTTATGACGTCACTTTACTGGTGAAATTTAGCGTTGGATATATTGTGACAAGGTTCGCTTTCATGGCGGCCGCCTGCTTTGTAATGTAAAACGCGAAGTTTTGCTGTAGGAGACTGCCAAGTTTACCGTCGTTGTGGCCACATCGGCGACAAGTTTTGTGTCGTAAAGATCGTAAATCACAAAATGAAGTGGCCCCAGTCCGGAAAGACACCCAGTTTGGGGGGGAGGGATCTCCTTTCAAGAGTTCATCTTCTGGGCTGCGCCCCCAGTAATAACCCACGGTCAAATATCCATGGCGCCGACACTGGATGAATCGAAACGCACTTGTGGTACCGAATAATGAGGATTACGCACTGGTTAACCAGAGTATTAAGCATAGTCGAAAACCGAGAGAACCCTGAAAAACATTGTAAACGCCCAAACCGAGGAGCTCCAAACTGCTTCTTGCATTGGCACTGAAGCCCCACTATGGTAGCAGATTGCCGTTCTTTGGCACTGTACGTCATGTGTCCATCAGGTCACATGTCCATCACACACCAGTCTGCTAAATACTGTTTAGTTTTTGGCCGCGAAGAAAGGGTGGGAGTAACGCAAATTCATTCCGACTGAAATGAAGGCTGGTAAATAGTAAAATCGGTGCATGATGTGAGGATTTGAAGCTTTGAGGTGAGCAAGTCATGGGAAATGCGAACATGTGACGATTAATTCGTCTTTGGTACATTCCTATGGAGCCAAAGGCACGCATTCAGACAGGATAGGCCCCCATCTAGTTTAAATGATCCGGATAAAAACTCTGGTGGACGTTCCGCTGTAGTTCATGTACTGTGTTATAAAATAGTCTATTTTTGTTGCAAAACTAATCCATTTATCACATCGTTCGTAGACAACGTCGGAATATGTTTCCTTATTCCGATCGAGATGGATAAAAAGGGGGAAGAACCCCAACCTGTGTTTTGCACCCTCAGTCTCTCAGTTCTGCGCCACTGGAGTACTGAATGTTTATAAAAAGTTGAATACCCTCGTTGTGTAAATCAACGAGCCTAAATACGGCGAGCTCCGCTTGACATTGTCACACATAAGCCTTCATTATGTTCTGTTTATTTCCCAAAATACGATTATGACGCACCTCACACCAGTGGAGTTTCTCTGAACTGCATGCCAGTATCTCATGTGAACACACAGCGCATACGGCGTGGCAGCGGTTGGAGAAGGACAGGACGCCTCCAGCGCAGCCTTGCGCCGCCAACACTTCAGCTTTTGACATGACGTGACAGGTCGTGTCATGACACGACATAGCATGACATCTGTCAGTACGCTGGGAAGGGGGCGGTGCTAGCAACCTGGGATAAGTGGCCCACGGATGTGTGGAGAGGAATGAGATGTGTGGAGCTTTAATGTTTTGGCTGCTATTTCAACGACATTGAAAAGGAGAAAGGTCTGTACTTTCAGACGTCATCATGGCAGGGACCGATGCTCTTCGAAAGACAGGTTCTATAAAGGATGTTTTCTGCTTGCTTATACGCTGGCGGTGATGCCATTCCAGAATTGACCGAAATAATATGCCGGCTAGCCTAGTCATTGTCTGCCATCTTGACGCGCACATCACCTACACCATAGAGGTTATCGAACACAAGTGCTCTGTATGCACTTTTCCTACACCCATGAAAATGGACACGTTAAACACCACATAAAAACAGCAGCCGTGGCACGGTGGACGTTCCGACAAAAAACATTCCTCCCCTCACCATGGCCCCTGAATTACCACGTACTGCCGCGAGGACCACCGAATGATCAGTCTGGCTTCTCTCGACCTGAAACTGGGCACCTCACAAGACCGGCCGGAAAATTATCGAGATCCTGAACATTTGATTTCCAGCGGACGGGGACAGCAAACTCGTCCAGACGGTTCGCGTACACAATACACTTACATTTGCTATGCTTACACGGAAACCCTGCAACAGGCGTTGACAGCTCGTTCATGAACTTGCACAGTTCGCTCGAAACTCTGCACGCCGCGGAAACGTTATTTAACGTGACAGCCGCCCCACGGGGTCTTGTGCAGTACTCAGAGCGCGTGCTAATCTGCTTGTGGAACCTCCTGGAGATCGGAATATGACCTGAGGCGTACACTGCTATGTGCTATGGCAACGGAATGGCAAGTGACGTTGGTATGGGAGTCAAGGAATGGGAAGAATATCGTAAATGGACGACTGCAACACAGACTGTCAGAATTCGTTTGTGGCAGCAAAAATAAGGGCGTAAAAAAAAACGCGCCAGCAAAACGTTGGCTAGCTAAAACAATGCTACTGATTTCAGGGATTATGTCATGTAACTCCAGAAACGTGAACGCCGTGATTTTTGCGGCCTATGAAGCACCTTGTCGTATGGACGTGACTCTACAGTGGGGAGGGGGAAACCATTACATGGTGCAGGCGATGCTGTGCATCCTCTAGAGGTGATATGCCTGCGTTCCTGCAAAGACCGGATTCGCAGTCGCCGATCTCACATATCGATTTTCACCAGAGCCTCAAAGGCAACTGAATACAAATACATACTAGACGCAGGCCTAGTACATCCTAGCCGCAGCAGGAGGATTCACCGCGACGAACAGATCTTCACCACATGTTCAAGCAGGAAACCACTGCCAGATTTGGAAAACGTCCGCAACAAATTCGCGGGTTATGAATATTTGTTAAATGCAGGAAAACGGATCCGGAGATATTTCAAAACTAGCAAAATGGCACGTATATGTGCTCTGGGATCTCGGCATTGTGCTGATGTATGAAATGATCGTAAATCAGGTTACTGTGGTTAACGACCAAGAAGCCGATTTGACACGTTGCAAACTGTTCGTTTTCTTCCGCAACCAGTGGACAAAAAAAAATTATCAAGGGCTACGGAAGCGGGAAACGATTTTCCCGACCATTTCGAGTTTGTTTCCGGGTGAAAAACAGTGCAGTGTACCGGAAACTCCAGTTATCGGAGACGCTTTCAACATGAGTTCTTCCGGCGGATCTTTCCGTGAATGTGATGTGACGAGCGTTGATGTGATTACGCGCGGTACCGAGGTGGCGACGGCCAGGAGGTAAAATGCACGAGGTGAAGTGATTGTAACCTATCAAGAGGTAGGCTCAGCGTCCGTTTACAACAAGAGCGCATCTGATGGAGGCAGCACTATCAGACCGTCACGACAAAACTGATCGACTAAAACACCTGGAACCGCTGCAGCCACCAATGTCCCCTGGCGCATTCACACCAAAGATGTCCACCTCTGCGACACCATCGGCCTGAACAGACCCCGCAGATACGTCGGCACCCATTGGCTACCATTTAAATCCTACACCGATGTCCGATCAGATGCTTAGGATCCGCCGGACTGCTGCTGATCGGCAGTCTGCCCACATCACTGACATCAGACCTCACGTGGCGTCACCGCGTCCGGCGTCTCTGACGTCACCGGGCCAGCCGCGGCCTGTGCGCCCTGAGGGCATTTCTGAAACGTCCTCGGGCGTTTGCTTCAGAAGCCTTCGCTCATAGCGCGTTCGCGAGATCTGGCTTTGATTTACTTGCTGCCCTCTTCCAGCAAAGTATCACTGGATCCGGCGCCGCCGCGCCGCGTGCGCTGATTGGCGTTCGGCTTGCAACACGATCACTGATTGGTCGGTGGCACTCCGACGTTGGGAGTGCTCGCGAGAGGTGACTGGTTGGCCCGTGGAGCCGCGAAGCCCCGGTCCGCGCCTGGATCGCCCACCGTCGGCCCTCCTTCGAGTCCCACGAGGCAGCTGGACGTCACACCCGCCACTCTGACGTCACCTTCGCTGCTGACGACAGCGTTCATTCGCTTTCACACCTCGAGTGTTCTCCCAATCGTTTCCTCACAAAAATCGCGCCTGTCTTCTGTAGCCCCTCTGGCGTACTTCGCGCTTTGCCGTGCATTTGATTGCGATTGGCTCGCCTCCGGCGAAGCGCTGTCCTGATTGGTTGCCTCCCTGATGCTGAGGATCGTGATTGGCCGTTTCCCTGAGGGCCGGTTGCTGATTTCCTCGGCCGACTAGGGTGCGCCGACCCCTGCCGAGTCACCGTTCTCTGGACTCAGCTGGCGGGCAGACGACAAACGGTCAGAGTGGCGCCGGTTTCAAAACCGGAGTCATAAATTGCACAGAAAAGTGACGGCTAACGTACTGTCACGTATTCGTTTGACGTATTTCGTGCTACGTATTATTTATGCGTACCACGCACAACAAACTGCAAGGAAATGCCGACTGGGAGAAGATAAAAAAAATATATCTCATTGTCTCTGCGCGGGAACAAATGCCTCAAAAAATCGCCTCAGAAGTCGCTAGTCAGCATGTAACACCAGATTCACCTCATTCGACAGGCCGAAACGTCCAGAGAACGTGCTCAGCCTAAGAACGAGTCGGCCCTACGGCTATGTCCCTCAGACCCTCAGCCCTATGACCGTGCGGCTTCTCCCGCTGACCTGCTGTTCACCGCTGCCCGCCGCCGCGGCCGGCTCTGCCTCCTCTGACGGCTGAGGGCTGCCTCCCTGGCTGTGCGTCACCACGTGCTTGGAGAGGTAGTCGCCGCGCGCGAAGCGGCGGTAGCAGATGTTGCACTCGTAAGGCTTCTCTCCTGGAGTGAGGGGACGTCGGTCAGTGCTGGCGTACGCTGGAGATGGTCGACCCACTCGTCTTTTCCTGAATTTGATAAGTTCGATGTACTGTGGTGGGGTTGGGGTCTACTATTTAGTTTAGTTTTTAGTTTTAGATCTATTTAGATCTAGTACTGAGTACAGCTTAGATTTGTACTAAGCGGGTCGCATCGTACATTGATCATTTACGACAAAAGATCCATTTATACGCCATCAAGCAGCATTGCATTGTAAGATATTGCGGGACAATGTGTAGCCTGAGCCTGAAGGAGGTACTGAGCTTTGTATGTATGATATGGCCGATGTACCTGAGTGGTTGGGCTCTGGGCACCTATTCCCGGGTTCAGATCTGACTAAATACCGGTTTCGTCGTACCAACGAAGAACAGGCGTATAAGTCAGTAGTATCATAAGACCACAGCAGGCCATCTGCAACTTAACACAGAAACAACACAGAGGCAGCAATGTCGTCCGACGCCATGGAAACGAAGAAATTAATAATGCATTAGCCTACGTCGATAAACAATTTCAGGGAAAATGATGGCAAAAAGTGAAAAAACATTGCCAGTTGTGCTTTCAGACACAGGGCCCTGCCACTGCTAACAATTAGGAGGTGACCCACAAAATGCGACGATAAGCTGCAAACGAAGAATACAAGTTAATGCAAGCCAGAATAACATCAAGGGTGTAAATACTTTCTGTCTGTTAATGGAACACTTATCTGTAGGCAAGATCACGTCTACCCAGTCTGAACAGCTTCTCACCGGTATGGATGCGTAAATGCCGATTCAGATCCGATTTCCCGACAAACTTTTTGTCGCACATTCCGCACTCGTACGGTTTTTCGCCTGAGGAAGACATGAGAAAAGTCACGAGAGTCTCTTTGAGACCCGAATGTTGCAGTGGACGGTGTCGATATCGCAGTCCATACTCGATGTTGCGTAAACCCTGAACCTCGCCCCGAAGACCTCGAGCTTGAATCAACCGCCCTAGCACCGGACCAGATGACGCTGAAGGATTTTCTACGTGCTGTCGAGGTGCTAGGATGCTACACGGCCGGCCCTTGCAATAAATGGCCTTTTCCTGCTTTGGGCAAACACGCTGACTTCTCATGGACATCAAGCCAATGTGGTAGGAGCCAGCAGCATAGGAGCCAAGTATGTCATCACAGAACCGTTTCTTATCATAAAGTATAAAAGCCAGCAAGAACGACTTAAATACAAACTCGGGGAATGCTTGCACCAAAGTGCATTTAGTCATCACCACGTCGTCCCAGAGCAATGTCATATTCTTTATTTAGGCACGAAATGTGACTAAGTCTTAACCCGTCACCGCCTGGCGTGTTCTTCCACCCGCGACCTCCTGGGGATGTCGGAAAGGGCACACACCTGCTATCTCAGGATCTAACCGTCGGGTCTGTGCTAGTCTACTACCAATCGATAGCCTTAAGTCTTGCGATTCAGAAATGACTATGTAAGCCCTGATCACGTGAGTGATGACGTCGCAGGTCACGGGAAATGCATGACACGTCGGATAAACTGACATCGGTTGGTACATCATATCCGACAGTACTGGTCTTGGAGCCTTCAGCTGGGTATCAAACGAAAGATCTTTTGCATCAGAAGCATGCCAAAAGTATTAAAAATGTCGGGTCAAGGTCAACCCATGTTAGGTGAAATATGCCAATATGACATGCCAAAGATCCATGCTTACTCGCAGCCATTTTGATCCACAAAACAAAAAGGACGAAAGTGAAACCTGATGATCAGTTTTGCATTATCTGCTTTTCATCCACTCAAGGTCATTCCAGGTCACGCCATATAAGGTTGCGTTAAGGAAAACCAGAGCATAGTGGACGCCTTAGTGCTCTTTTCAGTGTCGTCGTCTTATTTGTCAGCTCACAGAAATCAAACTTATGCAAACATGTTGCTTATTGAATTGCCCTGCGGCGCGAGAAGGTTTAGTTTCAAAATGTTTTCACCCATTAACAAAAACGTAACAGCATGTTTTTTCCGCTTTGCCCCAACTCTGGGACAAAACGGACTCTGGCCTGGGGCAAAGCGGAACCCTGATGATCACTTTACTCCATCTTGGAAATCATTTTGCATGCGTTAATTTTGGCGAGATCACTGGTACAGATGACATTAAACCATACCAACCATACCATACCCTGCTTATTTTGCGAGACCTCTTTGTATTTATTCTCCTAAATCTGCCTCTCTCCTGTCCTTTTTCCTTGTTATATGTCTCTTGTCTTTTCAGTTTTTTCTCATTCATCCTCATGCGTAATGGACTGAAACAATGATTCCAAGCTCAATTTTACGAAAATATTTCTCGCTAGATGCTAAAAAACAAACATACGTTTGGCGCAAATGGACGGACTAGATGAGTCTTTTGGCGTAATTGTCTCAAACATGCTCATGCTAGGCATCTGTGCAAATGAACCCGTCGGCGTCGTCTTCTTCGATGCCACCGCAGGAGTCTGGTGACCACCGGTCACGTACCATGCTGCGAGACCACAACGAGTCACTGGGCTTAGACTGCGAGAAAGGTGACGCACGTTAAAGGCATATCACATCGTCCTTCTCCTCTTGGCTGTCGCTGCTGTCTTCGGGCTGCCTCCTTGGGGCCCTCCTCCTCTTTTCCGGTCTCTTTTCGACAGTTGCCTTCTGCAATCTAGTCTATGATGCAGACTCTCCAACCAAGTTATCTCATTTCCTGACAACGGCTTATCCTTTGCAACTTTCTTGCGTCTCTTTGGCCGTTCAGCCTCCAATCTATTTCTGATTTCTTCTTCCAATTATTTTTTTTTTGTATGGGGAACCGGTCTGCGGTGTGCGAATTATGGCAGCTGATGGCATGTCCAATGACGGTGATGCGATGTCTTTCACTGTCTCGTCTCCTGCCATCTGGTCCTGAGTGCAGCCGACCGTGATGCCGCCTTCGACTCCGCTTGGCCCAGGCACGTCGTCGCCGCAGAGGACGGTCATGTTAGTCACCATGTGTGGAGTCATATGACATGATGTCTGATGACATCGTTGCTGCCTATGTGTATGCAGCCCCAGCCAACTCCCCCATCTCGCAAAGCGTGATGACTTTCACAGGATTGTTCCTCAGCCACGTCTTCTGGTGCTGTCCAGAAGTGCTCAGTGGAAGCATGAGAATGCGGTGTAACGGCTGAGGGCGGTGTGATATGTGAGGAGAAATGGTGAGTACCACAACCCCGCCTCACCGCAAAGCTGAATTGCTGCGATGCTGTTCGTGTAACACAGCGCCCAGCAGCACTGAAACACATGGTGCCAGTCACAAACGTCCCCTTTCTGCTGAAGTCAACGTCCTGCCTGCTTTTTCCCTTTCATGGCAAGAACCTTTCCCTGCTTTGTCGCCACAGTGCAGAAAGCCGTCTCATCGACACTGTAAATTTTTGTGGGACCAAATTTGAACTCGTCAACGACTGACTCCAGGTTGTCAAAGAAAGCCCCACCTGCCACACCGTTAAACCCAGCGGCTCGAGCAGCGCTGGTCGTCCCCGGTGTTCCCAGAGTGAGCTGAGGGTTTCTCTTTAAGAATCCTCTCACCCAGGCTTCACCGGCCATTTTTGCCTCCTTGCTGAACGGAAAGGGCAATGCCACTTCTTTCCGCAAATTCGAAAGTCAGTTTCATCAGTCCTGTTCCTGAAAGACCAAACATGCGGGATTCCAGCTCGAGTAGGTGATCGATGAGACCTCGTGCCCGCTGTACAGCAAATACGGGCTTGTGACGACCTCGGCCCTTCTTGGCTGCTTCGTTTGTCCTCGCAGCGGCCGCGATCTGGGGCCTTCGGGTGAGGGTCGTTCTGGGGACTTCAAACACAATGGACGTTCTTTTAATTCCCTTCTTCTCGTGTCGTACGGCTTGGATGGCCTTTCTCATAGATTCCTCACTCCATGTCTGCTGAGAGCTTCTACGCTTATAATATCTAACCATTTTGAATCTGTTGAAAAAAAGAACAACAAAAGTTATCTCAACGAAAAATCACCTCGGATGAGGCGAAGTGGACACCTAAAGCGTTCGCCTTGTCCCGAAGCGTTCTCTTTGCCCTTTCTACTCACCCTACCTCACGGATACCACCGGCAAAAAATTGGTTCCAGCTCTGGGACCGACTGTCCAAAATACACAAAAATGAGCATGAGTAATCTAACATACCACCACATCACATGGAGGAAAAGGTTTCACAAAATTTCCACACGGCTTCGAAATAAGCTGGCAATAAGGAAACAAAGAAATCGCTACTAACCTTCCGAAAAGTGCACAGCCACAAGCCCAGGGGTTTGGTTTCCTATCTCTTTGTGGGTGCTCCGGCACCCATGAAAGTGGAAATGGGCACCCACAATACGATTTGGGCGCCCACAACCTAAATTATGTTTAAATATTGAAAGATAGTTATGTTCTTAGTCCCGTGGCATTAACCACCTACAATCAGTTTTGTAAACAATAGCCGGGACTCATTTACTCCATTGTCACTCGCCAGTTGCTTTTCCCCACTACCCTGCAAGTAACATTGAGTCAAGCCGGGTCCTGGAGAAAGGTCCTCGATTAATGGGAGTGTATCTGTTCAGACCGTGATTTTTAACTGTGCCAGTACGATTGAAAAGGACTTTTTTATGAATCAAAGCGTAGGTACCATCCATTCTTGCCAACTCGTTCTCGTTTGCTCATATGTGAACGGGGTAGTACGCTGACTGCCAGCCCAAGTTTAATCTGTTTACCCTATTTTTTCCAACACTAAAATCGCCAATGAATCGGGTTAGCGTATCGTTAGCCTCAGCGATGTCGAAGCTTACAGCAGTTGGCGACCACCAAAATTATGATGGCGGTCATCATGGATTCAGGAAAGTACCACTGCAATTCCTCGAATCTCCCCGCGGGTATGTATTACGTGAATAGGTCGGAATACGTTAGTGTTCTTTGTCAAAACAATCGTCGCTGCCGTTTGTAACTGCGTCTGGCAGAGCAAGGCTGAGTGGTGGGTAAGCATCGGGTGCGTCCAAGGTTTAGGTACCTCCGTATTTTCCGCTCGCCAATTGGCTCCGTTCTCTAGGATAACGTATTGTATTTTGCCTACCGATATCACTATCAATAAATACAATAACTGAAATGCGTGAAGTACATTTTGGTCTCAGGCGACCAAAATGCACTTTTCACTGCCATAATAATCGATAACCAATGTTAAGTATTCCCCGGAGGTCGATTTTGCGATACTGGAAAAACCAGATATATTCCCTGTGAGGATGTCGCCGCAGTAAAGCCATCTTTGATTTACGGAAGTCATTCTTCCGTAATTTACCCCCCGTAATACCTTTTTAAACTCAGTCTTCTGGACTTTAGGCATAAACACCTGTCATGACCCATCCCCCCTCCGATGCGCATTGTCTGGATGTCCCCATACGAGTTTTGGGCACCCACAATCATTTTCCGAGAACCACACCCATGCCACCCCAAACCACCCCATGCACGCGCCGCGGAAAAATGGCGACTGCTAGGAAACGCCTACGTGACTCCTTCGAGAGGGCGTTAAAGGAACTGCTATTGACAATAATTGTGTTTAGATGACGTTCGCTGTCAATGGCGGAAACAGGGGGTGCTCACTTTACCTGGGGTGGCCGCTTTACCCATGTTTCGCCTACTATTCGCCGACAAAGAGAAATAATTATTCCCTGGGATTTTTAAATGTGTCAAGTACAGAACTGAAACGACATTTCATCATAACTAAATCTGCCCTGTCTGCTGTTCATCGGGTTAAGGTCAAGCCACGTCAGGACAGGTAGTCATTTTTCTTTTTTCTAACTAGGAGCAATACGTGCTCTCAGCTGCTACTGAATAATCTTCCAAAGACCATTTCATTTCGTTTTGACTTCTAGCGTGACGTGACCTGACATGACTTCACGTTGCACTTTGTGAACCTTGCGAAGAGTCGCATACGGATCTGCTTGTCCGTCTTGAACGATGTTGAATGTAAGCGTCAACCATTTCTATCACCCATAATGTAAATCAGTCCAATTGTCGTCATGCATGTGACCTAGCATGACCTCTAATGTTGATGTCTCATGGGGTTGTATAACCTTTCGGGGACCGTGTCTTATGTAAATCCGAATAATCCATGCATAATATTCGCAAATATTATAAGAAACGAACCATGTTCGCACCACCTCTCGAAGAGGCGAAGACATGCATGCAAGGGTTCACTTATGACGTCATATGTCCATGGTCCGACCTGTCATGAAAATGATTTTGATGTTACAGTATGTAAAACTGATTGATGAACAGGTACTGGAAGTTTGATTGGGTTGGCTCTAACGGTTCAGAGGTTACTCACGGCAAACTGAGGGGATGTCCTTTTTGAACTCCAAGGCGGTGCCGGGTTGAGGCATGCATCACATTGTTTTATGATCTCTTGTTCTACATGTCAGAACTACTGATGAGGTCCGCATTTCCAGTTCTCCCGTTACTCGCCCCTATCCGGAACACACACACACACACACACACACACACGTCCGCTCTTTACCCGTATGGGTTCGGATATGAAGCTTGAGGTTCTCCTTGCCCCTGAAGCCCTTGAGGCAGTAGGGGCAGATCCAGCTCTTGCCAGCGCCGGAGCCTCCATCACACGAGAACAGCTGCGACTCGTCCCCTGCAGAAGAGCGCGCAGCAGCGTGAGATCAGCACCAGCTCCCAAGCCGAGGCAGCAGTCGCTGTAACTGCCAGCTGCTGTCAACAACCCAAGTTCTTGATGCTTCTGGAAGAGGGCGGCCGGGTGTTGTGGAAAGCCGGGATGTCTGGCACCTGAGTGCACAGTTAGCTGCGTTTGTCAGTATCCAGTTCTCAGAACGTAACTCCCCGAATATGGGTGTCATTTTACATAGAAAGAGGGGGTCACATTACTCTCCAGTAGACAACATCTGAGATCTGGAGCTCGGCGTCGAGCAAACCCCTCCAAGCGAGTTGAGCAACGAACAAACTAAAATGGAAACTCCGTGACAAAGTAAACTAAAACGTTTTCCTGCACGCCCTCTCCACCTCAGATTTTTAACACGTCTGCAGACCAACACTGGGACCCTGCATACGAATTACAACAAATCGTATCTGACCGTTATTCTCCCGTATTTTTTTCTATCCATGCTATCTGGATCCCATGTTGCCCTTCAAATTCTCCTGTCGCTGATTATTCTCTCCTCATTTCCGTAGTTCCTGGTCTCGCTGCCCCCGATTTCTGCTGGCCGTGATCCTTATTCCCCCATTCTGCTATGCTCACTATGCCATGCTATGATGCATGACGTCCCACCCTTCTGTCTCCATGTCTTGCTCTTGATGAGTAAAAACAAGGTAGTTTCTAGTTGGCGGCAGCATAGCCGTACAGACTACATTCCCTTCAAGTACCTGGTGCTCCATACAGGCCAGGGATGTTTTACGAGGCAGGCGTCTCTCTCAGGTCAGGCGCCCGCCCCAGCCTCCCCCCCTGCGGATCATGCGCCCCTTACGGACCCGGCGCCCTTTAACAGGCCATTCGCTCCCTTCACAGATCAGGCCACCCTCTGGACGCCGCGCGACCACGCGGTCGCAGCGCGCTCAAACCTATTTCACCATGTGCTCCACCCTAACCAAGTGCAAGTGATCCTGCAGTAAACTACGAATTTGTGGGTGCTTTCAAAATACCGTGAATTTGACCATAAATCCGTGCGCTTCTGCGCGGAGTGGGGGGCGAGATTAAATTTCACCAGAGTTACTCGTCATCCTAGTCAGCAAAAAACATTACGAAATGCCACCAGACCGCAGTGGTTGTTGTCCCGTCGTTTTCCAATGTATCATGATAAAAATTTTCAATCGACTTACAGTCACGGAAAAAGATAAACAGAACTATCGACTAACGCGACTAGCGCACACTAATATGAATACTGTACTGTATTGAGGAGTATTGGCACACGCCAAGGTTTTACAATGGTTTACTCTTTCAATCACCCTCACAGACCAAAAAACAGTTGGCAAACACAAATTCAAGCCAGACACATAAAAATAACTCATGATTAACACGCCCACACGCGTAAGATAAGACGATATAAGACGCTGTCTCTTGTCTCGTATTTAAAAGATCCGGCGCGCAATAGACGAAGCGCAGCTTGCCCGCCTCGGTACGCGCCTTTGGGAAACCGCATTTCGTGTTTCGCCGAGTGCTCCTGGTGCGCTCACCATCGTACCAAGAGAACGCAGAGCACGCTCTAACGTTTTCAGGCTCATTGAGGGGTTTGCGGCGATTTCGGCGATTTCCAAACCAGACAGGGTTGTGTCGTCTCTCTCCATTGTCCCAGACAGGCACCCACCCTAGTGACGCCATCAAATCCGAGGACCGGTCATATCTGTTGGAGCTAAATATGACTTTCGTAAAAAGCGTGGAAACTTTCGAATTTTTGCAAGTTTTCTTTGCATACCACACACAGATAAACAGTAGTGGGTATAGGGGAGAGCTAGTGCGGTGACTAACGTGACCACTGTGCCCTGGAGAAGATAGCCATGTAGATGGGGAAGTCCAGAACGCACACCGAAACGGCAACATCTATAATACTACACACTAATACTTTTCATATATATATATATATATATATATATATATATATATATATATATATATATATACATATAACACTGCAACTAAAGCAACACGTAAATGCGCATTTACCAGCTGAGAATCCAATCGAAGGTGACACCCAGGCTCTTTGGATCTCCTTTAGTTAGTTCGGCTGAACGTCACGAAATTTAACGGAACAGTCTGGAATGGTGAACAACATTTGGCAGCTTCCGCACGCCATCAGCTGGCTTTTCTCCGCGTTTGCCCTCAGACCGACGAAACAAAGGAAGCCAAGCATCCAGAGGCGAAGGAGACTGCTCGTGTTACCAAACGAGGCTTGACAGACAGGCCTTTTCGTCAGAAGTGAGAACTCGGATGCTATCTTCGTGTTGCGCAGTATATGCATTTTTGGCGAGGATACCGGGAGCGTTTGCAATGGAGGTGTACGAGAGGGGGCCTAGAGTAATACATGTATTGTAAACATACAAACATGTAGGTTAACTAACAATTTCATTCTGAACAGATGGCGGCGCTCCTGGACGTTAGCGCCCTTCTTGGATGTTGGCGCCCTCTGGAAGAAAGGTCCCTCACTTTTCGTCGCGCTCCTGAGGTAATACACGGGTGGGCATCCGAATCCGTTTTCCGCGGTACCGTGCCGGCCGTACCGTGCTCTCCGCCGAGATCTTCGGTGGGCGGGTCGGGCGAGGCCGGGGGGCGTGGCTCGCCGGCGCCGGTGGGCGGAGTCTCTGGCCGCTCCGGCTTGATGGCCGTGATGGTGATGCTGTTCGGCTCCTCCTCGGCGTCGTTGACGTCCAGGCGCTGCCGGAGAGACGGCCGACGTCAGCGGCGACGTCACCGTGGTGGTTTGTGTCGTTGAAGCGATGGGAAAGGTTTTGCCGCGATGGCTCATGTTGTTAGAATGACGAGGAGGGCTTGTAAGAAGACGGTTCACGTGGTCATTATGTCGTGACAATGATGAAAGAGTTCACACCGTGATGGTTTATGCCGTCATAATGATGGAAGGATTTCAAAAGCGATGGTTTATGTGGTCACAGTGATGGAAGAATTTGTAACGCGAAGGTTTATGTCGTCTTAAGGGTATAAAAAGTTCTATGACGATGGTTTATGTTGTCATAATGACGGAAAAAATTCTCATCATGATGGTTTAGGTCGTCGTAACGATGAAAGAATTCCCACCATGATGATTTATTTCGTCATAATGGTGGAAGAGTTTGAACTACGATAGTTCATGTTATCATAATGGTGGAAAAGGTTTTGTCACTATGGTTTGTGCTGTCCTAATTATGTAAGAACTTGAACTTCGATGGTCCGTGTTGTTACTATGTCGTCATAGGGATGGGAGAATTTGTACTATGATGGCTTGTGTCGACAGAATGATGGAAAAGTTTGTACCACGACGGATTACAACGTCATAATGATGGAGGAATTTGTGACGGGGACAAAGGACTGATTGAGACGTCATCTGCGACGTCATGGGCAGCTGCAAATATACGATGGTGGAGGAATTCATTACTGAGTCATATGAATGACTGCTTCGCGCCACGCGTCCAAGTCCAGGTCGCCAGCGACAACTTCTGACGGCGAGCTGGCTTTTGAGGTTACGCTCATCATTTGGAATCGAAAATTCTGATCCTTGCCTGCTGTTCTGGCAAACAGCGGCTGAACCATTTGCGACTGTCGGAGGTCGTAATCGTCCTAGTCAGTCGTTGTACTCCGAGTTTATAAATTAGTGAAGTGTGACATACACTCCGATACAGCAACAACCCATTACCTACAAGCACATGTGTTGCTGTATTAACAACACTTCAGTCTGTATAGACTAGTATATGCTTCCCAACAGGCTTTGTCGTCGCTTTAAATTCTGGCTTCTGCGTGTGGCGGAGAACGCTGGACGTGACAGCGCTGGCGACCGAGACGTGGGAGCGCTGTGAACCGAGACGTGGGAGCGCTGAGCCTGCCCCGGGTTTGCAGTGCCGTCACGCACAGGCAGTTCTTTTACAGGGTCGCCCATGCGCGGAACGACCAGAGCCATAAAGCGAAGGAGGTGCCCCCAAGCCGGTGGTTATTGCGGCACTGCAGTGGTTTATTTTCTTTTTTTGTTGTACCGTGTTCATCTGTTTTCGTTTACCATTGCTTTAGCGTGGCATGATTGTACTATGACTAAGATGCGAAAAAAGGGCATGGACGACCTCTTAATAAATAAACAACCCGTATGGCTATTTAGTCAGGATATTTTCTGTTGCATTTTTTTAGTTTTTAATACTGTAGTTATCTGGGCATTACGTTTGCATTTGCCTTCCATGGCATATGTAAAAGGTTTTATCACTTCGGATTTTGCGCCTCTGACCACAAACTTAACCTGCCAACACCCCAGCTTAATCGTCTTGAGGTCGCGCTTTCTTTGGTCTTCCAATGGGATCAAGAGACCTTCAGGCGAGTTATCCCGTTGTCTGTACTGTGAGGTAATATGACTCCGGCTTACCTACCGACTGCCACTTCCACAAGATCGTGCGATCTTAGGGAACGCACCCTGTCGCCACTTCTTCGAAATGTGTGAGGTTTTGCCTTATCTTGCTGTCACTCCCATGAAACCGTGCAATTTCAGGAGGCCTAACCTATTGCCCTTCCGCACAGACCTACCCAGTTATCGTTCCCGTGGAGCGGTGTAAGGCTCAGGTTACTACCCCGGATGTCATTTCCGAGAACCATATCACCTTCAGGTGACGTACCCTGTTACCCGTCCTGGGGATCGTATGGTCTTGAGGGTGACTTGACCCGCTGAAAGTCTTGGGCTTTTGTATTGTTTGACCTCAAGGTGACCTACCCTCTTGTCATTCCTGAGAGTCGGTTGGTTGGTTGGTTGGTTATTGGGGCTTAGGGGCGCACCGACTGCAGGGTCATTCGGCGCCCAATTCCTGAGAGTCGCATGACCTCGAGCCTCGGAGTGGCCTCCCTAGTAGTAAGGGATAGCTCGAGGTGACATACTCTTCTATCAGTCCTGAGCATCATATGACCTCGACGTGACCTATCGAGTCATTCCTGGGGATCGTATGACCTCGAGGTGACCTACCTTGTTGTCACTCGCGGGCGGCTCCTGCTGCGTTCTGTCTCGGTACGTGGCCTCAACAGTCTCCGCAGTCAAACATGACCGACTTCCCATGGCCACCTGCAGACGAACAAAAAAAGTGTCCACACAAGAGATGAGCCCGGATTGGACGTCAGCGATTCCGGAATTATTACATCCGCGAGGTCATTACTCAGCAGGTGATGATTCGTAAGGAACGCGATGTTTGCGTTCAATTCGACACGCTGCGAAGTCATTAATGGCAATGGGGCGGGGGAAGGGTCGAAACCCCAATGTTCGGAGATTTTAAGATTAGGCCTATGGCAATGACTGGAAGAAACGGTCTGAAATCATACGTGAACCCCTCCCCAATGATTTTCGGAAATTTCCAGCCATGGGTGAAGGAGTTAACACAGCTCGCGCTAACGTAACCACCTTTCATTTTCCGGTCAGCGTTGCAACAGCAGCAGAGCGACCTCTGAGCCATCTCGCGGCGACCGCCGGCGGCCGGCGCGCAGCCAGGCGAATCTAATTACAGCGCCACGTGCCGGCCAGGTTCTCCTCCGCGGAGGCGCCCGGTGCGCATCGGAGAAGTTCTGCTAACCAGCGCCGGGGACGGCCTTCGGCGAGGCAGCAATCAGCTGTTCGCGGAACGGGCGCCCGCGCCCCGGGCGACTCGCCTCCCAGTGCCGGCGAGTCTGATCAAGTTGCGGCCGGAGTGCCGCGAAAGCCGGGCCGGCGGAAGCGGCGGCTTCGCCGGCGCTCCGAGCAGCGGACCCGGCTTAGTCCTGAGTTCCGCACGGCAACCAGTGCCGACTGGTTCAGAGGAAATGAGGATTGCACTGCAAAAATCTGGCGTGACTGATCGATGCACATGACGTCACCGGGGTCATTTTTTATCTAGGGCCATACCCCTCTCCTAAAAGGGATGGTAACATAACTCTTCATGTCATGTTTACTAAGTAAGCATAACAAGTAACCATGCCATGCTTACTTAGTCAACATGATATGACGATCAGTGTTGCTATACGTTTTTTAGAAGTGAGCTTGCCAGGCTTACTTAGAAAACACGTCAGGCTCACTTACCGCTGAGCAGCATGCCATGGCTGCTAAGTATGCATGACACGAGGAGCTTTGATGGGTCTCTTATACAATCTGTTCAATTCGTGGCGGGTTCTCATCATGCGTGTGGCATACACGCACAAAACGGCTAAAGGAGCAGCGACTTGCAGACATGCTGACTGCGCTACAATGCGGAGATACGGGCTCCAGCAGTGGGCGGGCTCGGTCGATTTAGGAAGTTCTTTTTAACATGTTTCAGGTTCCAGAGTGGAACCTCTGCGCCCGCGTTAAGGAGAGACCAGGAGGACATAAAAATACCGAAAAGGTGCCCGGCGTAAGGCGTCCGACCAGTTTTTCTGGCGGATTTTCAGAATTGGTCGTATATTATCAATACAAGGCGCCATAAAATGGAATTAATTTCCTTGATTCGTAAGTCTCCTAAACCTTGTGAGGGTCTCTCGGGCAATCATGATGGTCCTCAGATAGTATGAGGTCCTTCCATGCTTTTGCAAGCCTTCCGTTTATGAGGACCCTTGTTTTTTAACCCGTCCCCGACTGGGGGGGGGCAGTTGACTGCCCCCTGAGGTTTTTCTGGGATTGCGAGAGAACCAACAAACACGGAGTCACGAAACTTTGTGTACCTTTTGCTTCATCAATTTTACATCTCGTGTCAGAATTCTGACCTCAGGTCCGGTCCGGTACCTGACCTAAGTCAGGTCAAACAGACCTATGTCCAAAAAAGTTTAGCGCCCTCTAACTTTTTCGCAAAACAAGATATCTCAATAATACTTTCAGGGATTAGTGATCGTGATAGATGCAACAAATCTTCCATCTCAGATTTTTCGGAATTTTCTTGGTCATTGACCGAAGGTCAAGCCCATTTTTAAGACATGTCGCCGTTTTTTCGCAAATTGACGGAATATTTCACAACATTTTTAGTGTGGAGAGAACCAGACATCTAGTTATCGTCATTGGGCAAAGTATCAATGACTTCCAGCCATTGACCTGAAGTCAGGTCACGAATAACTGTAGTGAGCCAAAATGTACCACCGTCAAAATCGGCGATGAATCACTCAAAATGGGCAGAAAATGGCAGAACTAGCTTGCACAGACCTAAGTAATACCAGGAACCTCAAAAAGTTTGAAAAGTAGCATATTTTGCAAATAAACAGGCTCTCGCGAATAAAGCTCCGCCAATTGTGTAGATTGGTAACTAATCAATTTTTCCCAAATTTAAGCAACAGAAGCCATCACAAGAACCATAAAGATCAATAAAATATACATAGATCGTCTTTTTTCGCGAAAATAAAGGAACGCTAAAATTAGTTCCCGTCAATTTGGTACCGCATACGGCAGCGGCGCACCGCGACAGCTAGCGGGAAAATTGTCGTGTCTAAAGACAAATCTTAACTCAATTCAACGTTTCAGCGTATATATTGAAGAAATCTTGGGAAATTAGACGTGTATCGGCATCCGCGGACCTTTACTTGTGCGCTGGTGCCTTTACCTATGCGTTATTAGTCACAGCCCTTGAGATTCAGGCCATTTCTCGGTCTCATGCAGTCGGCTATGAGAAAACATATATAGGACGTAAATTGCTTACATATCATTTAAAACTAAAAATGAGAGCAGTTTCGAGCTCTACTCGTCACAAGCTTTCCAACGGTATGCTTATTTTTATCGTGCGACCAACCGTTCGTGAGTTAGAGGGGGGAAGCCAACTGCCTTCCCCAGTCGCCGATGTTCGAAACGGACCGACGGTCGTGCGCGGGTTAAGCTCCTTTTAAACGCTTTAGAGACGATTGTAATATTGATGAGATGTCAGTTGCACGTTTGAAACAGCCCACAGGACAAGTAAAGTAACACTGACAACTACTGACAACTACTGGCCCAGTGGCGACTGTATCATCTCTGGATTATTTGGTATTAACTCTTTGGTGTAGCTTGTCAAAAATTGCTAAAAAATTGCGTGCCTCTGGTCCTAACAACCTTGAAAATGCTACACTGATAGTCATTTGTGAAATATGTTGATGTATTTACTTCATCTACGAGCGTCCTGATATTCCTGCTTAAGTTCCGACTATAATAGTGCCTCATACGGCACTTCATTTCAGGACCATCGCAGTACCTAAGGACCTGTTCGCTGATCAGGGACCGTGCACAGAATAAAAACCGCACTGGGCAGTGGGCTTTCAGAGGCCAGGACCTCTTCGCAGGTCAGAGGACCTTCATGGACCAGGAGGCCCCTTTCACGAACCGCGCCTGCAGGGCGAACGTCTCACCCAGGTCCTTGGTTTTCTCAGACCATCTGCATTAATCATGGAACCAAGAACGGAGCCGACCAAAATGCGAGCAATGGAATCTCCGTCGGATCTATTGGCAGCCAGATACTCGGAAAGGCGGCCGCCTCAGCTTAACCTCTGACGTCAGAACCCGACGCCGTCGGCGAGCCAGCGTGACGCCATGGGACTCACGTGCGCAGCGGGCACGTGCGCGGCCGGCACGTGAGCGGTCGGCGGCGGGCCGGCCGGCGGCGGGCCGCTGCTCTGCGCCGGGTCTGCCGCGGCCGCGGCCGCCTCGTCGCCGGTCGTGTTCAGGATGCGGTCGATAGCCTGCGGGCGTGCGGTGCGGTTACGTAAGGTCACGTGCCCGCCCCGAGCGGCCGCCGTCTGCTCGGCGTCCCCGAGGTCCCCTCCAGAGCCGGACGGGGGCTTCGCCGAGGGAGAGCTGAGCCGCCGCTCAGAGCTTCTGGCCAGGCCGGCTGTAGAGAGAGAGAGAAGCTCGGCACCCGCGTCCGTTTCGGACCTATTTCGGGCGCGGGGAGACGTCCAGGTCCGGCTGGTGGTGATCGGGTGCCTGACTTTGAAACTCGGTGATGACGCAGTTAAAATGGAATATCCCGCAGGACCAGGTCGAATGACAAATCTCTAAATCAATTTTCAAGCCCATGGACGATGCCCAATGCACTTCGCATTTTACTTTTGTCTTCTATGAAGGTGGAAAAAACCCTAACGTTGTTGCCTGATGCCCTACTCTTTTCTTAGACTCCTCGGGAACAAAATATTCTGATTCTGAAATTTTTTTAATTTTGTTTCGTATATTATATATATATAATATATATAATATATATATATACATATATAATATATATATGTATATATATAATACTGAATTCTGAAAAAATTCTGAATTTCCGCCGACTATGCGGCTCAAGTTTGCCACTTACAGTGTGGTTAGCACGGTGTTTATGAAAGCTCTTGAGGTACTTGAAGAACTGTCCGCAGACTTCGCAGCGGTACGGCTTCTCTTGCGGCAGGCGGGCGGTGTGATTCATGTCAATGTGCCGCTGGTACGCCGACTGGTACTTGTACCTGTCGATAGGTGGCGCAGTGAGCAGCGAAAGTACCGATTTTTATTCGGAAAGCCTTCAGCAAAAGACAATGCACTCGCAGTCTGCTGATGCACTAGGCATACAAAGTACCGGATGCTGAGTGTCTCCAAGTAAAGCTACCGTTGCCGGCAGATGGCGCAGTGCGGACTGAAAGTGCATGCACTTGCATAGAGCACCGGCACTGAGCAAGTGTACGCGGGCAAGTACCTTCACTTGCCGGCAGATGGCGTAGTGAGCGGTGAAAGCTGGTCGCTGACCTGTTCCTGTCCAGAACAACTCCATGAGGGGTTATGCTGAGACGTAGCTCTCTGTGCCTACTGAAGGATGGTGCAGCGACCAGCGAAAGCTGGACACCTGTACCCATCTAGCCAGGCATACACTTACCTGTGTCTGCATCTATTGAACGGCAATCTAATGAACAGCGAAGACCGGCTGTGATTCCCGAGGAACGGCTTGGGTAATATTCGGGCACTGTGACATACACAGTATGCCGTACGGTTATCTGCGCGGCGGCCATGAATGCGAAAATCGCCCCAGACATGTCACAGCTTCACATCAATGTTCGCATGCTCACACCTCCTGTGGCCGTCTGTGCGTTTGAAGACTGTTAACCCAGCAGTCCTTGCTTTGCTGCGGCTACCTTACCATCATCACGGCCATCATTCTCTGCGGGTGGCAAATGTCGCCATCGCAGCAGCCCATCAACTTAACATTAACGCCACTGAATCGCATCATCACCAGAGAGATGAAGTGATACATAGTCATCGACTGCCACGTCACTCAGTCTATGTATGACCCTTACCGACCCGTGTCACGTACCATAGACGCTTGGCGAGCACCGTGCGGCGGATTGTTAAGGTATGCAAATTTTTTGTTCTAACATCTGGAAACTGAAGCCTGTCGGTACCGAACTTCTTTGATGTTGATCTTCTTTTGTCTCTTTTGTCGACCTCAGATTCGTCTTGTTTTGAATTAACGTCACTTTATATCTTCCTGTGGTTTGTCTCCAGTTCCGGATGACGTTACTAGCTTGCTGCTTGCTTTGCCCGGATCACAAAGCACATTATACTGACTACCACTGGTGGCGGGGTAAATATATAGTTAATAGGGGTGTGACCTGAAGTATTTTTTAAGCGAAGGAAGATGAACGACGATGTCCTCGCTACCGCAACTGAGTCTTCCCGAGACCCGGTCACTGCATACCTCTAGTTTTCCTTTTTGAGTCTGGACGTTTTTCCACTCACCGCTCTCCGTGCCGGAGACAAAGGGCCACCCACTCACCGCCGTCCATGCTGGATACACTTACATGGCCTCGCACTCACCGCTGTCCTCATGGGAGACACTTACGGGCCTCCCACTCACCGCTGTCAACACTGGAGACACTCACGGGCCTCCCACTCACCGCTGTCAATACTGGAGACACTCACGGGCCTCCCACTTACCGCTGTCCTCATGGGAGACACTTACGGGCCTCCCACTTACCGCTGTCTTACAGGAAATACTTACGAGGCCTCCCACTCACCGCTGTCAACACTGGAGACAATTCCGGCGCCTCGCACTCACCGCTGTCCGCACTGGAGACACTTGTAGGGTTTTTCCTCCTCGTGGATGCGCAGGTGCTGCTCCAGCGTCGGCAGGTCCGGCATGATCATGGCGCAGACGTTACAACTCAGACCCGACATCCCCGTCCGGCCGATCGGCTGCGCGTTGCTGATTACGTCCACCTGCGTGACGTCACCGGGGGACGTATTTGACGTCAGTGCGGCGTGCGGGTGAGACGCCGGCCGTGGACAGGTCAAGGCTAGGGAGGGACAGGCCAAGCGAGGGACAGGTCCGGCTTGGCGATGAGGCGAATTGTTGGTCACAGTTAGATCTTTCCTAGTGGCGTGCCATAATTCTGTAACAACCGTGGTGTTTGATGATCGCTAGATATACAGGCATCTTTGATGAATATCAAGGATTGGTTCATTGTTTGCAGCATACGTATGAAGGACCGATTAAAGTAAATAAACAAAATTCTACCTATTCCTGCGGAATACTTGGAACATACATATTATATAACCCTAGCTTTCAGCAAATGTTTGGAATGGGGAGCGGAGAAATCTGTCGCCATTTGTAACGAAATGTTCCTATCGAGATTAATTTATTAGCGTTCCCACTATTCCCATTTTCTCACTATGTCACTCCACTCCCTTCTCCCCTCCGCCAAGAACTGCGTTCCTGCAGATCCTGAATGGCACATGATTGAACACCGCAAGCACTGAAACTAATTCACGATTCATTCGGCGATTCAGCTGAAACGACGGGTGGCAATCCCACATATTGACGACATCGTCTTCTCCATCTTACCCCGGGGCCGGGCATGGTCATTCCCATGCTGAGGTTGGAGAGCATCGGCATCATGTACTCCTGCAGCATCTGCATCTGCTGCTGCATGGCGTCTCGCTGTGCCGGCGTCATGGCTGACAAAACATAGGTCAGGGCTGTTTGAAGAACTTGGCACCATATTCGTCGTCATCAGTATCAACGGATCCAGATGACACGCCCACGTAAAATCCAGGTAAAACGTCGGTACGTGAAATCTATGCGCATTTGGCTCAGTTCTCAAGGTCCCTATCAGAGCCTGAGTTTCAAACAGTTCGCAGGGCGTACAGCTCGAACAGAGGCAAACGAGTTAAACCTTCCAATCTGGGCATGATCTGAGAAAACAGCAGACGCCTGGAATACAGAACAGAAAGTAGATAGAATATACTGCCTTCAAATATGGGGTCATTCTATCGAAGAAGTACCAGAGCAATACTTTAAGTACCTTTCCCTGTGTATCTAATTTTGTCACGTCAGAGGTTCACCGGACCGCACGTATGAGTACCCCTGGGGTTTCACCTCCCGACCCCGTGGCAGTGGCCGGGTCAGAGGTCAGCTCACCGATGCCCTGCGGGGCGACCCCGGCCGAGGTGAGGGCCGCCTGCAGCTGGGGGTCGTGCTGTGCCGGCTCCTCCATGAGCAGCTCCGGCTGGCAAAACTGGGACGGCGCGTCCACCGACTGCAAGAGGACCCGCGGTCAGCACTGGCGAGCGTCTGCTGCCTTCGCACGGGCGGTCACGGCCCACCCGGGAAAGGTCAACGGGGGTCCTTCTGGGAAAGGTCATCGGGAGCCCCTCCGGGGAAGGTCACCGGGGTCCTTCCGGGAAACACCATCGAGGAGCTCCCTCGGAACGGAGCAGTGTTATCGGGTGGACGCTGGGTCACATGGTCGTTGAAGGCAGTACCGTCAGGTCACAGAAGGGCCGGGACAGGGTTTCGTTGGGTCATGGGACCTTTGGGTCACCAGCCCCTTGCGTTGCAGGACAACTGAATCACAGGTCCGTTGGCCCACAGAACTGTTGGGTCACGCGAACGCTGCGACACAAGACCTATAATTTACGAACGTACGCAAGCTCTGGTGGGTTATGTGTAAAAACGGTAATGGCGGAGCATTTCTACTGTGACGACAGCTTGACACTCGTCTTTTTACGTTGTCATAAAATCCACCTTAACGTCTTAGGACAGTAGTACTGGCTTTAACACCACCTACCAGATGCTTAGATTTGCAGAAATGTCTTCAGTCCCTGTGAACTACGAGGGATGTTGATGGCATAGATCGCAAAAAATGCTTCCAACGGGAACGAAATACCATTCCGCAGGCACGTGACTTAATAAAGTTAATGAATTACATGACCATCTGATAAGGTGACATGATCACATGCCCAACAGCGATGCCGTCATGACTAACACTGGGCTTTATTTGATATGTTAGGATAGCTAAGCGCGTAATAACGGATAATGTATGCACAGCTTGACTCTCCGGCAATTTAACTGCTTCATAATTGATTCGCCAGAAAATAAGGATAAACATGCCTGAATCTAAGCCAGCCATGCAACGGTATCGCGAGGCTTAGTTGCATCGCTGGTTTGGAGCTTTGTATGGCTTATCGTATGTATCCGGGATCGGACTGTGCGCTCGTTAGATTACGCCGTTTTACCCTACGGCGGGCAATTAAACTTCATCCAATGCTTTCATTCATGGCATATTTCTCGAGCTCTGGGGACAAAGCGTTGGCAAATGTGTTTCAAGCAAAATCGTTATAAAATTAGGTAATTCTTGTTCACAGTGCAATCTGCGGTTCTTGCATTGGTCAAACGTAAGACCGATTTGAATAAATAATGCGTTTTTAGGGAAGACAACAAAGCAGCTTGCTGACCTTGTCGAAGGCTGATGCAGATCTCTTGGGAGTGCTCACGTCTTAGGTTTTTTGCACATTTACTTCGGACGGGTGATGATGAAATCGCAAACTGATTGGCACTGTGGCAATGACCTGAGCCCTTATTCGTCGTCAGAAACTGTTTTCGGCTCTTCAGAATCGCACACAGGTTACGTTTCGCAGTATGCGATGACAACCAGAATCCAATGGCATAATCTCCTTAGAGTTCGTCTCTAAGGTCACTATGTGAACTGGACAAGTCCAGACGGATGCCACTGTGCAGCCCGTACACCGAGCTGCACGCTCGTTTTTGTTCCGTCGCTCTATCACGTCAGGTTTTGAAATGGCTGGAAGATGGGTGTTATCAGCCTACCCACTTGTACTGTCAAAGGTGTTCAAATGGTGAATACTGTCGAGGGTTAAAAGTAATGTTCCGCCCCAGCCCATTTTCCATAGAGTCATTTAGTCTGGAAAATGCCGCTGGTAACATTTAACCCGCCCCCTGGGGTTTTTCCGAGACTGCGAGAGAACAAAAAGCCCAGAGCCACGAAACTTTGTGTACGTTTTGCATGATCATTTTATACCGTATAGCCAATTTATGACCTCAGATCAAGTAAGGTGTTTGACCTAGGTCAGGTCAACTTGACCTTTGCACAAAAAAGCTTAGCGCCCTGTAACTTTTTTCTAAAACATCATATCACAATAAAACTTTCCGGGGTTAGAGATTTTGATAAATGCAACAAATGCGCTATCTCGGACTTTTCGGAAATGTCCGGGTCATTGACCTAGGGTCAAGCCGTTTTCAACATAAGTCGCCGTCTTTTTTTTCGAAAGTTGCCGGAATTTTTGTAGCAATTCGAGTGTGGGGAGATCCAGACATCCAGTTTCCGTCAACGGGCAAAGTTTCAATGTTCTCCAACCACTGACCTGAGGGCAGGCCATGAATGTTATGAGTCAAAATACACGGCTATTAAAATCGGCGATGAATGACTCAGATCGGGTAGAAAATGGCAAAACTGGTTCACAAATTTGGGACTAACACCAAGAAGTTCAAAAAGTTTCGAAAAATTGCATATTTTGGAAACAAACAGACCTTGGACGATGGAGTTCCGTCAGTTGTGTAATTGATAACTACTGGATTTTTCCAAAATTTAAGCATGAAAAATCATCACAAGAACAACTTGGATCAAGAAACAACACATGGAATGGCATATTTTGCGAAAATAAAAAAGCGCTAAAATTGGTCCCCGTTAATTTCATACCGCGTTCGTCTGTCGCACCCGCAGTGCAGCGGTGCGAAAATCGCCGTGTTATTTTATTAACAGGGCGTTAATTAAAGCATAATTAACTCAACGTTTCCGCGCACATATTAAACAAATCAGAGAAATTAGACGTGTATGGGCATCAACGGACTTTCACCTGTTCTCTGGTGCCTTTATCTAGACTTTGTTAGTTGTTGAGATTCAGGCCGTTTCTCGGTCTCATGCAGGCGGCTATGAGAAAACATATATACGGTGTAAATGGCTTACATATTATCCAAAACGAAAAATGTGACCAGCTTCGAGCTCTACTCGCCACGAGCTTTCCAACTGCGTGCTTATTTTTATCTTGCGACCAAGTGCTTGTGAGTTAGAGGTGGCGGTCAGCCACCCCCGTCGGGCGTGCGTGGTGCCGACCGACAGTCGTGCGCGGGTTTTACAAAACGTAACAATGAATTAGGAACTATTTTTTGTAATCCTTCCACCGATATGACGCGTACAGGCCGGCACCGGTCAATGAACATCAGAACATGAGACGTCGGCCAACCAGGCCGACGTCTCAGCGTCACGGAACAGCTGTAAGCAGGACATGGCCGAACAGGGCATGAGGGGAATTCGTGAGAAATCGTTTTCACGCTCGGCAAATGTAGAGTTTTGAGACATATTGCGCAAGACATCTTTACTTGTAATAATAGCCTACAACTGGCCTAACTCAGTGCAAAAACACGCCTGAAAGTGGGGCATTTCGTTTAAAGGACGTTAACCCTCGTCGTCGAGAATTTGTGGCTATAGCAAGTCCAGAAAACTGCGCAGATTGTGTCCGTCGCCATCGTTTCAGGCGAGGCTCCATTGCTGTTTCAGTTCGTTGTCGTGGGATGCAATGACGAAATCTAAATCAGACTTTCGTTCATATAACCACGTAGTCGGAGTCGACCACATTGCCAGTCATCAGGAGAAGGAGTGCATGTGAAGATGGGGGGCGGCCAACATGATTTTCACCTCATTTCTTTCCATGCGCCTCCATAGGACTGATGTTAAATGTTGCCCAAAGTTGGGGGGGAGGGGGCGCCCCCAAAATCCAGTCCTTCCTCGCCAATGGCAGTCCACCATATCACTATTTCCGGCGCAGCAGGAACACAACGGGCCTCCGAGGGAATTTGTTTATTTGAAGCCATTACTGTACTATGGGATAACCAAGAGCAGAATCACCAGATGTATTATAAAACGGAATCCCGCGCGGACGCGCCAGTGCTGCAACCTATCGTCGCATCCGCCGCGACATCTGCCGACGCCGCGGCGAAACTGGGGGCGGCGGCGCCGGGCGCGTCCGCCCGGGACTCGCACCGCGTATATGCACGAGACACTGCAGAAAAGCGGGGGCAACCGCCCCGGTCGACGGCAGCCGGCCTCGGAAAACCCAACCCGGCGAGCGCGGCGCGGCGCCGGCCGCGGTCACGTGACGGCCACGTCACGGGGTCGCGGCCGCCGCGCCGCCACGCCCCACTGCTATTGTAACACCGAGCTCGCGGCCCGCCCGCGTCTGTGGCCTTCGACCGGCCCCGCCGACACCTAGAGCGCATGCGCGGCCGCCGGAGCCGCCGCGGGAGCGGTCGCCGGCTGTATGGTACCTAAGTGGAGAGGGTCCGGGGCCGGGCGGCCGCTGACCTCTGACGGCACAACGGTGCACGCGTGCATGCTCTGCGGAGCGCCCGCACAATTTCATCGCCGGCAGCCGAATTCAGTCCACCATAAACACAGGCATCACATTTTCCGCACCTGGGAGCTTGCAACAACCTTTCGTCGATTTCGATGACAGTGCTGGTCGGAACGGCTGCTTCCCAGTTCACTGAATCTTCGCCCGCACGGTGGGCACGGGGATCGCATGCACGCGCGCACTTCATCGTCGGCATTCGGCTAGCCCGCCCCCGGCCCCTCGGCGTGCGGTCACGACCCAGCCCGGTCACGGCAACAAACGCGCACACCGTGAACCGTGACGGTAAGCAAGCGACAGCAATCGCCGCCGCCGCCGGCCGGGTCACGTGACCGCGCGTCCGGGGCGCTGCGACGCCAGCGCCCCTGGCGGAACGCCGGCGAAGCGGCGCGGCCCACGAAACTATTGCTCACGGGGCAAACAGTGGCTATTGTAGATTACAAAATAGGTCGTAGATCGGCCTGCTCAACAAAAACCAACACCAGACTATTTCGTGGCCAAAAGAAGCTGTTTGTAGTCACCAATTGTGTGTTACGAATCTGCAATGACTGGGTATTACTAATACACTAGAACACTATTGTACACGGCGAGCATACGTAACTATTGAATGTAGTTAATTACTATGGCTTAAACTAGCGTGGAAGAAATACCGGTTCTCCACGGCCTGGAGTTTACCACTAGCGACATCTGTCGCCGACACGGCAAACTAGCCTTGCGGAGGAGGAGCGGAGTTTCGTTGAACCAGAGAAGCATCAAGCTGTACACAGCCGCCTGCACCGGTCGGCGTGGAGCCGCCGGCTGAACTGTTCCACCAATCAGGCACGCCGGCAGCGCGACGTCACAGGAGCCGAACCAATGGTGACGGAGAAAGCCGGGCGCCCTCTGGATCCCTCAGTCGGTGACCAATTGGAAGCGCGCTTCGTGGCCAGCTGCCAATCAGCGGCGGCGCCGGATGCCACGCCTCCGTGGTCACCGCGCCGTCTCCCGGGACGCAGTGAGCTTAACCTATTGTTTACGGGCGTTCGGACCGGATGAACTCTATGGAGCGACCTCTAGCATTAACATAACAAGTCGGCGCGGGGCGACGGCGCCCGGAGCGCACCTTTACTGGTCACCGCTTGATGGCAGCACTGTCGCGCCCGGTGCGCCGCCCCGCGGCCGTCGCGGAAAATATCACAGATATCGCTCGCCTATTCGGGCGACCCCACACCCTTCAAACTGGCGCCTCGCGGCCACCAGGCACTTCTCTCGGCCTACAATACTCAATTCCGTCTTATAAGAATCAGCACTCTGACACACTCCCTTTCTTTCTCGCTGCTTTTCGCTATCACATTGCGTCCCTGAATTGACGCGTCCAGCCGCGGGAGCGCGGAGCGGCGGCCGTCACGTTAGCGCCTGGGCTGAACCGGACTGAACTGGACCGAAATGAACTGGACTGGACTGGACTGAGCCGGACTGCGTGGTCGGTGTTCGTTGTGAGGTCGCGGAGCGGGCGGCGGCGGCCGGCGGACCGGCGCGCTCGCGGCGTCCAACTCCCACGCCTGAGCTGAGCTGAGCTGAACCGTCTGACGTACTGCGCTGAACTGGTCCTGACCGGACCGGACTGGACCGAACTGATCTGGGTCGGACTGAAGCGGGCTGTGCCAATGTGGCCGGGCAGAACCGAATTGAGCCGACTTGGGCCCGGCAGAACCGAGCGACACCGGAATGAACCGGTTTGAACCGGACAGAGCCGGACCAGACCGGACTGGATCGGGTCAAGTCGTGCCGAACCGGAATGCCGGGCCAAACCGGACTGAACCATGCTGAGCCGGACCAAGCTGGACCGAATCGGACCAGGCCAGCCTGGCCAGGCAGGCCTGACGAATCGACCGGACTGGACTGAACCAGACTGAGCCGGGTCGAATCGAACCAAACCGGACGGCGCCGGTTGACTGTGAGGGCGGGACGTGGACGCCCGACGCCTGGAGAGGGCTGTTGTCGGGGGTCTCCGCTGCGCGGCGTTAGTGCGCCGGCGCGGAGCCGTGCCGATCCGATGGCTGAACTGGACTGAACTGGACTGGGCGAGTGGCTGAACTGACCGAACCGGCCGCTGTGCCGTTGGCGGCGCCGCGGAGTGGACCGGGTGCGGGGCCGAGCGCGAAGCGGTCGGGCGACGAGGCAGGCCTGACCGTGACTGCCGGCAGGTGAGCCCTGCTGTCGCCCCAAGCCTAGTGAAGGCAGCGCAGCCAGCGTCTGCAGTCGGACACGGCGGAGGCCGCACAGTAGCAGGCGGCGAGCGGCTGGGGTGCGCTGACGGTGGCCACGGCCGCCTTGACCTGACCTGACCTGACCTAGCCTGACCTGACCTGACCCGGCCCCGGCCCGGGAACTGTTGAGCGGAGAAGCTGGAAGTGGCGAGTGTCCTCTCAGACCGGGCCAACCTGCCTGCTGACTGGTGCACCCTTCTACGCCAGCTGGCGGATACTTCCACGCCAACCGGCGGATCCTTCCGCACCAACCGGCGGACCCTTCCGCACCAACCGGCGGACCCTCCTGCGCCAACTGGTGGATCTTCCCACGTGATGACGATGCACCACGTCACATCACAATACGGTACACACCACAGGTTAGTCGAAAATCACAATTTACCACAGGTACAAATTCCTTTCTCAAGGTACTTAGATGACCGTACTTCGGAGACGTCGTAAGTATGAAGTCGATGCAACCTCGAAAGCAATATCTCAATAAGGACATAAAAAGCAATGTGCTTCATAAAACATCAAAACGATCGTTATGCCCAAAAAAGACGCTCTTCAGAAAGAGCGTTATAGGTGCTAAGAGCAGCCATTAACATTCAACATTTAAAACGTCACCATTTAAAGGAAATGAACAATGTGGAGTGGTTTCCCGCGATCCCTTGTCAGAATGGCCATGGCTTAACGCAAAAAAAATCAGTTATCATTCCCGCAAAAAAATACAAATTGCACAGTTATTTAATTCACTCACAAAGACCTAAAAACGAAAGAGTTGCGACGGGAAATCTACGGTGAATATCGTTGTTATTTTAATCAATCAAAACAGGGGAAAACAATGAAGCTTGGTTCAGCAAAAGAAACTTCCATTCTTTTCAAAGGGGATACAAAGATTACAAAGAGTCGGGGATGTTTTGACGTCGGATACAATACATCTAAGAACGCTACCCCGTCCTCTAATAAAACATTTTATGGAGCTAATTCTTAGCAGCCAGGCATCACTCGCAGTCGGTTGCCAACCCAGTTCACAGTGCCTTTACATCACAATCCGTTTCCATGGTCACCGAGACTAGCAGTTCCTCTCCATCGCCACCTATCTTCGCCACCCAAAACATAAGTGCCACGCGCCGCCGCCAGGTGGCCGCGGCCAACGCAGCCAGAGAGACGAATTTCCGAAGGAAGACGCCGAGGAACTGGCGAGCGAGTCAAAATCGAGCGGCCGACGGCTCCGGCGACGGGGCGGGCAAACCAACGATTCACAGCCAAACGTTTAATCGAACTCGACCGCCGCTCGGTGGCCGGCGACCTACACCCGCCCGCCCAGCCGGTCCGCGGCGGCGCTCAGCTGACATCTAGCGGCGGCCCAGAGAACCACACTGCCATCTACCGGCCGCCCACATAGTTACAGCCAATAATCGTGGAGCCCTGAGAGAGAAGATAGCAGGTCACGCTGGAATCGACGCAGCGACTGCGGGTTGCCTTGCCGGAAGTCCGCACTTCCAGGGGCAGGCGGCAGCTGGCGGTAAGTCCTCAGAGCCGCGATAAACCGGAAAGACGTGCCCAATTAATGCTGCGAAGAAAGACTTGCTGTTCGATGGCGATGGCGAAACCGAGGATACCGAGGATAACCGAGTCTCGAAGCTGCTCAAACCGAGCGGGTTGGCGGAAAACGAAGGAGAAAAGAAGGGCTCTCTGTACGCGAACTTGTCGCAAAAATTCCCACATTGTCCGTTGTTGGCGCTCATAATCAACGTGGTTAGCCCGCTGCCACCTACCATTTGTCTTGTAAACAATCGGCCAGCCCCCACGCACGTCAAGGTACCCTGATTCTTCTCTTACGCTCAAACACGCACTACTCTAGCACGGTTACACTAAGAAAACAAAAACAAGAAAGACTAAAGGCTTGCGCTCTTTTTCACCGAACTTGTGGAAGCAGCTGCGCGCACGATCTCCTGGCGGCGCCCGTCAGAAGCTCCGCCTACGGACGACACACTAGAGGGCAGTGCAGTCTCATATCACATGCGTCGGCGGCCGCGGCGGCCGCCGGGCGGCGCGGCTGCGGCCGCCGCCGGCCCGCGGGCGCCGCCGACAGCCCTCTACTGCCCCGAGGCGGTGTCGTCGGCGGCCGGCAGCGGCATCTCAGGCAGCTCGGGCAGGCCGGCGCCCGGCTGGGACGGAAACGGGCCGACCATCTCGAACCGGCGGCCCTCCGGCTTGTGGATCTTGGTGTGCGTCTTGAGGATGGATGAGCGCGCGAAGCTCTTGCCGCAGATCCGACACTCGAACGGCCGCTCGCCGGTGTGGATGCGGCAGTGGTCCTTGAGATGGTGCCGGAACTTGAACGCCTTCTTGCACCACTCGCAGAGGAACGGCCGGTCGCCCTGGTGCACCGGCATGTGCTCCATCAGCGCCGCGATCGATTCGAACACGCGCGTGCAGTACTTGCACGTGACCGGGTTGCCGTCGTCGGTGGGCGTCGGCGTCGACGGCGCCGACCGCTCGCCGGAGGGGCTGGCGGCCGGCGGCGACGCGGCCGCGCCGCCGTCCACCACCAGGTTCAGCGGCGAGCGGTTGTCGTAGTCGAGGATGGCGCCGGCGGCAGCGCCCGAGGCGGGCGGCGTCAGGTGCCGGCGCAGCCCGCGCTCCAGCATCTGGCCGACGCCCGGCAGCAGGCCGCGCCCGTTGCCGAGGTCGCGCAGCCCGACCAGCGGCGGCAGGAACTGGTGCAGCTCCGGCCGCGGGCCGAGCAGGTGCTGCAGCGGCAGCCGCAGCGGCGGCTCGGCGCGCCGCTCGGTCAGTAGCGGCCGATCCCAGGGCAACGGCTCGCGCGGCTCGTGCGGCGGCCAGCTGTGCGCGTGCAGCGGCGGCGTGGCCGGGCCGGCGCGCGCCGCCGCCAGCCCGCGCACCACCGTCTGACGCTCGTGCGCGCTGCCGCGGTGCAGCTGCAGCTGGTGCTCGGAGCGGAAGCTCAGGCCACACTCGGGACACAGGTAGGTGGTGCCTGACAACACACCCTGGAACGAACGAGAGGTGGGTCAGCGCGGCGGCAGCAGCGCCGGAAACAAAGAGCCACTGCCGCTACAGGGGCCCGACTACGGGCAGCGAGAGAGAGAGATAGATAGATAGAGAGAGAGAGAGAGAGAAAGAAAGCGAAATGTGGGAGACTACGGGCAGGGTGGACATGGGGAAGATCGCAGCCAGGTCGCGGCTTACATTAAAGGCCTTATGAAGACAAGGGGAGAGAGGTAGGGGGAGACTAGGAAAGAAGGGAGAAGAGGAGACGGAGAGAAAAAGACAGACAGGCAGAGAAAGCGAGAGAGAGAGAGAGGGAGAGAGAGAGAGAGGGAGGGAGGGAGGAAGAGATGGAGATCACGGGCCTGGATGGACATAAAGGAAGGAGAGCAAAGCCAAAAACAAGGAGGAAATAACGGGTGAAATTGCGGACAAGAGGGAGAAGTCTACCGGCGGAAAGAAGGAAGATGTTAGTGGTCGCGAGAGACAGAGACACAGGGTCCAGGTCACGGATGGACGAATGAAAAAAAGTGAAGCCAGGACTAGAGGGGAGAGCATAATCTGGGAGGGCGAAAAACAGCGGAGAGTGGGGAAAAAGAGAGCGAGAAAGGATCATTCCTAGGATGACAGAAGAGTGGTCGATAACATGATGAAAAAGAGAGTGGACAGCGAAGGGGACGACGAAAAGATAAATAAATATATAAGACAAGGTGCACCCGAATAATTGGCTCCGAACTGGTTAGGGAAAGGATATGACGATCAAGAGCAAAGTTCGAAGCAGGCACGAAAACAATGTAATTAATGACAGTTTGAGTAGGAACGAAAAAGGATAGTGCCAGAAATATATTGACGTCTCGGGCACCCACAACAACATCAGAGAATGGCGATAGAAAGTTTTCGTAATGGACATGAAATCTTGCGAAGAAAAAAAATAATCACAAGGGATCATGGGGTGGAAAGGATTAAATGCCAGTGACAAGATGGGGGGATATCGCCAGGAGTGAGATAAGGACAGGGCTGCATACCGCAACAGGTGTGCGGGAAATCTGAGGCAGCAGAATGGGTATCTGAGTAAAGGGAACGTCCATATAATGTCTGAAACAGGCCATGAAGACGGATGAGTGTGGGGAAATGATGTGGGGATATCGGATCTTGTGATGGGTGTGCTAATCTCGAGTGTTTCCTGGGGTATCGCGGAAGACGCCAGACAATTTATGTGAACCTGTAACCAACTGCTGCTGATTAATATCAAAAGTTTGGCCACGATGAAAGGAATAGTTCCTCAGGAAGAATCAAGAAAAGGGAACGGGTCCAAACATAACACGATCGAGCTGGCGACAGCTCAAAAAACTAATCTTTAACTTCCGTATCGCGTTCGCTGGGGTTATGCAACTAACGACTTTCTTCGAGAACCGTTTTCGCGTTTGACAGTATTGTTTGTGTTTGACTATGATGTCAAGACCCTTGTAACCAGGCACATGTCTCGGATTATTTCCACAGTTATTTCCCAAATACCACAGCAGGGGCGTGCGAACATTTCTCAAACACAGGGAGACGATTAGCCAGTTTTCAAACTGTTTGTTCCCAGTCCAAAACCCATTTTACGACGAGAGCTACAGATTTGGAGCAGTGGTACTTCTGCGATTTCCGTCCAAATCCTGTGCTGCAAATTGGGTCGTTCTTGCGTTGGCATGGGAGACGGAGCGGTGCTGGCATGCAACCACCGTTTCAAAGTCAAGGCAAACATAATGTAACGTAAAGGAACGGTTTGTCACCAGTCGAATGCCTCCGTGCGTTCCGAAGCCGAGCCAGCCTTCTGCTAGAGAAGCCTATTATTCAGAGCATGTTCCTGGAGGAACTTTATTCTGCTTACATAACGCCATCTGCTCGGATTCGGCCCATGCAGTGTTGCCGTTCTCTGTTAATGCAAAACAGTTTTCAACATTCTCAGTATCTCTGAAACAGACAAGGGAAGAAATTCCTCGTGATAACCCCAATTTGAAACTTGTAGGCTATTACAATCGGAGACGGAAACGATAAAATTGCAACTGACTTTTTGCTTGCGGAAATAAAAATGTCTCACTAAATCGTCGTCTGTTTACAACGTTTGAATGTGTCAAACGTTGACGGGTTTGACACTTGTTAGAAATAATTTGTGTGCAGCACATGCTGGCTGGAGAGCTCTTTTTATGGGGGGGGGGGAGACCGCCTCGAACACACGGTGTTACGTTCAAACATCGGACGATTTGAGGTACCCCACATTAGGGACCAAGTCTCCATAAAAGGGGTAAAAAATGAAAAAAGGGTATAGAGAATATTAATCGGGACATCATAACATGGTTTCTGGTAGCCAGACCGTATTCAGTAGTCTTGTAATAAGTTATTTTCCTGGAAGCGTGCCAGCGAAGTTTTCCAATTTAAGTGATTCGAAAATTCAAGGGTTGATACGACGAAAAGAGTGGTGCAAGTAAATGCACAAACCTTGAAGTTCGCCAATGTCAGCTAACAAGCGCGTATGTCGTGGGTTAACATGGCCTTGTACGCCTAGTTTTTAACATCGTGGACATTTGATCCTATGGCCAGAGGGTTCCGTTCATTCCCTCGGGCGATCCGCCCATCCCCCGACCGCGCAGCATTAGTTTGCCTTAACCCATGTGGCGGCAACGTTTGCAGGATGGAAAAACACGTTTAGTCGTTTGTTCCCGTGCATTTTCGCAGATATGCTGCCAACTTTTTCCGAGCTGAAAGGTCGGCTCCCCCACCTTCCCACTTTCCCACCCTGCAGCACCGTCCCTGAGTGGTAGCCGACCGAGCTCGGCCCGCCACGTTTCGACCAGCTGACCGCATGACGACCCTCCCCCATCCCCATCACGTCAGGCGCATGGGGTCCACCGCAATCAATACCGCTAATAAATCAGTCGCCCGCCGTAGTGTCGTGCGTCTGCTCATAGATGGCAGCACTATGCACCGCCCAGATCCGTTTGTCTTCTGTTGACAGGGTGAGCGCGCGTGGGACGGGCGGCATCGAATGTTCCATTTGACACCCCCTGAAGCGCAGCCAAGCACTGCGCCCGGTTGGCCGCGCTCTCGAAATGAATCGGAGGATTCTTTACAAAACAGACGGACCGCGAGCGGAATTATCGAACGGCTGGGCAGGACGCAGGTACCGCTGTCCTTAGCCCCGACAACATGTACAGACAGCAACACACGCTAGCTTTGGTAGGGTAATCAGTGCAGAGGTTAAGTCACAAGGTCGCCCAGGTCGACTCCTGGCGCTGGGTCAAGGGGTACAGCTCAGGCAGCAGAGTTGCGGGGCCGTGAGGCCAAGGTCGCAGGGTCAAGGTCGCAAGGTCAAGGCAGCGGGGTCAGGGTCGGGCCAATGAGCCAGTCCGGAAAGTGCGCCGGTCGGCCAAAAAAAAAACATTTCCGAGGAAGGCAACAAGTCCCAGGCACCCCATTAGAGAAAGGCGGCGAAGGGACAGACCCAGAAGGCAGAGAGGCAGAGAGAACGAAAGAGAGAGAGAGAGACAAAGACAGAAAGAGCCGGGAAGGGTGTAAGAAAGCCTGTCCAGAGCTCGCAGCCCCAGGGTATGGTTGTCATGGCACCCTCGACCTGGTCCTGCAACAGAGCACCAGACAGCAGCACAGCGGCACAGCGCACAGCGGCACAGCGCACAGCGGCGGCACAGCGCGCCGGCCCGACACGACTGACAGCACGGCCAGCAGCGGGGTGGGGGAGGGCACCAGCATCGCAGCCTGACGCCGCTGTCCTCCCAGGGACTGAAAAGCCTGAACACTGGAAGGGGGAGCGGACTCACGCGGGGGCGTCGGGCCGCCAGGTTACGCGGACGCCGGAGACCAAGCGGTAGACGAAGCGGCGAGGCAGCTTGACATTCGATTAGCGACAGAGCGATTCGCCGGAGCCATGTGTGTGGAAGCCCATAGCGCAAGTAGGACAGCAGCCCTATCAACTTGACGGTGGGCCTAGCTAGTCTGCATGATTGCAACGTAGGTCTACGGTAAGAAATTGTTCGGTAAGAAACTGGCGAACAATGACCATGGTCCTCCCAACTCTGAAAAAGCTAGACTGTGACCCGCATATCATTTTCTGCAGATGTGTCATATGCGATCAAACGCATATGACTCATCTGCGTTTGCGTGTGCGTTTGTCTGTGTGTGTGTGTGTGTGTGCAACGACTATCTTGTTTGTCTGTGGGTCTTGTTACGACTGAGTGTATAAGTGCTGTTTGACCGCTTAAATTAAATCATCAGTTAATGGCAAATACACAAAAAATACTACGGCTGACTTCAAGAGTCTGTACATTAAGTTGGTCGTAATGAAGTTTCAGTCAAATCTTTGAGATCAGTTATTTTATTGCGTAGACAAAGTCAACGAAACAAGAGCCCATGGGACAGATCGTAATTTGAAACGCTGAAGAAACAAATAAATGACAGTGAGCAAGATCTTCCTATCTCGACACAAAACATCTCTTAAAAGATGACGGAAACTTGCCGAATATGGCTTCAGTGCTGTTTGAGTAATGTATTCCTTAACATAACAGAAAACATTTGCAGTCTGCTAAAAAAGTATCAATTGGTATCGTGCAGCAAATTGCACAAGACCCAGCGTGGCCTTCTAGGAATTCATCAGCCTAACGTTAATCGTCCCTCTCCACACACGAAAAGCCAAACGTGTCAAAACGGCACACGGAATATACCACTGAACTGAGGAGTTATGACCTTTTGTCGCCCCAGTGATCCTAGGTCACGCTTTACACAAAGCCCAATGGCAGCCCTCGTGCTCGCAGTTTTTATTGTCGATGCTGAACTGGCCGTTGCTATTTCCGGCACTATGCGGGCGTGGCGCCTGGAAATGTGTCGATGCATTTTATGCCTGCTTACCCGCCTGGCAGAAGTCTGTAGTTTGCGAAAATGTAACGGGGTAGATGCGGTATTCCATCTGGTTCCTCGCAGCCGCAAATAAAATAACAAAGATAGCGCTGATCCCTATATTTTATTTCATGCCATTCGGATTCCTCTTCACCCCGATCTTGCTCATTGGGTGGTGTTCCATCTTCCAGTCCGCCCCAATTCGATCCCCCAGTGTTTACCCAAGGTGCCCAGTCCATCCCCAGCTCCTTCCCCAAATGTGTGTCCCAGATGCTCGGTCCGCCCCAGTCCCATCCCCCTAGCGTGGCTGTGAGAAGCGATGCAGAGTTCGGTACCCGTCCTCAGTAGGGTGCACACCCACGACAATGACGTCATCATGCGACTGGGCGGGGCGACCACCCCGACCGGCCATAGGCTGCTATCAAGCCTGGTACAGCGCAGTTAGGTCCGCCACCTCCCCCTTTTTCAGGTCGCCTGCGACCAACCTGAATCTCGTATCCTTTAGAAGCCCGGTGCCTCTCACCGCAAACCCAAATGTAGCTTCCGTTACCACGAGAACTCCCAGTGATACCACTGCGCCAGCGTAACTTCTGACGACGACGGAGAAACAAACAATCTCGCCTGGAAACATTTATGGCCTCCCAGATACCAAGCGCCAGAGAGCAATTAGGTTCCTTGAGGCGCAGGACACTCCCTGTAGCTCTGTACCACCTTGTTCAAACAGCGACCGATAGATGGCACTACCTTGGGCCGAGCCCGCACCAGCAGCTGGCGCCTGACGAAGCAGCCGCTCTGCACCACGGCCGCGGAGCGACGGCGAGCAGATGGGTCGCACGCGGCGGCGGAAAACGTGACGACGACCGCGGGCGTGACTGACGCGACTGACGCAGCTGATGCACAAGCCCGACTGACGTGACGCGGGACGACGCGACGACGACCACGAGGCTGGTCTCGCCGACTGTCAGTTCAGTTGGTACGCTCGGCCGTCGCCAGCGATGCGACCGGGAGACCGGAGCGCACGGGCGAGGCGGAGGCGGCGGAGCAACAGGCGAGGTGCTCCCCGACCCCGTTCAGAGCCGCCGACCGTTGGCCAGGCCAACGAACCCACGGGTCCGCATCCACGGGTCCATGAGCCCCCACTCGCGGGCCCACGAGCCCACGGGCCCCACCCACCGGCCCACGAGCCCCCGGTTCGCGACCACGCCCGTCTGGATGTGGTCCCGTCGGGTCGGGCGGCACGGATCCAGGTGGTCCTGGTCCCGGCTGGGGCGGACCCACAGTTGGGATACGGCGGACTCGGTGTCCGGAGTCGCAGCTGGGGCGGACCCGCGGCCGGAACACAGTGGACTCAGTGTCCGGAGTCCGGAGTCGCAGCTGGGGCGGACCCGCAGCCGGAACACAGTGGACTCAGTGTCCGGAGTCCGGAGTCGCAGCTGGGGCGGACCCGCGGCCGGAACACAGTGGACTCAGTGTCCGCAGCCGGGACTCCCAGCTGGGATACACTGGACTCACGAGTCCGAGGCCCGGATCCCCGCGGCTGGGCGGACTCAGAGTCCGGGACCAGGACCCACATCTGGAACACATTGGACCCATCGTCCGAGAGACGGAGCCCGCAGTTGGCGCCTCTGCTGCGGTGCGTTCGGGTCCACGCGGAAGTTGTTTTCGGCAGTCCACCAGCGTCGTAAAACAGCATGCTGAATAAACCGACGAGCGACGCCCGTAAATTTCTCCAGGCGAGCGCTTTACGGCTAGCACGCCGCACATAATTCCCGAAATTATTTATGTAATGTATGGCTCCGTTTAAGGTTGATAGAGTCTTCCTGCGGGAAACGGAAGCCATCAGCGCACAATGCTGCCGCACGATAACTGCGATGGCAGTGGAACGAGACAAGACGGCGGCTGTGGCGGCGTCGTTCTTATGAACTGCCGCAAACGCAAACTCCTGTTGGTGACGCTGTATTTCACGGCGGCCGCGGTGGCCGGGCGCCGCTGCCCGCGTTCTCGGCAACCGCAGGGTGATTGGAGAGAAGCTGTCGGCTGTCCGTCTCCTGTGTGTCACGTCGGGTGAACTCGGTCGTGGCTGCTAGGCTCGAACCAGCCAAGAGCTTTCAAGGTTCAGAGCCGGACTGACTCGTCCTAGCCGTGTCCAGCCTGTCCGCTCCTTGGATTCCGCCCCGCGCCGTCTCATCCCAGCCTTTTCCTCTGCGCGGCCGTCCTTGCCATTAGAACCCTCCCTCTTCCTGATGCAAAGCTCTTCCTCTCGACCAGGAGCTCGGCCGAGCTTTGGAAGCTCAGCACGGCGCTGCGCCGGCCGCTCAAAGTAAGCAACCGTCCAGCCCACCAGTCTAAAATAACCCCTGCCCGACCGCCGCGGGGGGGGAGCGTGAGACGGGGATGGGGGCGGGGCCTGGCCGACGGCGTTTCCGGAACTAGTCGGCATTCTGCAGCGACCCCGCCGACGGCATGCCGAGCAGGTCAGCGGGCCGCGCCGGAGGTCAAGGGTCGAGCGCAGACCGCGCGAGGCGACATCGGGGAACCGCCCGCGGCAAAATGTCACCGAGGCCATCCAACGAGCTCAGATGTGTCGCTAAGGTCAATCGGGGTCATGTCACGGCCGCAAGGTCACCACGGCCTTGGTCGTCACGGGGTCGAGGGGGCGCCATCGACCCTGCTTGTTTGTTAGTCTTTCGCGCCTTGACGTCAGAGGGGGGGACGCGTCTGGTGGGGCAGCGCTGCCGCCTCCATGCATGCAGGGGATTTGGCTAAGCTGCGCCGCCCGCCGCCTGATGAATGAGTTCAAAGGTCGAGGCGGCTCGAGGCGCCGCCGTCCGGCCGCGCCGCGACCCGGCGCCGCTCAGCTGGCGGCCGCGAGGACCCCGCTGAAACCGGCAGCTGGCCGCGAAATTTGCCGGCGGCGCTCTGAGAAGCGTCGCACGCGGCGGCGGAGTCGTCGGCGGCGACGACACGACGCAGCTCGCGCGGGATGAAGCCCGCCTCGCGACTGGACTGACGAGAGTCAAGCTCAGGAGCACTTGTGCCGCTGAACATGGTTCACGTCCTCGCTTATTAATGTTCCAGCATTTCTTGCCCCGACGCATCGTTCGAAATACGCGAGGCACAGGGGCACCATTTCGATGTCCTTCCGTGCTCACCTGTCTGACCTGTCAGTTTTTATGGACAACTGAACGTCAAATGCGGCACAAATCAATCCAAGCATTTAATCAAGAAGCCTAGTCCTCCGAGAAGATAGTTTTTACGTCGCAAGAACATGTACCACATTCTTTTGGAAGAACGACAATTCCCTGGCCGTCCCTATAATATAACTTCTTGTACGTCAAATAACTTTGGCACTTCAGAGTTGATTAAAATCACCAGCCTTAAAGACAATGCGGACTGTTTTGTCACTGTGACGTTTCAGTGTTGATTTTTTTACCTCCACTGCTCCTTGTCATTAATAAGCGCCGATATCTCGGTTTCTTCCTGTTATGGCTCCCAATACATGTTCTTTTGTTGACAGTCGGTTTTGTCATTCGCTTCACGGCGCGAGGTTTCACCGCCGTCCAGTCCTAACGGCGAAGAAACCGTCCTAGTCTGACCCTGGCCATCGCTTTATCAGGCTTCCCCCACCACCCGACCCTTTCACCCAACTCCGACAGAGCCGTATGAGTGGCCAGCCACGGGAGCTGAAAACGAAACCTCCCGGATTTCCTTCCGGAAGCGGCTGTGACAGGAGGCGCAGCCAACCGTCTGGTGGTCTGTTTCAAGCGGAGAATGAGGGCTGAGTTCAACAGCGATAGAAGAGAATCGAGGACTGCTCAAGAGCAACAGCCCGCGGCCTTTCAGTGAAACTATAGCGAACGATTTCATGTGACAAAAGCACATTAGCATCTTTCATTCGAGGCAGAGGTTCAGATCGGACAGCCATGTCAAGGTAGTCAAAATGTTCGCATCTGTCTACGCTGTCTTCACAAATGACGCCTGTAGTGCACTTAATACATGTTTAACCTTCCTGGTCCCTCTTTGGCACCCTTCAGCCGCCTACCGTGTGAAAAACAGCCAAAACATTTCCCATAAATGCAGGATTGTCACGCCCAATTTTACGGCATCCCGTGTTTGATGGCACCCGTACGTCTTGTGTTCGCGGTGAGCCATTCGCGAGCATGCATCTTCGGGACGGGAGGGGCCTATCATTTACATGAACTCCGTGGCGTTTTCCGCCATGCTATGTTGGCGTCTGTTTTTATGCTCATTACCATAATTGCCGCGTATGTGTGTGGCGTCACAGCGGGTGTCCGCGTCCCAACAACATAAAATTAATTAATAGATAAAAATGTCACTTCCGGCCTTTTATGGCGCAATTTCGCAGCGAAAAAAAACACGCTGCAGCACTGCATGACCGAAGAGTGGAGGAACACGAAAGTTGCAGAGCGTGTGGTTGCTGTACCGTAATTGAAACAGCGCCACGGTCGTCGATGACCGGCAGCGGGCAGGGTCGGCCGTTGTCGACCGTCGTGGGGAAGTATGGAACGGCGGGGGCGCGGCGCCAGACGGCCGTGGGACGCAGGGGATTCCTGGGGGATTCACCGCCTCAGGCAACGGCCCCGCGACGGTCGAATAGCCCTGCAGGAGCCGCCGCCGCGGGTTGGCGCCCCTGCGTTTCCTTTGTCTAAAACAAACTTGCTGACACGTTTTCGGTACCGCCATTCTGGGCAAAATGTCTAGAAGGTTCAGCAAGAGAAATAATTAAAGCAAAAAAGAATAGTTCCAATTTAAAACTTTATTTCTCACTAATCCGTCTATCTGATGCAATACGGGCCCGCGCAGGCCAGTACACGCCTGCGGCCGTTCGTAACATGGCGCAGCAGCTGTAAATACGACACGATCCAACAGAACACACGGGAAAACCGTGGGAAATCGTTTCGAATCTCAGTAAAAGAAGCAATTCCAGACTTGTGCATTACAGACTGGCCTCGCGAACGGCAGGCTACAGCTTCGCTATCTCAGCTCAGTACACGTGTTATGGCGTAACGTTCCCTTTTCCACTCCCGCACTGTTACGCAGCCGGCCTCTCAGTGCCACCACGGGATCGGCGCACCAGCTCCAGGTCGGCCACCCCTGGCGCGTGGCAGGTCACACACCCCTGGACCGACTGCGTCGTGGCCGCGCCTGGTAACCGCCCCCTCCCCACCCCGACGGCGGCGCCGCCGCCGCCGCCGGCGGCAGCTCACTATTGATCACGCGCGGTGAGGAAGATGGACACGCAGCAGCAATTGGGCGCGCACCCGCGCGGAGCGTGCACCCCTCACCCTGCATTGCGCGCTGGGTGCAGGCCGAGCTGTGCCCAACAGCGCGTCTGAAACGATGTACGCCGAAGCGGGCTGCGGTCCTAAATTTCCGGTTGTTTGTCGTTCGTCAGTGGCGGGTAAGTGCACATGTGTGAAAACATCACGCTCGAGCATTCCTGGCCCGCTCCTATTTATCGCTGCCGGCGGGCCGGCGCCGCGTTGTCGCTCCCCGCCCGGCGCCTCGCCGGCGAGAAATATAAAACAAATGCATTTATTTCCCGGCCATAGAGAGGAACTGACCTGCCCTGCTCCATCGCGGATTGAGTCCTGGAGGGGCGCTAATTTCGACCTGAGCGGCGACCCAGCCCGCGAGGGCGGAGTGATGAACGGCACGGCCGCGCGGCTGAAGGAGTCTCGTTACCGGCGGCTGAAGTGCGGCGCGAGCATTGTTTCTTCCCGGCCGTCGGCGTGCGACTCGGCCGTGCCTTCGGCGCAGAACGGAACCGCAAACGGCCTCCGCCGCGTGACGGGCAGGACGCCGCGGAGGAGGGAAAACGCGGCTCGTCCGAAATTCGCCGGCGGGAATTACTCCAGCGACTGCCCCGGACACAAATAGACGGTTACGCGCGCCAGCGCCGAGGTTTGCTCCTGGAGCCCGCCCTGGCAGTTCTCCAGGCTAAATCCAGCTGCCTCGCATCCCCCCTCGCGTTCTCGCCTTCCCAGGTCTTTGCCCGTGCCGTCTGCTCTCTGCCTGCAGACGCCTGCAAGCGGCTCTGAAAATGCGTCCGATTTCTGGTTTTCATGGCTGTTCACGGGACTGAGAGAACGTTGTCAGCATGCTTATGGCATGATATGCTTGTCAATGTCTTGCCAGAAGAACACACTGAATGGTCAAAAAAGGAAACCCGCTTGCGGTACAATGAAGACAGAGCCAGTACATGGGTGAAATCTGCATCTCGAGACGAAGCTGTATTCCTTCGTCCAACAAGTCCAACATTTACTGCTATATACATGGCAGTGTATTCGCAGAAAAACACTAAAAACAATGCACTGTTTGCGTCCCCATCAAATGTTTCTTTCGCGTCCTAAAGTATCGTTTATCCGTATCGTAAACATACAGCAGTCCGTCTACTCATAGGCCACTGAATGGCTACGGTCATAAGTTATGAATTAAAACCATGATGCCACTTGTTAAACGCAACACCGCCAGACAGGTAAACAAAGGAGTGAGGGCATAAAAAAACGCTAACAAAACCCTTTTCGGTGGTAACTGGACTCGACGTAGTGGGCAAACGCCCCAGGTAAGGGGAAGAGCAAAGGGCAGACTGTGATCATTCTTCTCTGCCGTGGTCGTGTGCGACCAGACGGCGACTCCAGACGGGCTCAGAAGGGGGCGCAGACCACGACCCCGCCGCTCCGCCGAGACAGTCGGCGACCAGACAGCGGCCTAGAGCCGATGGTACTCCCGGGTCCGCCGGCGATCGCGCCCTCCATCACCGGCGACTGCCGACGACTGCCGACGAGCCCGAGCCGGAGCCGGAGCTGGGGCAGGAGCCGGGGCCGGGGTCGGGCCGCCGCGGCGGGAGGAGGGCGGGAGGGGCACTGCGACACCCGGCCCAGGAGGAGCGGCGAGTCGCCGAGTCGTCCGGCGAGGACAGCGAGGCTCGGGGGTGTCGCTTCCCCCGCTGACCGTGTCCTCCGGCGGGGATCGGGGGATAATGGCGTCCTCCGGTGAGGACATAGGGAGGAGTAGCGGCGACCTGCTTTGAGGACGCCGAGACGACCATCGGCGGCCCCCGGCGAGGACTCTTAGAGAAACAGTGCCCCGTCCTCCGATTACGATGCTGGGAGGATTACCAGCGCTCCGAGGGGAGGACACTGGGAGGTCATCAGCGCCCCGGTGAGAACATCAGAATCATCACGATCATCAGCGGTTGCGGCGAGAACGTCGGGCGGAACATCACCGACGACCCGTCTCGCGCTGAGCACAGCAGGAGGAATGGGACCGCGGCCTGCGCCGTGACCTGGCCGCACAGGAGCGCCAGTGCGCCGACCGCCGCACGGCCCGCCGTCCGCACCACGCCCGGCGATTTGCACGGCCCGTCGGGAGGCGACCGGAGGCCTCGGCGGGGCGTCTCGCAGCCGGCCGAGACGTGCGGCCGGCGGCGGCGGGACGGGGAGGACGGGGCAGACGGCCGGTCCTACCGGAGCGGGACGGGGAAGGAGCGAGGTTGCGTCCGGCCACGTTTCGTTCTTGTCGTCTCGCCGCCGACCGATGGCAGGAATTTCGCACGGCCCTCGTTGGCGATCAGAGGTCGTCCCACTGCACCGGAGCGACTCCTCGCGAGACGGACGCCGCGGAGAACAGTTCGAGAAGCTCGGGCCGTTGCGTCCTCCTCCGCCTCCGGCCGCTGGCTCCGCCAC